>CM031234.1:604557367-605280882 GCA_018340775.1 Taxus wallichiana var. yunnanensis
CGCCCCAAGTCGGGACGTTAGGGATCGATCATCTACAATGCTTTTAAAGCCGACCATCATACCTAAGAACATCTTCGTGGACTAACATACTTATTTTCCCTCTCCGCTTTAATATGATGCGACTAGAAACCCAATTCCCCTCCCCCACAACGGGATTGACATTAACTACACATCGATCACGAGAGGAGGGAGATTTTAAGCGTATTTAATGTGTTGTTAATGTTTTACATTGCAAGAAACTCGAAACCACCTAAAACATTGATAGCCATCTGAAATGATCAAAGATCACCTCCACCTAATGCCAACATCCCCAATTTTTCTCTCCAAAATCCGAATAATTGGAGATCATTCACGAGGCTTCTATTTGATTTATGATTCTAACGAAGATGCACTGAAATATGAATCACCCCACAAATTGAGGAGAAGCAATACCAATCGAGGCATCTATAAATGGACAAAAATACAAGAAATGTGCTAAGAAAATTACACAAGCAAAAAGCAAGAAATTTGATTTAAAGAAATAGCTTGTAGTGGTTAGTTTATAAGTGTTTTTGAAACAAACTGTAACTCATACCAAATAATTCCATGTATGCATTGTGGCAATATATATCAAACATAGAATCAAACTTTTTAAACACATGTTCAGTTTTTGTAATCCAACAACTATGGATTTCGAATTTCTTTATCATTGTATCTCCATATAAATACCTATAGTTTTCTTACTTCAAGTGTACATATTGTTGTTATTGTCTTCCATTCTATTTGCTTAACATAATAATATGTAATTCATTTCAAATAAATGCATGTATATATTGTGGTGGAACATATGGATCACAAAATCTAACTTTTCAACATACGTGTTCAATTATTCCTTTATACAATTGCTCACTTCTTTATGTAAACCAACAACACATTTTTAATGTGTTCTTCATAATATTTGCACACAAATACATATAGTTTTAAAATGTCGAGAAACAACCATGCAAATTTTAGTTCTTTTCAACCAAAGCTTTGTGCATTATATCACTTTTTTGCATATTGAATTGTTAAAGAATTATACTTCATGTTTGCACTTTTTCAGTAAAAATAAAATAATAAGGAAGCCAACTTTAAAGGTTCTCATTCTTTACAAATGCATGCTTTCCTGAAAACATCCTTCATTTCATGATTGACTACCCTAGAATTTTACATTGTCCACTGTATATTTTCATAATTCCCACTATCTCGAGCATCTTTTAGTTGCCATGGAAATAATTTTGACACACGAAGGATTTTTTCAATTGATTGAGGGTGGTTCCAATGTTGACCCCACATTTGAGATACTACACTTGTCCTCCCTAAGGTCCATTCTCAACACTGGTTCCTGAAAGAGGGTTTAAAACCCGTAAGCGAGGATCATGAAGGATGACGTGCACATCAGCGACGCGCGAACGACAGCCGGCGTGAAGATATCTCGAGAGGAGTGAGCATCAACCGAATGTGCATGCAAAGATTTGAAACACGGGTAAAACCTGGTTAAGCCATAAAACTCTCCTCTATCTCATAGATCAAATGGGGTGTACATATAGGAGGTGTTGAGTAACCCCCAGTGCTGCAATCATGACAACTCAACTAGAGAGGGGGAGTTACATTCCCAGAATAGAAGTGTAACTCCCAATGTCACATATGATGCACTTGACGTCTTTGAGGCACCGCCACATAAGAGAATCACATAATGACTCCTAAATGACACATGAACCTACAATCTCACCTAAGTGAGATGACTCACCTAATGATGTGGAAAATAACACACACTAACACCCCCTTCATCGTAACTTAGGATGAGGCGGCAAGTCAGAAACAAGAAATGGGTCCCAACGACAAAGCCTGATGAGGTACCCACGTACAAGAAAAGATCCCAAGCAGTGAAGGAAAACCCAGTGGGAAAAACATCCACCACAAGAGAAAAACACACTCTCTAATCTAAGAAAGATGCCAAATATGGGTCCTGGCCATAGACGAGCCTGAAAGGGTACCCATGTACAAAGAGGTAATCTCTCGGAAAGAAGAAGAAGAGAGAAGAAGAGGGAGACGAGAGGAATGCAGAAGATGTCATGGACGGATATGAACTCTGCAACTCTAAGAAGTCTCCTAGAAGAATGTCGATGATGAGATCCTCTACCTCTGGACTGAAGAAGAGCCACCCGCAACGAACTGTGTGCCTACCCTTAGGAAGGACAGAAATGACGTGCTAGAAGTCCGCCCACTCCTCGAAGGAAACCAAAGGCGTGAACACGAAGAACTCTGAGTCTAGTGCACGGAAGTGTGACATACGTCTAGCGAATGAGTGCCAAGGAACCGAAGGTAATGCCATGTGCGTAGAACTATCAGAGTGAAAAAGAGGAACACCTGTAGAAAGGATGTCCAAGTGATGTGAAGGGAACAAAACATCCTCCACAACAGAAAAGGGATCCACAACCGGGTGGATCAATGAAGGTCTCTAGAAATGTGGAAGTGTCATGATTCCGGAAGGGGCACTCGCAATAACAGAGATGATGAACTCCTCTGAAATACCTATAGATGGATGAGGAACCCATGTAGAGCATCACAAGTGGACTCTGCGAAAAGATGACTAAGGTCAGGTAGATACTCATCCCAATGAGGGGGCTCAACAAACAGAAGAGCAATGTCAGATAGGTATGAGTCATCCAATGAAGGTAGAGGAGTGGAAGGGGCCTCACACACTAGAAGTGGAAAGGAGGTGGTGTAATGACTGTATGATATTGAGTAGGAGACTGCTCAATATTTGATGAGATGGGAAGGGTGACAACACTATCTGGAATAGTGAGAGAAGGAGGAGAAGAGTCCTCTGTAATGCTCTCGACATCAAAACTGGGTGCACAATCCTCGTCATCAAAAGTAGAACCAAATGAGTCTATGTCAGTGGAATTGCCATCACATGAAGAAATGGAGGAGACAATCAATCAAATGAGCAATAATGGTGGCAGTATGTGAAGGGTCTCCATAGAGGGACTAAAGAATGCTCACGACATGGTGGGGTGGATCTAAGTCTGCCATGTGAAACCAAAGAGAATGAGAGACATGCATCATCATGTGACTAAAGATGTGGTCGTAAGTATAGAGAAAATCCTCTAGATGACGATGATCAGTGGGTGCAGGAATTGGCCTAAGCAAGAAGGGTAAAAGACCCTCGTGGGTGAAGTAACGTTCCATAGAAGCATGCCAAGCTGAATAGTTCCCTCTCCTGGTGAGAAGTGGCAGAGGCTGTAAAGTGATCCTACAATGCTCAAGTCTGGAAGGAGAAATCTCCATAATGAAAAATGCAATATGCACAAAAGTAAGACGTTGGACTCAAATAGATAATGCGTCTGCGTGTGAAAGCCCAATAGTGCTAGTCAAACCCCCAGAATGCAACACTTTATAAAGTAGTGAGTTTACAAAACTGACAATTTCATTACGTAATGTGTGAGAAATCATGCAAATTTGACTAAAGAAGCACTCAAAAACGAGCTGCGAGTCAAAAGTTATGGCATTATTACGATTCCCGCAACTGATGGAAATGCCACTAGACGCTGCAAACACATTAAAAAAGTGCCCGAAATGGATGCGAAGGGTTTCATGTGGGTACCGTTGGAAACGACATAAAATTTTAGGCATAGTTTTTTTTTCTTGCGAGGGGGATTAGCCTCCTACTAACCCCAAACCTCGCCCTCCGTCTTCGACGCTCGTAGGAAGGTAAGAATATAAGCAAAAAACAGACTTAAAAATTAATTACATGCCATGTGAAATGTTTTAACACCTTTAAAACATTTTAAAAGGTGATTGGATTTATCAATGATAAATTTTAAAGGAAGGAATGTTTGACCGAGCTAATTTATACGTTAAAGTGAGAAACCGCCGTGGGAGACCGTGTCAGAATACCTTGCGCTACCTTGTTGCACGCAGTAAACAGTTGTAAGGCCATGTGGACCGTAAAAATGGAGATCCACATAGAGAAAGGAAGGGAATGTTGACGGGGCACCAGAGGAGAACCCAACGCAGGGGTTAAAGTGGAATGCAGGCAGAAGACGGTGAAACATCCACATAGAAGCAGCCACGTAAAAATTGCCACACAAAATGAGCCTGGTGGAAGGTGGACGACAACCTGGCAGATCATGGAGGCGGGAATACGGCAAGCATCACAAAAAAAAAACTTTTGCTAGTGAGAAAAGAGTAACGACCTGTTGGTGTGTGTAGAGCAGCGACAAGGAGAGGTCGTGGGAAGAGAGCATAGCCAAGGAAGAAGCCAAAATGGCTTGACCAAGGTGTTAAAAACAAGCAGACCACCATGCAGGGAAAAGGGTGCCCAGAATGGATGCAAATACCTGGAAGCACCACAGCCAGCATGCAAAACACCACGCCTAGTATGCAAAATAGGAGCCCGAATGCACAGTTAGAGATAACGAGAAAAGGCACCATCGGCAGAGCTTGCAAAACTCAACGTAGAAAACCAAGGTAAACAAGCTATCACGAGGAGCACAAGTGGTCCAAGTCTGAGGTAAAACACGAGCAGCGAGTCATGAGATAAGAGTGACGAGCCAGGGTAGATATGAGCTAGAAATAGCTCCAAAGCGAGTCCTCCAAAACTCATAAACAACACTTTTAAACTCGTATCTAAACCTCAAACTCGCAAACCATCTTCAAAGATACATGCGAGACCCTGAAAGTTTGAAACCCATGAACACAGAAAACTCAAACATGACTAAAACAAGGTATAAGTCCCCAAAATCAATGCAAGAAGAGCACGGTTGGAATAACCATTACGACACACGCAACGAGAATCAAATATCACACCGGAAACTGGAAAACGCATGAGCAACGCCGAAGAGTGCACAGATCCACAAGATCCACTTTGATACCATGTATGATTTTTCGTCACACCAAAAGATCAAAATAATGGTGGAGAGGGATCTCATCGTGTTAACCAACTACTACGCCAACACCCTCCCGCACGATGGAGCCGGGTATACACCTAATCAAGCCCAACAACATTAGGAGGAAATGACACCAGGACTTCCCAGGAGGTCACCCATCCTGGTACTACTCCGTGGTTGGCGTGCTTAACTCGTCTCGGCTCGATACCATGAAAGAGGGTTTAAAACTCGCAAGTGAGGATCATGAGGGACGACGTGCACATCAACGAACGTGTGAACGATAGCGTGAAGAGATCTTGGGAGGAGCGAGCATCAACCAAATGTGCATGCAAAGATTTGAAACACAAATGTAGAACTCCTGGTTAAGCCATAAAAATCTCCTCTATCTCATATATCAAATGGGGTGTACATATAGGAGGTCCTGAGTAACCCCCGGTGTTGCAATCATGACAACTCGAGTAGAGAGGGGGAGTTACATTCCCAGAATAGAAGTGTAACTCCCAATGATGTATATGACGCACTGACGTGTAAGAGAATCACATAATGACCCCTAAATTACACATGGACCTACGATCTCACCTAAGTGAGATGACTCATCTAATGATGTGGAAAATAACACACACCAACAAAGTGCCCCAACATCATTTTGACCTTTCGGATGGGATACATTTTCGAGACATCACTTCTACCCTCCAAATTTTCAAGTCGTGTAATCTGAAAAATCAATACAAGAAGGCTCCATTGTGTGCTTACACAAATCCCTCATTAGAATGATAAAAATTTAACTGTAAGCTTCATCTCCCTCAATTACCAATGTACATAAACTCCTATATTAATTTCTTTTTATTTGTTTTTTCCATCCGTTGCTCAATTCTAATTTTATCCCGATTTTCTTATCCATTGCAAGATTGTTCTTATCATTGAAATGGATTTTGTTGTCGAAACACATTTGGTAATCGGTGCTCCAATCCGACTACCAACAAATGCTCTTAAACACGATCGATTCTTTGCGAACAAATGCAAGTACAAACCAAGTTAACAAATATTTTGTGAGAACACCAACTAAAATAAGTTCTTTGAATACATCTATGCACATGTGGTCTGTAGAGGGTCGTGCCCTAGCAAAAACAACCCTTCGCGAATATCACAATGCAAGGGGAGATGGTTCTATGTTTGGGTTTGATTTTGTAGATCAGGAAAGAGGGGAAATTCAAGTCACTTATTTCAATGAGGCCGTCGAAGCATTCTATGAGCATATTGAAAATGGGAAGCTATATACAATTTTCAATGGGAAGATTGTGAGGATTCCTGATGCAAAGCTATGTTACAGCCATTTGAATAATTCTTTGGACATTTTCTTGCAAGCGTCCTCAACCATAACTCCACTCATAGCAAATGAGGATACAATACCTTCCCATCACTTTCATTTCACAAAAATTAAGGACATACCTGCAACCGATGACCGTTCTAAAGTTGATTTGATTGGAATTGTTCTTGCGATGTCACCATGCTCAACAATTCATAGGCATGACAAGTCAGAGACTAAGAGGAGAACTCTATAATTAAAGGACATGTCGGGATTCAATGTAAGTGTCACATTGTGGGGACATCACTTAGATGAGATAAGCAAAGAAATTGAAGACATGCTTTCTATACCGCCTCTTCCGGTCCTTTCCTTGAAAGTTTCTCGCATCTCCAGGTTTGATGGGAGCTCCATAAGCCCGTGACTTCATGAATCGTCATAAATTAGAGCATGAAACAATGAAAATCTCTAATATCCTTCAACTTACATCGACAACCAACCTACGATTCTCGACATTCTAATCTTGCCATCAAATACAACTATTGAAGAATTGACAACCAACATTCCGCATGTAACTTCCATGGAAATAAACTTTCACAAGCATACCAATTCCTTCCGTATGAACCCATCTTCGCTAACAACTTCCACTTTCCCCCAAATGTCTAAGACGCCACATGAAACTGTCTCAAGTACTGACCTTTCTTCAGTTCATCACACATATACAACCAGTTTCTCCTCTCCTTTAGACTACTTTCAACCTTGTAATCCACAAACGACTGAAACAGAACACCCCACCCCTTCCAATACACAAAGATTTCCCATATTCCCACCCTTGTCGCTAAATTTAGAAGCCCAACGTCAATTTCGCAAAAGAATAGATTTGTTGGTGAACATCCAAACTTGCTCAATCTGTTTGGAAAATTACCTGGAATTAAAACAATTTTCTTTGAAGGTTTTCCTTCCTGTAATAGATGCAAAACTGAAAAAAAGGCCACCGCTTCTCTTCATGGAACAACATGGACCCTGAAAATTAGCCTACCATTCTTACATCTTTAACCCAAATCGAGGAGATGCTTATCGCACAAGTTAATCCATTCCTGTAAGTCACCTAACTACATGGCGGGCAATACAAATACTCATGACACACCATAAGTTTTCCGTAAAACATTACTTCAATAGCAAAGACCCTACCCACCGCCTTGGAGATTTGGACATAGTTCTCATACAAAGGGAAGGATCTAATTTTAAAAATTATGATTTCTACGTCAGTAGATCTTGTGTTTGGGCAACCTTGCAATATAAAATCTAACACGATCCCTATTACAAAGATGTCTTAATTGCGATGACGCCCTTTCCTCTCTACCATCTGAGTCATCAAATGTTTCCTCCTCTCTTATCATAGCCACAATGGAACCCTTTCAAATGTAAAGTGCCTCTACAACTCATGGTATTGATGTTCCCACTCACTTTGATGAAACGTATGAACACTCATCATCTTTCGTGCCAACACCTCACAATACAGGAACAGAAGAAGAGGAAATCAAACAATTCCTACTCAACCATGATGGTAACACTCCATTTACCATGTCATGGCCAGAGCATGGGCTCTCACCAATAAATGAATACAATACGGAGGGTTTGTTCTCAATGGCTTTCCCAACTTTATTTCTGATAGGAAAAGCAATGTGGCAACAACCCCGCATAAAATAAGTTCCAATTCATGAATACGCACTTTATTTGATGCGTTACCATGATGGGCGCTTCGGTTCCCACCCAAGATTTTGTTACTTCCTTCTAAACCTCATAATGTGACATAGAAGCTTGACCCATAGTAGCAGTCTTTATGAAAAAAACATCAAATATGGAATCCCTCCGACAATTAGAGATCTGCAAAGACAACTACTGGAATACCCCAAAGACAACCTCCCAAATAGCTTAATGCGCTTTGAATCAAGCCTTCGAGGGACACGTTCATTTTGGGAAAAATTAGAAGTGAGCTTTCAGATATGGTGGAACAATTGGGGACACCAACCTTATTCTTCACTCTAAGTGCTGCAGACACTAAATGGCCAGATCTCCACAATATTATGCTGGGTGAATGCCCAACTGATCCTCAAGCCGCACAACATTGGAGAACACTTAACATTGTCTCTAACCCTCATCAAGTATCAGCATACCTACATCAAAGATTCACAATATTTCGTGAAGAAATATTGCGAAGAACTTGAGCAAAGAGACTTTTGGTACAGTAATCAAATCTGCTTATTTCAAAGTTTTTCCAAACTACATAGCTAATATTTATGTTCCCTTGTCTCGTAGGTATGAATGGCAACATAGAGGCTCCGCACATGTCCATGGCTTATTATGGCTCGAGAATGCTCCTAAAGTTGTGAAATGGATTGGGAGGATACACCGCTATTATTGAGGCCACAAAAATTACTTTGATAAGCTTGTGTTTTCCTGGAACCTCAGTCCGGCTTGTAACCGCTTGGATTTTGTTCGCAGGTCACTCCTAGACAACCCTTGCTTGCTAGATACAAGATAAATTATATCCTCCTCTCCGCATGCAAACCTTGAAGAACTGCTTAATTGTGTTCAACACCACACTAAATGTTCAGAGAGACATGCCTACGTGGAAAGCAATCACAACCGCAGCGGTGCAGTACAAGCCCCCTGGTCCATGCAACCCACTTCTTTACACATTGAAAGTGATAGGAAAATTAAGTACCTCCCTTCTAGAAATGATGAAAGATTGAACATCCACAACCGAACTATGATATACATATGGAGAGCAAATGTCGATTGCCAATTGGTACTTTCCCGCCATGATGTCCTTAAGTATATTACAAAATATGCTTTAAAAGCTGAGCAATGTTCAAAAACATATCACCAAATGCTATTCAGATTTTCAAGAGACGCAGACACAGATTCTCCAGCACATATCATGATCTGTAAAATGCTCACAGAAAGCATTGTTAAACATGACATAAGTGCACAAGAAACATGCCACATGCTACAAAAATTGCCACTTGTTATGTGCACCATCCATTTGTATCATTAAATGTTGGAAAAAAATTTCGAGACGTGTCGTTGAAAGTGATGTTGATGCACAACAAACAACCACTTTCTTGGATGCATATAAAGTTCATCCAATAACCATGGAACACCTACCACTTATTCAAGTTGCTTGAGATTGAAGCTACAACAAGAAACATAAAGGTGATAAATGGAAAAAGCGACCGACACAAGCAATTGTTCGGGTCCACCCGAGATTTGTGGATGTCCCAACTCAAGATTCAACGTCATATGACCTTTTCTGTTGGTCAAAACTCCTTTTATACAAGCCTTTCGAAATATTACGTCCGAATTTGGCTCAACCCCACATGACATCAACGACACTTGGGACATGTTCAAGCACAACTACAGACCGTGGCATGTTTTACGCACTACCGCAGACACAAGACTTGCTATAGATGTTAGTTCGACTCAGAGCCGAATGCAGTATTCAACACGAACCAATGCAAGAATGGCAGGTCTTCACACAACTTCATCTAGGAAACAACACGGGTCTTGACAATCTTGATATGTTGGGGAAATGATATTTCGACGTACACAATAATTAGAGCATACATGACATTCTACAAGATTTGCAGATAACTGGTTCATCATTCATCGAGAGAGAAAAGAAGACACAATTAACAATAACATGCAGGCCACACCACCATCTACCACACTTCCTTTGTCTTCAGAACAACAACTAGCTCTTGATACCATACTACACCATTCAACAAACAAAACCCATCTACCTCCACTAAGATTGATAATTCAAGGAACGAAAGGCACAGGAAAATCATTTCTGATAAATAAAATCTGGAATACATTCACATCATCAAGCACATCTCCCTCACCTCTACTTGTTCTCACCCCTACCAACATTTCAACATTCAACATCTCTACAACCACAATCCACGCAGCCCTACGTATTCCTATCCAAGAACTAAAACCCCTTGAAGGCAAGTGTATTATCGTCTTTTCAAGAGTTCTTTGAAACATTTAGAATATGTTCTTATTAATGAAATGAGTTTCATTGGCCCAAAGTTACTAAGCAAAATTGATAAGAGGCTCCATGAAACCTTTCCCACACTCAAGAACATATGAATTTGGGAATAGATCAATCATCCTTCTCGCGACCTTGATCAATTACCACCAGTTTTGGACAATCCTCTTTATGCAAGTAATTCCTACGAGTAACCCTTTGGAAGGGATTTTAGACTTCCATTACATTTGACCAATATTTCGGCAACAAGGAACAACCAATGCACAAGTTTCATTCCGAATTTACTGCTCCACATGCGAGATTCAACCCCTCTTATTGAGGATTGAGAACTCTTAATGTCTCGCACAGACACACACCTAACTCAGCAAGAGCTCAACATTTTAAAGGATGCACCGCATTTGTTTACAAAAAATGATCTCGGTGGATTCCCACAACCTTCAGATGTTGAAGGCATTGAACGTTCCATCACCCAATCCATTGTTGAAAGTAACAGGTGATCTGGACTAGGAAATCTTGATGATGATTAGTTGGAAAACAAACTTTTGTTGTGTAAACAACAAAAAATCATGCTTACTGAAAATCTATGACACAGGCCTCGTGAATGGTGGTGCCACAGGAACAATCATTGATATTGTCTACGACGCATCAATGCAACCACCAACATTACCTTTATTTGTTGTCAAATTTGATAGATACAACAACCCATGTCGGGATCCCTCCAACCCGTTACATATTACCATACCCCCTATTTTGAGAGGGAATCGAAGACAATTGCCAATTAAATGGCATGGGGATTAACTATCCAAAAGTCATTGGGACTTACTTTGCACAGAGCAACCGTCAACATTGGAACCATTGAAAGGCAGGGTTTGACTTTCACAACTTTCTCTAGAGTTTCCTCGCTTGCAAATCTGTGCATTTCACCTGCTTTTTCATTCGAGAGATACATAAATATGACGTATGTACCAACACTTGGAGCAAGAAGAAATGAGGAAGCAAGACTACTATCACTCAACCCATCGTAAATACTACCCTTTACTTTTATAGCACCTCCACTACTACTATACTCAACACTTCTTGTATCCAAAGGGACACTATTGCTCAAGGGGTATTAAATGTAATCATGATTATTGAAACTTAAAAATCCCACTAAAGGCTACCATTCATGATATAAAAATTGCAAATGTATACATGTCTCATTATGTGCATGCAGATCTACATTTATTTGATGTTGTGAAATATGATATGCAACTTTAAATGTACGAATTTGTAACAGAATTAAATGTACACATACAAAATTTCAATGTAATGTTTCAACTAAATTCCTACACTATAACTATCAATCACACACATTATCAATCTGTACAATAAATGTTTTTCCAACAAAACACCAACCGAACAACCGATGCACAACTAACACAATAAACCCGAATTAAATACATACAACATCAACTATAAGATAAATTAACTATTGAAAATGGTATCAAATGTATTCATGTACGAATTGCTAACAAGTTTGAAATGTAGAAACAACCTTAAAATTAAGTGGCCCATCTATATTTCTACACTTACAAAATCAATCACACCCCTTATCAACATCAACTACAAAAGTAATAATTATACCTCTAAAACAAATAACATATACCATTCGGCGTTCACATCGTGTGAAACATATTTTAGTTAGATGATTTAGTTGGTTTATGATCATAATTGCAAACTGATGTATTAGCGGAATCGAAATGTTGAAAATTGGAGTAATTGTTGAATTACTTGGTCTTAGCAATAGTAGTTATGATATTTGATGTTGAAATTGATATGTAGATATAAGCATTTTATTTGTTCGATATCACTAATATGGCCACAAGGCCAGAAAGGTATCATGTGATTTTGTAGGTAATTAATTCACAACAATAAACTACAGGGGGTAGGAGACCAACAACGAAGGAATGTGGGGTATTGGCAACTAGTCACCATGGCAACTTGTGTTTTGTTGTGTGTGTGTCTTGTTTGTTGTTAGGGGGTTCCCATGGGGGATAACCTCCAAATGTGACCAAGGGTTTGTGTGTTGTTCTTTTAAATTGTTTCCTTTATTTAATTTTAGTATGTGATTTTATAGTGATGTATTTTCCCTTTTAATTAATTAATTAATTTGTGTCTAGATTAGTAAATTAATCACATTACTAAACTAATCATGGATGGGACAAAAGAATTCATTTATTGGATTTGATAGCTCTTTGGTTTGTGTTTAAGTTGAGTGCTTGAGATCTTGAGTGTTGTACACTCCACATCTCCTTGGAAATTCGGATTTGGCCTTAAGGGTCAATTTTGGAGACTTGTGGGACAAGTTAAACTTGTCCCACACCTCTAAATTTATTATACCAACCCTACCTATGGGTTGGGGGTCAAAAATAGACCCCATTATGTGTTTTGGGAAGACAAAAAGGTAAATTTTTATTGCACTTTCTTACATGTATTTATTTTAGTCCTTAAGGGGTGTGGGTTTAGATTGTGTGTGTAAGTAAAATGTCATTTCTTCAACCACTTATTAATTATGCTTTGGGGTATGGGTTTGACTTGTGATGTGGAGTTGAGGATGAGTGATGTGGCATCCTACATGGAGCCACCTCACCCTCCTCTTCCCTTTTCCTTTATATGCATGTTTAATTGTTGTTTTGGGGGTTACTTGCTCATTGGTTTTGGGAATGCTTGTAATTTTGGAGAGCTTGCTTGAGAATGGAGCTTGGAGTGGATGGTGGTTGCTTAGGATTTTGGAAGGCTTGGAGCTTGTTGTGTATTGATACTCTTCATTTGTGAGGTAGATCTCCACCTTTGTTTTTACCTTGTTATTTTGTGGTGCTCTTATGTGTAGATGTTGATTGTTACATTGGTTATGCTTGTTTGGAAATAGGTTTGTTCCTTAGGTTGTGGGAGATATGGAAATGGGGGTAGAACTTGAGGGAGGCATAAGAGAAATGTTATTGGGATTTTAGGAGGGAGTTGGGTTGGGATGTCCACCTTGTTGATAAATATGTTTTGTATTTATCTTGTTATTATCTTGAGGGAGGCATAAGAGTGAGGGAGGCATAAGAGTGGGTTGATTTCTTGAGGGAGGCATAAGAGTGGTGTATCTTCTTGGAGGGAGGCATAAGAGTGTTGTGTGTATTGTGATGGAATTTTTGGAGGCTCATAGGTGGACACCCAAGCCCTTGGGAGGCATAAGAAGAACCCCCATGTTCCTTTCTCCTCCATGGATTTAGTATGAAGCCTTTTTGTTTTGATATTTGTTGTTTTGTTGTAAATTTGGTATTGTGTTATTTCATTGTTTGCCTTGATTTAATGTGTATGTGGAAGCCTTTTTGAGTTTCCATGGTTGTCTAAATAACCCTCATTGCTTCCTTGTTGGGGCTCGGGGCTAATGAGGGAGAAGGCTTCTCTCCCTCATTGGATACTTTGGTTGGGTGGAGAGTGTTGCCTACTCCCCCTTTTGTTGTGTGCTTAATTCAGCGAAGACAAAGGAGTTAAAAGGAAGACGTGCTCTTTTGGCAAAATACATTAGGAGTTGTAACTTGTGCTATTATGATTCTACAACTTGTAAATGGCGCCAATGGTATATTGGATGTAATTTGATTCATTGGTTAAATCCTTGTAAATTGTTTATTTTGACCTTCCATTGTTGGAAACTTTGTTGAATGGAAAAAGGAATAATAATGCATTCAAGTCTTGTTTTATTTTCTTTTATCCAAGTGTTTGTGCAAGAAAGAATTAATAGAAGCAACTCTACAATTTTAGTTCCTTTATTTGCCATAAAAATAGTTCTAATTAAGGGAATTTAAGATGAAAATAACTATACACTCATAATAAAATTAAAGTAATGTTTTATTTGGAATTGTAAGGCATAAATTGCACTCCTCTATTACTATTCGTGGTTGTAGAACTTACCCATTTAATTTCATAAAGGCAAATTTACCCTCACTCACTAACTTTGCAAGTCAAATATTAAAGAAAAACTTATCTACTAAGTAAATATATATCTTAATATATTACAACAATATATGAAGAACATATATATCTTTCGTGTCTTAAATTTATAGTATCATTGTACAAATATTATTAGATTTTTTGATTGTGTTTACAAACATTAATATAAATGTATTTATATAAGTATGTTATAAGTGTATATTTATTTATACCTAATGATAACTGAAATTGGAACCAAAAAATAATAAGGGATACGTTTATGTTTTAATAAAGTTATTAAATAAAAGAAATACAAAAAAAAATTGCATGTGTGGGGTGGCCATGGGCCACGGCCTAAAGGAATTATCTTTGTAAAAGGATTGGGGGTCGAGATGATATTGTGTTAATTAGGTGAATTTCAAGTTTATGGATGTAAACTAAATCTCAAAAACTAAATGGGGAAATATTTTTTTGTAGAGAAACCTTTGTGCAATTTCTTCTAAACCATAATAAAAAAAATACAGTTTACTATCTTCTTATGTATGGCCTCTACTAATATACAATTTTTAATAACTCTTTATAATCTTTTTGGTTTTTTTGTATTATATCTAAGAATGAAATTGAAAATATAGAATAATCTTAATCGAGGAGTCCCTCCTTTTGAATTCGTAGATACATTTAGTTTTATTAACTTCCTATTTTGTTTTTTTGCAGGATATTTGTGATTCTCTTTCTTTGGCGGTAAAGAAAAGAGTGTTGTCTCTAGACGAACTTCAAGTGGGTTTCAATATTGATTGAAGTATTTATTCAATTGTTCTATTTATTGCATGTTATGGACTAAAAAATTATTGTAGAGAGTTTTCATGTTATTTGGTTTGGATTGTTCCATTTATACTTATAGTTGGCTCCAATCCATTTTCCGAAGTGACATATAAACAAACACAATCATAATGCTTATGTTATTTATGTTTCATATGATGTTTTTAGAATCATATTAATTGCAATACAATCACCCCAGTGCACACAAAACAAGATAACATGCGAAGAAGTACTAACATATTTAACTTGTTCAAAATGATATTAGTTGCAACAAGAAAACCCTTTCCACCCTAGATTCTTCATTATTACGAGAGTTGTTGGGCTTCCAACACCCAAATTTCGTGGAGAACAAGTAAGAAATAAAGCATAAGACAAGGATAGACATAGAGCCCGTGATTGGAACCAACTAACAAATAACAAATAACAATGAGATAGATGGGTACAATGTAGGAATGCTAAATAATAGGATGCAATGTTATATAAATATCTCAGAATATTTGATTTTTGACGGCTCGGGGGATCTATAAATTCTAGCTTCCCATCAGATTGAATTGTCTCCCCTTTTAGCAGATCTCAAGATTCAGAATGCATTTGATGATCCCTTGAGTTTTCTATCATAACATCTTCTTATGTGCAAGAAATTCCATGTGAAGTTTCTGGCTCCAATACCGGCCTTCCAAACTTGATTTCTTTTAGACCATCTTCACATTTGTTTTCTTTTGAAGCCTTTACATCTCCCTTAGCACCGTCCAACACTTATGCGTTCTTCGATCCAAACATAGTTTGTTTAGTCTCTGGAGAGCTTTGTTCAAAACTTTCTAGCCCACCGATATTGTCTTCTTCAATCTTGGGGGAATTTTCAATTTGTAACTCCTGCATCTGAGAAGGCAAAGACTCCACTTCTAGCATTTCATTTTGCTTTGCCTCGTGACCATTTACATCGTTGTTTTTTTCTAAGCACAAGAACATACTTTCATCCCCATTCTCTCAAAATCCACCCGATGCCCATTCATATGCTCAATTTTTTAAGAGCTCATATAAACAGAGAGAAAATCTAGAATAACATCTTCTTTTGTGCAAGAAATTCCATGTGAAGTTTCTGACTCCAATACCAGCCTTCCAAACTTGATTTCTTTTAGACCCTCTTCACACTTGTTTTCTTTTGAAGCCTCTGCATATCCCTTAGCACCATCAACACTTATGCATTCTTCAGATCTAGACACGCTTTTTAGTCTCTGGAGAGCTTTGTTCAAAACTTTATAGCCCACCGATATTGTCTTCTTCAACCTTGGGGGAATTTTCAATTTGTAACTCCTGCATCTGAGAAGGAAAAGACTCCACTTCTAGCATTTCATTTTGCTCTGCCTTATGACCATTTACATCGAATTATTTTCTAGGCACAAGAACATACTTTCATCCCCATTCTCTCAAAATTCACCTGACTGCCCATTCAGATGCTCAATTTTTTAAGAGCTCATATAAACATAAGAGAAAATCTGGATATAACATTCTTATACTGAAATGGATTTATGTGGTTCAAACACTTAATTTTAGTGTGGTTGGTTAAGAGTCCACACTATTTCTTATTTGTTTTATGGTGGTATCCAGCCTATTGATTACCTATTCCTTTAAGATGTCATTTTACTTAGAAGGCTCAATGTGGAGAGATGGACGGTTATATTTGTGCTCCTTTTCTCATTTCTTAATGTATTGAACTACCAGAAGGTTACAGTCTAAGGAAAGATGTCTTGGACCATTACAAATGACCCCTCTCTTAGTTAAATCTTAACTATAATTAGGTAAGACCATTACAAATGAAATATTCGAGTAGTTAAGAGAACGTTCCTTGGTGCCGCATCCTCTCGAACAAAAGACAAAGTGACATGCTCTCTGAGAAGGGCCCAAATGGGGTCTGGCCAATGCTCCAAGTATAATACATGCTTTGTAAGCTCCTGTTTAAGCTTTGGAACAGTAAATTTGAGATAGTCTTGTGGTTCTCTCTGATCACTTGAATTGTTATCATCACCTGGCTTGATGACTGAATCTCCCTCCGGTGCAATTTTAATAGGGTTGTATCCATTTTCATTGCTCGAGTTCCTCCTCTTACTCTCTCTGACAGTTCCCACTTCAATATCCATATCTTGGACCGAGTCCACTCCCGCATAATCTTCAGATCTCATTCTTTTACTACGAGCAGAAGTAGCCTTCAGTTTATTGTCTAGAGTTGTTTCATTCAAACGAACTAAAGTCAATTCCTGTTGGAGAGCATCCAATTTGCCTTGAGTGGCCTGAAGCTGTAAAGAAAGTGCCTCGGCTCTAGCATTAGCCTCTGCTCTAGCTGCCCTTTAACTACCCAAAAGACTCTCAAGGACTTGGACTGTGCTTGCTCTTTGCTCATTTGTTGACTGAAGAAGCTCCTCCATCTCCCGCTCCCGCTCATCAACTCGTGCCTCTAAAGTTGCAACCTTGGACAACGCATCCTGTTCAGTTATTCTGATCCTTTCAATTTCCTGTACCAAATCAACCTTTTCCCTCTCTAATGTTTCTATGTGCCTCTCTGATCTTTCAATTGTAGTTAATCTTTCCATGGCCAACTTCTGAATTTCAGATTTCACTTGTTGTGCTAAGGTTGCCTCATCACGAGCTTTCTCAGCCACATCCACAGCTCTCTTGGCTTCCTTCTCTGCAACCTTACACCTTTCATCTACACTCAAACCTTTTGAACTCGCTGCTGCAAACCTTTGCTATAAATGTGATTTCTCTTGTTTAAACACACACCCCCACAACACAGGTGAGACAATCGAGAATCAAACATGGTACTTCTTGAACTTTAGTGTCTACTTAGTTAGCAATAGGCCCCTGGAAGTCTCTTCCAATAATGTATCCTCAATGGCCCCCCAATCCAAAGACCCGCCTTATGAATCACACATTCTTAGAAGTTTAGAAATCTTGGCATATCGTTTTCAATATCAAATTCTCATGTTCTCAATAATCTAAAATATATATTTTAATTTCCTTGGAAATTAATTAATATCTTTAAAACATGCCAAATTCCTAAAAAGAAATTGAATTCCAAACTTCTTAACGTGTTGTATAAGGAAATTTGGTAATTCCTTAAAGAAGAGAAATTGAAATCTAAATTTCTAAACGTGTTCCATTAAAAAAATTGGCAAATTTTTAAAGAAAAGAAATAGAATTCTAAATTTCTTAATGTGTTTCACACACAAATTTCACAAATTCTTAAGGAATGATAATTAAATTCTTCATTTCTTAAGTTTGCTTGTAATGATATGGTTATAAAGTTTAGAATATTGACATATGTCATCAAGGAAAAGTGATTTGAATTTTCTATATTTTGAGTTGGGGTGATTGATTATGTTGCCTTTAATTTCCATGGAGACTATTGTAAATTTGTATTATAGCAAGTATTTGAGATATATATATGTAATGCTATTGGCTTGCATTTTTATTCATGTTTTATTTTTAAAGTTATGTTTTTTTTTGATCGACGGAAATTGAGGGTGTTTGAAAGGACCCACATCCTTGTACACATGAGGATTTTTGAGAGGATCCACAACCTGGTTACAATGAAGGGGACCACTTATTAGGAACCCAATTGAAGCAACCATGAAACCGAAGTGAAGATGCAGCGACACGGGCCGACAATGACCGCGGCCAGTGGGATAACTTAGAACAGCTACCAGCGTCGGCAGCGAGAGGAGCAGCCACCAGTATCAACAGCAAGTGGAGCAGCCACAAGTGTCAGCAGTGAGAGGAGCAGCCACGACCGCAGCGAGAGGAGCAGCAACAGTGAGCGGAGCAGCAACAGTGAGCGGAGCAGCCACCAGCGTCAGTAGCGAGAGGAGAGGGAGCCACCAACGATCGACAACGAGAGGAGCAACCACTAACGTCAGCAGTGAGGAGTAATCACCAGTGTCAGCATGAGCAGAGATGCCGCCTCTAGCGGTGAAACCACCTCCGAGGAGGATCGTGCCTCGGGGGGATTTGAAACCGGGTGGGCAAGCACACAACCATGTGACTTGACCGCACCACTCCCACCCCATCGACATTTTTTTAAAGTTATGTTGATTAATTGTGTTGTCTTAATTTTCCATGAAGAAACCAATATAGATTTGTTATTGCAAGGCACTAGGTTACCCAATTTCCTTCATGGATCTATTGCAAAGCACTAGGTATTTGAGTTATATATAGGTAATGTTATTGCAAGGCACTGGGATATGCACTTTCCTTCATGGCTCAACTGATTACCACATACATTCAGTTTTATTAATTTCTTGTTTTTCTTTTTTGTAGGATATTTGTGATTCTCTTTCTCTGGAGGTAAAGAAAAGAGTGTTGTCTCTAGACGAACTTCAGATGGGTTTCAATACTGATTGAAGTATTTATTCAATTGTTCTCTTTATTGCATGTTATGGACTAACAAATTATTGTAGAGAGTTTTCATGTTATTTGGTTTGGATTGTTCCATTTATATTTGTAGTTGGCTCTAACCCTTTTTCTGAAGTGACATGTGGGGCATGTGCCTTCGTCAATGACATGATTCGTTATGTGTTGAGGGGCTCATTCCCCAATGAGGCCATTTCGAAGCATCCCAAGTTGGACGTTAGATTGATCAGCGACAAGGATTTTAAAGCTACCCGTCGTACCTACGAACATCTTGGTGGCCTAACATACTTATTTTCCCTCTCTAGTTTAATATGATGCAGAATAAAAACACAATTCCCCTCCTCACTATGCCTCACTTGCAGAGGGAGAAAGATTTTAAGAGTATTCAATGTGTTGTTAATGCTTTACATTGCAGGAAACCAAAACCACCTAAACATTGATATCTGAAATGATTAGAGATCGCCTCCACCTGATGTCAACATCCCCAATTTTCTCTCCAAAATCCGAACAATAGGAGATCATTCACGAGGCTTCTATTTGATTTATGATTCTAACAAAGATGCACTAAAATATGAACCAACCCACAAATTGAGGAAAATGGGAATACCAATCAAGGCATCTGTAAATGGACAAAAATACAAGAAACATGCTAAGAAAATTGCACAAGCAAAAAGCAAGAAATTTGATTTAAAGAAATAGCTTGTAGTGGTTAGTTTATAAGTGTTTGTTTATAAGTGTTTTTGAAACAAATTGTAACTCGTACCAAATAATTCCATGTATGCATTGTGGCAATATATATCGGACATAGAATCAAACTTTTTAAACACATGTTCGCTTTTAAAATTCACAAAAAGCAAGAAATTTGATTTAAAGAAATAGCTTGTAGTGGTTAGTTTATAAGTGTTTTGTTTATAAGTGTTTTTGAAACAAACTGTAACTCGTACTCAAATAATTCCATGCATTCATTGTGGCATATATATCGTTCACATAGAATCAAACTTTTTAAACACATGGTCAGTTTTTGTGATCCAACAACTATGGATTTCAAATTTCTTTATCATTGTATCTCCATATAAATACCTATAGTTTTCTTACTTCAAGTGTACATATTGTTGTTATTGTCTTCCATTCTATTTGCTTAACATAATAATTTGTAATTTGTTTCAAATAAATGCATGTATATATTGTGGTGGAACATATGGATCACAAAATCTAACTTTTCAACATACATGTTCAATTATTCCTTTATACAATTGTTCGCTTCTCTATGTAAACCAACAACACATTTTTAATGTGTTCTTCATAATATTTGCACACAAATACATATAGTTTAAAATGTCGAGAAACAACCATGCAAATTTTAGTTCTTTTCAACCAAAGCTTTGTGCGTTATATCACTTTTTTGCATATTGAATTGTTAAAGGGTTAGACTTCATGTTTGCACTTTTAGAAAATATAAAATAATAAGGAAGCCAACTTTAAAGGTTCTCATTCTTTACAAATGCATGCTTTCCTGAACACATCCTTCATTTCATGATTGACTGCCCTACAAGTTTACATTTTCCACCATATATTTGCAGAATTCCCACTATCTCGAGCATCTTTTAGTTGCCATGGAAATAACTTTGAGACATGAATGCATTTCTCAATTGATTAAGGGCGGTTCCAATGTTGACCCCACATTTCAGATATTGCACTTGTCCTCCCTAAGGTCCATTCTCAACACGGTGCCCAACATCGTGTTGACCTTTCAGATGGGATACATTTTCAGACAACACTTCTACCCTCCAAATTTGTAAGTCATGTAACTGAAAAATCAATACAAGAAGGATCCATTGTGTGTTTACACAAATCCCTCATTAGAATGATCAAAAGTGAATTGTAAGCTTCATCTCCTACTCAATTACCAATATACAGAAACTCCCTATATTAAATATAATTTCTTTCTGTTTGTTTTTTCCATCTGCATTGCTCAATTTTAATTCTATCCCAATTTTCTTATCCATTACAGGATTGTTCTTATCATTGAAATGGATGTTGTTGTCAAAACACATTTGGTAATCGGTGCTCCAATCCGACTACCAACAAATGCTCTTGAACGTAGTCAGTTGTCGCGAATAGATGCAAGTGCAAACCAGGTTAACAAATATTTTGCGAGAACACCAACTAAAATAAGTGCTTTGAATACATCTATGCACATGTGGTCCGTAGAGGGTCATGCCCTAGCAAAAACAACCCTTCACGAATATCACAATGTAAGGGGAGATGGTTTCGTGTTTGGGTTTGATTTTGTAGATCAGAAAAGAGGGTAAATTCACATCATGTGTTTCAATGAGGCCGCTGAAGCATTCTATGAGCATATTAAAAATGGGAAGCTATATACAATTTCCAATGGGAGGATTACGAGGATTCTTGATGTAAAACTATGTTACAACCATTTGAACAATGCTTTGGAGATTTTCCTGCAAGCTTCCTCAACCATAACTCCACTCATAGCAAATGAGGATACAATACCTTCCCATCACTTTCATTTCACAAAACCTAAGGACATACCTGCAACCGATGACCGTTCTAAAGTTGATTTTATTGGCATTGTTCTTGCAATGTCACCGTGCTCAACGATTCATAGGCATGACAAGTCAGAGACTAAGAGGAGAACTCATAAATTACAGGACATGTTGGGATTCAGTGTAAGTGTCACATTGTGGGGACATCACTTAGATGAGATGAACAAAGAAATTAAAGACATGCTTTCTATACTGTCTCTTTCGGTCCTTGCCTTGAAAGTTGCTCGCGTCTCCAGTTTCAATGGGAGCTCAGTCAACATTGTTTCAAGTACCAAATGTTATGTCAACCCTCAAATTTCATAAACCAATACACTTCATAGTTGGGTAGATTCCGATGACTACTACCTTTCGATGCCCTCTATCACAAGCCAATTTATGGGCCCTCCAAAAAGCTTGACCTCTGTAACAATAATTTCGGAGGTACTAAATATGGGGAACATTGAGAGAAATGAATGGGCCATGGTTACTTCGCAAATCACAAATATCAGTATGGAAAACATTTTTTACAAGGCGTGTCCTCTTCAAAAAGGTGACAAACAATGTAGGAAAAAAGTGAGAGAGAATAACAACGGTCCATGGTTATGTTCGAGTTACAACAGACAAGTTCAAAACTATGATTATAGATATGGACTGAGGATCGATCTAAAGGACCCAATAGGAGAACTTCAATCAGTTACTACTTTTGAGGAGACAGTTGAGTTAATCATGGGTGTTGCACCTAATGACCTCTATATATTGTCTATAGATGAAGATGCGACTAGTGAAATTATAAGCAATGTCATCGGCAACGAATATTGCTTCACACTTTCACTGAAAAAAGAGACATATTGCGAAACACTAGAGTAAAATGTGTCATCCTCAGTTCAAAGAAACCGAGAAAATAGTGCAACTCCTTCATAACCTTTACACAAGTATTTCCAACCCACCCGTCCCTTCAAACATTACACCCTCACCCATCCCATTCTATTCTTTGAACTATCACCGCTATGTTTCTTATTTCATATCTATGTTTCGATTTTTTCCTACTTCAAAAGAAAATTGTTGTATTCCCTTATACACTGACATACTATTGTCTCCTACTACTATGTGGATTGTTAGTACTTTTAAGAAAATAAATAAAAATACATGCACTTTTGTTATGTATGTATTTACATCCTTGTGTACTATGTGAATGCATTGTATGTTTCTATATATCTAATACTCTTTTCCTTAAGAAAAAATGCAGTTTCTCGATACTCAAATTGTTACCTCTTACGCATATTTCCCATTGGAACTCCACATGCATTACAATTGTATATAGTTTTATATTTTGACTTATTTCTACATTTGTATGTCATCAAACAATGTATCATTACTTGCTAACCCGCATGATTGTTTTTCAACAGGTGGTACTCCATAACCCTGTGACCTCACAATCATGTCGACTCCTGCAAAATGAGCCCAACGAAGAGATAACTACACAAAAATAAAGTACACTTAACTTTTGAGCAACAACGTCATAAATTAGAGCATAAAATAATGAAAATCTCTAATATCTTTCAACTTACGTCGACCAACAACCTACAATTCCCTGACATTCCAATCTTGCCATCAAATACAACTATGAAGAATTGCCAACCAACATTCCGCATGTAACTTCCATGGAAACAAAATTTCACGAGCATACCAATTCCATGGAACCCCGCCTGCTTGCAACCGCTTGAATTTTTTTCGCAGGTCACTCCTAGATGACCCTTGCTTGCTAGATACAACATAAATTATATCCTCCTCCCTGCATGCAGACCTTGAAGAACTACTTAATCAAGTTCAGCACCACACTAAATGTTCAGAGCAGACATGCCTTCGTAGAAAGCAATCATAGCTGCAAAGTGCATGTACAACGCCCTACGGGCCACTCAATGTATTTCTTTTTCTTTGCACATTGAAAGTGATGGGAAAATTAAGTACATCCTTTCTAGAAACGATGAAAAATTGAACATCCACAATCGAACTATGATATACATATGGAGAGAAAATGTCGATTGGTAACCGGTACTTTCCTGTCATGTCATTCTTAAGTATATTGCAAAATATGATTCGAAAGCCGGGCAACGTTCATAAACATATCACCAAATGTTATCTAGATATTCAAGAGATGCAGACATAGATTCTCC
Source organism: Taxus wallichiana var. yunnanensis (assembly GCA_018340775.1). NCBI lineage: Eukaryota > Viridiplantae > Streptophyta > Pinopsida > Cupressales > Taxaceae > Taxus > Taxus wallichiana. The sequence continues at coordinate 604,581,544 of CM031234.1, forward strand.
AACACATATCATGATCCATAAAATGCTCATAGAAAGCGTTGTTGAACATGGCATAAGCACACAAGAAACATGCCACATGCTACAAAAATTGGCACTTGTTATGTGCAACCATCATAAATTAGCGTATATAACAATGAAAATATCTAATATCTTTCAACTTACGTCGACCAACAACCTACAATTCCTTGACATTCCAATCTTGCCATCAAAGACAACTATCAAGAATTGCCAACCAACATTCCGCATGTAACTTCCATGGAGACAAAATTTCATAAGCATACCAATTCCATGGAACCCCACCGGCTTGTAACCGCTTGTATTTTGTTCATAGGTCACTCCTAGACGACCCTTGCTTGCTAGATACAACACAAATTCTATCCTCCTCCCCGCATGCAGACCTTAAAGAAATGCTTAATCAAGTTCAAGCGCCACACTAAATGTTCAGAGCATACATGCCTTCGTAGAAAGCAATCACAATTGTAGTGCATGTACAATGCCCCCTGGGCCACGCAACCTACTTCTTTCTTACACATTGAAAGTGATGGGAAAATTAAGTACCTCCCTTCTAGAAACGATGATAGATTGAACATCCACAATCGAACTATGATATACATATGGAGAGAAAATTTTGATTGCCAATCGGTACTTTCCCGCCATGTAGTTCTTAAGTATATTGCAAAATATGCTTCAAAAGCCGAGCAACGTTCAGAAACATATCAACAAATGTTATCCATGTTTTCAAGAGACACAGACACAAATTCTCCAGCACATATCGCGATCCGTAAAATGCTCATAGAAAGCATTGTTGAGCATGACATAAGCACACAAGAAACATGCCACATGCTGTAAAAAATGTCACTTGTTATGTGCAGTTGTCCATTTGTATTATTAAATGTTGGCAAAAAGATTCTGAGACGTGTCGTTGAAAGTGGCGTCGATGCACAAAAAACAACCGCTTTCTTGGATGCATATAAAGTTCATCCTATAACCATGGAACACCTACCACTTATTCAAGTTGCTCAATATTGGAGCTACAAGAACTCAGAATTCGGTGATAAATGGAAAAAATGACCAACACAAGTAATTGTTCGGGTCCACCCGAGATTTGTGGATGTACCAGCTCAGGATTCAATGTCATATGACCTTTTTTGTTGGTCAAAACTCCTTTTATACAAACCTTTCAAAAATATTGCATCTGAATTTGGCTCAACCCCACATGACATCAACGACACTTGGGACATGTTCAAGCACAACTACAAACCGTGGCATGTTTTACGCACTACCGTAAACACAAGACTTGTTACAGATGTTAGTTCTAACTCAGAGGCCGAATGCAGTATTCAACACGAACCAATGCAAGAATGACAGGTGTTTGCACAACTTCGTCCGGGAAACAACACGGGTCTTGATAGTCTTGATATGTTGGGGAAACAAGACTTCAACATACACAATAATTGGAGCATACATGACGTTCCGCAAGATTTGAAACTAACTGGTTCATCATTCATCGAGAGAGAAAAGGTAGACACAATTAACAATAACATGCAAGTCACACCACCATCTACAACACTTCCTTTGACTTGAACAACAACTAGCTCTTGATACCATACTATACCATTTAGCAAAAAAACCCATCTATCTCTACTAAGATTTATAATTTAAGGAACGACAGCACATGAAAATCATTTCGATAAATAAAATTTGGAAAACATTCACAGCACTAAGAACATCTCCCTCACCTCTACTTGTGCTCGCCCCTACCGGTGTTTCAGCTTTCAACATCTTTGTATCCACAATCCATGCAGCCCTGTGTATTCCAATCAAAGAACTAAAGCCCTTGAAGGTAGTGCATTATCATCTTTTTAAGAGTCACTAAAACATATAGAATATGTTCTTATTGATGAAATGAGTTTCATCAACCCAAATTTACTAAGCAAAATTGACAGTAGGCTCCGCGAAGCTTTCCCACACTCAAGAACATCTGAATTTGGGAACAAATCAGTCATCCTCCTTGACGACCTTGGCCAATTACTGCTAGTTTTGGACAGTCCTCTTTATACAAGTAATTCCAACGGAGAAACCCTTTGGAAGGGATTTCAGTCTTCCATTACATTGCAAACAATATTTCGGCAACAAGGAACAACCAATGCACAGGTGTTTCATTCCAAAATTTACTACTCCACATATGAGATTCAACCCCTCTAATTGAGGGTTGGGAACTCTTAATGTCTCACACAGACACACATCTAACTCAACAAGAGCTCAACATTTTTAAAGATGCACCACATTTGTTTGCAAAAAATGATCTGGTGGACTCCCACAAACTTCAGATGTTGAAGGCATTGAACGTTTCGATTACCCAATCCATTGTTGAAAGTAACAAGCAGTCTGCACCTGGAAATCTTGATGATGATCAGTTGGAACACAAAGTTCTGCTATGCAAAAACAAAAAATCATGCTTATTGCAAATCTATGGGTTGACGTAGGCCTCATGAATGGTGCCACAAGAACAATCACCGACATTGTCTACGACGAATTAATGAAACCACCAACATTACCTTTAATTGTTGTTGTCAAATTTTATAGATACAATGGCCCATGTTGGGATCCATCCAACCCGTTACATATTCCCATACCCCCTATTTCGAGAGGGAATTGAAGATAACTCGCCGATTAAAATGGTCTGGGTATTAACTATACACAAGTCACAAGGACTTACTTTGCACAAAGCAACTGTCAACATTGGAACCACTGAAAGGCAAGGTCTGAATTTCACAGCTTTCTCTAGAGTTCCCTCACTTGCAAATATGCGCATTTCACCTGCTTTTTCATTTGAGAGATACTCAAATATGGCGCACGTACCAACACTTGGAGCAAGAAGAAACAAGGAAGTAAGACTACTATCACTCAACCCATCGTAAATACTACCCTCTGCTTTGATAGCACCTCCACTACTACTATACTCAACACTTCTTGTATCCAAAGTGGCACTTTGTTGCTCAAGGGTATCAAATGTAATCATGTTTATTGAAACTAAAAATGCCCACTAAAGGCTACCATTCATGATATAAAAACTACAAATGTATACATGTCTCATTATGTGCACGCAGATCTACATTTATTTGATGTTGTGAAATATGATATGCAACTTTAAATGTACGAATTTGTAAAAATTAAATGTACACATACAACATTTCAATGTAATGTTTCAACTAAATTCCTACACTACAACTATCAATCACACACATTATCAACTGTACAATAAATGTTTTTCCAACAAAACACCAACCGAACAACCGATGCACAACTAACACAATAAACCCGAATTAAATACATACAACATCAACTATAAAATAAATTAACTATCGAAAACGGTATCAAATGTATTCATGTACGAATTGCTAACAAGTTTGAAATGTAGAAACAACCTTAAAATTAAGTGGCCCATCTATATTTCTACACTTACGAAATCAATCACACCCCTTATCAACATCAACTACAAAAGTAATAATTATACCTCTAAATCAAATAACATATACTTGCTCGACGTTCACATTACATATTAATATAGTGTTTTCAAGCATCTTTACGCTTAGTTTGAGGAAAAACTATGTTAATATTTTGTGATTTTTATGTTACATATTTATAAAGAAAAGCAAGAACATAATAACCTAAGCTACTCAAAGACTTAAGAAATCCCATTTACAACTATGCTCCAATTAGCCATCATATTGGAAACTGCCCAATATTTTGGTGCATGTCTGTCTCACACTTTCTGATTAGGCTTATCAATAAGATTGTAGCTTAGTGTGTTTGAGTTCATGACTATATATTAAACTTTCAAATCATGTGTCAACATAACATACTACCATTGAAGATTATTGTTCACATTGCATTGTACATAGAAGCAAGAACCATAATATAACAATGAAATATCTCGTAAATGGATTAATGAATTTATGTTGTGTTAGTTTTTATTTATGTTTATGTTTATGTAATTTGATTCACTCCACTAGAAACCTGACGATCTCAAGTATGATCGATTTTCATATACCAGGTTTGGGGGGCTTATTTCAATCCATAGTGAGTTTTGATTAATCTGAAATCTATTCTTTCTTTTCATTCCACAGTGAACACCATTTTGGCTGCTCCATACAGTCTTTTAAATATCTATTCAAGGCACATTTCATGTCCAACTGATGGACTTTCCATCTTCACTGTGCTGCAATAGACAAAATTGTGGTTATTGTGATAATTGTAGCCATGTGGGAGAGTGTTTCTTTGTAATCAACTACTTGCATAAATCCTTTCACCACAAGTCTAACATCATCCCTTGTTAACACTCTACATGCATTCAGAATTTCAAGTAAAAATGAGCCAGATTTTAGTAAAAAATACACAGAGCTTTGGAGTTGTGTATGGACTTTATAGAATTGTTACAAGGCCCTAGAGTTTAGGGCTTTTCCCTTGGGAGATCAGAATTAAATAAAGAGAAAGGAAAGGAAAACATTTCCTTTTCAGCTTAATGCTTAGAAATATGGTAAGTAGCCTTGAATCCAATTGTGTATTGTTTAATTTACATCAAAATGTGTAAAATCTCAATGTGCTTGTTATTTGCATGTTTTTATTTTCTTGTGTTTCATTTATCTTTTATATGTTCCCTGTCTATTTCATTGAATTTTTTATATTTTCCCAATGTTACTGCATTTTCAAGTTATAGTTTACATTACATTTTGCTATGCATGTCTATAAGGAATTTTTTGTTAGATCATACATGCTTTTGTTTATGCTAAGTCTGAATTGATTTCCCATTGTTTTACTTGGCAAATGAAATGGTTTTTTATCATTTTTTTGTGGAGCTTTACCTATCAGTGGTTTAGTATGCTATTAAACTCTTCTCATATTGCAGCTATGATATACACCGTTAGTCGTAATATAGTTAAGTGATTAAATTTTTCATATCGTGCAAGACATAACAGCCAATGTTGTCTTTTTATGAATTCCTATATACCCAAATAAGGGCAATGAAATTTAGTTGATTGCTACTACGAAGTTTAGCTGATTGCTGGTATAAAGGTATTATGGTTTTCTTTAGGTAGTTTAGGAGATGGTTTTTAAGGCTTATGATTTCTTTCCTATGTAGATGTGTTACTCTGTTTCTTTCCATCTCCGGTTTTTTTCTTCTTGCTGCTTTGAGATACTTGCTCTTCCAATCGTGAGATTCACAGACTCAAATTATTAATCATTTTCGTCTGCATCTCACTTTTCTTCAATAGGTCAGATAATGTCATTTTCAATCTCTCGTTCTCTTCTCTTACCATACCAATATCATCAATGCACTCCTCTTTCTTACCAAATTTATCTCCTGCTTCCTCACAGTCCATACTGTCATCAGCCTCTAGCTTCCCATCAGATTGAATTGTCTCACATTTTAGCAGATCTCGAGATTCAGAATGCATTTGATGATCCATTGAGTTTTTTTATCACAAAGATCTTCTTCTATGTAAGAAATTCCATGTGAAGTTTCTGGCTTCAATACCGGCCTTCCAAACTTGATTTCTTTTAGACCATCTTCACACTTGTTTTCTTTTGAAGCCTCTGCATCTCCCTTAGCACCATCAACACTTATGCATTCTTCAGATCCAGACACAGTTTGTTTAGTCTCTAGAGAGCTTTGTTCAAAACTTTCTAGCCCACCGATATTGTCTTCTTCAATCTTGGGGGAATTTTCAATTTGTAACTCCTGCATCTGAGAAGGAAAAGACTCCACTTCTAGCAGAGGCAATGCCAACTATTGTCACCAAGTCATCATGGGCCAGTGTTAGGGCCTGATGTAGTGTTTTGGAGTCCAAATACTTGCTAACAAGAAAATTATAGTTATCAAACAAAAACCTTGAAGTATAAGACCTTGTGGACCGGGACACGACCACAACACAGGTGGGACAATCAGAGAATCAAACACGGTACTTCTTGAACTTCAGTGTCTACTTAGTTAGCAATAGGCCCCTGGAAGTCTCTGCCAAGAATGTATCCTCGATGGCCCCCCAATCCAGCCCCCTCCTGTGAATCACACATTCTTAGAAGTTTAAAAATCTTGGCATATCGTTTTCAATATCAAATTCTCAAGTTCTCAATAATCTAAAATATACATTTTAATTTCCTTGGAAATTAATTATTATCTTTAAAACATGCCAAATTCCTAAAAGTAAATTGAATTCCAAACTTCTTAACGTGTTGTATAAGGAAATTTGGTAATTTCTTAAAGAAGATAAATTGAACTCTAAATTTCTAAACGTGTTCCATTAAAAAAATTGGTGAATTTTTAAAGAAAAGAAATAGAATTCTTAATTTCTTAATGTGTTCCATACACAAATTTCACAAATTTTTAAGGAATGATAATTTAATTCTTCATTTCTTAAGTTTGCTTGTAATGATATGGTTGTAAAGTTTAGAATAGTGACATATGTCATCAAGGAAAAGTGATTTGAATTTTCTATATTTTGAGTTGGGGTGATTGATTGTGTTGCCTTTAATTTCCATGGAGACTATTCTAGATTTGTATTATAGTAAGTATTTGAGATATATATATGTAATGCTATTGACTTGCACTTTTCTTCATGTTTTATTTTTAAAGTTATGTTGATTAATTGTGTTGTCTTAATTTTCCATGAAGAAACCAATATAGATTTGTTATTGCAAGGCACTAGGTTACCCACTTTCCTTCATGGCTCTATTGCAAAGCACTAGGTATTTGAGTTATATATAGGTAATGTTATTGCAAGGCACTAGGATATGCACTTTCCTTCATGGCTCAACTGATTACCACATACATTCGGTTTTATTAATTTCTTGTTTTGCTTTTTTGTAGGATATTTGTGATTCTCTTTCTCTGGCGGTAAAGAAAAGAGTGTTGTCTCTAAACAAACTTCAGGTGGGTTTCAATACTGATTGAAGTATTTATTCAATTGTTCTATTTATTGTTTGTTATGGACTAAAAAATTATTGTAGAGAGTTTTCATGTTATTTAGTTTGGATTGTTCCATTTTATATTTGTAGTTGGCTCCAATCCTTTTTCCGAAGTGACATGTGGGGGCACGTGCCTTCGCCAATGACATGATTCGTTATGTGCTAAGGGGCTCGTTCCCTAATAAGGCCATTTAGAAGCATCCCAAGTTGGACGTTAGAATGATTAGCGACAAGGCTTTAAAAGCTACTTGTCATACCTAAGAACATCTTGGTGGACTAACATACTTATTGTCCCTCTCCAGTTTAATATGATGCAGACTAGAAACACAATTCCCCTCCCCATGACGGGATTGACATTAAATATGCCTCGCTTGTAGAGGGAGGAATATTTTAGGCGTATTCAATGTGTTGTTAATGTTTTGCATTGCAGGAAACCAAAACCACCTAAAAAAAGCATGATATAGCTGAAATGATCGAGATCCCCTTCACTGATGCCAACATCCCCAATTTTTCTCTCCAAAATCTGAAAAATTAGAGATCATTCATGAGGCTTCTGTTTGATTTATGATTCTAACAAAGATGCACTAAAATATGAACCACCCCATAAATTGAGGAGAATGGGAATACAAATCGAGGCATCTATAAATGGACAAAAATACAAAAACGTGCTTAAGAAAATTGCACAAGCAAAAAGCAAGAAATTTGATTTAAAGAAATAACTTGTAGTGGTTAGTTTATAAGTGTTTTTGAAACAAATTGTAACTCGTACCAAATAATTCCATGTATGCATTGTGGCAATATATATCGGACATAGAATCAAACTTTTTAAACACATGTTCAGATTTTGTAATCCAACAACTATGGATTTCGAATTTCTTTATCATTGTATCTCCATATAAATACCTATAGTTTTCTTACTTCAAGTGTACATATTGTTGTTATTGTCTTCCATTCTATTTGCTTAACATAATAATCTATAATTCATTTCAAATAAATGCATGTATATATTGTGGTGGAACATATGGATCACAAAATCTAACTTTTCAACATACGTGTTCAATTATTCCTTTATACAATTGCTCGCTTCTCTATGTAAACCAACAACACATTTTTAATGTGTTCTTCATAATATTTTCACACAAATACATATAGTTTTAAAATGTCGAGAAACAACCATGCAAATTTTAGTTCTTTTCAACCAAAGCTTTGTGCGTTATATCACTTTTTTGCATATTGAATTGTTAAAGGGTTAGACTTCATGTTTGCACTTTTTAGCAAATATAAAATAATAAGGAAGCCAACTTTAAAGGTTCTCATTATTTACAAATGCATGCTTTCCTAAACACATCCTTCATTTCATGATTGACTACCCTACAAGTTTACATTTTCCACCATATATTTTCATAATTTCCACTATCTCGAGCATCTTTTAGTTGCCATGGAAATAACTTTGACACACGAAGGCATTTATCAATTGATTGAGGGTGGTTCCAATGTTGACCCCACATTTCAGATATTGCACTTGTCCTCCCTAAGGTCCATTCTCAACACTGGTGCCCAACATCATGTTGATCTTTCAGATGGGATACATTTTCAGACAACACTTCTACCCTCCAAATTTACAAGTCATGTAACCGACAAATCAATACAAGAAGGCTCCATTGTGTTCTTACACAAATCCCTCATTAGAATGATCAAAAGTGAACTGTAAGCTTCATCTCCTGCTCAATTACCAATGTACATAAACTCCCTATATTAATTATAATTTCTTTCTGTTTGTTTTTTCCATCCATTGCTTAATTCTAATTCTATCATGATTTTCTTATCCATTGCAGGATTGTTCTTATCATTGAAATGGATGTTGTTGTCAAAACACATTTGGTAATCGGTGCTCCAATCCGACTACCAACAAATGCTCTCGAACATAGTCAGTTGCCACGAATAGATGCAAGTGCAAACCAGTTAACAAATATTTTGTGAGAACACCAACTAAAATAAGTGCTTTGAATACATCTATGTGCATGTGGTCCGTAGAGGGTCGTGCCCTAGCAAAAACAACCCTTCATGAATATCACAATGCAAGGGGAGATGGTTTTGTGTTTGGGTTTGATTTTGTAGATCAGGAAAGAGGGGAAATTCACATCACCTGTTTCAATGAGGCCGCTAAAGCATTCTATGAGCATATTGAAAATGGGAAGCTATATACAATTTCCAATGGGAGGATTGCGAGGATTCCTAATGTAAAGCTATGTTACATCCATTTGAACAATGCTTTGGAGATTTTCCTGCAAGCGTCTTCAACCATAACTCCACTCATAGCAAATGAGGATACAATACCTTCCCATCACTTCCATTTCAAAAAAATTAAGGACATACCCGCAACCAACGATCGTTCTAAATTTGATTTGATTGGCATTATTCTTGCGATGTTACCATGCTCAACGATTCATAGGCATGACAATTCGAGAATAAGAGGAGAACTCTGTAATTAAATTACATGTCAGGATTCAGTGTAAGTGTCACATTTTGGGGACATCACTTAGATGAGATAAGTAAAGAAATTGAAGACATGCTTTCTAGACCGCCTCTTCCGGTCCTTGCCTTGAAAGCTGTTCGTGTCTCCAGTTTCAATGGGAGCTCAATCGACACTGTTTCATGTACCAAATGTTATGTCAATCCTCAAATTTCAAAAACCAATACACTTCATAGCTGGGTAGATTCCAATGACTACTACCTTTTGGTGCTCTCTATCACAAGCCAATTTATGGGCCCTCCAAAAATCCTGACCTATGTAACAATGATTTCGGAGGTAATAAATATGGGGAGCACTGAGAGAAATGAATGGGCCATGGTTACTACAAAAATAACGAATATCAACATGGACAATTTTTTTACAAGGCATGTCCTCTTCAAAAAGGTGAAAAACAATGCAGGAAAAAGGTGAGAGAGAATGGTAATGGTTCATGGTTATGTTCAAGTTACAACAGACAAGTTCAAAACTATGATTATAGATATGCACTCAAGATCAATCTAAAGGACCCAATAGGAGAACTTCAATCAGTTACCACTTTTGATGAGACAACTGAGTTAATCATGGGTGTTGCAGCTAGTGACCTCCATATATTGTCTATAGACGAAGATGCGACTAGTGAAATTATAAGTAATGTCATTGGAAATGAATACTGCTTCACACTTTCACATAAAAAAGAGACATATTATGGAAACAACAGATTGAAATGTGTCATCCTTGGTTCAAAGAAATTGGAAAACAGTGTAACTCCTCCGTAACATTTACGCAAGGATTTCCAACCCACCCATCCCTTGAAACATTACACCCTCACCCATCCCATTCTATTCTTTGAACTATCACTACTATGTTTATTATTTCATATCTATGTTTCTCTTTTTTCTTGCTTCAAAAGAAAACTGTTGTATTCCCTTATACATTGACATACTATTGTCTCCTACTACTATGTGGATTGTTACTAATTTTAAGAAAATAAATAAAAATACATGCACTTTTGTTATGTACGTATTTACATCCTTGTGTACTATGTGAACACATTGTATGCTTTTATATATCTAATACTCTTTTTCTTAAGAAAAATACGCTTTCTCGATACTCAAATTGTTGCCTCTTACGCGTATTTCCCATTGGAACTCCATATGCATTACAATTGTATATATTTTTATATTTTGAATTATTTATGTATTTGTATGTCATTAAACAATGTATCATTACTTGCTAACTTGAATGATTGCTTTTCAATAGGTGGTACTCCATAAGCCCGTGACCTCACAATCATGTCGACTCCGCAAAAACGAGCCCAACGAAGAGAGAACTACAAAAAAAAAAATTACACTTGACTCGTTGAGCAATGACGTCGTAAATTAGAGCATAGAACAATGAAAATATCTAATATCTTTCAACCGATGTCGACCAACAACCTACAATTCCCGACATTCCAATCTTGCCATCAAATACAACTATCAAGAATTTCTAACCAACATTCCGCATGTAACTTCCATGGAAACAAACTTTCACGAGCATACCTATTCCATGGAACCCCGCTCGACTTGCAACCGCTTGGATTTTGTTCGCAGGTCACTCCTAGATGACCCTTGCTTGCTAGATATAACACAAATTCTATCCTCCTCCCCATACTGAGACTCGAAGAACCGCTTAATCAAATTTAGTGCCACACTAAATGTTCAGAGCATACATGCCTGCGTAGAAAGCAATCACAATTGCAGTGTAGGTACAATGCCCCCTGGGCCACACAACCTACTTCTTCCTTGCACATTGAAAGTGATGGGAAAATTAAGTACCTCCCTTCTAGAAACGATGACAAATTGAACATCCACAATTGAACTATGATATACATATGGAGAGAAAATGTCGATTTCCAACCAGTACTTTCCCATCATGTCGTTCTTAAGTATATTGCAAAATATGCTTTGAAAGTCGAGCAACGTTCAAAACATATCACCAAATGTTATCCAGATTTTCAAGAGACGCAGACACAAATTCTCTAGCACATATCACAATCCGTAAAATGCTCATAGAAAGCGTTGATGAACATGACCTAAGCACACAAAAAACATGCCACATGCTGTAAAAATTGGCACTTGTTATGTGCAACATCATTTGTATCATTAAATGTTGGCAAAAAGATTCTGAGATGTGTCGTTGAAAGTGACATCGATTCACAAAAAACAACAACTTTCTTGGATGCATATAAAGTTCATGCTACAACCATGGAACACCTACCACTTAGTCAAGTTGCTCGAGATTGGAGCTACAATAAGAGCCCTAAAGGTGATAAATGGAAAAAATGACCGACATAAACAATTGTTCGGGTCCACCCGAGATTTGTGGATATCCCACTCGAGGATTCAATGTTGGTCGAACTCCTTTTGTACAAACCTTTCGTAAATATTGCGTTTGAATTTGCTCAACCCCACATGACATCAACAACACTTGGGATATGTTCAAGCACAACTACGAGATCGTGGCATGTTTTACGCACTACCGCCAGAGATATAGGACCTATTAAAAATGTTAGTTCGACTCGGAGGTCAAATGTAATATTCAACATGAACCAATGCAATAATGGCAGGTCTTCACATAACTTCATCCTGGGAAACAACACAGGTCTTGACAATCTTGATATGTTGGGAAACTAGACTTTGACATACACAATAATTCGAGCATACATGATGTTCCACAAGATTTGAAATTAACTGGTTCATCATTCATCAAGAGAGAAAAGGAAGACACAATTAACAATAGCATGTAGGTCACACCACCATCTACAAAAATTCCTTTGTCTTTAGAATAACAACTAGCTCTTGATACTATACGACACCATTCAACAAAAAAAACCCATCTACCTCCACTAAGATTTATAATTCAAGGAACAACAGGCACAGGAAAATCATTTCTAATAAATAAAATCCAGAATAAATTCACAGACCAAGCACATCTCCCTCACCTCTACTTTTTCTCGCCCCTTCCTGGTGTTTGAGCTTTCAACATCTCTGCATCCATAATCCAAGCAACCATGCTTATTCCAATCAAAGAACTAAAACCCTTGAAGGTAGTGCATTATCGTCATTTCAAGAGTCACTGAAACATATAGAATATGTTCTTATTGATGAAATGAGTTTCATCGCCCCAAAGTTACTAAGAAAAATTGACAGTAGGCTCCACAAAGCTTTCCCACACTTAAGAATATCTGAATTTGGGAGTAAATCATTCATCCTCCTCGGCGACCTCGGCCAATTACCACCGGTTTTGGATAGTCCTCTTTATGCAAGTAATTCCTACGGAGCAACCCTTTGGAAGGGATTTCATTCTTCCATTACATTGCAAAAAATATTTTAGCAACAAGGAACAACCAATGCACAAGTTTCATTCCGAATTTACTGCTCCACATGCTAGATTCAACCCCTAATTGAGGATTGGGAACTCTTAATGTCTCACATAAACACACACCTAACTCAGCAAGAGCTCAACATTTTAAAAGATGCACCACATTTGTTTGCAAAAAACAATTTGGTGGACTCCCACAACCTTCAGATGTTGAAGGCATTGAACATTCTGATTGCCCAATCCATTATTGAAAGTAATAGGTGATCTCGCACCTAGAAATTCGATGATGGTCGGTTAGAACACAAAGTTCTTACTATTCAAACAACAAAAAATCATGCTTATTGCAAAACTATGGGTTGACATAGGCCTCATGAATGGTGCCACATGAATAATCACCGACATTGTCTACAACGCATCAATGCAACCACTAACATTACCTTTATTTGTTGTTGTCAAATTTGATAGATACAACAACCCATGTTGGGATCCCTCCAACCCATTACATATTCCCATACCCCCTATTTCGAGAGGGAATCAAAGACAATTGCCGATTAAAATGGCTTGGGGATTAACTATCCACAAGTCACAGGGACTTACTCTGTACAGAGCAACCATGGACATTGGAACCACCGAAAGGAAGGGTCTCGACTCTCACAACTTTATCCAGTTCCCTCACTTGCCAATTTGAGCATTTCACCTACTTTTTCATTTGAGAGATACTCAAATATGGCGCACGTACCAACACTTGGAGCAAGAAGAAAGGAGGAAGCAAGACTAATATCACTCAACCAATCGTAAATACTACCCTCTTCTTTGATAGCACCTCCACTACTACTATACTCAACACTTCTTCTATCCAAAGCGGCACTGCTGTTCAAGGGGTATCAAATGTAATCATGTTTATTCAAACTAAAATTGCCCACTAAAGGCTACAATTTAGGATATAAATACCGCAAATGTATACATGTCTCATTATGTGCACGCACATATACATTTATTAGATGTTTTCAAATATGATATGCAACTTTAAATGTACGAATTTGTAATAGAATTAAATGTACACATACAACATTTCAATGTAATGTTTTAACTAAATTCCTACACTACAAATATCAATCACACAAATTATCAAATGCACAATAATTTTTTTCCCAACAAAACACCAATCAACAACCGATGCACAACTAACACAATAAACCTAAATTAAATACATACAACATCAACTATAAGATAAATTAACTATCGAAAACGATATCAAATGTATTCATTCACGAATTGCAAACAAGTTTTAAATGTAGAAACAACCTTCACATTAAGTGGCCCACCTATATTTCTACACTTTCAAAATCAATCACACCCCTAATCAACATCTACTACAAAAGTAATAATTATACCTCTAAAACAAATAACATATACCATTCGACGTTCACATCTCATGAAACACATGCGATTGCTAGTCAATTAATTTTGATCGTAGGATTGATATTGGAGTCACTTAGAAGTGTTTCCTTTTTTTTTTGAGAAGATAATCTAAAAATCATAATATCTTGGCCATACGCCAAGCTTTGGAGCCAATTTACCCTTAATTAAATTATTTGTGGATGATAAGGTTGAGAGATTAATGACTATTCTACTTAAATAACTTCCAACATTAATTATGGAAATATTAGAAAAGAGTTCTAGATCATGCAACACGAGATATAAATTTGAAAACATAATGAAATGGGTGCACTTAACTTGCTACATATGATTCTAGAAAGATCCTAGGGAGTGTACACTATTGGAACAAGGAGATTTGAACTTGAAGGACCTTCGAAACTAGAACTATAGTTTTGAATCCATCTAGGTCAAAGTTATGCCAAACTGTCAGACTATATTGTACAATCCTGACCTAATTTGACCTACTCTGAATTGGTTCCTATAACTTTTTGTGTTCACCTTCCTGGATTTGTTTGTCGCTATCAAACCCTAGTTGTCACACATGTGGTGAAACTCTCTAAATGGATTGAACATCATCTCAAAACCCTAATTATAGATGAAAATTCCTACAAAACAAATATTAGAAGGGTTGTGGGCACCCTCGTGCACCATCGAAGTTGGCACTACTTTGAGTAGGCCTTAAACCACACGTCGTTCTCCACTTGGCATATGATATATAGATAGGTCAATTAAATTTGGAAATTATTTTGACCAATCTTGTGGAGAGGGGATGTTTTAGTGCTTTTGGATGACAAATATGGTTGCCTTGACCTAGTTTGTAGCTTCGGACCTAATGTTTAACATTTAAAAAAAAAAAAAAACAGTCGATTTCATTAGGTGTATAATAGATTAGGAGTTGATTTATAAATCTTACAAATATTATACAATATAAATACTAACTCAAATTTGTAACCCGATCGATCAAAAGGATAAAGATAACAATCAACCTACACATACAATCAAAGCTTACAACGGACGCAGAGAGACACTTAGCTAATTTCAAATGGTTTATAGAGATATTTGGGGCTATACTGACAGTGAAACTAGGAGATTTGAACCTAGATGACCTTCACAACTAAGGCTAGAACTATTAATCTATTTGGGCCAAGATCGTACAACTTTGTCATGACCTTACCATATGGTTTTGCCCTTTTGTATGGTTGTGGACCTGCTCTTAATCAACTTTTGCTACTTTCTAGGTTAGTGATGGTTGGATATTTTTCAAAGACAAAATATGAGGTTCAACCACAATACGCAAGACAAAGTCTCTCCTCAAATAAAGCGGAGGCGCCCTGTTTATTACTAATATAATCACACCACAAAATATTTACAATACTTATGTGATCACCCCAAACTTTTGCAATATAACTAACTAATAAAGATTAACTCCATGGTAGCCTAAAGCCAAACTTTAAGTTTAAGAATGAAACATCATGATCAAAGCTTAAAAGCATGCATTAATGAAAACTAAATGGAATTAAACATCTAATCTACAAGCATCCTTACTATGTTAGATGATTACTAATTAACATAGACCTAATTATATCTAAGGGCAATCAAATTATGGTTGTTGTTACTCCATAAATGGTGAGAGGATCTCTCTAAAAATGGCTACAACGCCATATTAGATATCCCTCTACTAACCAAAATGGAGATTTGGATGCAAAGATTGAGCAAGATTATCTAAGAAGGAAGTAAGGCTCTTAATCGTATTTGTTATATGATATACTAATAAAAGTATGGTGTAAAATTTTAAGGTTGGAGATTGGTCCTTTTTGTAGTTTTCTATTTGGGAAAACTTACATCTTGGTGCATGTGGGACTAAAAGCATAAAGTAGATTAAGGTTTGTTAATCGTGATTAGTGGATTGACAAGAGATTAGCATGTGAGGAGTCTTAATTCACTAATTAGGGTCAATTAAGAGGCTAGGATAAACTTTTAAAGCCTTTTGGAATGTCTTAGAGGGAAAAGGGGTGATTTTGAATGGTTGGAAGAGGGGTTTGAGCCAATAATAGGGTTTATTGATCAAAACAAGGGTAAATAGGCCTAATTAGCTAATAATTGCTAATTGTTTTCTCAAAAGAGGATTATGACTTACGATGAGTTGTAAATTGGCATCCCGAATGTGAATGATATTAGGTAATTAACAAAGCGTCATTAATTAACCAAAATAGAGGGAACGTTAGTTAATTAGCGGAAATCACTAATTATAACGAAATGGGAAGAATGAGGGTAATTAGTATGCTTTTAGCAATAAGATTGTAAAAGTAGAATTTAGTTGTCTACATTTTCCCCTATTTGAGGTAAAGTAAGTGACATCACTTCAAACATAGTAGACAAGAATAAACCAGTAAATTTTTGAAGAAAAATTAGTAAAATGAAGGATGCCCCCTCGAGTGTCAATGGGGTGATAGAAGAAGTCAATCGATGATTAAAAATTTGATGGAAACTGATAGAAGAAATAAGATGGGAATAAAAAAGTTTTTATTGCCCGTGTGTTTTTGGAAGAAAAATTAATAGTGATGAGATATGAGAGTGAAGAATATGGGAATAAGCTTTGCATCTAATCTTTCCATTAAGCAAATTTGTTTCATTGTGTTGCCCCTATTATCTAAATCATCAAGCCTTATTAAAATAAACAAAAGTGTAAAATAACATGAAAAGCTATATTATTAACATTTGTTCATTGCTAAAAATTTGTAAATTCATGCAACATACATAATGTAATGCAATACGAGAAAATAAACCAGCTAACCTAATAGATAAACAAGTACAATTACACATACTCAAACAAACAACGTTCAAGATAGTTGCACTAATGTTTTTGTTATCAAGCTTTAGTTCTTGAATGTTCGTGTTTTAATGAGGGTTAAAAATGGTGCCCCAAACAAGGATACATGCGAGGGAAAAAATGGAGGACACAAGTAGTCCCATGAAAAAGCATTCATGCGATATGACACAACACTCGGAAACTCGTTATCGCACGAGAGTACCGACATAGTAAGCAAGCCAACTTTGTTAATGGAGGTAGATCAAAATGATCTCATGAGTCATGTGAGACAAGAATGAGCAAAAACTTAAGAAAGATGTTTTGTAGGACAATTTTTGATGTTTGAGGACAATGCATTTGATACAAGCTTCAACTGTGTGCATGTCTTTTACCAATTTTTGAAAAAATTTGAATTTTTACAATTTTTTTGGATTTTTAATGATTTTATTAATTTTTGGGTTTTTTGAAAATTTACCAATTTTATGGATTTTTGAATTTTTAGGAAGAAAATTAGTTTAGAAGAATGACCATGTACGTGGACATCGCCAAAAACGTCGGGAAGCAAAAATATGCCCCGAGTAGCAAAAAGGGTCGCTAGGAAGCAAAAACATGCCCCAACGTAGCGAAAATGGGCAAAAAGATTATTTATTAAAAATTGAAAGTGCATCAACAAATTTACAGAGCAAAATTATAATAAAACTCACTTGTATATTATTTCATATTCACAGTTACATATTTATAGGCCAATATTTCTCCTATAATATAGGAAGCAACTATAACCACTCAACAATATACACAAGTTGTTCTAACAACTCGTAACTTATAATTTATTTACATGGGTTGTTTAAAACAATCCCAATCATAATTATATTATCATTTTTAATATTCAAATGTACGTACTAATTAAATCCTAACATTCCCCCCTTAGTGCGAACGTGGGAAAAACATCATCTTTAACCAAGCAACATGCACATGGTCTTGATCATCAACACTGACTATGGGAACTACATCATCCAGGGACCAATCAACCTATTAGATGAATACGTGAATTGGGACCGTCCAACCAATTCACATCAACCATCAAGTCAATTTGATCAAGAACACTTCCTGTTATAGTATCAATGGTACGAATCTCCACATCATCATCATCACAGGGAAACACAAATCATACTGCACATAGGAACAAGGATGCTCATCTGTTCTTATTCATCACACACAAAGCAAACAAATGTCACTAAATCGTATGTGACCTCTGAGGTAGTGACAAACTCGAGGACGTTGATTGTCCTCCTACCTCTGTTGCCTCCATCCTTCAATGGATATGTTGCTTAACTCAATCCGAATTTGATCATGGAGCTCATTTTGAAATGCCCCCATTGATTTGGACTTGGACGGGGTAACATCAAAAATGCATCCATAAGGCAATTTTGTTTTTTAATTTTTTTTTGGACTTTTATAATGACTGACTCTTGACAACAAAAGACATTTGACTTTTATTTTTGACTCTTTTAGCGACATAAAATGATACTTACAATTACATGACTTTGACAATAGATACAATTTTGACAAAACAACAAGGACTAGACAATACTTGACTTTTGATGACACATTTTAGAATTTGATAATACAAACCCACAAAAACTTAAGTATTTTGATACTTTAAAAACATCAAAATAAGTACATATAAACCAAAATAAAATACTATACCATTAAAATACGGGCCACCATTGAACAACTAAACCTATTTAAGGGATTACGATCTAAACATTAAAACCTAAATTCACTTTGACTTTTATAATACAAAAGACCCAACAATTATTAACATATAACCAAACTATATTACTTTTACACAAACAATACGGAAATTACGATGATTTAAATACTAAATTAATTTGACCACTCGCGTGATGCATGTGGAGGAAAATATAGCTTGAATTACTCAGAGGATGGGACATCTTTGGTTGAGTTGTGTTGCATAATTTTTTAACTGACAGTAAATGACAATTCTGGAATGCGCATTTGGTGTAGATTTGAAAAAGAATACAATCCCAATGTTCATATTCTCCGTCGAACGTCTTTTAGCTCATAGCACAATGTATTCAATTGAATAGAGATATGTATGAGCTCGGATCTGCGAGTGAACATTGAAGAAATTAATGACGATGGTCGAAGCTTTTTGGTGCTTCTCAGAGCAGCCTGTTGGAATATTGAATGGCTTACCATGCTTCTGTCGCACTTTCCAATGAAAATAATTCCAGAAAATGGTGAATATAGCTGTGAGGAGTGTGATGTCTAAGACGAAGTGGAATGTATCTGATTTGGTAGAAGCGGCGAAATTTATTTGTGTGGCGAATAAACACATGTTGATTTGGATTCGACTCGTGCTGAGGTAGAAATTTAGATTATGCAGAGTGTATTTTGAAAAATATTTAACACCAAATTACTAACAATACCCACCACCACCAAGAAGTGCAATATCAAGCAGCGTCTACAGTATGCTAACGAGTATGAGAAGATAATTCACACCGTGCATGCTTCTCAAATATTCAACACGAATTCTTATTGGGTGCGAATGTCCAAACCACATGCAAGAAAACACTCCCCATAAAAATTAACAACCCCATAAAAATTATCGATGCAATTCTTCTATATAAACTTGCTCTAATACTAGATGAAAGTGTAGCAACACATTCACAGAGAAAAACTATAATAAAACTCACCATATATTATTTCATATTCACACTTCATATTTATAGGCCAATATTTCTCCTATAATATAGGAAGCAAATATAACCACTCAAACAATATATACGAGTTGTTCTAACAACTCATAACTTATAATCTATTTATGTGGGTTGTTTATAACAACCTCAATCATAATTATATTATCATTTTTAATATTCAAATGTACGCATTAATTAAATCCTAACAAAAATGACCATCACGAAGAGTGCTAGAAGAATTTGGAATAATCGAGAATAGCTCCAAGGCGCCTTGAGGGCGTGGAAAACATCGCGAGAGGTCAAAACATGTACAAATACCATGCCACGAGGGTAAAAAACATCGCGGTAAATTATTTACTATCTACCCCTACTCTTGACAATGAATACTTGAAAACAATATTTCACACGTGAAGCTTTGCATAGAAACAAGACAAAGTGCTTGTGTATTTTATTAATATCAAAATCAAGCATTACAAAAGAAATGAGAGAGTTGCAATATTTATAGATATTGGACAACTTCTATCTCATCCTCAATATATGGAAACAAATCATTTAATCTGAGCAAATATGCGAAATAACATATTGCCCCTAATCGCCCTATTGCCCCCATGGAAATCATCCGAACAAAATATGCAAGATAGAATATGATCCCATAAACATTGGGATGAGAACACTATCACTTAATTACCTAACAACTAAGGACAACTAATATCTATTGACATAAGTTTAAAGTATTTAATTAAATACTTTAACTTATTACATTTATTCAAATATCAACTAATGATGAATTAAGCTAAGTTTTATTCATAACACCTACCAGCTTATATTACTAATTTTACTCCTGACTGGAGAGGAATGACGAGGATTCATAATCAGTAGACACCGCACGACCAAATTCAAGACTACATGAGGCTTCTCGAGGACGGTCTACAGATACACAACATAAAAATAAATATTTTTTGGTGTATTTAATTAAATTTATTATAATTTAGATTTTGCGTTTTAACACCACGCGTGACCCTTGGGCGTCTTTGGCGGCGCTAAATAACATAGGTGCAACCATGCTTGTGCAACATTTTGGCCCGGACATGGGCGTATGTGCATGGGCATGACAAGGGGCACGTTGGTGTGAAATTTATGCATGGGGGTACATGGGCGCACCGGCGTGAGAACGCAGACATTGGCGTGGGAAAGGGGGTGCTGATGTGAGGGCACGCCGGCGCTTAAAAGGAGCATGCTAGCATGAAAGGGCCAGGTTTGTTTGGTTTTAGAAAAATTCTAGGAAATTTTCTAAGAAACTAGGTATGAACAAGTAGCTAATCATGAATAAACTAACCTAGATGATGTAGTATAGATGAAAATGAGATTAACGAGGCGTGTTATTTGATTTGCAGTAAACCTACCCACATTGGAGACGTGGGAGAGACATGGTCGATCAGGGCTATGAGGCCACATTTTCATGGTGTGACCTTGTCTTCCTAGAGATGACCTTAGATGTTACATGTCTATCCCATATAGCTCGGATGTCGTAGATAACTCTAGATCATAACCTTTTACACCTTTTTTTAGCCGTGAGATAGCGGAGTGAGAGTCGGATGTTCCGCTTTACTCGACATGTGAGATGAGCATCACCTTAGAGGACGTGTGACACATTTTGAGAGTGTCGATCCAGGGTCAACGGTGACTTATGATGGTGATCGTGGTCACATTTTGTAGAGTATTAGCAAGATATTCAGTGTTGATGACATTGCCCATCGAGCTATATCAGTTAACATTACTAGGTGCTTCGTCGATCAACAACTTTCACGGGTTCTCGATTTATTTGATAGCTCTTGTTAGTGACATGTTGGTTCTTGACAAGATTGATGCATGGTTCTCCCTTGGTTTGATCGAACTTATTCATGGACTGATTAGCGGAGAGGTTTATTGTTAGGGCCAGTGTCTACTAGCCCATTTATATTCAGATTTACACTTGATAGCATACCATGGTTAAAATATAGTGGGTCTAGCTACATTGTTGCAGATATGGACTTGGGACCATGTCATGATAGGGCGCCCACTTGGAGTGTTGCATGAACTGGGGTTCTTGGCAAGCCATCTATTATGTGTTGGGTACCGACGACGAGGCTATACATGGGAACACCGGAGATACACCTTATTACCAGAGAGATTTTGATGAGGTTCAACTCTATATGATTACATAGTGGATCAGTATATATTATATCGGTGGCCCAAGGATGCAACAGTTTTAAGTACTCTTGCAAAGATTTGACCACTTTATTATTGGCATTAGGGACCATATTCTGAGTGGTACCTAGTGGATAGAGTGTAGCGCCAGTTTGGTCTCATCCAAGGGATTCCTGGAGATGATATGTGGTACGGGTGTAGGTCCAGGGAGACCTTTGATATTGGGCCTCGATTATATTACAACGAGCATTAGATAACTTAGCACAGTGGTCCCACAACCTTGGTACAATGACCACAAATAATTGATCCGTAAGAAACTTGAGATTACCCCGCATGGTACATGATAGTGTTGCCACAACGGTCTTACCATTCTACGGTAACTATATAAGTTGGGATTGTAATGACAACGTAGGGCCTACAGGCCGAGAATCTTAGGGCTCAAGAAAAAGTATAGGCATTTCAAGGTCGATGCCGACATAGCCTCAGGGATAGGTTCCACAGGTTCCCTTACAGGTTATGCTATCACCACCTCATACGAGTCTGCCACACAGTCTGTCAAGAGATGGATGGGATGGGGGAGATGGAGGAGATGGATGGGGACTCCACCATAGATTCCCATGGGGGGGAGGATGGAGAGATGAGTACGAGTTACCCTGGGGATCTCCACCTGACAGTGTGCACAAAGTACAAGTGAGATAGATACCTCGAGGTAGCTACTACAATAGGTGATAACACAATAACTACATGTCACAACTAAGAGAGATCAACTAGCTACAAAGAGGATTCAATGGACCGTAGAGTGGATACAAGCTCACACAGACATAACCAGGACTTACAGGAGAGCATGATGCTCTACAACAGGCCTCTACAATAGTTGGGATGCAGGATATACAACTAGATTTGATGATAGCTAACAACGAGGCATCCTATTACACGGATTTGTATCACAAGGTCATCCCATAGGGACATAGGGCTACTCTTTTTGGCCAAATAGCTATTAGCAAGAGTCCAGGTCAAGATCACAAAGGACCTCATGATCAATGAAGTCGATCAAGACAACAACCTTCAAAAGATAACAGCCTCAATATAGCATGGTTTTACACATCGAGTGCAACGCCTTTTGTGGGTCCATCATAGCAGATGCCCCCACCTAGTGGTAAAACTTGTAGTCCAAGCATGGGAGAGATTTAGGGATGACTCATTTTATTGACGTATATTTTTTATGTACACCTCAATATGAAGGCACATTTTGTTGTACGGATATATTGTATGTATTATTTTTTATTATGCCTCGTGATGAAGGCACATATTTTTTATAGATGCCCATGATTTCTCCATGTATCTGATGTAAATAAAGACATATTGTAGTGTAGACGGACATTTATATTTTTATGGATTCACGATGATGGACTTTTTACTTATCACATTTTGTTTATGAGATAACATGTTTAATCCACATTTTTATTATGGTCTATGTTTGAGGGGGGGATAGAAGGTGGACCTTATTTCCCCTCATGGCGATATTATGTGATGTTAGCTTAGCATACATGTTTTAATTTTCATGTTCATGATTATGTAGCTTAGCCTTTATTGATATATCATGTGTAGATGTGATGATGAATTGATAACAAACCGCATGCAAGCAAACAACAAGCACAAGATAATCAAATCTAACCAAAACAACACAACTATGTACAAGTATGCAAGATAAAATGAAATCCATGTAATGCAAAAAAATTAAAGTAACACTCAATCTAAGTAAGTAAATGAATCCAATTTACAAAGACACAACACGAAAAAGTAATGCAACCAAAACTATACAAACCAACAACTAAAGTAAGCAAACACTACTTTTTTTGTGGGACAATTTTGAAATGTTTTTCATTTTTTTGGTATTATCTTAAGACAATGTTCTATAGTTTTTATTTTTCTATGAAATGTATTTAGATGTTTTTATTTTCTCAATTAACATATGTTAATGTTTTTGGGATTTTCAAAAAGTTATATGAATGTTTTTAGTTTTTCCAGACATTTTCCAAGGCTATGTGCAAAGAAATGTGGATGCCCCCAGTGATAGATGGGATGTACAAGTGTAGAATGCCATTTGTTATGTGAAAGAAGTAACGATGCAAAGTTACCCCTGTGTGAGATGGGGATATACAAAGGAAAACTCTTTACATCGACAAATAGGGTTAACTGGATCAAGGCCAAAAGGGCCGACTCAAAAGTAGATCGATGTAGACAAAGACAAGTTTAGGACAAATCTATCACAATCCTAGACCTGAAATATTTGTGAACAATGGACCCTCCAATAACTAAATACGTATAATATTAAAAACCATGCAATAAGGGCTTCGTACTCTGCTATATTATTTGTACATGGGAACCCGAGTCGAATGCCTGAGGGATCAAGTCTCCTGAAGGAGTGATCAACACAACTCGACACCTGAACCATGAAAGGTAAAGGAGCCATCAAAGTATAATTGCCATATAATAGATTCTTTGAGGTATAATGTAGATGCATCTAGAAGTTCCAAACTCAAAGGTTTAGTACCTAGCAGAGGGGCTTCAACTAGTTGATCCGCCAAAAATTACCCTTTCACTTATTTCTCGTGCACATACTCAATTTTAAATTCGTTGAGTAACATGATCCTATTAGCCATCTTTCATGTGAGTGTGGGCTTGACAAAAAGTACTTTAATGGATCCACTTTTGAGATTAGCATCCTCAACAATTTTTATCGTGTTATATTCTAAAAAGCCATCGATGAGTGATAGCATCTCGTAACCGACTATTGAATTGGCAATCATGTTGATGTTGGGAAGAGGAAAGTCATCTTTAGGAAAATCTTTATTGATTTCTCTAAAATCAGTACAAACTCAGATACCAACATGTTTCTTTTGCACTGGGACTACATTGAAAATCCACTATGAATAGTCAATAGGCCTGATGAAGCCTACTTCAAATAATCTTTCTAGTTATGCTTTGACCAACAAGGCAACACGAGGATGCATCTTTTGGAGATTTTGTTTAGTAGGCTTTGCGTCTTTTTTCACAACTAGGTTGTGCATAACTAATGTCGGGTTTAGCCCTAACATGTTTAGGTAGGACCATGCAAAGATATTTGCAAATTCTCTCAAAATCCCTATAAAAGTTTTTTATTCTTGATCTGAGAGCAAAGCTCCCAAATTCTAGGCAATTCCTTCATTCCAATGTTGACTTTTATTGTCTCCTCCACCAAACCCTTGGACTCGTCCTCCATGCGTGTAGGATCAGGGGGGAGATTAAGGTCTTCTTCTTCTAAAGGCGTCTCATTGATATTTTCACCTTTGGACTTTGGTCATCTATTTTGTCCATTGATTGTTCTTTTTGTTTGTTCACAAGCGCCTCGAAGAGGTTTTTGCTATAGGACTTGGACTTGTTCTTTTTACAAGGCTTTTGGTAGAATTTTTTCCCTTACTTATTTTTTTGCTTAAATGATCACACAACTCAGCCTCCTCCCCAAAGTACGTGCATGTGTTGAGCTGGATGGAGAAGCCTTTCTTGTGGTCACCTATTGGAATACTATCA
The DNA here is from genome assembly GCA_018340775.1 of Taxus wallichiana var. yunnanensis. Lineage (NCBI taxonomy): Eukaryota > Viridiplantae > Streptophyta > Pinopsida > Cupressales > Taxaceae > Taxus > Taxus wallichiana. The sequence continues at coordinate 604,607,114 of CM031234.1, forward strand.
CGAATGCCTAGGAACTCGCCAATAGCTTCGTCATTTTGAAAAACATCAATTAGCACATGTTGTTGTTGGTCCTAATTCATGAGTGATGGGTAAATAAGGTTTAATTTCTGAGTGGTAAGGGATACAATAGGGGTTATAGTTAGGATAACCATGTCGAAAATAGGTTTGTGGAGGCAAGATCTTCATAAAGACTACACCGAGAATCTATTTTGCTATTAGATTTAGAATAACTATCCTCACATTCAAAAGAGGTATCCTTGACCTCTAAGGGGTGAAACTCATACGGCGAGAATGCCTATTCCATATTTACCCACCTTGCGATGAGGGTTTGGAAGAGCTTCCAAAGGTGTAACTTGCTCATTAATTTCGTAACCACATCCTTTGTATCCCATAACATACATGATCTTATTGGGGATAACATATTGAGGTGAGTGATAACATGGAGCCATCTCGTCATCTAAAAGATAAGATACCAAATTGTTGAGTAGCTTTTCATCTGCAAATAATCCATCATGATGAAAGTTTCAAACTTACAATTTTACCCAGAGCTTTAAAATTTGTAACATGACCTACCACGTGCTTTGGGTGATAGGGGGAGGTTTTGAACCATAAGGGTCCATTTAAGATCATATTCTTCACAACCATGTTCTCTAACCTTCATCTCCCACATAGAAAAAGGAGATTCGATGTAGAAACATCGTTATAATTGGGAGACAAGGTATCTGGATCCACTCATGAGTGAGGGCATTTGATTGAACAAGAATAACCATCTTTGTGGAAGGACATTCATAAATGGTGGGGGAATACCCTTACAATGCTTTGCAATGAGAAAAAGGTTAAGGATCTCTCATAATAGCGAGGATCTGCCTTTACGATGTAACTTCAAGCACCAAAGGTGATACGTTGAAGGTGCGACCTACATGGCATGAATCCATAGGTGACTGAGTAATATGTTGTAGGGGAGATCCAAGTCTAAAACATGGAACTTTATATCCTGATTAATAGGCCCTACTTCCAGTGAGAAAGTTATCATACCGGCTAACTGTCACTCTTCGTTTTCATACGCCTTGATGATGATGATATTTGTTTCTAAATCTTCTTCAGTACATCCTAGTTGTCGAACTAGATTTAGAGTACAAATGTTTAGACCTGATTCGCCATCTAAAAGCACTCATTTTACCTTCTTACATTTGATTATGACTTCAATAGGAAAGGGTAAATTGTTAAAATGATTCTCTTATAGGATTTATGTTAGACTAAAGGTTATATGCTCTATAGGAGCAATCTGTGCTACTATTTCTTGGAAGCATGTTGGGTCGATGTCATCAGATATTCTGATGCCTCGAATGTCTTACAAAGGATGTATTTATAGATGTTAGATATTTTAAGAAGGTCTAAGATTGAAATCTTAGTCGTAGTTTTCTCTAATTGCTCTAACATGTCATAATGAATGTCTTGAGGAGTAGGAGGAGGAGGTTCTGAAATAACAAGGTGAGCTCATTGCGTTGTCATGGTTCACTCCTTGATGTGATCTTGATCGTGTTGATATGCTCAATAGGTGGATTGAAATAACCTATTAGGGCATCAAAATGGTCTATCTTTGAAACATAATTGGTATTCTTAGCTTGGGAAGATTACCCTTGATCCAGATTTTCCTTTCCTTTATGCTTAGGTAAAGGCTCTTTATAGAATCCCATGTTTACATTAGGAGATTTGTTAGAAGTGGAAGAATCCATCTCCACATCGCCACTATCGATTAAATATTGAATATAGTGCTTCAATTTCAAGCATTTATCTAGTTTATGACCTTTGATGTTGAAATACACAATATTTGTTTTCCCTAAACCATGATGGCTTAGGCACGTCATCCCCATAAGGTGTAGTCTCAAGGTACTTGACCATGTTAACCACCTCTAACTGTTTTAGTATCGATGACATAGAGTCAGATAGAGGGGTAAAGGCACGACGTTTATACTCAGGGGTCGGAGTTCCCTTTGCAAGTTTCAAGGGAGTATGGTTTTGAACCACTTGCACTCATTTATTGTCATTTATTCCATCACCTATAATATTTTTGTTCTTATTGGGAACAAAATTTGACTTTTCACTAGGTTTGGAATCATTATGATCACGCGAAAAGGATTTTAAAGTCCCTTTAGCTAACAACGATTTTTTTATTTGACTATTTTTTTATCACCTCTTCAAATGTATTACCACAATGCATTTGCAAGTGGAATTTTATTTTTGGGTGTAGGTTAGGCACAAATATGTGTGTCGAGTTTTCTCCAGGATGGAGCAAGGGAAATGGCTAGCTAACCCTCACCATCATTGTAGGAAACTAGCAAAGTTCTCATTATTCCGTTGTTTTGCATTACACAAATCTAACATGGTGACATCACTCTCTATATTAAATGAGAAGTGATGTACAAAGTGTTCAGCTAGTTCTAGCCATGTAGAGATAGATCCCTTAGGGATGTGTAAAAACCATTCCAACGCTTGACCTCCCAAACTTCATGGGAAGAGGCGAATGAGATAGTTATCACTATATGTAACCTCTTGACACACCATATAAAAGTCCTTAATATGGTCTCTAGGGTCACCTTTTCCCTTGTATTTGTCAAACTTTGGACAATCAAAATGACATGGGAAAGGTACCTGCAACATAGCCATGTCAAAGGGATATGGGCATAATTCCTTAAATTGACACTTTTTTCACTTCGCTTATATTACCTTCTTGTAACACAATAAGGGAACTCTTCATAGATGACCATTCTTGGTTGAAGAGTTGATCTGTGTGGGTGGCGTTGGCTATTGTACAAGTGGTTAAATCTAGGGTGTTACCGCCTTTATTGTTTGTGAAAAACTCCTCATATGATTCTTTTCATGTCTCGTGATGGGGAGTGTTGGTATGAAATTCTTGATACGAAGCTTTAGGTTTATCCTGTTTAGGGGTATTCATTTTTTTCTATCTACATGCGAAGCTAAACTTGCCAATTGGCAAGTAAGAGTTTGCACTTGTTATTCCAAAGTCGCCTCTTGAGTATGTACTTCTTTATAATTCTCATGATGAGGAGGAGTTCGTTCATTATGAGCATGCTCGTCATGGTCCCCACGGTGAATTTTGACAATAGGGATGAAATATCCACCATCATTCTATAAAGGTATCTCCTCATCATTCCATCATCCAAAAGTAGAGGCATGACCTGGGTTTAAGACTTTTTCAACATTTCAAGGAGGACACTATGTTTCTTCTCCTCGCTGAACCATACCAATAATGAGAGAAGGATCAATTAAAGGTGGCAACTTAGCTCCTAAGGACCTCATGTCTTTTTGGAGTAAAAAGTTATCACTATGGGCAGGGGTGAACGCAAAGTCCTCTTGATTTTGAGGAGAATTCCCTCATTGTCACTATGATCAATCATGATGTTTTCTTCTAACATTGGGTTGTCATTTTCACCTAAACCTGTTCTTATGTTCCGGTGCCCCATTCTTGTAATAGGAGACATAACGCGCAAGATTTCACTAAGGTTGACTAAAATGGACCCTAGGTAAATTTATGCAACAGAATAACGTCAACTTGTCACAAAGAATGTGGAAGATCAATCGGTCACGAATCCAAAGGATCAATGTGAGCCCAAAGACACCAAAGAATAAAAAAAATACTAATAAGGTGATATAAAACAAAAACTATCTAGGATGAGATAAAGAAGCACAAGACTACAATCTAGTCACAACAACAATTTACTCCCTACATTTTCAAGTATAGTTCGAAAAATAGTGACAACACAATATCACTATTTAGGTCTGTTAGGAATATTAATGTTTTCATGATAGTGGGATATTTATCGAAAGGTAAATAGTATTTGATTTGTTAATATCTGATAGTAATATTGTTAGAAACAATATTACGATATAGATTAGACTATATAGTTGTGATATATTGTTAGAAATATATCGTATTTAGTGGTTTGTTAGATTGTGGGAGATTTATGTGCGATATTGGTGGAGATTATATCTCCCTAATTATTTCCAAGTCTCTTCCTATAAAATTGTAATCATCACGAATGAATCAACATGAAGAAATATCAGAGAATGAAATATATTATTGTGTGATAAATAAGCTACATGATCAATTGAGCTCTCGATTTGGTATCGAGTGATCATCCTTTCTTGAGAATCAGGAAACTTTATATATTGCTTGTAATGATGGAAACAATTTTTTTTCAGCAATTGTATAGAATTTTAGCTCAGTTCGTGGCTATTTAAACAACACCATACAGAAGAAAAATTTGTCTCATTCACTTTTACATTTTGCAACGTCATTTGAAATTTGTGTGTTATCATCCTTTCTTGATAAGAATCTTCCAAGACAAAGAGCAACTTTATGATCAAGATCGAAGAATGTCTCATTAATGTTGTTGAAACAATTTTTTGCAAAAACGTCAGAAACAAAATTGTATAGAATTTTTTTTGGCTCAGTTCATGGCTATTCAAACAACATCGTACAAAAGAAAAATTTGTCTCATTCACTTTTACATTTTGCAACGTCATTTGAAATTTGTGTGTTATTCATCCATATGTGTTGATAAGGCAATCTTCCAAGACAAAGGTGTTAGCAATCTTGTGGAATCTGTTGTATTCTGAAGATATCAACGTGTTTTTTTAGTGAGAATATTAAGTCAAAATCATTAGAGGAAGTTGTTGGAATGTTGTGTACCTGGGAAGCTCCAAAGCATATTTGATGCACCCACGTGGTCAGAAACAAAATAATTAAATATATGTTACTATCCACGAATATGGTATTGGTGATTGGTAAATAAATGGGCGGTGACTGTAACCCCTAAGATGACTGACAATGAAAAACTCCACCGACAATGACAATGCCTTCAATTTATGAGTATTGCAGGAAGGAATAGCAGTCAAGTCTTCAACGAGTTTCCCATTCATCCTCTTGATCTGCTTTGGAATGAGATATCCTCTGTCGATGGTATGAGTAATTTAAGTTTTATTTTATAAGGATTTTTCATTGGAATTTTATTCACGGCCCAGCTGCAAATCATTTATTCAATTCTTTCACTGTACACACATTGCAGGGAGAACCTGCGTCGTATTATTTATGCATCAGACGTGGCCATCAATTTCTAATCAGCTACAATCCTGACAAGATTCCCCAGCAATTAAAAACAACTCCCAAGCCACACAGACTCTGCATCCATTGATGAAGGCTGCAAAATTTATTAAGGTGTGCTAATATTTTCAAATTGTTGTCATCCACGTTTGGTCTTTCATATCACTTGCCCACAGACCATTGGGTAACTCATTACATTGAAGCATATTGTCAAATCTTTTAGTCATGGAGAAATTAAGTCATATTGAAAAGTTTGAGGGAAAATATTTTCATACTTGGCAAGTTCGGACCCAATTATTTTTAATCAACAAAGATCTTTGGGATATTGTTGATGGAAAAATAAAGAAACCAATAGATGCAGATGAAGCAGCAAAATGGGAGAGCAGAGACCAAAAGCTACAACAATCATTGGATTGGGACTATCTGATGCTTATTTACATCATATAGATTTGTCTAAATCCTCTCATACAATTTGGAAAACATTAAACAAATTGTTTGGTTCACAAGCTGGAAGCGCAGTGATAACATTGAAGCAAAGATTGTTCGGTCTCAAAATGGAAGAAGGTGACAACATGGTAGAGCACATTAGTAAGTTTCGATCCATTTCAAATCAGTTAGCTGGAATTAAAATAGATGTACCTGATGATGATGCAAAAGTTGTTTTATTGAATAACATGCCAACCAATTATTCTAATATGGTTTTTACATTAAGTAAAATCAATCCTATTTTAGAAGATCTCATTTCTTCTTTACTTGAAGAAGAAAAAAGAATTAGTATTGTTGAACCAGAGGAAACTGCAATGTACGGTAGAAACAAGAAAGAAAAAGTATTTTTTAAGAAAAATCAAAATATGGTTCAACTTCGAAAGGTACAAAGAAACAACTTACCTGCTACTATTGTAAAAATCAGGTCATATATCTACAAATTGTAGGAAAAGAGCACAAGACTTACTTGATGGGAAACTGCAAGATAATGCCATGGCTGTTGATGAAGAAGGAGAGAATGAAGAGGAAGGAAATACAACTCATACAGAAAATCAAAGTGATGAAGATTTTCTCTATAATATGATTTTATATTAGAGGACGTAGAAAACGTAGGTTGGAGGTCAAACAACAACCGCTCGTTAGTCACCAATGAAGGGTCCGCACTTCGATATGGTGGCATTTTTGGTGTGAATATTCAATTGTGCAGGTGTTTCCCATTTTAATTTTGTGGTGTGGATTTCAGTTCTTCCGATTTCTATTGTGGCGTGAAAATTAAGAACAAATGATGTAAATTCATGTTCACTTGTGAGTATTCCTCATGTAACCCCTTTTGTAGAAGCATTGTAGAATATTGATCAAAATGTATTATAGCAATCATGATGTGAAGGTTATTGGTAAACTAGGAAAACCAATTGTGTAAGGTTTTTGGTGAACCTGTAAAACCAATTGTGAAATTTCATTGGTACACCTGCAAAACCAATTAGGTAAGGTTGTTGGTAGAATTCAGATAAAACCATCATTGGAGGAAGAAATGTGTGTTGGCACATGTGCAAGTTTTGTGCAAGCCCGATGTTGCACAATTGAGGTGTTGATCATGAGCTCACGAGAGGTGACACACTACACTCAAATAACAAGACATGTTTTACCATGTAAACATTAAGGGGGAATGTTAGGAATATTAATGTTTTCATGATAGTGGGATATTTACCGAAAGGTAAATAGTATTTGATTTGTTAATATATGATAGTAATATTGTTAGAAACAATATTATGATATAGATTAGACTATATAGTTGTGATATATTGTTAGAAATATATCGTATTTAGTGGTTTGTTATATTATGGGAGATATATGTGTTATATTCGTAGAGATCAGTATCTCCTAATTATTGTCAAGTCTCTTCCTATAAAATTGTAATCATCACGAATGAATCTGCATGAAGAAATATCAAAGAATGAAATATATTATTGTGTGATAAATAATTGTGTTAATTGTATGATCGATTGGATTGAGTTCTAGAAGGTCAAGTTTCAAAATAAACAAGACCTAATTACTAAGAAAGTGTTGAAGTGATCTTCCAACAAGGTATACTACAACCAGTTTTGGACACAAACAAAGTCCATGTCTTTGAAAGTGGAAGTTATAAATGCGAGCAACGTAACAACACTATTTGGACACATGAATCAAGCTTTGTGATAAAGCAAGATTTTTAGTATCAAAATGATGTTATCGCGATGCGAAAAACATAACGCCAACACTCTAAAAAACACAAGGCAATATTAGAATAAAAACTAAGCCTAAGTATATCAAGAAATTGCTATGTGCACGAGCAGCGTAATAATACAATCTAGATATTTAGATCAAGTTTCACAATGGAAACAAGACGTAAATATCTCAATTGTATGGCTATAATACATGCAACGTAACAACTCAAAGGAAGAAAATGATGAGACAACCTAACTACAATGATAATATGTCTCAATATGGGTTTGAGACAAAGGGCCTACTAGAACATGAAGATGTACCATTCACACTTTCAACACTTGCATTCCGACATTACAACCTAGTCATGCAAGTAGACTACAAAAGTGGTGGACACGATTATTTCTAGCGGTATCCGTGCGTGTTGTTTTCTTTTTCCCAAAATGGGCAATAAGAAGATAAAGGAGTAAAATCAAGTCGTTATGAAACTATTTGGGGTTCGGATCTCATCCTCGTAGATTCATTTCTCACATAATTAAACATAGATGAGAATAGAAAATGTTTTAGGAGGTGAGGATATAGAGTAGAATTAGAAGGAAAGAATGAATGAAAATATGCTTTCTCCTTGGAAAACATAGATCTGAAGATAATAACACGAGACAAAACAATAATAAACTTGAAAGAAAATTTAGAGAGTGATAAAATGGAATTTAAAGGAACATATAATGCATGGAACTTAAGAACAATACATTAATCAAAGAGATACATTCAACACAAAGTTTCTAATGCAGAGATCTTATATTCCTTCTCTCAAAGATTAAAAATACAAATTCTTTCTTTTCTTTGGGATGATTCCAGCTTTATAGACTTTTTCAAAAAAATCTCATCCTTTATAAAATGCCACAACAATTTCTATTTATAGAGAAAGAGGAAGAGACAAAAAGGGAAGTGGTTGGGGTGAATTCTAAAAATAGGAAATACAAATTAAAGCCTTTTTTAGTGGTTCTTTCACAAAATGACCAAGTCAACTTGTCAATCTGAATGATGTCTCAACATCTTAAAAATTTACATGTTCGATTCAAAGATGGAGAAACATGTGAGGACCGTTGGTTGTCAAATGTACACCGTGTCTCGATCCAAAGGAACTAAGTTGTTTGAGAAAATAATGGAACCATCTCCAATTTGTGGGACCTTGCGTACTTGATACGAGATCTCTCTGAGAAGGATGATTCCTATATCTATTTCTACTTCTACTATTACTCCTAATGCTGAAATGGAAATCTAAGCTAAACAGGCTAAGGGACCAATGGAAAATCTAAACTAAAGCTAACACTAGAAAAAGTGGAAAAGTAAGATGAATACTATCTATTCTGAGTGAAAAAGGAGAAAGCATGAGGGAAGGCTATGCACATGTAACATAAACAAAAGCAATTTACACCATGGAAAACTATAAGAAAATGCAGCTAAAGGAATGTAAAGTGACACAACACTAGAAAATGAGTGGAAAAGAAGAATATAGATGAATACAAAATATAACCACAAAACGATGCTTTTATTACTTCCAGGATGTATACGTTTAGAGTTGAAAATGAAAAAGATAAGAAAGCATGAGGAATTGTTATCCAAGGCTAATTTTGATAACATGCATTAAATTCTTCGTCCCGACAAGATAGATTGATTCAAAAACATTTACACCCCTCGGATTTTTCTAACTCTCTCCCGTCTATGAAAAGAGCAAGTTCAAAAAGAAAAAAGTGCAAAAACCAAGCTTGGGGTAGAAAAATCATGATAATCGGAAGTCCTAGTAAACATCGTGCGCGACACAAAAGCCTCCGGCGGTCCACGTAGAATGCATCTCGGGCTGTAATAAGGCAAGAAAGCCGAATATAGACAAAAAAGGCAAAAATAACCCTAAGTCTGCTTTCGCAACACGAGTACGTGGAGATGCGAACTTTTAAATTTTCGTTTGGGACATCTCCCAAAAGTACACGCGGGACGTGGAGATCCGAAAGAGCCGAGAGCGAATGGAAATGTGCCACGTGTTTAAGAGTGACAGTGGAAGCCCGATTTTGTCCCAGACGGTTTAGGAAATCCGAAAAGACCTTATAAGGTAAAAATGTGAGCGCGTGTCACAAGGAGGCGCAATACAAATTTCTAAGTGTTTTGGACCCAAAATTCAAAGGGCGAGGTTTGAGCGTTGAAAGGAGGACGCGTGTCCTAAGGAGAAGGGGAGTGCGGAGCTCTGTTTGGAGAATTTGGAAAAAGTTTTGGCCAAAACTAAAAGGTAAAAGATGCCCCCGCACCCTCGTCAACCAACCAAAGTGTGCCACGTGTCCCATGTGCAGCGGGAAAAAATGGAAAATTTTCCAAAGAGTTAAAAAGGGTCGAAATTTCAAAGGAAATCCCAGGGTGGAGGAGAGAGAATTGCTCATCCAATCGTGTGACACGTGTCATCCAAGTGTCGAGCACTAGATTTCAAAATCCGTTTTGGCCTGCTTTTTGTGCCCTAAATCTTCATACCCCCATATCTTTTGATTCGAGTTGGATTTGCATTCTTTATATCATTTATGAAATTCTCTATAGGATTCCATGGTCAATATCTAATTTTGTTCATTTGGAGAGAGAAAATCGAAAGATTCTGATATATTTCAACAACTAGTTTCAATAAAAAATGACGAGGGTATGGGCTTGTAAGGTCCTCCATGCTGATTTAATGCATTTATAGTCAATGAGGAATTTCCCATGTTTTATGTATGTTATCTCTCTCATCCGGCTCGACCCACGCATTAAAAAGCCGATTGGCTAATTACAAGTTGTTCATCTTTTCGAAGGTCCCTTCTTTTCTTCTCCAGGGAGGAGTTCGAATCTCCTCCTTGCTCTGTAATGGCGTTTTGCCTTTTACTTCATTGAAATGATGTTCTGTGCTTGAACTTTTGAAGCACAAAACGTGTTTTTGTGATGCATCTGTCCATCCTTGCTCGTTTCTTGCTTGTTTTCTTCTTGCCTCTCTTCAGTTTCTCAGTGTGAGGGTCATAGACGGGGTTTGGGTTTTTCTCTCGATCACCGATGTCTCTCTCTCTCCTTTTGGCACGCTTGAATGTTCATCAGCTACGTGTCTATGGAGTTTGGGACATTTTCTCAGGTGAAATCTATCCTTGGGCTGTGATGCATCTGTCCATCCTTCCCATCAGCTCACCCTGATGTTTGAGTTGGTTTCTGGGTGTATCACCGCTTTTAGTGTAGGCTTTTTCTGTTTTCTTTCTCTCTCTCTCTCTCTGTCTAAGGAAATTTTAGATTAGCTTGCCCGCACCGGAATAGCTCGTGGTACAGAAGGAACCACCTTCTCTGGAGATTCCTTTCTCATTTCCGATGCTAGAGTGATCAACCTAGAAATCTGATCAACATCCGGGGTGTTTATGAATTTCCGATACCTCGTAATATAAAACAAGACTACAAGATACAGCTAATAAAAAAATTTAGTGGATTACCTAGTGTGAGCTAGATCCGTGAAGTGTGATACTTCCTTGACGGTTGTCAATCCACTCGATATATAACTCAATATAAAATAACACCAAATAAAAGAATCTCATGTTAGTGTTATATTCCTCAATCCAATTAAATGCTTTGATAACTAAACCGGTGAAGGTCCCGGAGTTAGGTCATTCAAAGATTTGGTGAAGTTTGAGTTGGTTGTGGGTGATTAGTAATCTTGTGGTCTAAGGAAATTTTACCAGCAAAGATGTGTTCTTTTGATTGATGGAGATCATGCTTGATATGGATAAGTCTTTTCTCTCTTAAGATCATTAGATGTGAAATGGAATGTATTCCTTGAATCCATCTTTTCACTTATTGTAGGTGAGTTCTGACAATCCACTGGTTTTGGTTTAATGGAGATCTTACTTGATATGGATAAGAGTTACAAACTTATCTCTTAATATGACTCAACCTTGGATCAATTTCATTGATCCAAGGAATGTTTTAAATCTTCTCGAGTTGAATGAATGGTAAATTGACATTCCATGAATTAAGGAACATATCGGATGAACTTTGTTGTTACAAGTTCTTTGATTTTGTGTGAACGTGTTTCTTTCAATTGTATGTTGTGCTTGGGTCTTTGGAGATCGATCATGGCGGGACATTGACGTGAATGAAATACAATCTGCTTTATTCACGACATTGGAAGGATTCGGATCCTAAAACTAAAGGATTATCCTACGGAATCCTAAGCTAGGTATGAATATTTACTACCTAGCTATGTAACTTAATAGAATTTTTATTCTAACCTAAGCTTCCTATTCTACTTTGTTTGGTTGACATCCTAACCTAAGCTTTGTGCTAAAGGATTATGGAGAGGTTACTAGGCTATTTAAATTAACCTAAAACCTAATGCTATAAGATTATGTGATGATCTAACCTAATGCCTAAAACTATTATGTTGTGAATTAATCTAACCTATGTGGAAACTACCTAAGGTAATGTGTAAGGCCTAAGGTGATTAATTCTAAACTAACCTAAGTTCTAAGGGATCTATCCTAAGCTATTTAAATGGGAACCTAAAGGGGGTCGCATGCATCAAAGGTGATGGTTCCAATGGCATTTAAGTTGTTGATAAGGTTTTTAAGGCATAAAGTACTGCCAGTTTTGGCAGGGGCTAGTTGACTTGGCGAGAGGCTTATGTGGAAGTTTCACTAAAGATGGAATTGCATGTTAAATGTGAATTGGCATTCACTAGACTTGGGAGGCAGTGGCAAGGAAAGATAAGTGGGAAAATTGGAATTAATGGAATTTATTGGTCTCGGTTTTTGTTCACAAACCATCTAGGAAACTTGGAAGGCGGGTTTGTGGGAGGTTGTTTGTTTTTGCATGCTTTTCAGATTTTTCTCTACATGGAGCAAACTGGTTCTTCAAACCAATAGTTTAACTTTCACTTCTTTGCTATTTTTAACTCACCTGGTCTATTTTCGATCATGGGAAGGTATATGAGGCATTCTGAGGAAAGTTGTTTGTTTGTTGATCTTTCGTGGAGAAGAAAAGGAGTTGGAAGCTCATTTGAAGTCTCCTTCGATTTGGCAGAAGCACTATCAGGCATGATAGGCTCTAACCATTAAGATCTCTTGCTTTCTTCTAAATGTTTTCATAAAAACAACTCTTGCTCTTATGAGATTCTTGTCTTGCATGTTTTATCTGGTTATTTTCTTGTTGGGTTTAATAAATCTTGTGATCTTGGTTATGAATCCATGGTAAATGATGTTCTAATTGGAAACTTACCTTGTGTTAGTTTAAAAAAAAGAAATATGCATGCAAAACGTATTTCTGTAACTCTGCTTGTCATTCTGGAACTGGTAATTGAAGTGTTCTGTTTTAAATGACCTTCATTGCTATTTAAATATGGTTCTGAGTTTTTGGGAACCTTGAGTTCCATTTGATCTTGTTGGAGTTTGTGTTTTGTTTGATCTTGAGCTTGTATTGAGCTCATGTTTTGCTTGAGCTTGTAATCGAGCTCGTATTTGGTTTGGATCTTGTTTTTGGTTTCATGTTTGATGAAAATTGGTGATGGAGGTTCTTGTTACCCTGGACTATGTTTGGAATCTTGGATAATCCTGGACTATTGTTGAAGTCCGTATATAGCTCGGTGCTTGTGTTTTATTTTCTTATGATAATCTAGACTGTTAATGGAAGTTCATAATGTACATGGCACTTGTATTTTGCTACTTGTATGGTTCGAACTCGTAAGAAACTTATATTTCATTGATTTGGAAAATAGGGCTTTTGATAAGATGTAAATAGATAATGGAAGCCCTCTGCTATTCTGAACTATTAATAGGTATTTGTATTATATACTACCTCGTATTAAGATACTGGTGTATATCTGAACTCATGTTGGAGATTTTGTGATTCGACACTATACATTTAATTTGTTACTTAGTGTGTGGAATTCGTAACTGCAATGAGGTATTGGTTCTGTTCAGTATTTTTGGGTTTTCTTTGTTAAGATATAAATTGGAATGGGAACATGTTGTTGCCCTGAACCTGTAAATATTCTCTTGAGTGGTCCTGAACCTTTGTGAGAAGTTTGTGTTCAACATTGTGCTCGGATTTTGTATTTTTGAGTTCTGAACTGGTCGTATTATAGACATGTTCGATTTGGTTTTGGTATTGAATTGGGTTTTTACTTGATTTTATGGTTTAAGCTCATAACTCTTTTGAATCGAACTACTTGCTCAAAGAAAAACGGAAGAGTGGTTTAATTGGGTTGTTGGGTAATCTCTTCGAGATCTTGACTGAAATATCTTGTTGGTTTATTGTTCTTCTTGGAACCCTGATCTGTTTGCTCTTATAATAAGATGTTGAAATTTATTGTAATATAGTTTTTGTCTTGTTGAGCTCGTGGCTAATTCAGAGTTAGTTTTCTATTTGGGTTTTACACCTCTTGTTGGGTCCATTAAGTGAATACCTGAGTCTTTTAAAAGGTTAAGGAAATTGTGATTCCTTAGGGATAGAGTGTTGTTTTTGAACTTTACTGCTATGTTGTTCTAAACTGAAAAATGAACTCATGCTTTTATTGATAAAGATTTTAAGGAAGATTTCAATACGTTTTCTTCTTACTTTGAAGTTGATCTTGTTCTCTCCTTTGGGAACTAGTGTATGAACTTATTTGTCTGGATTAGAAAGGGGAATTTGTTGTTAAGTGTAATGAGATGATTTAAGGATTGAATCATATTTTGAAAAGATTCCTTTTCTAGGTTGTTTGGTTAAGTTCATTTGATTGAAACCTTCTGTTAATTATTCTCTTAGGAAATGGAGATTTATTATGTTGATTAGTCTTCTTGTACATATCATTTGACTGAACTGATGTAGAAAGAGATTAGATGATTAGGTTTGTTGAACAGAAAATGTAAACTGGTTGGTTGACTGTTTGATTCTATATTCACTCTTGGATTGAAATGGGATTTTGTTCTGATGAATATCTTAAATGCTGAAGTTTAAGGTAGTTGTCCTTTAAATGAGGCAATCATATTCATGTTATGAACCTATTTTTGTTTTCGGATGTTTTGTGTTTGGGCATAGTTTGTAATGGGTATTCTTCTTCTTTTTCTTAGGAGTTAGATGAATCATCCTAATGAGAACCATGTTGTAAACCCTTCTTTTGGCTTAAAGAAAAGATAAATGTTGTATTCTATTATGATAGAATTGGGAACAATGAGATGATTTGATCTATTTTTTGTTTAAAGGTAATTGATAGGATCAATTAAACTTTAATTTGTAAGGCAGAGGTTGTGGTTTAAATTATGTTCTTCCTCTTAGAAGTGAATTTAGATTTATTAATGTACTTCTTTCTTGATTGTTATTACTTATGCTTATTAGTATGATATATTAATTGTTTCATTAAAGAAGAGTTGTTTTAATGGAACAATTAGTGGAATGCACTTCATTTTAAGGCTTAGTGTTTATCATGCTTAGTTCATTGAACTGACCCATGCTAGCAATTTTTGCAGATGGACTTCATAAGTGATAAAAGAAGGCAAAACTTATAAGATGCATTGGCTGATTTAAGTCTGATTCTTGTGAAGAATTTTGATTCGTTCTTGAGTTGTATTGAAAAAGAAAAGTTATATTCTTTTAGAATGAAGGTTGTTGTTATGCAGTATGCCTAAATGCATAATCTTGTAAATGTATAAGTTTTTAAAGATGAATTGAAAGTTGAGAATTTACTTGCATTGGTTGTGTAAATTATCTTGTACTTTTATGAAAGAGATGGAATTCTATCTTGTTGATATTCTTCATATTATTTATATGCTTAATTGGTTATCCTTTGATAAGTTGGATAAAGGGATTTAGTTCATTCTCCTAATTAAGATGCAGCTTGCTAAGTTGCAGAATATGATGGTCTTATCTAAACAATTTAACATAGTAATGTAGTGTGTGATGAACATGCAGTAAAAACTATAGAATTTGTAAAAGATAAAAAGGGTGTGTTAAACCCTAACACTTAACCATGTAGAGGAAGACTCTTCCTCTCTCAAAAGAATGTAAATGAAAAGGAAGGTGATATGATTTCTAATCATTAGATTTCATAATCAATAAAGTCTACTTAGTTAAACCTATGTGGTTGCTACACCTCCTTGAATGGTTAAGTCACATTAAAATGGAACTTATGATGTTGTTGTCCTATTTTTGGTTAACTATTTGTTAAGCCAAATAAACGAACATAAAAAGCAATCTTAAGTTAAGGAAGTTCTTTAACGATTAATTTAATCTGGTATGGAGAAAGAACTTAAGGAGTGTTGGATTAGGGTTTGGCAAGGTGGTTGTAATCTATTTTTAATAATCCAAATTAATTAGATATTAATAACCTCCTAGGGGTATGTACATCTCGATGAGGTTGTTACTGTAGGATGTTGGCACACCAACTATAGGGCTATACCTTCGAGAAGATTTGGATCTTCTCAAGGATACAGTAATGTAGTTGACATGTGGCAACACCCTTCTACATTGATCATCTAGATCTACACACATGAGGACTTGAACTTAGTTTCTCTCTAGGTCTAGTTAGTAACATGTTTAGGATAAGAAGTAGCCCACTAAGACTCAACATACCTTGGCAAATGGGGTTGACTTAGGTTGATCCAATATGCCCATTTACCCTAAGTATTCGTGAGCCTCTTCCTATCATATCTTATTTTGTTAACTCGAACTAGGGTTAAACTTGGGCAAGTGGACCGACAAAAGCAAAGAAAGGACATTCTAGATAACGATAGAGTGGGGTGAAGGATGTATTTCGATTTGATGAGTATGCCATCAAGGAATAGTAATATGAACAATATGATAGAAATCTTTGGCCAAAGTATCGCAAGTATTGGTTGTGTTGTCCTATGTTACCTAGTCTAAGGATCGTGATGCATATGAATATTGGTAGCAGATATTTAGATAGGTTCCTTAGACAATATCACTCAAAACCCATAATAGGGTAAGAAAACCAAGTATACGTAGTATACGGAAAGTATTCAATACTTAATGTTAAACATGAATAGATCGGTAGTTCACCGAGTCATGAAATGAATAGATATTTAGTTCACCGAGTCATAAAATGAATAGATCGGTAGTTCACTGAGTCATTACAGCTTGCATATGGTTATCTGTTATAAGAATGGTTGTTATGGAATGTGTGTTCTAAATTATGTATTTAGAACAAAGAACATTATTCATGCAAATTTTTTTCCCTTGTTTCTAAAGTCTTAAAATGGGAATGTTACACTATGGTATAACCGATATTAGTTACTATGGGAAATGAAAAAATGTCAAAATGGGTGTCCAGGCTCTCTCTGTGTCTACACAAAGAGTTGGGAAGGTCTGTTGTGAGGTTGTAGGTGGGGTATCAGGTTTGGGTGAGGTTTTTGTGAGGTTTTGGGGAGGTTTGAGGGCTTGTTGGTTAAGTGAATGAGATAACACAGAGACCGATGTCGGTCTAATGACCGATGCCGGTATAGAGGGGAGACTGATGAAGGTTAAGATAACTAGTGTCGATAGGGGAAATTTGGTGGTAATTAAATAAAATTAGTTTTGGACTTCTCTATGATTGCACAAAGGATGAAGGGAGGATGGTTGGGTTTGTAATAATGCCAAGAAGACTCAAGAATGCATAGAGGTCAGGTACGGAGAGCCAGAAGGTCATGGGTGGTTGGATAGGTAGATTGGTAAGAAGGTGGGGATGGAGGAATGCAAGAAAGAACAAGATCTGATAACAAAAGATAATGAACCTACACTTTAAGCAAGTATAGAATGATGAAAATCAAATACACTTACTTGTATTTGCAAGTCTGGTAGGTGAGGAAAGGCAATGGTTGTTCTGTGAAGATTTTTTTGGTTAGTGTTGTGACAAATATTCCCTAGTGTTCTCGTGAATATTGTAATGCCTTGGTATGAGCATCTGGTGCTTGCTTGAGCTTGTGGTTGAGTATATCCCGTCGTCTAGATGTTGAGAAGTTTATGATTCATGCTTGAATCCAATAGAATTCTTTGTACTCAAAATGATAACCTCGATAAAAATTTGTAGAAGGGTATATAAGGTGACCAATGACGGTTAAGGTGACCGGCGTTAGTTGAGGGATAACCGACATTGGTTAAGGCGAAAAATCCTAGGTTTTCCAAAAATAGGCAAATCTTTGCTATTTTGGCATGCTCTGATTGTCAATCTGGGTCTCAAGTGAGGGTTAGCACTTAGATAAGCGAGAGTGTTGTTGGATAAGGAATAAGAATTTAATTTTAGGGTTTGAAAGAGTCCCAGTTGGTTAAGATAAGTAGAGACTCAATCTTAGTTAATTAATAAACTAAGAATAAGTCCATGGTGAGGTGTCTAAGTGATGTGGCTAGGTGAGGTGTAAATTAACTTAATTAAAGTAATTAAATTAATTAATAATGTGAGGATGAACATTAACTCAATTGTAAGTAATTAAATTAATATGAATGCGGGGTAAGGGGTCCATGTTAGGTGAACAAGTTATGTTAACTGATTAAAGGGGACCAATGGGAGTGTGACCCAAATTTGCCCCTTTTTGTCACGTAGCTTGTATTGGTAAGCAATGCTGACATAAAAAGTAAGTGGTTACCCTAAAAATATAGGTGAGAGTGGGGTTTCCCCAAGTATGGGTGGAGGTGATCCCCCTCAAACCAGGAATTGATGAGGTGTTAAACGAAGTCGGTGAGTGGTTTGATAAATGGGTAAGTGATGAAAATGAGGGTAGGTGGTTTTAGGTAAGGGTATGGTCATTTTGGGTAATGGGTAATGGTCATATTGGGTAATGGGTAATGAAAATAAAACACACGCATGTGTATAAATTACGCAATACGGTACTAGGTTGAAGAGCTTGTAAACTCTACATTGTCAAAAAGGGCGATAGGTTTATCCAAACGAGGTTGAAGTGATTCGGTATCCAAGGTATATGATATGGTCATGAAGCACAATGAGGTTTGGTGTAGGAATGGGTAATAGGTTTTGTTCCATGGCACCAAAGGTATGGTCGGGATAAACATCACGTCATTAGGAAAGGTAAGGTCATTAGGCTAAACAACACGGGTAACAACATCACAAGGTATAGCGAGTACACGAATTCAAATCTCACAAAGGCGGTTCAAGTTAGGGGCACTGGTAAGGCTGAGGTATAGGTAAATAACATGTCCCTAAGTAGTTAAGGAAATGTACATGTAGTGTAGGCTTGTGGGTAGGGTATAATAGGTATTGGTAAGGTTAAAAGTTATTGGATCAATAATGTTGTTTAGGAAAAATAGGCATGGGGTGGGTCAAATGGGCATGTCAAGTGAGTCAAAAGGTAATGTCGGGTGATCGATGCCGATTATGGTGTATCCGACATGTTAGTTTGGTAGGGCACGATATGACCATGTCGGTCATGTCGATTTGGGGCTAAAAAAGAAAAATCCATGTTTTACGGATTCATTTTGACTTTGCCACTTTTAGAAAATGATAATAAAGATAGTGAGGACTGAAAAATGATAGTACAAGGCATTGAGATGAGTTGGTGATTCATGTAGCAGGTGATTGGTGTTTGATTAGCGGGTCCATGAGATCGATTTGTTTGGAGGTGAGGAGTTGATTTCGACATGATAGAGGTGGGAGTGCGATCGGGTGGACCACCGGCGCGCGGACAGACACATGCCACCACAGAGATGTTGCTTAGATTAGAGGTGGGAGATGAGACGAATCCCTTATTTGGTTGAAATTAGTAGTGTTGAAATTGATTTTGGTTAAAAATTTGGGTGGGATTTTTATTTTGAAATTGTGGGTAAAAATGAAGGAAATGAGGAGTGGGAAGGTCACACATAGGTTAAATAGGGTTGGGAATGAAGCTAGGATAGGTTTAGGTGGTTAGAGTAGGTTGTTAGGTTAGTTTTTGTGAATTTTTTAGAATGGGGGATGGGGTTTCGGTTTTAATGCCGTGACAAAGACCGACAACGGTGAATTAGGCATGATTGAGTCAAGATCATGTAGGCACAATTTCATTTAGGTCAATTAGACCTGATAGAGTTTAGGTGATTTAGGCATGACGGAGTTAAGTATAGGCATGGTGGCATCTAGTTTAGTTAGGCATGATGGAGTCAGGTATAGGCATGGTGGAGTCTAAGTGAGTTAGGCATGATGGAGTTAAGGTCGTGTTTTTTTTTTGTTTTGGGTTTGATTTAATTTCCACGTTATTGGTGGAATGGAAAATAAATGATGATGTATATGTATGTTGTGGTGTAAATTTCCAAATGTTTGATATCATGGAAATGTGAAATGTATGATATGATGATGTGATCAAATGGTAGGCATGTATGTTTGTATGATTGTTTAATTTCCAAGTGTTGTGTAAAATGGAAACTAACTAAGGTAACATGTGAATAGAAAAAAGGGAAAAATTGGTTACAAGAAAGAGTGGATGAGCTAACCTCCAAGGGCCCCATGCGCTCGAGTGCTACTTACATATCCATGATGAAAAGGGGCCTTAGCGATGTAGTTCTCCCATAATCTAGTGAAGAATATGATGAGGTAAATGAATGGGTTGGTATGTTTTTAGGCATGATTGAGTCTAGGTCATGTAGGCATGTTTGAGTTTAGGTCAGTTAGGCATGTTTGAGTTTAGGTCAGTTAGGCATGATTGAGTTTAGGTCAGTTAGGCATTGAGTTTAGGTCATAGGCATGGTTGAGTTTAGGTCATTTAGGCATGGTTGAGTTTAGGTCATAAGAGGAATGAATGATTTTGGTGAAAAAGAATTCCTAGAATGTAGGTGTCGAAGGTATGGTCCTGTATAGGAGGATCAATAAGTAAGAAAAAAGGTGAATGGTAAGAGGAGATAAAAAAGATCCACCTAATTGATAAGAACCATAACAAGTCTACCATATCAAAGATTGTCTTATTAACTTCATTCCCTCGAGGAGTTGTATAATTGACTGTTCTAAGGATGAAGAAAGTCACATGATCATGAAATGTCCCATTTGTGGCAAGTCCCTTGAGGAGGTAGAAGCTTAGAGAGGAAAGGTAGTGAGGTGAAAGAGGCTTGTTTAGTGTAACCTAGTGTGAGAAAACATGCCTTTTTAGCAAGAGACACAATATAAAAATAGGCAAGTCCATGACAAAAAAGTTATCTTTTTTTTTTGCTTTTATTGTAATAAAATGATTGATGCGGGAAGTCTATGTGGGATGAGTAGATTATCTCCTTGAGGTCTTTGTGAAGCTGATCGATGCGGGAAGATTTAGAATATTTTATTTTATTTTTGCGGAATAGTTTTTTTTTGTGATAGACTATAGATAGTACGATTAGCTTTATACGATGTCCTTTGAGGGATCAATCTATTTATAGCAATGAGATATAAAGGTTAGATATCCTTTTGAGGGAGTCATCTTTTTTTTTGCTATAAGTTTGACTAAAGGAGTTTTAAATTTGAAAATCTCGTGTATTACTTGTGAATTGGTTTTTGGAATTTTAGGTCATGGACAAGACTATAGAGAGGTATAGGCTTCTTTTATGATTATAAAACCATAACACATAGAGGTTAACTATGAAATAAAGGTTTTAAGGAATGAATGATTATAGGATTTTATCTTGAAAATGAGGAAAAATATCTATGAAAATCATGCCATTAGTAGAGTCGTGGTACTCATATTGAAGATAAGGCTGAAAGGTGATGGGTAATCACACGATTCTTGTTTAGTCGTCAACCCTTAAAATAGGTAAATAGAAGGTGAATGGTGCTCGAGGGATGAATTTTTAATAGATAAAAGGTGATCTAGGACTCATTTTAGCAATAGAATGGTCGAAGATGTAAGGCATTGAGGGGCTCGGGTTCGAGTTTACCTTCGAGAGAAGAAAATGATAAGCACCGATCCATAGGTATGAGTAATGATATAGGGTCCAAACGATTAGGAGAAAAATTTCCCCATTTACTTTTCTCCTCTTTTATTACATGTTGATTTTCCTTGAGATGAGGTTGCTTGACACCTGGAAGGTTTGTTCATGGACACATTTATCGTAAGCACGTTTGATACGTTTTTGGTAGATTTGGAGGTGGTCAAGAGCATTGAGATGACGTTCATCTAATAACTTGAGTTGTGCCAATGGTCCCGGTAGGAAATCATTATCGGTGAGAATATCTTTAAGTGAGATACAAAGATATGGAATATGGACTTCAAGAGGCGGGACAACCTCTGCATCTTGTATACCGAGAGAAAGGTGTGGCAGCAGTTCAGGTACGAATACTAGTACAATAATCCCATAAGGCAAAAGGAATGTGGGTGTGACAATCCTTTTCAATATCGCCAACCACTTTCATAAGATTTTTTTAAGTATTTGTTGGTTGATTCACTTGGCCATTAGTTTGAGGGTAGTTCCTTTTCGGTATCGCCAACCACTTTCATAAGATTTTTTTAAGTATTTGTGGTTGATTCAGAAGAAAAGATGAGTTGAATGTCTTTGAAGGCATCACAAAGTTTTTGTAGGGTTTTGTTTTTGAATTGTTTTCCATTATCAGTGATGAGACGGTGAGGAACACCAAAGCGACAAATGATGTGATGGTTGATGAATTCACATATTTTCTCAGCTTTCATAGAAATGAGAGGCATGGCTTCCACCCATTTAGTGTAGTTTTCGGTAGTAGTAATGATCCATTGATGGCGTTGGGAAGAATGAGGGTTGATTTCTCTAATGAGATCCAAACCCATTAAGAGAAAGGCCAAAGGTCTCATGCGACCTGTAAGGCGTGACTAGGGGTGTGATGAAGATTAACATGTTGCTGAAACTTCACACAACGCTTGACATAGTCACAACAATCATGGTTTAGGGTTGGACAATAATATCCCAGGTAGAGAATGCATTTAGCGATAGCTAAACCACTGAAGTGACCCCCACAAATTCTGTCGTGAACTTCCTTGATGGTGTATGGGATTTCGAAGTTGCGAGGCATCGTAAGAGGATATATCAAATCCACGTTTATAAAGAAGACCACCCATGATGACATAGAAAGAGACACTTTTGAGAAAGGCTCGTTGTCCATTGTGAGTAAGATCTGGAGGAAGAATGGAAAGGGAAAGGTAGTTAGAAAACTACTTATACCAAAGGTCACGTGGGTCAGTTTCAATGTTTTCTACAAGGTTGATGTCTCAAATAGATAAGAGGGTGATTGTAACCTTTGTACTGTGACAAATATTTTTGAGTCGGAGGGCGAAGTGGGGATTTGAGAAGCAAGATAGGCCATGGTATCTGTAAATTTATTAGTGGAACACGTGGTGGTTTTAAGTTCATAATGGTCAAAGGTAGTCAAAATTGTGTCGACATGATGCTTATACTTTTGAAGTATCTCGTTATGACACTGATATATACCATTAACTTGGTTTACAACCAACAAATTTGTGGTTTTCCTAACCAACACTATGGGAATCTAAGTCCCTCTACTTTGAATGGTGCAGCTGCCATATTATGCATGTAAAACAAGTGGATTCAATGGTGGGTTTTCAACCAGAGATCCATAGGGGCACTCCACTAACCCTATGGAAAAGCCTGCAATTTCTTGCTAGGACAAAAATTGGTCTAAGAGTGGGAAAGGGAGTGGGAATGAAGGAAAGAAGATCAATGATGAGGTAGGACATTAGATGCCTACATACATTGATTAGAAAGTTCACAACATGCATTTAATTGGAAGAAGAATACAAATTTACAAACCATAGCTACAAGACCGAATAAAAACACATTGGTCACAAAGTACCAATCGATTCCTCCATCAAAGGGGCATAAAATCCTTCTTTTCTTATTACATCCAAAGTAGAAACTCGTACAATGAATGGAAACAAAAGAAAATTACGTAGAAAGAAGAGAATAGAAGAAGATTGACTATCGTTTTTGTCCTCTATTCAGTGAAATACATTTACAGTCTCCAAATTCAATTGCCAACCCATACAATGACTTACAGAGCACATGAAATAGCCCACAAGAGGTGGTTATAACTTCCCAGGGCATCCAAGAAATGGTTTCAATCAAATCCAATCATTCGGACCGTTTCTAGGTTCTTGATTTGCAGAGAAACGACCATGGCGGGAAAAGCTAGAAATTCATAATTAAAACCATTACAAACTTTGCTAGTTTGAATATGGACCATTAGATCTGACCTTTTGTGCCTTTAAATTTGATCCATCCACATGGCAAGAAGGTGATTGGAGTGGCGCGGGTGAGCTCTTTTCATTTTACAACTTTTTGGAATTTTGGCAATTTGGAACAATTTTCTCCATCAGCCCATTTTGACTTTTCAACATGGACACGTGGCATCTCTTGATTGGAAATGGGGTTGCATGGCTCAATTTAGAACATTTTGAACCTTTTTTGGAAAAATTTCAAAATCACAAAATCCTCCACCGACCCGCACCCCCATGTTGACGTGGCACAATTTGATTGGTTGTAGAGGTCACATTAATCTTTTACTTTTAACCCCGAAGGCTAAAAACTTGAAATCCCACTGAAGGTCCATAAGGACACATGGCATCATTTCATTGGTTAGCCATGGGTTCAAATTCATCTTTTTAACTTTTAAGACCAAAAAATACTTAAATTTTTAAAGTCTTCCGCCACCCATATTCCCGCTTTGACTTTTCAACTCAAAAATGGACACGTGGCAGCATCCTATTGGTTGCTATGGGGCTTGAACCTTATTATTTTCTCCACTCCACTCGGGCTCACGGATCTACCATTTCCAATTACACTTTTTTCCGAAAAAAGGGAAAAATGGCAAAGAAATCTCCTCAAATTCGCCGTCCACCTTGGGAAAAAAATGCAACTTAAGTCTCATGAGAGCCATATCTTGAAAAATACAATGAGTTAGAATGACTTCTTTACCTTTTTGGAAAGGAAGAAATTTCCCATCTGATGAAGTAGGTTCCAAACATCGTTGAGCCCTTGGAAAGAACCAAAAATTCAAAATACTTAGACTTGACCATTTTCAAAGGGGGCAAACTCAAAAAATTAGGGTTAGACTTGGAAGTAATGAAGGAAATTTTGAGGGACAACAATTGGCTCTAGCTTGGGGACATGACATGGATTGAACAGGAGAAAACATGGCATGAGGATCCAGAATCACAAGTTTTAAAACATATAATGTTGACCAATGCCTTATCCATTGGGCCTTGCAGAGTCATGTACAACTTCTGAGGAAAGAAAGAAGGAAGAAGAGGACACACAAACCAAAAACACACACAAAATAGAAAGGGGAAAACAAAAACACACAACAAAAAGGGGAAAAAAAAACTATGTTACAAGGTGAGGGACAACTCACTTTCACTGATGATATAGCTTCAAATATTTCCCACTCCTAGGAAATCCTAATGGAGTTCCATCCAAGTATGATAAGAGAAAAACATTCTCACCACAAGTTCCATGAATTTGAAATGGTCCTAACCACAAAGAATCAAATTTTCCATGACTGCCCTTTGGTTCTCTTCTCTTGTCCCAAAGTAGGACAAAGTCTCCAACTCTAACTCTCTTGCCTTGGTCCTTTTGTCAAAGAGTTTCTTCACTTTCAATGATGTTCCCTAATTTTGTCCACCACCTGAGATTTGTTTTCTTCCAACTTCTCAAGAAAAAGGATCCTTTTGTCAATGGAGTCCTTGTATTGGCCATCTTCCACTGATTGAAGCAATTTGAGAGCTAGCATTTCAATTGTGATGGGGATCTTTGCTTCAACTCCATACAATAGCTGAAAAGGTGATGTACCTATGGCCTTCTTGGGAGTGATCCTATCAGCCCACAATGCATCATACAATCTCTTGTGCCAATTCCTTTGATTCTCATCAACAAGCTTTCAACAATGGTCACAATGTTCTTGTTACTTGACTCAACTTGACCATTTCCTTATGGATAGTAGTCAGAAGAATGGGCTAGAGAGATTCCAAAACCATAACAAAACTCTGTCAACTCTCTTGAAGAGAAATAAGTGGCATTGTCTACAACAATCTTTTGAGGCACTCCAAAATGGACAATGATGTATTCTTTGATGAAACTACATACTACTTCAGAGCTAGCTTGTTTGGTTGGAATGGCTTCCACCCATTTGGTGAAGTAGTTATGGCAAGTGAGCACATAAGTATGCCCAACACTTGAATGAGGATTCAACACACCAATGAAGTCCAACCCCATTGTTGAAATGGTTCTTCAATGATCACAGGCCTGAGTGGCAATGCAACTAACTGTGGTTTTCCAACAAATTGTTGGCATGCTTTGCATTTGGAAACCCAATTCTGAGTATCAGCAAAAAGAGAAGGCCAATAATACCTACCTCTGAGAATCTTGTGGCAGTGACCATTGTTGAGAAGTGTCCACCACATGCTTGGTCATGATAGGCCTTAAGAAAACTTTCCTTGTTGCTCTTTATCAACACATCTAAGGAAACAACCATCCATCCCTTTCTTGTAAAGTGCATGATTCCAGATCACATACTTGGCTGCCTTTAGTTTGAGAGTTCTTCTTTGCTTGTAATCTAGATGAGAGGGACATTCTCCATAAGTGAGCAAAAAAAATATCTACATACCACTCATCAATAGTAGTTACAAAGAGAACTTGTGGGCAATCTTCTTGAGTAGTTGAACAAGTGTCATCTTTTTCTGTCATGCTGAGCTTTGAGAGTTTCATCTTCAGAAATCAACTTGCATAAACCATTTCCTCTTACCAGATTAGAGGGCCTAATCTCCAGGTCATACTCTTGAGTCTTTGCAATCCAATTTCCTCTTTTGACTCCAGGATCTTGTTGTGTTAAAATGGACTTGATTGCACTTCCAGGGACCATCACCACAGTATGAGAATTAAGGATGTAGAACCTGAAGTTCTTCACAACCTTAACCACTACATATGCATGTTTTTCCAATTGACTATAGTTTAACTCATGCTTCTTCAAAGGACAACTCATGAAAGCAATGGGTGCTTCCAAATCTTCATCAT
The DNA here is from genome assembly GCA_018340775.1 of Taxus wallichiana var. yunnanensis. NCBI lineage: Eukaryota > Viridiplantae > Streptophyta > Pinopsida > Cupressales > Taxaceae > Taxus > Taxus wallichiana. The sequence continues at coordinate 604,633,392 of CM031234.1, forward strand.
TCTTCTGGACAAGGACAACAGAGAGTGTGTTCTGAGGCATAGTAGTACATGATGAACTCCTTGTTGAAATCTGGAGATACAAGAGTTGGAGCTTTGGCAATAGCTCTCTTGATCTCTTCAAATGCAGTTTTCCCTTCATGGCTCCATTTGAAACTTGCTTGAGGCTTCATCATGGAGGTGATGTGCTTTGTCAGTTCAAAAACTCAGGGACAAAGCGGTGAAGAAAGTTTACCTTCCCAAAGAATGAGTGCACTCCTTTCTTGCTTGGTGGGAAGAGATAGTGCTTGAATAGCTCTTACCCTCTCAGGGTCAATATGTGCTCCATGATTTTTCACAATGTGCCCCAACAACTTGCCTTCTGTGACTCCAAAGATGCATTTCTTAGGATTCAATGATATGCCATGTTTCCTACACCTTGCAAGAACTTGCTCCAAATGACAGATGTGCTCCTCCCTTTTTCTTGAAAATACTTGTGAGGTCATCAAGGTATATGACAATGCAATGCTTTAGATCTTTGAAGGCCAAGTCCATTTCTCTTTGGAATGTGGCTCCTTGCATTGATTAGGCCAAAAGGCATTCTTATAGGAAAAAGTGCCCCAAGGGTTGTGAATGTTGTTTTTCTACAATCTTCCTCTGCCACTTTGATTTGGTTGTACCCTGAAAACCCATCAAGCAGAGAGCATCTCAGATCCAGTGACTACTTGCAAAATGTGATCCATGATTGGCAGAGGGTAGTTATCCTTGAGTGAGGCTTGATTCAAATTTTGAAGTCAACACATATCCTTATCTCACCATTCTTCTTCCTCACTGGCACAATGTTAGCCACCCATGTTGAGTGGTGAATGGGAAAAATGATTCTGGCATTCAACATCTTGGTCACTTCTTCCTTGATGATGTCAGCAATCTTTGGGTTATAGGGCCTTTGCTTCTTCCTGAAGGGCTTAGCACCTTGCTTCAAAGGAATGGAATGGTGCATTTCCTTTGGTTGGAAAGATTTGAGTTCTTCATAGAGTAAGCCAAAACATCAGAGTACTTCTTGAGCAGAGCAACAAACCTTCTCTTCTCTTCAGGTGAACAACATTTTCCAATGTTGACCATTCTTGGATCTTCAAAAGTACCAATGTTTTCTTTATCAAAATCAGATGGACACCGAGAAGATAGCTTTTCTTTCTCTGAATGAATCTGTCATGTTTGTCAAACAGATCTTCCAAAGAGACTAAGCCTTTGGGAATCTTGTTGCCTTTCAGTCTGATCATGCCCTCATCATCAACTTCTTCAATTCCATCAGTTTCTTCTTCAGTAACAACTTCCCTATGAGGATTGACACTTCCTTCAAAGAAGAGATTATTGAAATTGTCTCTTTTCTCTAAGAAGGTCAAAATTTGATTGTCATCATTGAAGACTTGCCAATGATTTGCATTATCAGTACACTAGGTCTAAATACCATCTCAATGGTTACTTTATCTTTTCCAAAAGAAGGATGAGGTGTCAATAAGGAGGTTGACACTGCAAGAGAATCATCCCTTTCATTTTGTTTCCTTGGAATGGCTTCAATAGAGAATGCATCAAAGAATTCAATGCAATCCCAAACCCTATTTCTGTAATGTCTGAGCCTTGGGTTCTTCACTTGATATTGCTTGGTGGATTTGCTTCACTATCACCTCTACATCACCAAGGCATCTCAACTTCTTGATTCCCATGTCTTCTGCAACACTCATGCCCAAAATAAGGGCTTCATATTCTGTTGTATTGTTTGTGTTATCAAACTGTAGTTTGTAGGCAAAAGGATGCATTTCCTTGGAAGGGGAATACAAAACAACACCAGCTCCTGAGCCTACCCTTGAATGAATGCCATCAAATTCCATTGTCCAGATCTGATCTCCTTCTTCCTCCATGAGAAGTGGCAAGTTTTCATCCTTTTGTGATGTGAGAAAGTAGTTTCCTAACTCAAAATCTTGAAGAAGGATGTTGGCTCTTGGATCATCAGACTTCTTCACTATGTGAATTTCATCTTTCTTACAGGAACAACCTCTTCATTTCACCTTTGACTAGGATAGTTGCAGATGACCAATCCATTTTAATCTCTCCACCTAGGTCTCTACAAAAACTTCTGCTCAAAAGCATGCCAAAAGATGTTGGGATGTCTACCACTAAAATAGTTAGGAGCACCTTCTTGTCAGGGAAGTCAGCCAGAGCTACTTGTGCATCCTTTATTCTTCCAATCAGTGGCACTTGTTTAGATTCCATTGAATAACATGCTCCATTTACTCTAGTTAGGGTTAGGCCAAGGGAATTTGTAACTTTGAGTGGCATTACATTATCAGAAGCTCCGAAATCAATGATATAATTGTTTAACTCAAAGCCATTTATGAGGAGAGACAAATAGAAAGGCTCAACCCTAGTTGTTTTGGAAGCATTAGAGAGCTAACATGTTTTGAGATGGAGGTGTGGATGGTGTTGGGAGAAGTCCTTTAGAAATGGAACTTGAGGATATAGGCTACTACCCTGACTGCATTAATGAATCATCAAATTGGGCAGGGTGTGTTTGTAGGTACTCTATCTCTGAGAGTTGGACTTTGGTTTTACTTGCATGTTCCACAAAATCAAATGGGGAAATGTTGGGTGAGGAGGAAGTTCCTAAAGTGGAGGAGGATTTACATGGCAAAGGCTTTGAAGGAACCTTGATGTTTTGGATGGTAGATTCTCTCCCAAAGGTGAAGCAATCGGTTTAGCAGAAGGTGAAGGTGTAGCCTTTGGCTGAACTTTGGGTATTTTTGTAGAGACTCCAATGGAAGGGGAAGTGCTCTTAACAATTGAGAACTAGAAGAAGGAACAAAAGACTTACTTGGTATAACAACATGGTCCTTGGCAACAACCAAGTCTGGTTTTTCTTTAGCAGAATCCATGGAGGGTGGTAATGGAGAACCTTTGTTGATGATCTCTTTTGTGTGACCTCTGAAGTGGAAACTTCTTTGGCCTTCTTCTCCTTTGCAACCACTGAAGATGGAGTGTTTTTCTTGGATTGTGCTCTGGTGAAAACAACACATGAGAAGCTTGGGGCTTCCTCATCTTCTTCTTCATCATCATCAACAAACTCAAATAGGCCATTGTGCATATCAACTTCTTCAACTTCTAGGTAGCTTTCATAGTTTTCTTCATCATCTCCTTCAGGTTCATCAACTTCAGCTTCCTCTCTTATCTCTCTAGTATCACAGAAACATTGACTAGTGGTGCTTCAAGAGCAAGTTGGTGAGGAGGTGGTGCAATCCTTTTCCTATCAGAAAGTTTGGTCTTCTTGGAGCATTTCTCATTGTGATTTGTGACAACTTGATTCTTCAAGGCAACCAGATCATTTGCCATTTTTTGAAACATTGGGTCTATTGTGACTGAACTAGAACTTTGACCCTTTTTCTTTCCATTTGGGCCCTTCACCTTTCCAGAAAGGATTAGATCATCATCAGTCTCAATTGCAAAGTCTTGAGCTTCCCTCAATGTTCTTGGTTGGGCTCTTCTAAGGAAGAAACCAACTTTTGATGGCAAGGCACTGATGAAGAACCTCTTCAAGTTGTTTTCAGGAGGAACTACATCTTCAGGGATTCTTCTTGTCAATCTATCAAACCTTGCTACAAAAAATCTCTCATGGACTCAGAGACTTCTTTCTTCATCTGAACCAATTGAACCAACAGATCTTGGAAATCTTTAGTGCTTTTGAACCTATGTTCAAATGCACTTCTTATGTCATCCCAACCAGTGATAGATCTTGGGGGAAGCATGTAAAACCATTCAACAACTTTCTCTTGAGTGACTCCACAAAAATCTAACTGACACATCTTCATCTTCAACCCCTAACACACCACAAGCAGTGATGAAGGCTGCTACATGTTCTTCAAGGAGTTGAGAACCATCTCCTTTAAATTTGGGAAAATTATTTCTTGAACCTCTTGGCAGATCATGGAGTAGTTGTGGGAGAGCAAGTGGACCAGTGTTTCTTCCCCATGGCACATTTGGTCTACATGTGCTTCACGTTCATTATCACCCATTCTTGTTTCTATTTCTGGCTTCTTGAGCAGCTAGGGCTTCTTCTCTTTCCTCTCTTTGGAGTCTTTCAATCTCCTCAAATTGAGCCCTAATCACTTCTTCTCTTTCAAATGGAACTCTCACCTCTTCTTCTTCTTTCTAGTTCTTGTTCTTCTCTCTTAAGCTCATCAAAAGTAGGATCAACAAATCCTCCTTGTCTCAACTAGGGTATACCTTCTGTCAGCCAGCTTGAAGACTTATTGTCTTCTCTGAGGTGCTAAGATTTGTCTTTGCTCCTCCAACTCAAGAGCAAGTTCTTCTTCTTGGTCCAAGATTCTTGAGGCAATATAGTAATGATTTACACTCTGCCTATTGTGCCAAATAGCCTCCCTTAGGTCTGAAGTGATATCTTCTTGAATGTGAAAGAGCAAGGTAGGTCTCTCAACAGAGGGTTTGCAAGAATAGCCATGACTTGTATCCATGTGGATCACAAGAAACTTCAAAATTTTCAACAAACTCTAATGATATATTATGACCTTGTGGTCATTTCTAGGGTGCAGATGTTGCAAAATCTGCCCCACGGTGGGCACCAAAACTATTGGCTTGGAAATTTGTCTTGGGAAAAATTTGTGGTTTTCCTCACCAACACTATGGGAATCTAAGTCCCTCTACTTTGAATGGTGCAGCTACCATATTATGCATGTAAAACAAGTGGATTCAATGGTGGTTTTTCAACCAGAGATCCATAGGGGCACTCCACTGACCCTATGGCAAAGCCTGCAATTTCTTGCTAGGGACAGAAATTGGTCTGAGAGTGGGAAAGGGAGTGGGAATGAAGGCAAGAAGATCAATGATGAAGGTAGGATATCATATGCCTACATACATTGATTAGAAAGTTCATAACATGCATTTAATTGGAAGAAGAACAAATTTGCAAACCCATAGCTACAAGACCAAATAAAAACACATTGGTCACAAAGTACCAATCAATTCCTCCATCAAAGGGGCATAAAATCCTTCTTTTCTTATTGCAGCCAAAGCAAAAACTTGTACAATGAATGGAAATAGAAGAAAATTGCAGAAAGAAGAGAATAGAAGAAGATTGACTATCATTTTTGTCCTCTGTTCACAAAATGCATTTACAGTTTCCAAATTCAATTGCCAACCCATACAATGACTTACAGAGCACATGAAATAGCCCACAAGAGGTGGTTACAACTTCCTAGGGCATCCAAGAAATGGTTTAAATCAATTTAATCATTCGACCATTTTGGTTCTTGATTTGCAGAAAAAGCCATGGCGGGGAAAAACCCAGAAATTCATAATTAAAACCATTACAAACTTCACCAGTTTGAATATGACCATTAGATCTACCTTTTGTGCCTTTAAATTTGATCCATCCACGTGGCAGGAGGTGATTGGAGTGGCCACGGGTGAGCTCTTTTCATTTTATAACTTTTTGGAATTTTGGCAATTTGGAATAATTTTCTCCGCCGGCTTGTTTTGACTTTTCAAATGGACACGTGGCATCTCTTGATTGGAAACGGGTCGTGGCTCATTTAGAACATTTTGAACCTTTTTTGGAAAAAATTCAAAATCACAAAATCCTCCACCGGCCCGCACTCCCGTGTTGACTTGTCATGGAAGGACACGTGGCACAATTTGATTGGCTGCGGAGGTCACATTAATCTTTTTACTTTTAACCCCGAAGGCTAAAAACTTGAAATCCCACCGAAGGTCCCACTTTGACCGGTCAACAGGGACATGTGGCATCATTTCATTGGCTATGGAGCCATGGGTAGATTCATCTTTTTTAAATTTTAAGACCAAAAGACTTAAAGTTTTAAAGTCTTCCACCGACCCACACTTTCGCTTTGACTTTTCAACTTCAAAAATGGACACGTGTCAACATCCTATTGGTTGCGGGGATCAAACCTTATTATTTTCTCTCACTCCACTCGGGCTCATGGGATCTACCATCACCAATTACACTTTTTTCTAAAAAAGGGCAAAATGGCAAAGAAATCTCCTCAACCCTGCCAGTCCACCTTGGGCAAAAATGCAACTTAAGTCCACCGAGCCATATCTTGCAAAATACAACGAGTTAGAACGACTTCTTTACCTTTTTGGAAAGGGGAAGAAATTTCCCATCTGATGAAGTAGGTTCCAAACATCATTGAGCCCTTAGAAAGAACCAAAAATTCAAAATACTTAGACTTGACCATTTTCAAAGGGAACACACTCAAAAATTTAGGGTTAGACTTGAAAAAATGAGGGAAATTTTTGAGGGGACAACAAGGGGAATGAGGATAACACTGAGAACCACCCCCGCACTAACATTTGGAACCATCAAAGAATAAGGTCATCCGGTAATCGGTATCGTCCAAAGAGAGGGTAATGATGGAATCATCGGGAAATCAAATCTTAGAGGATTGATTTTCGAGAGAGGTCCATCTACGAGTTGGTCAACAATTTTTTGTCCTTTGACAATTTTTTTCGATGGGTGAATTCAAGATCTAGGTCTCGCAAGAAACATGAGCCAATGTATAACACATTGATGTTAGTAGGCTTAGCATATATGTAATGTAAGGGGTCAATATTGGTGACAACAAAGGTTTTGTGGTTGAGTAGGTAATGGCAAAAAGTTTAGTGGCGAAAAAAACTAAGGCTAAACAGAGTTTTTTGGTGTGAGTATATCTAGTTTCATAGTCTAAAAGTGTACAAATTATATAATAAAGCGCTTGTTCTGTGTTGCTCATCATGATGAGTGAACATGGCACCTAAGGAATGATCAATATATAAAGGTAAAATGGTTGGTCATCCTTAGGGGAATGAAAACAGGTGGTTGGAGGAGGTATTGCTTTAAGGTGTCAAAGGTTTTGTGGCATTCATCATCCCATTTGAAGGAGACATATTTTTGAGGAGATGATGAAATGTGTGACAACGGTCTGAAAAATGTGAAGTAAAGTGATGAATAGATTACAACTTGCCTTGAAAAATATGAAGTTGATGAATGTTAGTAGGTGGAGGCATTTCAAGAATAGACTTGATTTTAGCGGGGTCAAATTCTATGCCACACAAAGAAATGATAAAACCAAGGAGCTTACTGGAAAGAAAAGTGAAGACACACTTCTTAGGTTGAAGGTGAACACAATATTTGATGAGACAATCAAAGATGACCTTAAGGATTGTAAGGTGTTTAGCTTGATGTTTGGATTTGGTAAGAAGATTGTCAACGTAATCTTCCAATATGTGATGCATAATGTCATGAAAGATATAAGTCATAGCCTTCTAATATGTAGCACCAACATTTTTAAGGCCAAAGGGCATGACACGATAGCAGAAGGTCCCCAAGGAGTGATGAAGGTGGTTTTGTGTTGATCTTCCAGGGAAAGTAATATTTGGTTATAACTCGAGAAATTGTCCATGAGTGATAGCATCTCATGGCCAACGGTGAGATTAACTAGTTGGTCAATACTAGGTAGAGGAAAGTCATCTTTGGGGAAAGCTAAGTTAAGGTCGTGGAAATCTGTGAAAATGCAGAGTCCCCTATCACTTTTGTGATAGGAACAATGTTAGAGATCCATTAAGGGTAATCAATGGGTAGGATGAAGGAAACCGAAAGAGGGCACTCGGAGTTATTCTTTGACAAGAAGGGCAATGCAAGGATGCATTTTCCGCAACTTCTATTTCACGGGTTTGGCTTCAGGAATAGTGATGATATTATGGACCAAAATGTTTGGGTCAATACTAGGCATATCAGCATAGGACCAAGAAAAAGTGTTGTTATGATCCCGAAGGAAAGAAGTAAAAGATTCTTGTTCAACAACATCTAAAGATTGGCCTATCTTTAGAATGTGTGGGTCATCTTGAGTGTTAATATTGATTTTGATGGTCGATTCATTTAACATGGTTTATGTCTCAGAAGGTAATGACTAATGAATATATGAATCTTTTGCACCAAGGTAGGTGAGAATAGACTCATCGTCCTGATATTGAATGATGTTAATAGAAGGCATATCGTCAATGATCATGTCGAGATACGGAAGGGAAGAGAAGAGGGAGCCTCACCATCTCATTGATAAGTTAGAGGTCCCAGGGAAATGATATTCATGAAAAATTAAAGTTGGAAGAATGGATTCTAGATCCATAGACTCTGTAGGTGAAGCTGGTGAAGTTGGTAAATGGGGTGAAGAAGGTTTATCATCCTCAATGAGTTCGACTCGGGCCTTCTTGGGAGATGGTTCGACAAAGCCAATACAAATGTAGTCTGTTGGTACCCAAATTTAGTCTCCTTCACAACTTGAGCAGCATCATGGACTTCACAAGACACTCAGAGGTAGATAAATGATTTGTATGTCATTTGTAGCTGGGGAAGCAATCTATCTGACTTGTTAGCACTCAGGCTTTGAAGAAGTGGGTAGCACCTTGGAAGGATTTTTATCTAATCCTCACTATTTTAGGTTGTGCCTTTCAACCAAGGCAAGAGAACCTATATTGCAACCTTTGTTTGGTGAAGGAGGTGGAGATATCCTTATACTTTGCATATTGTATGGAGATGGCCTTGGGAAAACATGATCAATTTTCCATTATTCAAACTCAAAAGAGTTGTCACTACTAAATGATGGAAATGCTTTCAAGACAAGGCTAAGGCTGCTAGAGACATGGTATGATCCTGATTTGCTTTGTGCATTTTTGTAAATGGATTGTATTCTTTTGTTGACACACAATGCAATGCAGGGGTAGTATGGGGTAGGATTAGTTATTTTGAATGAAATTTTGGTGGGAGATTTTAGACAAGACTAACCAAAAATTTCCAAACTCTTTGAGGACCTTTGCAAGAAATTTGTAACACCTAAACAACAAAATGCTTCAAAGGGTTTAAGGTACTCCTTCAACCAAGATATGTGCACCAAATGGAGGCCTAGATATGCACTCTTCCACACAATATTTGACAACCTGCCACAAAATCTTGAAGTAGATGAACCAACAAAGTATCCAGAAATCCCTATTTTATCATGACCTCGTGTACACCCAAAGGTTTACAAATAATCTTAGAATTCGGGGAAGGTAAAGTGATTTTAAATCTATTTATCTCTTTATCAGATGAAAGCTCTTTTGAATGTAAGATTGCAGATGCCACTAAACCATCAACAAGAAATGAGACCATGTATGATCAAGAGAGATCTAAACACAAGACTGCAACATGAGCAAGAAACACAAATTGAAAACATTCGTAACATAAGTATATGCAAATTTTTCCCGAGAGACAACACAAAATAATCCAGAATGATCAAATATATCGGTGGGAATGTTATAGGAAAAATCTCAAAGCTTGTTGATGGATTTACAACTGAAACCAACTCAACATGATAAAATCTAATCCAAAAAGGAATTAGAAATGATTTTCAGGTAGTTTTCTCAGAGAATGGGCTTCTTCCAGTTTTTTCCTGTGAAATTCTAAGTTTTTCTCCTCCCTACTTTACAATTTCTCCAAAAATGAATTATATACCTCATGCCACATTGGAGCCTTCTTTCCCAAGCAAATAATATGCTATGGGATCAATTTTGTTACAAAAAACCTCATGATTCAATGACAATGACATCAAACAGAAAAACAACTCGCAGGTTGCCAGGTGTGCCCAAAAAGTTAAATCATTACACAAATTCGGATCAATATCCTTCTGGGGGCATGTTTTTTATCATTCAGAATGCAAACATCTTTCACTCATCATTTTTTACCTTTTCACCTTTTCAATTTACCTCTACAACTTTTGATTTTGACTTTTCACATTTTTTCTCGGGCCTGAGAAAAAATTACATCAAAAACACCATGGATCAAAGAATTAGGTCATGAAAATGATGCCAATGCTCTTAGAAGGCCAAGACAACCCAAAATCACCTAAAATTTGATGAAATTTGATGGAGAAATCATGATTCCAAAAGTCCTAGAGCTCCCATGGCAGTAAAACAAATGGATGCACAGTAACCATCAATCTCACATCAACTTTTAATATTGGTCCTCCATGTGTAAGATGAGATCCAAAAATAAGCTCAATATTACCTTTTTAATATGTGGATAAGGCCATAACGTGGAAAAACATGATTGGATTGGGCCCAGGTTTCAAAAATGCATTTTACGACCTTTTGAAAATTTGGAAAATTTTGCCACCTTTCTCCTTGCCTCTTGGGCGGCCCGCCACGTGTCCATATGTGGGTCCCACTGAAATTGTGGATCAATTCTATCAATTTTGCCTCTTTTGGAAAAAAGAAATTTTTCCCAAAATCCCCCACACTTCCATCCTCTCCGATGCCACGTGGTGGTCTCTGATTCGTTTTGGGGCTATGTCTCCCTTTCTTCCTTTATACTTCCCTTGAAAATTTGAAAATTTTAAAACTCACCGCCGGCCCGCGCTCTTCTTTTGACCTCCAAAATGTTCCATGTGTCACACCTAGATTGGGTTTGTGGAGGCACGATTCCCATTTACATTTTTAGCTCCTTTTTCCAAAAAGGCAAAATTTTCTTTTTCCTCCGAAGCTCCATGATCCCGCACAAGCCTCAAATTTATACCTTGTCGGGGCCACACACAAAATTTTGACTTTAAAACATTTTTCCAAAATTGCAAAATTTCCAAAGTTCCCCGAGGTCCGAACCTCACCTCTTCACACAAATTTCTTTGCAAGCGGCAATGTGGACCATTTTTCAACTTTGAGATTTTTGCCTCCAAAGGCAAAAAAATCTCAAAAACTCCCAAAACTCCGCTTCTCCATTTTTCTTTCTTGGACACGTGTCGGCCTTGGATTGGAGCGGATCCATTTTTCAATTTTTTACCTTTTAGACAACAAAGGCAAAAAGTCATAAATTTCCCTTTGGCCCCTTCTTTATTTTTCTCTCCTTGACACGTGTCCTTTCCGATTTGTTGCATGAGCTTCGCCCAAATTTTAACTTTAAAATTTTCAAGTTAAAAAAATCAAATTCACCAAACCTCTACCCCCTCATATTGTTTTCTCTTGGACACGTGTCCACCTGTGATTGGCCGAGGGCTTTCGGGCCAAAAAAATACTTTGACCATTTGATCCCAAAAACACAAAAACCACAAAATTTCTCTGCCACCCGCATCCCTTCCAACCAAAATATGTGCCACGTGTCCTCTCTCTATTTGTTGTGGGGCTTTGGGCCAAATTTGGATTTTGAAAATTTTGCAAAATGAAACCCAAAATCCTAAGGAAAGTCCGCCACCTGCCAATCCCTTAGCCAATCAAAACATGCTACGTAGGCACTTCTTGCAAAAGGCGGAGCCACGGATCCAAATTTGCCATTTTGCCAAAAATTCAAAAAATGATAAGTTAGAAACATTTTTTGATACTCCCGCCAATAGGAACCCGCCACGTTTCCATTACCTTCTGATGATGAATTTGACGGGCAAATGACACCCGTATGACCGTCAAAACGTAAAAATTCAAAGGATGCCCTAGAATTCAAAATTTTCAACAAGGATGGCAAATTTTTCATTTTAAATCAACTGAAGCATGATTTTCGAACTTTTTCGACCTTGGGATTGGGTTTTCAATTGCATACAATTAAGGTTTGATCAATTCAATTTTTTTCATGATTTGGCAAAGGGAAAACGACACAGCCCACAAATTTGAAAGAACTTAGGGCACAAAAAAGGGCACACATGGATTTTTCTCTTAAACTAGAGCAAAACAAAAATTTTGTGAGCCTTTTTGAAGCATTCAACCGAAAGGGAGAAATTGTAGATCACCAATTTGAGAAATAAAACGTTTCTAAGCAAAACTGGATGTGAAAAATTAGGGCACACTATGCAAGATTAGAAATGGAACCAACACAATCTTTATGTTTACGAGTGGTGCACGGATGAAAATATGATGACCTTGTTCATAGAAACCAAAGCCAAATCCCTTCCATGCACAATGATGGAGGAAGGTGTGGGCGAAGCGGTGGTTGGTGAGAGATTGAAGGTCTGATGAAAATGGTCGATTTTGGGGAGATATCTCGGGTGAGTAGGTAGAAGCATCAAGTACCCCACATGTTAAGTTGGTGCGAAGGTGGGGAGGACCTTAAGGGAAGACCTCACCTATGTGATGATCATAGTGGGGGTGTTGGTGAAGTTTACCATACTCTTGAGGAGTAAGGAATGTGTCGATGTTGTATAGGTGGCACTTCCCAAATGAGACATTGAAAAACACCTTCTAAGGATCGGTAGTTGATATGTGGGTAGGCTGGAATGGATGAATTAATGGATGGCGGGGAAGAATAAGCAAGAAGAAGTAGATGGGTTAGTGGATAGGTTAGATGTAGAGGTCATGTGGAAGTGGGAATAAAGGAGCTAGGTGTGGGAGAGGTAGTGGCAATATTGGTGGATGGGGATGTGGGTGAAGGAGAAGTGGCAGAGGTGGTAGATGCCTTAACTGGTATAAGGACATCATTAGGTCAATACAACTTGTTATAGGTATTGAATGGTGAAGGGTCAAATTTGGAATGATATAGTTATGTCTTTCATGCTCAAATATTACACAACGGTGTAAGGTTGAAGGAACACAACGCATGACGTGGATCCAGGTTGGCACAAACAATAGGTTGTACTAGAATTCCCCCTCTACAACATAGAATAATTCCATAATGGTACAAGGGCCCACACGAATGTGGAGAATGATGGTGTCGAAGGGTGGAAGTTATTGCATCATTGAATAAATGCAATATAATTGGGTTATTATGCATATAATTAGTAGGGATGCGCATTTGGTTGTGTGCATGGGAGGAGATAATGTTGATGCTTTTTAGCACCGCCATTGATCATAATGTGTCAACACGTATATTATAAATGTAGAAGGAAATGAATAGGGTGGGATTAGGATCATATGATTGGAGAGGTATAATGTCGTCATCAAAGAAACTGAGAGCGACTACTTGATGAGTGGTAGCGGGTGTAGAAGAAGGGGATGAAGTGGTGAGAGAGGCCACATGGTGAGGAGTGATAATGGAGGCCACATGAGTAGGGTCATTAGGTAAAACCTCAATGGATTACAAAACTTCCATAAGGGCCTGTCGATGAGACTCAGAGGTTTGGACAAGGTTGTACAAAGACATTTTGAGAGAAGATTGGTGCAATTGTTTAATCATTTTACGATGGGCTACCGTAAAATAGGGTATGTGGGTCCAAAATAGTGATTTTTGTGCAGTGTGGATGGTATATTGGGCACAAGATTGGCAAATGGGCTAGTTGTTTTCTCCTTTCCTTTGTCTTTTTAGGGGTGAGTGGTAATGTTAACCATATTAATATGGGGTAAGGGAGCAATTGAGTCATGATAGGTGTAACGACAGGATGGGAAAAGTATGGTGATTGCATTTACTGGTGTTGTGCAAAGAAGGTAATGCATTGACATTTTGGTGGAGGTTTGGCTAACTCTCTTATGTGGACCATATTGATCTCGAATGTTGGAGGAGGGTAAAAGGGTTGTGGAGGTGGAGATGAAGGTCATTTGAATAAGTAAGGGGCAAGGATGTGTGGTGATAGGTGAAGGTGGAACATGGTCCTCATCTAAAAGATCATCATCAAAAGTTTTCTTTAGAAGGACATAGTTGGAGAAGAACAGTCTTAAGAGCCTTATATTTTTCCACATCATGCCCTGGCACACGATGGTAGGTGAAAATTTTTGTATCATCAAACCCTATTGGTTTAGGTTTGAGTGGGTCGTAAGGTCTAAGTGGTGGCAATGTGATGACAGAGGTCTCTAAAAGGTTAGCTAAGATGTTAGCATAAGACCTGCTAATGGATCACAATGTGAAGTAAGTGTGGGTCTGGATGGAAGTGTGGGTGATTTTGGTGGGAGAGGCACCACGGGAGGTGGAATAGGTTTGACCACTAGTTTGGTAGGTAGTATTGTTTTAGGTTTGGGTTGTACCTTCTTGGGAAAAGGTGTAGTAGATGAACTAGTAGTTGAAGGTGTTGTAGGTTTGAATACCTCTTTAGAGGGTAGTGGGCTCTTGGATTTTGGTTGCACCTTCTTGGGTAAAGGTGAAGGAGGAGTGCATGATGTAGAAGGAAGGAAGATGCCGAAAGAGGATGGGTTAGCCAAGGTGATAACGGAGGTGTAGTGAAGGTTGTTGGAAGAGGAAAGGTGGAAGGTATTGGTTGAAGAGAAGGGAATATCATAGGTAGTGATGAAGCTACTAAGAGGTGTGGGTATAGGTGGTAAAAAGGATGTAGGTGACGATAAAGGTGTACGTTGTGAAAGTAACTTGGGTGTAATAGAGGATCACGTTGAGGATGTGGGATGTTGTGTGTTTGGTTTACCTTGGGTAGGAGATTGCTTGGCCAAGGTTAATGGCTGGGGTCCTAAGATAGATGGAAGTGGTGAAGGTGAAAGAGGGATAGTAGCGAAACTAGTGTGTGTGAAACCTAGAAGGTTGGGTCTTCCTTTTAGGTAGGGGAATAGTCTTTGCATGGGCTTGTGAGGACATGGATAAATCCATTTTAATAGTAGGATGGACTAAGCTCGATGTAGGCATGACTCCCAATGTGGCAATGGCTCTAGACACGGAGGAAGGTATAAGTGTAGGTAAGGATTTATACATAGGAAAAAAATCGGTTGTTGGTAAAGGTTTAGGTGTGGGTGAGGGTGATGAAGGAGAGGTCACTCCAACTATTATGGGAATGGTTAGTTTGGTTTTCTGAAACACCTTTGGATAGATTGTGGAAGTAACAACAGACAACATTTGCATATGAGTTGAAAAATGTACCTGAAGACGTCCCCAAAGCATGAAATGGTCAACATAATCCAAGCGGTCAACCAGACGTGAAAACGACATTGTTGTAGGAGGAGGTGATGTTGATTTGGTAGTAATACCTGTAAAGAATGTCTATGAGATAGGGAAAAGGTTGGCTTCAGACTCTGTGGGTAAAATAGTCGAGAGAAAATCAATGGGATCCTTGAAAGCCAAGTGAGAGTTGTCACCAATATGAAGTGGTGCCTCTAATGGATCTCCTATGGGTAGGGGAGATGATGAGTAGGATGAGGTAGGTTCTTCTTTTGGTGAAGAGGAAGGTAAGCATGACTCTCACTTGGGTAAGAGAGTTAATACTATGGGTTTTTCATCAGATTAAGAAGTATATGGGGAAACTGCATCAATAGATATGGAAGAATCCTTTGTGGGTGAAGGGGGAGATAAGGGAGAATCCTCTGTGGGTAAAGGAGAAGATGGCATAAGTTCCTTTGAGGATGAAGGAGCTCTTGCAAGAATATTCTCGATAGAGGGAGCAAGAGAAAAATGAGGAAGGGATGATATGATGTCAAAAACTGCATGAACCTCGCGGATATTATCGTCATTGGCTGAGGAATCACTAGTTTGGTTAGATGAGGGGTGTGATTTGGGAATAGCTTCTAGAAAATATGAAGGTTTTGGTTAGCTGGTGCATTCGGATTGTCCAAGATGAGATCTCCTTTATCTAACATTTCTTGGACAATGTTTTTGAAAGTGATACAGTTACCATCATTGTGACCTTAAACGCAATGGTAATTGCAGTAATTATTTTCATTATACCATTAGGCACATGGCGAGAAGGGTCAAAACCAATATGTGGTTTGATGGGTGGAGGGTAATGGCTCTAGATTTTAAGAGTTTTTCTAAAATTGAAGATTAGGGTTCTCCTATTGGAGTGTACTTACACTTTATTCTCTTCTAATCTAAAAGGTATGAATGAGGGAGAGGTTAGATGAAGGTTTTGCTTGGTTGGATGGATAAGATGGGCTGGATTTTAAAACAACCATGTTAGCATACCCCTTGGTTTTAGAATAGGTATTTTGGGGTTTAGAAGAATAAGTATCATTTTATTTGAACACAAAATTTTTGTTACACAACAGCTTCTTTTCTTTAAGGGCATGGATTTCCGGCTTAGGGACATGGTAAATTCCTCATCAAAGGTGTGGAAGGTCTGGACCTGGAGAGTTGGTGATATATGTCTGGCATAAGCCTCGCTAAACAATTCTATTAACTTTGTCTGAGGTAATTGAAATGTAAGTTGGTTAATCAGTCACCGCTGCCGATCGACGAAAAATCTACGATAGATTCGTCTTCATAA
Source organism: Taxus wallichiana var. yunnanensis (assembly GCA_018340775.1). Taxonomy (NCBI): domain Eukaryota; kingdom Viridiplantae; phylum Streptophyta; class Pinopsida; order Cupressales; family Taxaceae; genus Taxus; species Taxus wallichiana. The sequence goes on from CM031234.1 coordinate 604,649,513, forward strand.
TGGTGTGTGGCATATAAGTCAGTCATGGTGACTTTCTTGACAATATTGATAGAAAAGTGGTCAAAAAAATCTTGAGCAACCTAGTTAAATGAGAGGATAGAATGTATAGGTAAATAACTATACCAATCTAAAGTGGGTCCCATCAATGACATTGGAAATGTCCGAAGGAGCAATGCATCATCATGAGTGATTAGGTAGCATACATGTTTAAAAGATCACATGTGGTGTTGCGTATCTTCTTTGCTATTGAACCGGTTGAATTTTGGCATTTCCCAATGTGTAGGGTACATGTGAATAGGAATGGATGGGTGAATGGGCTCATTGTAAATCTCGTCATATGTTAGAGAGTTACGCAAACTTGAGACATATGCTTCCAATGTCTGTATCTTTTCCATCATCATTTTGATTAGGTCATTGGTGGGTTATGATGACGGGGCACCCCTTGAGGTATGAGGGGGTAAATAAGATTGGTATGATGTAAACGACATCCCAATGTGTTGCGGTTCCACGTGTACGAAAATTGTGATGGAGGGATATGAGAGGGAATGGAGGTGGAGGGGAAGTACCCAAAGTAAGTAGTAGAGGAAATAAGTGGTTGTTGGTAATAGGTATACGTAGGTGGGGTGGATGTAAAAACCCTAGTAGCGATTAGTGGAAGAGATTGGGGGATAAAGAGGATGAGGTTTTGGAAGGGAGTGTGGGCTACCGACACCAAAGGTGGTTGGGATGCATAGGTATATGGGTAGTGGAAGACATGGGAATGCTTGTACTGAGGGTGGTGGATGTAGGCACAATGGATTCCGTAGGGGTGATAGATGCCGTGGGTGTGATAGATGTTTTAGGTACAACATATATCGATGATGCGGGGTTAAGATGAGAAACAACAGGTGGTAAGGTGGAGACAACTAGGGCAATGCTTTGGTAGTGGCGGAGGTAGAAGTGGGTGCAAGTGTAGGTGGGATGGATACATGCATGCCATAGATAAGTTTGCCTAGATGAGTCACAAGTGGATGAATGGGCTAAGTAATATTGTAAAGCAAAGTGGTTCTGATCAAGGAGTTTTGTGAACTCCTCATCACTTGTTGATGGTGATAGGTTGACTAGGATCCATGGGTGATAGAATAGAAGGTGACGATGGGAAAGGAGGGAGTGGTTGAAGGCTAGTGTGGAATATGAGGGAATTGACTTGGCTTACGAGTCAAAACCATTTGGGTTAGCGTAGGATTGGTAATCCGATCTCTGTAGATGACACATAAGGAATGGAGAAAATAGTTATGGAAGGTGAAAACTGGTCGATGTTTGAACTAAAAAATTAAAACATAGGAACTGACGGTGGTTGGGGAACTAATGTCGGTGATAGAAGGTAACCGATGATGGTTAGGGTGGTGATACCGATTCTACCGTGGAAAATTAAAAGCTTTACAAATGTGGCAATAAATGATGAAAATGAAGAAAATTTAGGTTTGACAGTGATTTCAAAGATCCAGAGGTATGGTGAAGTATCTGAGGAACCCCAAAAAGAACATAAATGTGAGGAGTGCTACTTTGGTTAAGGTGACAAAAATAGTAGGAAACTGAAAATGGTTAGGTAAACTGATGATGGTGAGTCGAGATGCGTAAACCGATGATAGTCACTAGACCAACATTAGTCAACACCGTGAATTTGAAAAGATGGAAAAAATTGAATTTAGTGACTTAGATCAAATAAAAGACCAACCCAAAAATCTGAGTATGGAAATGATGAACCCTAACACACTCGAAACAGTCGAAATACACCAACTATGATTATGGAGTGTGAAAGGAAGAAAGAATGGAGAATACAACCTCTCACCTCAAAACACAAATCAAGAAAAAACTAGAAAACATGAAATCCTATGTGGTGAATTTTATGTTCCAGCTTATGCCATTTAGGACTGACTTGTGAATAGAACAAAGTTTTTGGTTTGATAAAAGGTGTCCTATGAAAAGACAAGAATTAAGGATAGTTTTAGGTAAAGTTTTTGCGGGGCGGTCCTTTCTCTGAGATAATGATTGGACATAAAAACCAGCTTGGTGCCCACTGTCAATCCTCTGATCATGTGATCATTGACAACTTCTTCCAGGTAGGATGTTGTTTAAGAAAATGTGTAAATTTTTTAAGTGATTTGGTATAGAGAATGTGCAAAGTGAACTACGATTGAATTAGTCAACCATCAGCTGGGCATGACTTCCAACATATAGGTTTCCCTCAATTTAATGTGAGCTACAATGCGACATACCAAAATGAAATGCAAATGTTTTAAGCCCAAATCCACAATTAAGTTTGATGTAGCAAATAGAGAATAGGAAGAGGAATGCTCTTTCACTAAATGTAATACAATAGAAAGGAAGACGTGTTCTTTTTAGAGCACCAAAAACATAATTTCTTTAGACAATAGAAATAAGGAGAATGTTCTAGAGAAGAAAATTTAGTGTGAATACTTTCAAAGGGAAATAAACATATTTTTTTAACCTAGGAATGAACAATGCAAAATAACCCCTGATGGGTCCCACTGGGTGTGCCAAAATGTTTCATCGTTGATGTTAGAAAATGAAACATATAAGGTAAAAAGGCCAAGGAGGAATACTTGTTGTTATGTTGGTCAAAGGTTGAGTGTGCGCATTTTGACTTTATGATCCAAGATAATTGTGTGAGCTTCTTTTTGGCTAGGAGGAAATACCTCTAATACAAAACAAGACTGCTTGGGTTAGCACACCGGTTGTACAGATAATACATCGATCTAAGAATACATGCAAATAAAGATGGATATTCTATTAGAAGAAATATACAAAACAAGAGATATAAATCAACACAAGATTTAACGTGGTTCACCCAAAGTGTGGGATGCATCCACCAAGAAACAAGCCAATCTATTATCCAAAGCTTTCATAAGATATATAATGAATATTTACAATATTCCACTCCTCTCGGATGTACAATACTTTCTTTTTCTCAAGATTTTGCTTCTTCACAAAGAATTTTTTCTCTCACAATTATTCTCACAATAATCATCAACTTTTTCAAGTTCTTCTTAATTATTACTTCTAAACCATAGCTTTCATGCTTATATAGGTGTATATAAACTTATGGCACTTAGCCATGCAATTAAAATCAATATATCTACTTTAACACTAATAATAGATATAATTCTCATGAGTGAGTTAAATCACCCACACACAGTAACCATATCGGTTATCCCTAACCGATGTCGGTTCCTCCTTGCCTGACCAATGTTGGTCATAGGTGACCGATGTCGGTCCCTCCATAACCAATGTCGGTTATTGTGTTTTCCAGCAAGTTTCATATTTCATGCTAATCCAAAGTAATTGAGCTCCAAAACTCAATAATATCCCACTTGGAGATTAATTACTGCACCATACCTATACATTGTCATTCTTGGATCCTTCCTTAGCTTTGTTTCTTCCTCTTTAAGTCTCAAACTCGAAGACCAACAGAAGTGGAGTGTAGCTCCAACTTCTCCTTTGCTAACGACTTTGTTAGCATATCTGTAGGGTTCTCACTCATATGAATCTTTTCCATATTCAATTGCCCATCCTCCAATACCTGCAGTATGAAGTGACACCTCAACTGAATGTGTTTCATTCTTGAATGAAACATTAAGTTTTTTTCCAAATGAATTGCACTCTGATTGTCACTAAATAATTTGTAATCATCTTTCTCCTTTCCCAACTCTTTCTTGAACCTACCCATCCATATCATCTCCTTGTTAGCCTATGTAGCTGGAACATACTCTGCCTCTGTAGAAAAAGCCACAACCTTCTGTAATATTGAAATCTAGCTAACTGCCATCCCACCTACTATGAAAATATATCCAGTAGTGCTCCTCCTACCATCTAGATCTCCAACCATATCTAAATCAACATAGACACATAATGAAATATACGATCCTCCATATCATAACTGCATGCTAGATGTCCCTTTCAAATACTTGAGTATCTATTAGACTGCTTTCCAATTCTATTTACCTGGATTGGCCATATATCTACTCACAACTCCCACTTCCTGTGTAATGTTTGGTTTGGTATAAACCATAACATACATGAGACTCCCAATTGCTGAAGCATATGACACTCATGTCATGTATTTGACCTCTTCATGTGATGTTGGACATTGATGTTTGCTCAATTTGAAGTGTCTAGCCATAGGTGTACTAATAGGTTTTACATTCTACATCTTGAACCTTTTTAACACCTTGTATATATAATCCTCTTGAGACAAATACAATTTCTTGTTCTTCCTATCTCTTAGTATTTACATGCCAAGGATTACTTTTACAACTCCTAAATCCTTCATAGAAAATGTGTGAGCTAGATTTTCCTTAAGCTCACCAATGTCTTGCATACTAGATCTTGTAATAAACATATCAACCACATACAAGAACAAAATAATATAGCTCCCATTCTTAAGCTTCTTGAAATAAACACAATGGTCGATTCACATCTCAAGTAACCATGCTCATGCATAAAACTATCAAACCTCATGTAACATTGCCTTGGATCTTGCTTGAGCCCATATAGACTCTTTTCAATATGAACACTAACTTCTCCTTACCCTTGACTTCATACCCAAGAGAAATTTTGCATATAAATCTCTTCATCCAAATCACCATGAAGAAAAGCTATCTTCACATCTAGTTTCTCTAAATGTAAATCCTCTATTGCAACTAAACTCAATACTGATAGAATATAAGGCATCTTAACAATAGGAGATAATATTTCACCAAAGTAAATACCGCTTTATGTGCGAAATCTCTTTACTACAAGACTTGCCTTGTACCTTTTATGTCCTCCCTCTTCTTCCTTGATATTATAAACCCACTTGTTTTGAAATGTCCTCTTTCCTGCTTACGACAACTTAACCAAATCCCAAGTCTGGTTTTGTTCCAAGGAGTTCATCTCCTCATCCTTGCCATACTCCCACTAGACATGGGTATTATCCTGCATTGCTTCTTCAAAATTTTCTGGTTCACCATTATTAGTCAATAATAAATAAAATAGAGAAGGTGAAAATATTTCTGGAGGTTTACTCACCCTTTATGACCTTCTCACATGAGTTTGGGGTACCAGAGGCTCATTCTGGACCTTCTGGACATTTGTATCCAAATTTTTCGAGTGACCGATGCTAGTCACTTCTAATCGACGTCGAGTTTTCTAACTAATGCTAGTTGAGATCTTATGTAACTGATACCGGTTCTGCTGACCAATTTTGGTCGGTGGTCAATCGACACCTAAGTTACTATGTAACCCTATCGACATTACTTTAAAATTCGAGAGTTCATTTTCATTCACAAAATTCTCAACCGGTTCATCCTTGGGTACCAAAATTTGATCCTTGTACATTCTCTTTTCATTCCATTCAATGTCACAACTCCTAATAATTTTAGAATTCTCTAAATCCCAAAAAAGAATCCAAATCACTAGATCCATAACCAATGCAAGTGCATCTCTTGGATTTTGCATCCAACTTTTTATATTTTCCTTATCAATATACAAAAAGCTTGAACCAAAAAATTTAAGAAAATATAGATCTACCTCTTTTTCCATCCAAGCTTCCTCTGGTATTCCTCCATTAGTGAACTTGAAGGCCCATGGTTAATAAAATAAACCGTTGTATCAACTACTTTTTCCCAAAATTGCAAGGGTAATCCAACATGTATCTTAAACTTCTACCATATTCCATGATTGTCTTGTTTATTCTTTTTGCAACACCATTCTCTTGTGGTGTTCTTGGAACCATCCTTTCTCTACGTATTCCATTTCATTGAACAATAATCATTGAAATCCTTGCTACAGTATTCACCACCATTTTCAAATCTAAGACACTTTAACTTTGAATTTGATTCATTCTCAACAAGGGCTTTCCATTTTTAAAAGTCTCAAAAACATCAGATTTATGTTTAATACAATAAACCCATACCTTTCTTGTAGCATCATCAATGAAAGTAACATAATAATGGGATCCTCCATGAGAAGTTACAGGTGGTCCCACACATCCGAGTGTACAAACTCTAATTTCTGCTCCTTCTTAGTTGCCCCAAATTTGAGAAATATCACTCTCTTTTTATTTCCAAAGACACAATGCTCACAGAAATCAAGATCTAAAATTCCAAATCGATAACTTACCTTTAGCCTTTAAGATATGCATTACATTTTTACTCATATGGCCCAACCGATTATGCCACATGCATGCATCTGAATCTAAAGTAGATAATATGAAAAATGAATTAGTAATATAGGTAGATAAATATAACGTTCCTACCTTTCTTGCCTCTTGCCACAACAAAGGCACCCTTGGTGACTTTCTAAGAGTCTGTTGTGAATGTAACCATGCAACTAGCTTCACCTAGTTTCCCTAAAAATAAGATTCCTCTTGAGGTTTGGTACATGCCTCACATCTTTCAATACCCATGTATTTCCATTCTGTAATTTTAGATGAACTTCCCTTTACCAGATGTACTACAAGGTTCATCATCACCCAAATAAACATGCCCAAAATTACCCTAGACATAATTTCAAAAATAACCCTTATTAGGGGTCACATGGAAAGAAGCTCCTTAATCTAAAACCCATGACTCAATTCTATTATCTAAAGAAAGAATAAGTGCATCTTGCATTACCTCTACTACTGATAAGATTTACTTATTTACCTTTATCTCTTTTGTTGGTTATCTTTATCCTTTGACCAACAATCTTTCTTTGCATGTCCTTTCTTTCTATATTTCCAATAGGTAATTCCCTTACCTCTGGATTTAGATCTGCTATTCTTTGACTTTGATTTCCAATTACTTTTACTCTTGGATCTCTCCTTGTGCCTACGCCTGCATTCTACATTCAAAGCATTCCCAGATGATGATTCCTCTGTACTCTTCCTGTGAATTTCTTCATTCAAGATTATACTAACCACATCATCAAAATTCAAAATATTATTAGCAGATGATGTATTACTAACAACCATTACCAAGTTATCCCAACTATCAGGAAAAAAACATAAGAATAAAAGTGCTTTCACTTTATCATCAAATGATATATCAACCGATTTTAACTGATTTACAATAGATCTGAAATCATTCAAATGACTAGATGTAGATCCACCTTCATGCATCTCAGAACTAAATAGTTTATTCATCAAATAAACTTTATTTTAAGCACTAGGTTTTTCATATAAATTAGCAAGAGATTTCATTAACCCTACTATGTAGAAGTTTCTTCTATAATATTGGAAGCCACGGATGTTGCTAAGATCAATATTATAGATCCCAAAGCCTTTATGTCAAGAATCTTCCATTCTTCATCAATCATCTTCGTAGGTCTAGAATTCTCATCCAATGGTAAATACAAATCTCTTTGATACAGATAATCCTCAATTTTCATCTTCCATAATTGATAATTTTGGTCGTCAAACTTCTCTACCTTGTATTTGTTTTCTTACGCCATTCACGTAGCTCCCACTCAATCAAAAACCCTATGTGAGTAAATATATCAACACACAAAACCCTCAAAAAAGATCGATACCGTTGTTGGGGTTAGCACACCTTTGTTTATACGATAATACATCATATCTAAGCATACATGTAAATAAAAATGGATATTCTACCAGAAGAAATATACAAAACAAGAGATATAAATCAACACCAGATTTAATGTGGTTCACCCAGTGTGGGCTACATCCACCAAGAAACAAGCCAATCTATTATCCAAAGCTTTCATAAGATATACAATGAAGATTTACAATCTTCCACACCTCTCAGATGTACAGTACTTTCTTTCTCTCAAGATTTTTCTTCTTCACCAAGAATTCTTTCTCTCACAATTATTCTCACAATAATCATCAAATTTTCAAGTTCTTAATTCTTACTTCTAAACCCTAGCTTTCATGCTTATATAGGTGTATATAAACTTAGGGCACTTAGCCATGCAATTAAAATCAATAGATCTTCTTTAACACTAAAAATAGATCTAATTCCCATGAGTTAATTACAACACCCACACACAGGTAACCGACGCCGGTTAGCTCTAACCGATGCAGTTCCTCCTTGACTGGCAGATGGTGGTCACAGGTGACCTATGTCGATCTCTCCATAACCGATGTCAGTTACTATGTTTTCTAGCAAGTTTCATATTGCATGCTAATCCGAAGTAATTGAGCTCCATAACTCAAAAAATACCATAAGATACAATTAATAACAATAATTAGTGGATTTCCTAGTGTGTGCTAGATCCAAGTAGTGTGATACTTCCTCAACGGTTATTAATCCACTGATATATAACTCAATATAAAATAACTGAACATGCAAATAAAAGAATCTAATGATAGTGTTCTGATTTAGGTATCTTAGACTACTATCCATGTCAATCCAATTAAATACTTGATAACTAGAATGGTGAAGGTCTCGGTCGGGTTTGCAAGCTAGAAGGTGGTTTGAGGGTCACGAGGCGGGGTCTAGGTAAAATTTGGTGAAGTTTGAGTTGGTTTTGGGTGATTAGTAAGCTTTCGGTGTAAGGAAATTTTACCAGAAATAGAGAACGGCATCGGTTAGGGTGAGCGATGTCGACATAGGTATGACCAATGTCGGTTATGGTATAACCGATATCGGTTATTGTGGGAAATGACATAATGTCAAAATAGATTTCGGTGCTCTCTCTGTTTTTTCAAAAAGAGTGGGAAGGTCTGTTGTGAGGTTGTAGGTGGGGTATCAGGTTTGGGTGAGGTTTTGAGGTTTTAGGGAGGTTTGAGGGCTTGTTGGTTAAGTGAATGAGATAACACAGAGATTGACATCGATCTGATGACCGATGCCGGTATAGAGGGGAGACCAATGATGGTTAAGATAACCACATCGGTAGGGGTAATTTGGTGGTAATTAAATAAAATTAGTTTTGGAATTCTTTGTGATTGCACAAAGGATGAAGGGAGGATGGTTGGGTTCGTAATAATGCCAAGAAGTTGAGGTCATGTAAGTGAGAGCTAATTCTGGTTGGATAGGTAGATCAGTAAGAATGGAGGAATGCGAGGAAAGAACAAGATCTGATAACAAAAGATAATGAACCTACACTTTAAGAAAGTATTGAATGATGAAAATCAAACACACTTGTATTTACAGTTTGGTAGGTGAGGGAAGGAAGTTGTTGATTCATGAAGAAATTTTTGGTCGTGTCATGGTAAATATTTCTAAAGTGTTCCAGTGAATATTCTAATGCCTTGGTATGAGCATCAGGTGCTTTCTTGAGCCTGTGGTTGAGTATATCCCATCGTCTGCGGATGATGAGAAGTTTCCCACGATTCATGCTTGAATCGAATATAACTATTTGTACTCAAAATGACTAACCTCAGTAAAAGGTTGGAGAAGGGTATATAAGGTGACCGATGATGGTCAAGGTGATCGGTGTCGATCGAGGGATAACCGGCGTCGGTGAAGTTGGGAATTCTAGGTTTTCCAAAATAGGCAAATCTTTGCTATTTTTGGCGTGCTCTGATTGTTGATCCAGTCTCAAGTGAAGGTTAACACTTAGATAAGTAGGAGTGTTGTTGGAGAAGGAATATGACTTTAATTTTAGGGTTTGAAAGAGTCTCAGTTGGTTAATATAAGTAGAGACTTAGTCTTAGTTAATTAATAGACTAAGAATAAGTCCATGGTGAGGTGTCTAAGTGATGTGGCTAGGTGAGGTGTAAATTAACTTAATTAAAGTAATTAAATTAGCCAACAATGTGAGGGTGAATATTAATTTAATTGTAAGTAATTAAAGTAAGGGGTCATGGTTAGGTGAACATGTTATATTAACTGATTAAAGGAGACCAAGGGGAGTGTGACCCAAATTTGGTGTCTACAACATAATTAGTTACACTAGAGTCTAAGGATGATATTCACATGTAGGAACCAAATCTAGAGGTCTATGACTCAAAATGCAGAGATATGGAGTCCTTAGCAAATTCTAAAGGAGATAAAATGTTCAACCCTTTACAATGAGCCAAACTCTTACATTTATAGATGAATCGATGAGAGAAAAAGAGAATGAGGGGAAATTAGGTTTGAAGAGAAGGATTTGAGCACTAGAATAGAATTTATGAATTTTAGAAGATCCGTAGTGCAAACTAGGCACACAAGAAACATGGCATGTTGATTGGTGAAAGATCAACCAACTATACATCTATTTTGTTGTTTCTACCACGTGTCACACACTGGTTTGTTATTAGGATTCAACGCCCTCTTTGCGCACTTTGATAGGTTACGTGTAGCACACTCATGTATGTCTGATGATGCCATGTGGCACAAAAAGAAGGAAAAAGGTAGACACGTGGAAGGAAAATAGAGGGAAGGCGCATGTAAAGGTAACATGCGTGGGAGGAAATGGGATAAATACATGAGGAAGGAACGTATGGGAGAGGCACAATTATTACAAAGTAATGAGTGACACGTGAGAAAAGGGGGTGTGGGAGTATGCCACGGACTTAGTTGTTTTTAAGATGTAAGCTCAAGATGCACATGCAAGGTACATTAATTAATCTGATGAAGGTGAGTAGGAAGAGGTTGTGCATGATGAGAAATGGAATAAAGAGGAAAAGGAAAATGGAAGGAAGGGAAGTCGCAAAATCGAGAGAGTGCAAGACACGTGAGGAATACAACCAGGAAAATGTGCCAAGGAGATAATTGAAGTGTCTACAACCTATAATGAAGAACTCGAGCCAAAATATGAATATAAGTTGTCCAAATAACTAGGGGAGTTATTTGGATAATGATTTGGTGAATTTCCGGTCATCTGCTGTTAGATGAAGGAGATCATTATCCCAGGGGCATCCATTGGGCATGAAGTCTATTACATAATCATGAAATTTTGATTAGTAACCTCGAATAACTATCCCTTGAAGCCACTTGATGAAACATTTCTCGAACACTATTATGAATCCCGCCTAACTCAAATAAACTATTTGGAAGAATACTAACATCTTAGAAGAAAATGAAGAGCACACGTGAGGAACGCGTGAGAAGAAATAAATATGTACAAACAAAATAATATGTGTACAACACACTTGGAGGAATCGAAACTACTATAATATATACAAAATTATGTAATATACTTAATCGAAGGGTTTGAGATAGATCCCATTGATTGGGATTTGCAATGTGCCTCCATCAAGACAAGCTAACATGAAAAAGTTAGCTTCTTTTCTTGAATTGATAATGTATGGGGCACACCAAAGTGCATAAAAATTTGAATGACACCTGGTTTAGCTATGTCAGCATCCCACTTTAAGAAAAAAATCCCCAAATTTGAAAGCTTAAGGCCTAGCCTTTTTATCAAACCACTTCTTTTTTCCTACTAATGTTGTTCTAGCTTGATCATGTCGAGTTTCTTAATTCTTCAAGTTCAACCAACTTTGTCATTCTAATTTCTCTCTAGTATGCACCCTCCAATTCCAGGTGCTTAGCAAGTGCCAATGAATTCAACTCAAGTATCAAAGGAAGTGTATCCTCCTTTTCATAAACGAGCTTGTAGGGAAATGCACCTATTAATTTCTTCATTGTTATTCTATCTACCCAGATCACGCATGAAACCTTTGTATGCCACTGCCTTTGGTTGATGTTCATTGTCTATTTCATAATTCTGATTAGGTTCTTGTTTGTTGACTCTGCCAAACCATTGTCTTGAGGGTAATAGTTGGAAGAAGTCTTCAAGTATATACCAAGGCTAAGAGCCTAGTCAGTGATTTTGTTACCAAGGAAGGCCTTTGCATTATCATAGATAATGGTCTGAGGGATGTCAAACCTTGTTATAATAGCTTCGAGAAAGTCCATGATGACTGACTTGATTGATTCCTTTAGCATGACAACCTGTGTCCATCTGGTGAAATAATCCATATCTTCCAGCACCCATTTGTGCCTAGCACTCGAAGGAGGATTGATCATGCCTATGAAGTCAAGACCCCATTGCACAAAAGGTTGATCCACTTAGATTGGTCAGAGGGGAAGCACTGTCAATATTTTCTTACATGCAAAGAAAGCAAATTATTTGCATTTCACGACCCACTTGTGCTCATATGTGAACATGGTAGACCAAAAATCCTTGCCGTTATGATATTCATCATTGTAGATTTGGCGAGAAGTTTCCACTAGAGAATCCATTGTGAAATTTCACTAACACTCTTTCAATTTGTGTGTGTTTTCAATACATCTTAACAACACAACATCAAGATTCCTTTTAAAGAGAAGGCCATCGATAAAAACATATGGAATTGACTACAATCTCATATATCTTCTCTTTGCTTTGTTCAAACTAGGAGGGTATGTGCCCTTAGAAAGGAATGTGATTATGTCCTTCATCTAGTCACACGTGTTAGGGGTTTCATTCTATTTAGATTCTTCATGCATGAGCTCTTCATCTAGAAATAATGAAATCTTAGGTTCATTTTGCGCATCCTCATCAAGCTTCTTACATAGCGTGTTGCATCTAACCAGCTTTGTGGCTTTGATAGTCACATCATACTCCATAATTGTGGTCACCCATCATGCTATCTTCTCACTAATTTATGCTCCCATGATGAAGTCTCTCACACTAGCATGTGAAACTAAAACCTTGATGTGGTTGGTGGAGAGCATCATATTGAACTTCTTAAGCATGTGCATGATGGTGTAAACTTGTTTCTCCATGTGATTGTATCTCATCTCATAATACTTTAGTGTCTGGATGAAGAAATCCACTTTGGTTGCTCTAGCCCTTATTCATTTTCTTATGTTAGGACAACAACACTTGCATTAGCACCATAAGCATAAAGGATGAAATCCTTTCCATAATTTGGTTTAATGAGTGTTGGAGCACAAATAATTTCTTGATTTTGTTAAATCTTTATCTTCCTTTTTGTCCACACGAAGGTTGTGTCTTTATTGAACATGAGGGTGATGGGCCTGACCGAGTTCTACAAATTTGGGGATGAATCTTCTAACAAAGTTGATCTTTCCTAGGAAGGACTGCAATGCTTTCTTAAGTGCTAGAAAGGAAAAATCTAGAATGGATGAAATGTCCTCAAGATCAAATGCGATCCCATCCTTTGAGACAACATGGCTTAAAATATTTCCTTGCGCCACAACAACTACATTTTTGGGGTTGAAAGACACCCCTATCATTCTAAATATCTCAAAGAATTTCTCCAGTGTGTCAACAAATTTGTGGTTTTCCAAAACAACACTATGGGAATCTAAGTCCCTCTACTTATAATGGTGCAGCTGCCATATTATGCATGTAAAACAAGTGGATTCAATGGTGGTTTTTCAACCAAAGATCCATAGGGGCACTCCATTGACCCTATGGCAAAGCCTGTAATTTCTTGCTAGGAAAGAAATTGGTCTGAGAGTGGGAAAGGGAGTGGGAAATGAAGGCAAGAAGATCAATGATGGAGGTAGAATATCAGATGCCTACATACATTGATCAGAAAGTTCATAACATGCATTTAATTGGAAGAAGAACAAATTTGCAAACCCTAGCTACAAGACCAAATAAAACACATTGGTCACAAAGTACCAATTCATTTCTCCATCAAAGGGACATAAAATTCCTTCTTTTCTTATTGAAGCCAAAGTAGAAACTTGTACAATGAATGGAAACAAAAGAAAATTGTAGAAAGAAGAGAATAGAAGAAGATTGACTATCGTTTTTGTCCTCTGTTCACAAAATACATTTACAGTCTCCAAATTCAATTGCCAACCCATACAATGACTTACAGAGCACATGAAATAGCCCACAAGAGGTGGTTACAACTTCCCAAGGCATCCAAGAAATGGTTTCAATCAAATCCAATCATTCGGACCATTTCTGGTTCTTGATTCGCAGAGAAAATGACCATGGCGGGAAAAACTAGAAATTCATAATGATAACCATTACAAACTTTTCTAGATTGAATATGGACCATTAGATCGACCTTTTGTGCCTTTAAATTTGAGCCACCCATGTGGCAGAAGGTGATTGGAGTGGCCACGAGCTCTTTTTCATTTTATAACTTTTTGAAGATTTGGCAATTTTTCACTTTTATCTCCGGCCCCGCTTTGACTTTTCAACGTGGACACATGGCACCATTTGATTGGATATGGGGTCGCGGCTCCATTTAGAACATTTTGAACCTTTTTGGAAAAAATTCAAAATCACAAAATCCTCCACACCGCCCACTCCCATGACTGACATGGCACAATTTGATTGGCTGCAGGAGGTCACATTAAACTTTTTACTTTTAACCCCGAAGGCTAAAAACTTGAAATCCCGCCGAGGTCCATCGCCCACTTTGACCAGTCAACAGGGACATGTGGCATCATTTCATTGGTTGGAGCCATGGTAGATTCATCTTCTTTAACTTTTAAGACCAAAAAGACTTAAAGTTTTAAAGTCTTCCACCCGCCCATGCTTCCTTTGACTTTTCAACTCAAAAATGGACACGTGTCAACATCCTATTGGTTGTGGGGGATCAAACCTTATTATTTTCTCACTCCACTCGGGCTCATGGATCCACCATCGCCAATTACACTTTTTTTTTCCAAAAAGGCAAAGTGGCAAAGAAATCTCCTCAGCCCCACCAGTCACCTTGGGCAAAAATGCAACTTAGTCCATCGAGCCATATCTTGCAAAATACAACGAGTTAGAATGACTTCTTTACCTTTTTGGAAAGGGGAAGAAATTTCCCATCTAATGAAGTAGGTTCCAAACATCTTTGAGCCCTTGAAAGAACCAAAAATTCAAAATACTCAGATTAGACCATTTTCAAAGGGGACTAACTCAAAAATTTAGGATTAGACTTGGAAAAATGAAGGAAATTTTTGAGGAGACAACAACTGGCTCTAGCTTGGGGACATGACATGGATTGAACAGGGAGAAAACATGGCATGAGGATCCAAATCTCAAGTTTTAAAACATATAACGTTGACCAGTGCCTTATCCATTGGGCCTTGCAGAGTCATGTACAACTTCTCGAGGAAAGAAAGAAGGAAGAAGAGGACACACAAACAAAAAACACACCAAAATAGAAAGGGGAAAACAAAAACACACAACAAAAAAGGGAAAAAAAAAACTATGTTACAAGGTGAGGGACAACTCACTTTCACTGATGATATAGCTTCAAATATTGCCCACTCCTAGGCAAATCCTAATGGAGTTCCATCCAAGTATGATAAGAGAAAAACATTCTCACCACAAGTTCCATGAATTTGAAATGGGTCCTAACCACAAAGAATCAAATTTTCCATGACTTCCCTTTGGTTCTCTTCTCTTGTCCCAAAGTAGGACAAAATCTCCAACTCTGAACTCTCTTGCCTTGGTCCTTTTGTCAAAGAGTTTCTTCACTTTCAATTGATGTTCTTTGATTTTATCCACCACCTGAGATCTTGTTTTCTTCCAACTTCTCAAGAAAAAGGATCCTTTTGTCAATGGAGTCTTTGTATTGGCCATCTTCCACTATTGAAGCAATTTGAGAGCTGGCATTTCAATTGTGATGGGGATCTCTGCTTCAACTCCATACAACAACTGAAAAGGTGATGTACCTATGGCCTTCTTGGGAGTGATCCTATCAGCCCACAATGCATCATACAATCTCTTGTGCCAATTCCTTTGATTCTCATCAACAAGCTTTTGAACAATGGTCACAATGTTCTTGTTACTTGACTCAGCTTGACCATTTCCTTGTGGATAGTAGTCAGAAGAATGGGCTAGAGAGATTCCAAAACCATAACAGAACTCTGTCAACTCTCTTGAAGAGAAATAAGTGGCATTGTCTACAACAATCTTTTGAGGCACTCCAAAATGGACAATGATGTATTCTTTGATGAAACTGCATACTACTTCAGAGCTAGCTTGTTTGGTTGGAATGGCTTCCACCCATTTGGTGAAGTAGTCTATGGCAGTGAGCACATAAGTATGCCCAACACTTGAATGAGGATTCAACACACCAATGAAGTCCAACCCCCATTGTTGAAATGGTTCTTCAATGATCACAGCCTAGAGGCAATGCAGCTAACTGTGGTTTTCCAACAAATTGTTGGCATGCTTTGCATTTGGAAACCCAACTTTGAGTATCAACAAAAAGAGAAGGCCAATAATACCTACCTCTGAGAATCTTGTGGGAAGTGACCATTGCTGAGAAGTGTCCACCACATGCTTGGTCATGATAGGCCTTAAGCAACTTTCCTTGTTGCTCTTTATCAACACATCTAAGGAAACAACCATCCATCCCTTTCTTGTAAAGTGCATGATTCCAGATCACATACTTGGCTGCCTTTAGCTTGAGAGTTTCTTTTTTCTTGTAATCTAGATGAGAGGGACATTCTCCATAAGTGAGCAAAAAGGAATATCTGCATACCACTCATCAGTAGTGGTTACAAAGAGAACTTGTGGGCAGTCTTCTGAGGTAGGTTGAACAAGTGTCATCTTTCTCTCCATGCTGAGCTTTGAGAGTTTCATCTTCAGCAATCAACTTGCACAAACCATTTCCTCTTACCAGATTAGAGGGTCTAATCTCTAGGTCATACTCTTGAGTCTTTGCAATCCAATTTCCTCTTTTGACTCCAGGATCTTGTTGTGTTAAAATGGACTTGATTGCACTTCCAGGGACCATCACCACAATATGAGAATTGAGAATGTAGAACCTGAAGTTCTTCACAGCCTTAACCACTGCATATGCATGTTTTCCAATTGACTGTAGTTTAAGCTCATGCTTCTTCAAAGGAAAACTCATGAAAGCAATGGGTGCTTCCAAATCTTCATCATTCTTCTTGGACAAGGACAACAGAGAGAGTGTGTTTACGAGGCATAGCAGTACATGATGAACTCCTTGTTGAAATCTGGAGATACAAGAGTTGGAGCTTTGGCAATAGCTCTCTTGATCTCTTCAAATGTAGTTTTCCCTTCATGGCTCCATTTGAAACTTGCTTGAGGCTTCATCATGGAGGTGATGTGCTTTGTCAGTTCAGCAAACTCAGGGACAAAGCGGTGAAGAAAGTTTACCTTCCCAAAGAATGAGTGCACTCCTTTCTTGCTTGGTGGGAAGAGATAGTGCTTGAATGGCTCTTACCCTCTCAGGGTCAATATGTGCTCCATGTTTGTTCACAATGTGCCCCAAAACTTGCCTTCTGTGACTCCAAAGATGCATTTCTTAGGATTCAATGATATGCCATGTTTCCTACACCTTGCAAGAACTTGATCCAAATGACAGATGTGCTCCTCCCTTTTTCTTGAAAATACTTGTGAGGTCATCAAGGTATATGACAATGCAATGCTTTAGATCTTTGAAAGCCAAGTCCATTTCTCTTTGGAATGTGGCTCCTACATTGATTAGGCCAAAAGGCATTCTGCTATAGGAAAAGTGCCCCAAGGGTTGTGAATGTTGTTTTGCTACAATCTTCCTCTGCCACTTTGATTTGGTTGTACCCTAAAAACCCATCAAGCAGAGAGAGCATCTCAGATCCAGTGACTTCTTGCAAAATGTGATCCATGATTGGCAGAGGGTAGTTGTCCTTGAGTGAGGCTTGATTCAAATTTTGAAGTCAACACATATCCTTATCTCACCATTCTTCTTCCTCACTGGCACAATGTTAGCCACCCATGTTGAGTGGTGAATGGGAAAAATGATTCTAGCATTTAGCATCTTGGTCACTTCTTCCTTGATGATGTCAGCAATCTTTGGGTTATAGGGCCTTTGCTTCTTCCTAAAGGGCTTAGCACCTTGCTTCAAAGGAATGGAATGGTGCATTTCCTTTGGTTGGAAAGATTTGAGTTCTTCATAGGAGTAAGCCAAAACATCAGAGTATTTCTTGAGCAGAGCAACAAACCTTCTCTTCTCTTCAGGTGAGCAACATTTACCAATGTTGACCATTCTTGGATCTTCTGAAGTACCAATGTTTTCTTTATCAAAATCAGATGGACACCGAGAAGATAATTTTCCTTCTCTTGAATGAATCTGTCATGTTTGTCAAATAGATCTTCCAAAGAGACTAAGCCTTTGGGAATTTTGTTTCCTTTCAGTCTTGATCATGCCCTCATCATCAACTTCTTCAATTCCATCAGCTTCTTCTTCAGTAACAACTTCCCTATGAGGATTGACACTTCCTTCAAAGAAGAGATTATTGAAATTGTCTCTTTTCTAAGAAGGTCAAAATTTGATTGTCATCATTGAAGACCTACCAATGATTTGCATTATCAGGTACACTAGGTCTGAATACCATCTCAATGGTTACTTTATCTTTTCCAAAAGAAGGATGAGGTGTCAATAAGGAGGCTGACACTACAAGAGAATCAACCCTTTCATTTTTTTGCCTTGGAATGGCTTCAATAGAGAATGCATCAAAGAATTCAATGCAATCCCAAACCCTATTTCTGTAATGTCTGAGCCTTGGGTTCTTCACTTGATATTGCTGAGAATTTGCTTCACTATCACCTCTGCATCACCAAGGCATCTCAACTTCTTGATTCCCATGTCTTCTCTGCAACACTCATGCCCAAAATAAGGGCTTCATATTCTGTTGTATTGTTTGTGTTATCAAACTACAAGTTTGTAGGCAAAAGGATGCATTTCCTTGGAAGGGAATACAAAAACAACACCAGCTCCTGAGCCTACCCTTGAATGACTACCATCAAATTCCATTGTCCAAATCTGATCTTCTTCTTCCTCCATGAGAAGTGGCAAGTTTTCATCCTTTTGTGATGTGAGAAAGTAGTTTCCTAACTCAGAGTCTTGAAGAAGGATGTTGGCTCTTGGATCATCAGACTTCTTCACTGTGAATTTCATCTTTCTTACAGGAAACAACCTCTTCATTTCACCTTTGACTAGGATAGTTGTAGATGACCAATCCATTTTAATCTCTCCACCTAGGTCTCTACAAAAACTTATGCTCAAAAGCATGCCAAAAGATGTTGGGATGTCTGCCACTAAAATAGTTAGGAGCACCTTCTTGTCAGGGAAGTCAGCCAGAGCTACTTGTGCATCCTTTATTCTTCCAATCAGTGGCACTTGTTTAGATTCCATTGAATAACATGCTCCATTTACTCTAGTCAAGGTTAGGCCAAGGGAATTTGTAACTTTGAGTGGCATTACATTATCAGAAGCTCCAGAATCAATGATATAATTGTTCAACTCAAAGCCATTTATGAGGAGAGACAAATAGAAAGGCTCAACCCTAGTTGTTTTGGAAGCACTGAGAGCTAACATGTTTTGAGATGGAGGTGTGGATGGTGTTGGGAGAAGTCCTTTAGAAATGGGACTTGAGGATATAGAGCTACTACCCCGGACTGCATTAATGAATCTATCAAATTGGGTAGGGTGTGTTTGTAGGTACTCTATCTCTGAGAGTTGGACTTTGGTTTTGCTTGCATGCTCCAAAAATCAAATGGGGCAATGTTGGGTGAGGAGGAAGTTCCTGAAGTGGAGGAGGATTTACATGGCAAAGGATTTGAAGGAACCTTGGATGTTTTGGATGGTAGATTCTCTCCCAAAGGTGAAGCAGTCAATTTAGCAGAAGGTGAAGGTGTAGCCTTTGGCTGAACTTTGGGTATTTTTGTAGAGACTCCAATGGAAGGGGAAGTGCTCTTAACAATTTGAGAACTAGAAGAAGGAACAAAAGACTTACTTGGTATAACAACATGGTCCTTGGCAACAACCAAGTCTAGTTTTTCTTTAGCAGAATCCATGGAAGGTGGTAATGGAGAACCTTTTTGATGATCCTCTTTGTGTGACCTCTGAAGTGGAATCTTCTTTGGTCTTCTTCTCCTTTGCAACCACTGAAGATGGAGTGTTTTTCTTGGATTGTGCTCTCTGGTGAAAACAACACATGAGAAGCTTGGGGCTTCCTCATCATCTTCTTCATCATCATCAACAAACTCAAATAGGCCATTGTGCATATCAACTTCTTCAACTTCTAGGTAGCTTTCATAGTTTTCTTCATCATCTCCTTCAGGTTCATCAACTTCAGCTTCCTCTCTTATCTCTCTAGTATCACAGGCAACATTGACTGGTGGTGCTTCAGAGAAAGTTGGTGAGGAGGTGGTGCAATCCTTTGCCTATCAGGAAAGTTTGGTCTTCTTGGAGCATTTCTCATTGTGATTTGTGACAACTTGCTTCTTCAAGGCAACCAGATCATTTGCCATTTTTTGAAACATTGGGTCTGTTGTGACTGAACTAGAACTTTGACCCTTTTGCTTTCCATTTGGGCCCTTCACCTTTCCAAAAGGATTAGATCATCATCAGTCTCAATTGCAAAGTCTTGAGCTTCCCTCAATGTTCTTGGTTGGGATCTTTTGAGGAAGAAACCAACTTCTGATGGCAAAGGCACTGATGAAGAACCTCTTCAAGTTGTTTTCAGGAGGAACTACATCTTCAGGGATTCTTCTTGTCAATCTATCAAACCTTGCTACAAAATATCTCATGGACTCGAGAGACTTCTTTCTTCATCTAAACCAATTGAACCAAGCAGATCTTGAAATCTTCAGTGCTCTTTGAACCTATGTTCAAATGCACTTCTTATGTCATCCCAACCAGTGATAGATCTTGGGGAAGCATGTAAAACCATTCAACAACTTTCTCTTGGAGTGACTCCACAAAAATCTAACTGACACATCTTCATCCTCAACTCCTAACACACCACAAGTAGTGATGAATGTTGCTACATGTTCTTCAGGGAGTTGAGAACCATCTCCTTTAAATTTGGGAAAATTATTTCTTGAACCTCTTGGAAGATCATGGAGTACTCATGGGAGAGCAAGTGGACCAGTGTTTCTTCCCCATGGCACATTTGGTCTACATGCTTCACGTTCATTATCACCCATTCTATCTTTGTTTCTGGCTTCTTGAGCAGCTAGGGCTGCTTCTCTTTCCTCTTCTTCTTGGAGTCTTTCAATCTCCTCAAATTGAGCCCTAATCACTTCTTCTCTTTCAAATGGAACTCTCACCTCTTCTTCTTCTCTCTCAAGCTCTTGTTCTTCTCTCTTAAGCTCTTCAAAAGTAGGATCAACAAATCCTCCTTGTCTCAACTTCTGGGTATACCTTCTGTCATCACCAGCTTGAAGGCTTATTGTCTTCTCTGAGGTGCCAAGATTTGTCTTTTCTCCTCCAACTCAAGAGCAAGTTCTTCTTCTTGGTCCAAGATTCTTGAGGCAATATAGTAATGATTTACACTCTGTCTATTATGCCAAATAGCCTCCCTTAGGTCTGAAGTGATATCTTCTTGAATGTGAAAGAGCAAGGTAGGTCTCTCAACAAGAGGGTTTGCTTGAATAGCCATGACTTGTATCCATGTGGATCACAAGAAACTTCAAAATTTCAACAAACTCTAATGATATTTTATGACCTTGTGGTCATTTCTAGGGTGCAGATGCTGCAAAATCTGCCCCACGGGGCGCCAAAATGTTGGCTTGGAAATTTGTCTTGGGGACAAATTTTTGGTTTTCCAAAACAACACTATGGGAATCTAAGTCCCTCTACTTTAATGGTGCAGCTTCCATATTATGCATGTAAAACAAGTGGATTCAATGGTGGTTTTTCAACCAGAGATCCATAGGGGCACTCCACTGACCCTATGGCAAAGCCTACAATTTCTTGCTAGGAAAAAATTGGTCTGAGAGTGGGAAAGGGAGTGGGAATGAAGGCAAGAAGATCAATGATGGAGGTAGGATATCAGATGCCTACATACATTGATCGAAAGTTCATAACATGCATTTAATTGGAAGAAGAACAAATTTGTAAACCCTAGCTACAAGACCGAATAAAAACACATTGGTCACAAAGTACCAATTCATTCCTCCATCAAAGGGACATAAAATTCCTTCTTTTCTTATTGAAGCCAAAGTAAAAACTTGTACAATGAAGGGAAACATAGAAGAAAATTGCAGAAAGAAGAGAATAGAAGAAGATTGACTATCGTTTTTGTCCTCTGTTCACGAAATACATTTACAGTCTCCAAATTCAATTGCCAACCCATACAATGACTTACAGAGCACATGAAATAGCCCACAAGGGGTGGTTACAACTTCCCTAAGGCATCCAAGAAATGGTTTCAATCAAATCTAATCATTCGACCGTTGTTTCGGTTCTTGATTTGTAGAGAAAACGACCATGGCGGGAGAAAACTAGAAAATTCATAATGATAACCATTACAAACTTGCCAGATTGAATGTGGACCATTAGATCGACCTTTTGCCTTTAAATTTGAGCCACCCACATGGCAGAAGGTGATTGGAGTGGCCGTGGGTGAGCTCTTTTCATTTTATAACTTTTTGAATTTTGGCAATTTGGAACAATTTTCTCCACCGGCCCGTTTTGACTTTTCAACGTGGACACGTGGCATCATTTGATTGGATACGGGGTCATGGATCCATTTAGAACATTTTGAACCTTTGTTGGAAAAAGGTTCAAAATCACAAAATCCTCCACCGCCCGCACTCCACTTGACTTGTCAACGCACACACGTGGCACAATTTGATTGGGCTGCATGAGGTCACATTAAACTTTTACTTTTAACCCCGAAGGCTAAAAACTTGAAATCCCACCGAGGTCCATCACCCACTTTGATCGGTCAACAAGGACATGTGGCATCATTTCATTGGTTGTGGAGCCATGGGTAGATTCATCTTCTTTAACTTTTAAGACCAAAAAGACTTAAAGTTTTAAAGTCTTCCACCGACCCATGCTTCCGCTTTGACATTTTCAACTCAAAATGGACACACGTGTCATCCTATTGGTGTGGGGGATCAAAACTTATTATTTTCTCTGCTCTACTCGGGCTCATGGATCCACCATCACCAATTACACTTTTTTTTCTAAAAATGCAAAGTGGCAAAGAAATCTCCTCAGCCCTGCCAGTCCGCCTTGGGCAAAAATGCAACTTAAGTCCGCCGAGCCATATCTTGCAAAATACAACGAGTTAGAATGACTTCTTTACCTTTTTGGAAAGGGGAAGAAATTTCCCATCTGATGAAGTGGGTTCCAAACATTTTTGAGCCCTTGGAAAGAACCAAAAATTCAAAATACTCATATTAGACCATTTTCAAAGGGGACTAACTCAAAAATTTAGGATTAGACTTGGAAAAATGAAGGAAATTTTGAGTATTTCCACAAGAGATATAAAGGCCTCTTTTTCTTCATGCGTGCAAGTCTTACTAAGAAACAACTCCTTTCGGCACAATAGTGACTAGGGAGCAATCTTCTCTGCTTGTGTGCATGTATATTATTTTCTTCACTTTTAACTTGTCATTAGAGCTAAACATTTTCTCTAGGATGAGCAACCCTTTAGGAAATTTATTTTTCTTTAGTTTATTACTTGGTCACCATAGTTGTCATGCAAGTCAACTTGCATACTTTATGAAAATTCAGCTTCATTTTGAATGAATTGGATGATAATCACGTCATTGTCAAACACTTGCCAACTGGTTTTATTGTTTGGAATAGATGGCCTGATCACCATCTTAATGTGCTATGTGTTTCCTTTGAAAAGTTCCTCGGTAGGAGAGAAACCGTGATCCAAATGTGGTCATATTATCTACTTCTTTATTCATATTTCATGACACCACCTATAGATTCAGAGCATCAAAGATCTTAAGGAGATTCCAAACCTTGTGTTTATAAGCTTTAAGGATCTTATTCTTTATAACGCATTTGTTTGTGACTTAGTGGATGACTAGTTCTATGTCCCCAAAGATCTGCAGTGCCTTGATATTTTTCTTCTCACTAATGAGAAGACCATGCACCAACGCCTCATATTCTACCACATTATTGGAGCATGTGAATTGAAACCTACACGTGAAGAAGAATTTCTCATCCTTGGGATAAATGAGAACAAATCATGTTCCCGCACTATTTTCTATACGATCCATCAAGTATAACTTCCATAGACTGAAATTTTCCTCACTTTGCTTTAGCGCACATGGAAACACAATTTCTTCTTCAAGGATGCACCTATATACCAAGCCCAATTTTAGAAGCTTCCAACACTTTGGTATATGGATCAAATTTGTGGTTCCTTTTCACCCATTCATCCAATACTAAATCGGTATAGGGGCACGAAAAGTTACTTTTAGAGACCGAAACTTGTTCTTCTTATATTAGGTAATTAGCTTGGAGATGGGTTGGGTCATATGACTCAAAATGATAGGAAATCATTGGCTCAACTTGTATGGTAAACTAGGTACCATACCTTGTCTTGAGTAACATATGGGTCCATTCGTAGAAGATATGTAACACCCACCTTAGCAAAGTAAAATCTCTTGGCAGCATAGACAAACGGAAGGGCGTATCAATGATTGACACATGTTGAGTTATTATGAGACTTTGACATGTATGGAGGGTTAACTCAAGATCTTTGATGATTCCTAATTTGGTGACATTTGAGCCATCAAGTTGTGTGACTCATTTTGTTAAGGGGATGTACTTAAGACCTAAGACATCAACAATTTTCTTAGGCATGACATAAGTACTTGTGCATGAATCAATCATACAATTGTGAACAAGATGTTTACCTATGATCAAGGACATATAAAAGGATGTGGTATTTACAACCTTACTTAATTGCTTCTCTTCCTCTTGCGTATATTAATAACAACACATGGTTTGTGGGGTATGCACACGTGTTGTGCAGGGCCTCATGTAATAGGTCACACCGAGATGGAATGAACATGATTCCCACATTATGACATTCATATTTGTATTCTTCATCCGGTCCACAATGTTAAACGAAAGGCCCATCGAATTATGGATTTGAGGTACAACAACATCTTTTCATTTTTGTTCGTGTACAACAACATATACCTTAACTTGCATAGAGGTTTGACTTATAAGAGGAGGGGATCATGTTTCTTAAGAAGGAGCATTACACAAAGCCCTCACATGTATGAACTTGGGCAATTTTACTTTTGAATGCCTTGGTTTCATAATTTTTATTTTGAGGGTTAGCCTGTGTTTGCTGTACTTGAGACTTACGTGTCAGACTCAAGCATTCTCTTCTTGTATCTTGTGTTGTCTACAACTTGGGTGTGCAGCATATTTGTGTCATTTGTAGCTTGATTGATCATAGAGAAGTCCTTAGTGCCAAAGAATATCAAGTTTTATTCTAGAGGATCTTCTGGCTTCTCTTGATTCTAAGGTTCGGTTGTACTTATGGTCAGTTCATAGTTGGAAGCAACATGGATCATGTAAGCTTAAGCATGCGAAGCATTGGTGCAATGATATTGACTATGAGGCATGTTGCAAGGAAAGCACCATTCTGACTCTTGCACCATGTTGTTCTAAACTAGAACAAGTTCTTGACTTGTCTTTGAGCCTTCGTAAGTGGTTGTGCAAGAGGAACAACTTGCAAGGGCAAGTGTGCATTAACATGCCATCTATCATTTTGCTGATTTTTCCCATATATTTGATTTACGTACTAGTTCCTCCAAGGCTGATTGTTTTGGTTATGCACTTGATTAAATTTTCTTCTAAAGGATTCCACTTGTTGCTTCTCCAAAGATATGACTTTATTGGAAAATTTTCTGATTAGGGATTTCATTTCATCATCTTCCTTCTGTTGCGTGGGATGATAGGACGTGGATGCAACAGTTACACACTCTGCAGCGGGAACAGAGGCAATAAAAGGATGGGGTGATGGAGACATCTCTGGAAACAAGGGCATGGGAGGTCTAAGATCCAACTTACCTACTTAGACGAGGTTATTTTCTTCTCTTATTGCAATGTTATATGCAACATGTAAAGTTCTTCCGCCCATAGATTGAATAAGGACTGCGATGTCACTATTCAAATCCCTTAGATAATAGAGGAATGCATGCTAGGCTATAGGCATTACCACTTGAGAAATTTTGTCCCAAGTCTTCTAGAATCTGATGTTGAAATCAATCATCTACTCATTGGGTGCTTTTTTCATTGTAGTCAGTTGCTCCACCAAAGACAAGTGATTTGACTTGTCTTCAAAGTAGTTACATAGATTTGTTCCAAGCTCATCCTAGGTGGTAATAGATGTAGGAATCATTCTGTGGTACCATTGGAGTGCTTTACCTTTGAATGAGGCTATAAAGCCTAACCACGACATCATCATGTGTGATCAAATAGACAACAAACTTTTCGCATCTTGAATATGTTCTATAGGGGTGACTTAATTTTTGCCAATGAAGTATGGAATGCTCATGAATGCCCGGCTGCTAACATATCATGTTGTGTATTGAGAATGAGAGGGATTCCACCAATGAAGCTAGAAAAGTTCCTCAGAGGGGGAGGTGGTTGCAGTGCCATGACAATTTACACGGGTTTTTGGGAGGGGGAGTGGAATGTGTGCAATGCATCGGAGATGGGGATTCACACATGGGAGATCTATTGAGTGTGATTCTTGGTGAAAGTTGGAGGTATTCAAAGAATCCTTCGGCTATAACACTCTGTCTAGTGTGCACTCTTCTCCTAAAAGGTGCTCTAGCTACTAAAACAATAGATTTGAGTATTCGGAGTCACTAAATGTGTTGAAATGAGCCTCCAAAGGTTGGAAATCACTAAGCCACACACTAAACTTAGAAATGCTAAAATATAGGTTTTATATGTTAGTCCCACTAGGTGTGTCGAAACTATTGGTTGTCAAATGTGCACTCATGTCTAATATCTAGAGGAACTAAGTTGTTTGAGACAACAATGGAACCATCTCTAAGTTGTGGTACTATGTGCACTTGAGACAAATCTCTAGAGAAGACCAAGATTAATCTATCTATTTCTACTACTATTGCTACTCCTAATGCTGAAATGGAAATCTAAGCGAAAAAGCCAAGAGACCAGGGGTAGAAGGATATGCGAAATGGGAAAACTAAACTAAAGGAGGTGATAACACCGGAAAAAGTGGGAAAGTGGGATGAACACTATCTGTTTTGAGTGAAAATGAAGGAGAAAGCATGAGGAAGGCTAGGAAAAAGTAACATAAACCAAAACACATTTACATCATCGGTTTCATGAAACACAACAAGAAAATGGAGATATAAGGAACGTAAACGATGCAAAAGAATGCAAGAAAGAAGAATATATACATGTTAAGGCATAATATAGCCAAAAATGATGCTTCCATTACTTCTAGGTATACACAATTGATTACAATGACATCTGAAGGCCGATATTCACATGCACGAACTAGATCTAGAGGTTTCGACTCAAAATGTAGAGATATGGAGTCCTTAGCAAATGCTAAAGGATCTAAAATTTCCAACCATTTATAATGAGCCAAGCTCTTACATTTATAAATGAATCGATGCTAGAGGAAGAGAAGGAGGGAAACTTAAGTTTGAATAATCAACCACCAATAACAAATGCCTACAAATATATTAAGTGTACTTCTCCATGTTTGTTTGGTGTGTTGTAGAAGAAAGGGGATGAGATCTAAAGTAAATCAGATGGTTTGAGAAATCAGATCTTGCATTAATGGTGTGAAAGATGTTTTCCAGCTTCTCACCTACCGAGATCCCATAAAATTTGAATTTAAATGGTTTGGCATGTAGCCCACGCCAATAAATTTATCGAAAATTTGAGCACTATTTTCACCCTCAAAATTCCCCTCATTTTCCAAGTCAAATTCAAAAATTTGAGTCGGTGCTCATTTGCAATCTCACCCTGTTTATTTAAAATATTTTAACCCTCGTGGTTTGAGATATTTTCTGTTTTCCCATATGAGTGCATGAAAATATTTATCTTTCATTTGGGTGTTGTTGTAGATCTTTCCTATGGCCGTGGATCATGTTTATCCTGGTTTTGTTTGTCTTTTCTCTATCCATGGAGAAGCATTTGAAATCTGGGCGTAAATGGTGGGTTTTTCCTTCCATTTCTATTTTTCCCATAGTCGTGAATGATGGGAATTTCTTCCCCATCAATTTTGTTCCCCAGCATCCATGAGTACATGGACATTTCTAATTAGATGCGGTAGGATGGATTCTTTTGTGAACTTAACACTTTTTGTTATTTTTGGAAAAAGTATCAAGTTGGCCCCACGACCCGAAGGATTCTGATTGGTTGTTCAGAAAAATGAAGCGGCGGGTCCTTTTTGTGAACTTAGCACTTTTTTATCTTCTGGAAAAAGTGTCAAGTTAGCCCCGTGACCCAAAAGTCCCTGATTGGCTAATTTTTGGTGGAAGGTGGGAAGGCGGACTCTTTTTGTGCTTTGAGGCAATTTGGTGAAAAAGAGCGTAAAAATATAAATGAACCCCTTGGGCCCGTTGAGAGACATGTGGCCATTTTAAGTACAAAGTGGGAAGGTGGGTCATTAGAACACTTCAGAAATTTTACCTTTGTTCCCAAAATAAGGCGTAAAGTTTTAAAGTGAACCGCAACTCCGCAACCACTCAGGTAAGGCCACATGTTAAGGTATGCATTGAAAAGTCAACAATGGAGAAGTGGATCATCGGAGCATTTTGAAGTTTTTTTGCCTTTTTGTAAAAAGGGATTAAAGTTTTAAAGTGCAGTACATCTCCTTCGCCACTCAGGTAATGCCACATGTTAAGACATACATTGAAAAGTCATTAGTGGGGAAGTGGGCCATCGGAGAACTTTAAGTTTTTGAGCTTTTTGTTTGGAAAAAGTTTAAATTTGTAAAAGTGAGCTATGAATCCATCACCCAATCAAGTAAAGCCACGTGTTAGGCCTAGTAGATGGGTGGGCTGAAATTTCCAAAAGTGCCAAAATCTTTATAAAGTCATAAAAGGAAAAAGGAGTCCCCCACACATGCTCCAACAAAGTTCTCCCATGTGGACGACTCAAATTCAAAGTTTCAAAAGCGAGATGAACGATTCATATTTGAAGTTATAAAACAAGTGTAACGGCTGCATTATGAAAATATGGTTTTTCCACCATTGGCATTTCTTTACGATTCAAGAATCTAAATTGGCACGAATGCATGAGAAAATTGTAACCATTTCTTGCTATCTGGAAGAATTTGTAACCGTTTCTTAGGAGTTATTTAATGGCTCCTTCACGCCATTGTATGGGTTGGAATTTTGATATTCTGGAAGTGTAATTTGAATTAAAAAAATCAATACAGAAGTTTTTCCCCTTCTTCCTCTCTGCTTCTCTTTCTTTCCTTGTTCGAATTCACAAATCATTCATCTTTGCATGCTAAGAAACTTTGTGTTCTTGTTAATATGATTTCGGGAACTTTATGTCTGTGAAATTATATCTCATTATAAACGTGAATGATTCCATTTTGCATCTCATTTGCTCAATACATAAGGGTTTTATCTGCTATCTATTTTCCCTAAAAGTATTGTTTTCTTCCTCCTCTCCCATCTCCTTAATTGCTTTGTTCTTTTGTGTTGATCATCTTCCTAGTATAAAACACATTTCAAGATATCAGAAATCCACATTATGATGAAAGTTGTACATTTGTACATAGGTTTTTCCATTTTCTTTCAATAAGGGAACCTCTCCCATTAAAGAGGAGGGACTTGATGTCCCCTGATTGTTTTCCATTAAAGTACCAATTTGAAAACCAAAGTTTTGGTGAATCCACTGGGGATTCGTTTCAATGGATTCCTTTCTAAAATAACAATTTCTTGATCATTTCTGATCTGGTGACTCTAAGATACACTTGTGGTAGAAGAGCTATTGGAATAGAAGATTTTGATTTTCAACTTCTGGAGCAACAAGGCTTCCCTCTTCTTCCAACAAGAAGAAATAGAAGAACACAATCTACAAGCAGTCCTCTTGTTGAAGACAAAGTTTCTGAGAATAACAATCCTCAAGAACAACTCATCCCTAATCTTTGTACCCTAATTCTTGCTCGTGTTTCAGTTCCTCTACAAATAATCTTTCCAAGGATGGAAAACCTTTGCCTTGGGGACAATGGGTTGGGCCTCTTGCCCTTCCTCAACCATTGCATGAGTTACTAGGGGTAACAGAAAGAACTTTCCCAAATTCTAATGTGATGGAAAAGTGCACCCAGATGAACACATTGCAACCTTTATTGTTGCATGTGGGGTCCTTGGGGTTGAATATGAAGATGTCTCTATCAGGATTTTTGTGGAGACATTGCAGGATAATGCTGCTGATTGGTTTTATCACCTTCTTGCTGGGTCCATTACCAATTGGACTACCATGACAACTAATTTTGAGCAACGTTTCAAACATGCTGAGGATGTACATGCTCTTTTGGCTCAAATTTCTCAGATCAAGAAGGAACCACATGAACCCATGAGGGAGTTTGTGGATAAATTCAACAAACTGATCAACAATATTCCACAAGACACTCATCTAGTTGATCAAATTCAAAAGTGTTTCTTCCTCAATGCTCAGTTACCTAAAGTGAGCTATGCCCTAAGGAGAGCTAATCTTGTAACTCTGGATCTTGATCAGAGATTAGCTATCAGTGTTGAAGATGATCTTATCATGTCAGGGAAATTGAAAAGAGAATCTTCCACTTCTAAGGCATATTCCTCTTCCTCTCCTGGAGCCAATTCAGATCAGTTAGTACAGAAGTTGAAAATGATCTCATTGCCATTAAAAAGCAATTGGCTCAACATGCTCCTTACCAAGACATTCCAAGGAAGAATTTCTAGCCTAGGAACCGGTTGCCTACAGCTTCTCAGACTAGATTGGCTATTGAAGGTCCACCCCTTCAAGGTTCTAGTCAATGCAACTTGTGAAGTTCAAGAACCTGATGATGAGGAGGTTAATGAATACTATGCAGAAGAAGAAGAAGATGATGAAGAACTGGAGGAGCTTGGTGGATCTAGAGTGCATTTCCTCACCACTAAAGGTATAGATGATGAAGATGACTATGATGAAGTAGTGGCAGATATGAATAGTGAGTCATATGCTGTTATGACTCGGGAGTAGACAAACAAAAATAAAAAGTGGTGCACCTCTTTAAAAACTCCAAACATTACCCTATAACTATTCCATTAGTTGTAAGGAGAGGAGCTCCTGTTCCCACTGCCTCCACACAAAAGGTAAGTAATACTAATCCTTCTCCTTCTACTTCTGTTTCCAAAACTTCCAGTCCTTCAGTTCCTAAAAATGATAAGCCTAAAGTTCCCCAAGTTCCAAGTAATGATGCCCCATCCACCTTTGGATCTTTTGATATCATTGATCACCTCAAAAGACCAAGATCCAAATCTCAGAAGTAGATTTTTACCAGACCCATCCAAAGGCTTTTGCTAAAATGGTAAAATTTGTCAATTCCAAATCCAAATCTTCACCCCATACTTCTAAAGGTCTTTTTCCCACTCCCCCTTCCTCACCTCAACCAAGTCTTGTGGCTGCAATCACTTCCCCTAATGAGAAAATCAAACCATTCTATGTGACTCTCCTCATAGCTGGCCACAAACTTAGTAATTGTGTCATTGACTCTAGTGCATCAGAAAATGTGATGCCTGCCAAAGTGGCTCATGTTTTGGTCTTGAATTTAACATGCATCTATGGTTCCTGATATTCCATGAATAGTAGGGAAGTACCCTTGGTTGGAAGAATTAAAGATGCACAAGTAGCTTTTGTTGCTTTTCCATAGAAGAAGGTCTTGGCCACTATTTTGGTAGCTGACATTCCTCCCTCATATGGTATGTTGTTGAGTAGGAATTTCTGTAAGGATGTAGGAGGTGAGATTCAGATGGATTAGTCACATGCTCTGATCCCAAGTCAATGGAAAAATGAAGAAGCTGCTACGTGAAAAAAAAATTGAATACATTGTGCAAAAGATAGATGATCCAAAGGCACAAATATTTTATGAGGACATAGGGCATGGTAACTACATGATTATGTCACAAGATGAGTAAATTCTTCCTAAGGAAGTGATTCATAATCCTAATGGTGTTTGGACTTTTGAATTTGATGGCAGCTGCTCTTCAGCTAGTTCTGGAGATGGTGTGGTGCTTGATATCCCCAAAAGATAAGATTCATCCTTTTTCCTTCAATTTACTTTACTCGAAAATACAAATAATATAGCTGAGTATGAGGCTCTCATTCTTGGTTTGAACATGGAAAAATAAATGGGAGTAAAGAATCTTCTTGCTTGTGGTGATCTTTGAGATGATTGTGAAGCGGGTAAGATATATTTACTAGGTCAAGAATATAAGACTAAAAACTATAGAAATGTTAGCTGTGATTCTATTGAGTTTCTTGATGCTTTCTCCATTGAAGTTGTGCCAAGAGAAAGGAACACTAGAGCTGATTCTCTAGCTGTCTCGGGGTCTTTGTTGATCCCTCACCCATATTTATCTCAGGAGAAATTTACCATTGAAATGATTCATAGGCCTAGTGTACCTGATAATGCAAACAATTGATAGGTTTTAATGATGATCAACATGTTCTCTCTTTCTTGGAGCTTAGAGATAATTTTGATCAGTTGTACTTTGAAGGAAGTGACAATCTTCCTAGAGAGTGTGTATCCTCCAATGAAGAAGGTGTCAAAGAAGAGATGGATCAAGATGGCTGCATCAAATTGAAAGGTAACAAGATCCCCAAAGGGATGGTAAGTTTGGAAGAGTTGTTTGATAAACATGATAGGTACATTAAGTCTAAAGCTTCCAAAGGAGCTCGACAGTCTGCTGAATGTGAAAAGGTGAACATTGGGAGTCTTGAGGAACCCAAGATGGTGAACATTGGAAAGTGTTGCACTCAAGAGGAGAAGAAGAAAGCAGTAAATCTGTTAAAAAGGTATGCTGATGTTCTTGCATATTCATATGATGACCTCAAAGATTTCCAGCCAAAGGAAATGCAACACTTCATTCCTCTAAAACCTAGGATCAAACCTTTCAAGAAAAAGCAAAGGAAATACAATCCCAAGGTTGCTTGATACTATTTTCCAAGAGATCCAGAAGCTTGTTGAAGGAAAGGATTATCTTCCCAATACACCATTCTACATGGATTGCCAATATTGTGCATGTGAGGAAGAAGAATGGTGAGATTCGATTTGTGTCGATTTTAGAAATTTGAATCAAGCTTCTTTAAAAGACAACTATCCTCTCCCTATGATGGATCAAGTGTTACAAGATGTCACAGGCTCAAAGATGTTATCTATGCTAGATGGATTCTCAGGGTACAATCAAGTGGAGGCTAATATCACGCAGATCGAACAAGACTACCTTCACTACTCCTTGGGGCACCTTTGCCTACAAGAGGATTCCTTTTGGTCTCATCAATGCTGGTGCCACTTTTCAAAGGGAAATGGACTTGGCTTTTGGAAGTCTTAAGGGAAAATACATTGTTGTGTATCTTGATGATTTAACCATATTTTCTAAAGCTAGAGCAGATCATTTTCAACACCTTTAAACAATCCTAAGAAGTCTGTCTTTTGTGTCACTGAAGGTAAGTTGTTGGGACATATTGTTTCCAAGGAAGGAATCAAAATTGATCCATATAGATTTCTAGCAATTCAGCTCACCTAGAAATGAAATGGGTTTGAAGGAAAATGTGAAAATATTTCCAAATCACCAAGAAAATCACAATCGGGGTTTCATCAACATAAAACATGTGTTTTTGAGTTAAGATGTTCCGATGTCTCTCAACCCCAAAACCAAACACACATAATGTATTAGGTTTTAGGGTTTGGAAGACATGGAACATATGACATGCATTTTCCCTCACATGTCCCAATGCATCTAACACCCAAAAACCTGACACAAAGGGCTTGTCTAGGTTTTGGGGATTGGGGAATATGTAACATATAACATGCTAAGATGTAAAATGTTTTGATGCAAGGAAATCCTAAAACCCAACGCAAAGAGACTGTCAGGTTTCGAAGATCATAATACATTTAACATGTAAAAATGTTTGGTGTGTTAGATATCAAAAGCACTGAGAGGGGGGTGTGAATCAGTGCTTAACATAATTAATACCTTTAAAAAATTTATATCTTACTTAAATGAACTAGTAGTTATACTAAGAGCATAAGAGAAACTTGAAACAAGCAACACAAAAGAGAGTGACACAGTTTTATAGTGGGAAACCCAAGAAGGAAAAACCCACTTTGAAATCAACCTTTTATTTAGAACACCAATTTTAGAAAAATCGATTTACAAATGATTAAGCACCCACTTCAAATATTCTTTCAAGCACAAAATTAAAGTTTTCCAAGCACCTGATCATCTTAATTTAGTCCAAGCACTTACTTAGACAATATTAGCCAAATTATTGATCATTTAGTGACTTGGTTTCTTTATCAACTGATCACGATCCTTTACTAACACAAATCATTCATTTTCTCTTGTTCTACTATTTATTCTCTAATGGATTTTATTGTCAAGGATACCTAATTTACACCTAAATCCCAGTCTATGCCTTGGTTACACCTACTTTATTACTATATTTGAGTATAACAATATGAGAATTTTGAGTTCTATTCAATTTACTTTCACTCTTCATTGTTATTCACTAATCCCTCTATCACCGTAATCAGCTCTTCACTACAATCCTTTTATATTAAAAACTCTTCATACCTTCCTTTACTTAACTTCTCACTTCTTCTCTTAATATTATCTTATCAACATTTTAAAATCAATTCTTTGTTTGTCTCACTATTTTTCTTTCAATTTCATATAGTGCTTTATATTATCTATTTGCTCTTTCTATCTCATATCATTTATCACCACTTATTCATTATTTCTTCTCTATCTTCATATGATCCCCATTTTATCTCTTTTGTACACAATATTCTTTCAAGGAATTTGAATAACAAGAAAAACTCACTACTTGCCTTGTTTTTACACTCTTAAAAATCTCTACTCAACTTCGGTTGTCTCACTTTTAATGACTCTTCAACTTCACCCCTTTGTTTGACTTCTAGTTCTTCAATAGAAGATAAAAAAAAAAAAAAACATTTCAACTTACACATCCTTAAAGCATTTTTCATCTTCTTTATGTTACTCTTTAACCTTTCTCTAACTTTTCCCATTCCAACCACATCCATTCGAAACCCCGACTTTACATATCTTGCTTGTGAGATCAAAGGACTTTCAACAAGTAGGAAGAGAACAATAAAGAATTATTTTGGATTCAAATTTTTGTTTTAAGGATTTGAATTTTTAAGGAATAATTTAATATTTTAACTAGATTAAGGTCCTTGAATTCTTCAAAAGAGACAATACAACTTTATTGGCTTAATAAACATAAAGGAAACTTGCATTAAGCCTATACCAAAACCCAATATTTTCACAGTGATATTCACCATGCTTATATAGATACTCCCATGTGGATTCTAACTATTTCATCAACTTTTGTTTAAAGTGTGAAGATCCCATGCTATCCACTTAGAATATTCACATACCTTTTGGAGAAATCCAACTTTAATTTTCAAAAGAAACTTTCAATAGAACTTCCACCCCATAGTTAAGTTATGCACGAATGACACTAAACGTGTATTAACATGGAGAAAATATGTTTCAACAAATTGGATTGAGTTTCAACACATTAAGATGACCCCAAAGAACATGAGTCGACTATAATATAGTCTCCATTTCATGAAATTACATTGAAAAAAATATAAAATAGTTGTTCCACTATTAAAAACCGATCATGTGCACATTTTCTAGATTTTACTAAATAATATATCTCTTGAGACTCAACCAAACTCAAAAATTTCTTTTTCAACGGCTTTATATGCCTTACATAAAGGTTTCCTTAACTAATGAATTTTGAATTGGTGGAATCTTCTTATTTAAGTAAAACATGTTTGTGGAAACCCTAGTTTAGGAGTATTACATCTGATACATGAGAGTCCATTATAGTATAAAAATTGCATTTTATTCTTTCTTAGTGTATGGAATTTGAAGAATCCTTTACATGTGGACCTGTGGAGAGTACTTGCACCTTCCTTTAACCCTTTAACTATTTGAAGACCTTTAAAAGTTCTCTTATACTCTTATATCTAAGCATGTCACAATGCAAGAATAAATAACCTCTGCTTGTCATGCATCAATTAGGAAAAGAAGATAGATATAAATAGACCCTTGAAAAACTATTCAAACACCATTGAAAGGATCTAATAAAATGCATCAATAATTTTCCTTCATGAATAGAATAGAAACACACATATATAGTTCATTTATGACGTGACAGTGAACGAGAATGTCCAACCAACCAAGTGAAGGGAATAAGGCACCATTTGAAACAACTATTACACTGTTTCTTTGAGTAAATCCTTGAAGTAAAAGCACTTAACATACGTCATTCATGCTAAAAACCCTTGTATAATCTTGAAGACTCTCATTGAAGAGTAGAATGGATAGGCTCAACAAGACTATTCCTTGAGAAGAGTGGCCATTAGTAGCACCAACTAAGATTGAAGACTTGAGCACCAAATAATTGTGAAGGCTCAAACTAGTGTAGTTTAGACCAAATGCAACTTTTTCCTTCATTGATTTCATGGCCAGTCTAAGAAGAAAAATAACTGCCTTACTAAAATGAATAGAACTTTTCAACCACACCTCCAATTGACAAAATTATTTTTGACACATGAATTATAGGACAATTTTCTACAAAAATTCTCTATGACTTATCCGAATAAGCCCTCATATTCTTTATTGAGTGCTAATAAGGCAAGAAACTTGAAATGCATTTTTCACAAAGACATTCTTAGAGAAACTTGAATAACTCAAAATCCCCATTTCAGAATATGATGAAATTTGACATGGAACACTACAAGACATCCCTATACACATTCCATGTGTTTGTTAGCCATAGGTTTTCCTGTGAAGCTCTGACCAATCTCATTTGCAAGCAAGAACAACTGGGTTCCTCAAGAGTAGTTTTGGCTAGAAGTAGCATTTTTCTCCAAAACTTGTTTCTTGACATTCTAAGTCCTAGAATGATTCCATCCACATGATATACACTTGCTAGAAGTATTTTACTACTTCAATTTGCACCACATATACTCACATGACTCAACATGCACTTATAGACATCAATTTGACTTAATATAGACTAACATGAACCCAACACTCTATGACTCCCTAAACACACCAATTCCATGACAAAGAAGCACTGAGACAACATAGAGACATCAATGAAAACTATACACAAAGGTGAGCAACAAACTCCCCATTTTTCATTGATGTCAACACCCACACACGCTAATACAAATTGATGAAAATATGACAACCCACATAACAAACTATAGCATATTCATATTCCCCAGGCACATATTCTCCCCCTTTGACATCCATGACAAAGATGGGACAACCAAAGAAATGAAAAAACAACAAAAAGAGAAAAAACATACCTCATAGATTTCTCCCCTAGGATTTAGGCATAATTGAGACAAAACAATCACCATGCAAGACACAAGACCATTTGACAAGGCTGATATGAAGACATACCTAAACTAACCAAGGACACACATGCAACAAACTTGAAAAAAAATTTCATGAACAACACCATGAGCTAGTAGACTAGCTCCCCCTCTCTTGAAGCTCTTTTTGGCACATTACAGGAGCTGATTTTGCAAGATAAATGCTCCCTTGAGTTTTCCAAGGCAACTTAATAGCTAGTAGGATCAAGAATGACTCCCAATTCATCCCTGAGATGCTCAAATGCTTCCTTTGGAAGTGGATTTTTCATAATGTTTGCAATCTCTTCTTTTGTGCTCACATATACAAGGTTAATATTTTTATCATTCACTTGTTCCCTCAAGAAATGAAATTTGATTGGAATATGCTTAGTATTTGAATGGAATACTATATTTTTAGAGACACTAATGACACTAGTGCTATCATAAATCAAGGGAGTTGGTTCATCAAATTTTACCTTGTAGTCTTCCAACGTTTGCCTCATCTAAAGAACTTGAGTGCAACACATGGCAGAAACTATGT
Source organism: Taxus wallichiana var. yunnanensis (assembly GCA_018340775.1). Taxonomy (NCBI): domain Eukaryota; kingdom Viridiplantae; phylum Streptophyta; class Pinopsida; order Cupressales; family Taxaceae; genus Taxus; species Taxus wallichiana. Next base: position 604,687,310 of record CM031234.1, read on the forward strand.
ACTCTACTTCACAAGTAGATAATGCCACTGAAGATTGTTTTTTCTCAACCATGACACTAGACATTTTCCAACAAAGAAGGCTCCACCACTTGTGCTCTTCCTGTCATCAATATTTCTAGCCCAATCTACATTAATGTATGCTCTTATATTGAAGTCTTTTCTTGTAGGATACCAAAGGCCATACTCTAGAGTTCCCATGAGATATCTAAGTATCCTCTTGACTTCCTTGAGATGTGTTTCTCTTGGATTCTCTTGAAACCTACCTGCTAAAACCATAACTTGCATAATATCTGGCCTTGATGTAGTGGAATAGAGAAGGCTACCTATCATAGATCTATATATAGTGTTTTGTCCACTTTAGGTGAGTCATCTTCTTTGCTTAACTTGCATCCTACCTCCATTGGTGTGCTTATAGGTCTGAAATCTTCCATTTTGAACCTTTTTAGCATTTCCTTGATGTATTTAGCTTGGGATATAAAGATTCCTTGATATGATTGGTTTATATGAAGACCTAGAAAGTATGAAAGATCACCAAGCATAGAAATTTCAAACTCTTTACTCATCACATCAGAAAATTCATGAGTCATCCTTTCATGATCCCCTCCAAAAATGATGTCATCAACATAAACTATGACAATTAGTAGCTTTTCTTCTTCTTCCTTGATGTAGAGATTGCTATCAGCTACTCCCTTTCTGAAACCTTGCTCAATAAGATAAGCATCCAACCTACTATACCAAGCTCTAGGAGCTTGTTTGAGCCCATACAAATCCTTTTTTAACCTGCAAACATAGTCCTTATCTCCACTCAAAGAGAATCCTTTAGGCTGCTCAATATACACTTCCTCATTTAAGTTGCCATTTAGAAAGGAAAATTTGACATCCATTTGAAATTTTTGATTTTCTTATGGGATGCATATTCCAAGAATAATTTGATTGCTTCCATCCTTTCCATTGGTGCAAAAGGTTTCATCAAAATCAACTCCTTCCATTTTTGCATAGCCTTTACACACAAGTCTTGCTTTATTTCTTGTCACTTCACCTTTTTCATTCATTTTATTCCTAAAGACCCATTTTGTTCCTATGACATTCTTGTCTTTTGGCCTAGGCATAAGCTCCCATGTTTCATTCTTCTCAATTTGGTCAAGTTCTTCATTCATGACATCTATCCAATGTTTTTCATTACATGCTTCTTGCACATTATTTGGTTCTATCATAGATAAGAGGGTTGTGTCTTCATTGTTTTGTTGACTTCTTAGCTTCCTTCTTGTGAGCACACCACCTTATTTACTTCCTATAATCTGATCTATAGGATGGTCTCTTCTAACTTGCCTTGAAGGTGTCTTGGTGTCATGACTTTCTTCTTCTTCTTCCACTTCTTCTACCTCTTCATGTGTGCTTCTTATTTCATCATCATCATCATCATCATCATTTTCAATGGTATGTGCATCATATTCATGGCTATCCTTAGGATGATTTCTGATTTTTGAAGGCTAAGTTTCATCTATTTTTACATTTGTACTTTCAACCACCTTCTTAAGCCTCTTGTTGTAGCATGTATGGGCTGCATTAACTAATGAATAACCAATAAATATGCCCTCATCACACATGGAATCAAACTTTCCCAAATCTTCTTCATCATTCTTGATGTAGTACCTACTCCTAATGACTCTTATGTGTTTCACATTAGCTGGTCTTTCTTTCCATAGTTCATAGGGTATTTTTCTACTATCTACTCTTAATTGAGCTCTTTTTAGAATATAAACAACTATGCACACTACTTCACTCCAATAGCTATCAGGAAGTCTAGATTCATTCAACATGGTCCTACTCATTTCTTACATGATTTTGTTCTTTCATTTTAACCACACCATTTTGTTGTGGTGTCCTAATAGCTGAGAATTGCCTTTGAATTCCATGTTCTTTGCAATAATCATCAAATTCATTAGAACAAAATTCTCCACCCCTATCTGATCTTAAGCATTTTATTTTTGTGTTCTTCTCATTCTCCACAAGTTCTTTGAAGGCTTTAAACCTATCCAATGCTTCTGATTTGTGTTTTAGGAAAGATACCCATGTCATCCTAGTAAAATAATAAATTAGAAACATGAAATACTCATCACCTTGCATACTTGCACTTCTTGTAGGCCCACATAAGTCTATATGAATAAACTCCAAAGGTTGAGTAGTTGAATACTCTTTTGATTTGAATGTCCTTTTTGTTTTTTTGCCATATAAACAAGATTTACATGTAGAATCTGTTGGTTTCACATTTTGGCATGTTTCTAATTCCCTCTTTAACACTCAATTTCACAAGATTATCAAAGTTGATGTGTCCTAATCTCATGTGCCATAACCATTTTTCATCTAGTTTTCTTGCAAAAAATTTTTCTTTGTTTACCTCTTTGACCACATACATGTTATTTTTTTCCTTTTTTTGCTTTTCCAACTCTCTTCCCTATTTTTCCATTAATAATCTTATATCCTTTATAATTGAAAATCAGATTGTAGTCTTGTTTTCATATTTGGCTAACACTTAACAAGTTATGTTTGAGTCCTTCAACATATAATACATTTTCTATAACTATTTTTCCATTATCAAGACTAAGAGTTCCCTTGCCCACAATATTTTCAGAATTGTTATCACCAAATCTAACAACCCATGAAGCATTATTTGAAAAGAAATGAACTTACTTTTGTCACCTATCATATGAATGGATTAACCACGATCCAAGTACCAAATCATTCCTTCATCTTGCTCATGAAAAGTAGTTTGAGCTATCATACCATTGTCTTCTTTCTTGTTTGATCTATCTTTCATCACATATATCCACTTTCTTTGTTTGGGTGTTTTGTGAGTTACACATGCTAGCTATGTGACCCTCCTTTTGACATTTGTAACACACTAGATTATAGCTTATTCTTGTATGTTGCAAGTTAAATTTTATTCTATTTCCTCTAGCATTTCTTCTACATTTCTCAGCTTTGTGACCAAACATATTACAAGAAAAACAATAACCATAAAAGGAATGAGAGTACCTCATGGCATATGTGATTCTTGGGGGTTTTCCTTCTTTTTGCAGATTTGGTGGCCTCCTTATTCATGGTGTATGAGATGCTTGATGTAGACTTCTCTTATTTCTTCTTTGATGGTTCATCTTCCTTATTCTCTTCCTTGAAACCAATACCTATTTTATCACTTACATCCCTTTGAGTACTTAGAATGTTTTTAGGACACTTGAGCTTCATTTCTATCTTCTCATACATCTTAATTTTGTTATTTGTCTATTCTAATTCAGCCTTGTGGAGTTCTAAATCTGATTTCAACCTTTGACATTATTCTTCCTTTGCTTTGTAGGATTGGGAAATATTTTCCATCTGATTTTCAAGTTCCTTGAGTTCAATCATTTAATCTTCTTCTTTTTGGCTTTGCTTATTTTCAAGAATGTGGTTTTGTTCTTCATAATTTTTTAGGGTGCTATAGATACTAAAAATTGGGACAAATTCCCTTAACCCTCGTCAATTAAATAAATTCATACTATACCCACTCATGTCCCTACTGCACACATGTTAATTAATTTAATTACAATAATTAAATTAATTAATTACCTCACCCCTCCACCTCACCTAAAACCAAATCACCTATCCACCTCACTCAAAGACCCATTCATAGTCTATTAATTAACTAGGACTAATTCTATACCAATCCTAACCAACTAAGACTTAGTCTAAACCTAACATTAAATCTCATTACCTCTCTTAGAAGAACTCATACTTATTTGTGCGGACCATATCACTTGAGACCCAGATTAAGGATATCAGTCACACCAAAATAGTAAAGTTCAGTCTTTTTTGCAAACCTAGGATTACCCACCTTAACCGACGCGATTATTACTCAACCAAAATCCAGGTCACCTAACCGCCATCGGTTAGGTTAAATATGTTTTTCCAACCCGTCACCTAGGTTGGTCCAAGGATTGATTTATGACATAGAAATTTTGCATTTGTATTCTGAAGAATACATGCAAATAGATGATGAATCAAAGCATTCCAAGCCTCCATTAACACTCACCTTCCTCCTTCATGATCTCCGATCACAAAAAGAGCACACAAGCTCTACTACCATGGCACTAGGATATGATCACGCTTCTTCTTATATTGTCATCAAACTATCACCATATTCACCAACACCTATAAATCTAAACTTAGATTAGTGTTTTGTTTCTTTGTATTAAGTTCTTATTTTAATAGTTAGATTCCTTATTTACTTCTTTCTTCTACCAAACTCTCTACCGTATAACCATCGCTCACCCAACTATCCGATATATTATTAAACAAATCATTTCCCTCAGCCTAACACCTCTACCAACCTTCTTGAACCTATACATAAATATTACCACCCTTCTCATCTTCTTTACACTCTCGACACAACCACAAAGAGACTCAAAATATCATTTTTTGGGATTTGGACCATATTGCCCCTACCAACATCATTACTTAACTATCATCAATCATCCTGTCTAACCAATGTAGGTTAACCCAATGACATCGGTCTCTATGTCATTTAATATTCTCCAACCAGCAAGCCTTCCAATTAACCAAAACTAACTTAGACCTCACCTAATCATTCCTAGATGCTTTACTGCACTCTCATCGACCTAAAAACCTAGAATAACCCACCAAACCTTCCCATCTAATCATAGCCTTGCATGCTTAGATTATATTTATTTATTGTATTTGCGAGATACCTAAATCATATAACTATAGTAGGATTTCTTTATTTCATGATATTTGTTGCATTAATTTGTATTTAAAAGTGGATTGAAAACCTTCTAGGAAACACCACACTTCTCGGATCTCGCATTTTCTAGCGTACCACTAACCTATATTATTAATGCTATTTTGTGGTCTTGTTGTGTTTCTTACAGGTCGTTCCTCCTAGCCAAAGGGAAGCTCTCTATGATCAGCTTGGATCAAAATTCAATAACGCGCGCATTCAACCAACAACCTTCTTCGTCTAAAATAGGTATTCCTCATACACCCTAATCTCTTATTTGTTTCGTCTCCAATGCAAAATTTAGGTGAAACATTTGGTCACATTCACTCCTACATGGGCTAACCCCACTCTCATCTATATTTAGGGCAACCAATTATATTTTTGTTAGCATCGCTTATCAATACAAGCTACGTGAAAAAAGGGGCAAATGTACACACTGAAAATTGGGACAAATTCCCTTAACCCTCGTTAATTAAGTAAATTCATACTATACCCACTCATGTCCCTACTGCACACATGCTAATTAATTTAATTAAAATAATTAAATTAATTCATTACCTCACCCCTCCACCTCACCTACAACCAACTCACCTATCCACCTCACTCAAAGACCCATTCACAATCTATTAATTAACTAGGACTAATTCTATACCAATCCTAACCAACTAAGACTTAGTCTAAACCTAGAATTAACTCACATTACCTCTCCTAGAAGAACTCATACTTATATGGGAAAAATATTCTTTCACCGAATTATTATGTGATAAAATAGATAAGGTAAAGGTCAAGGAGGAGTACCTGTGATTTTGTAGATGGTAGGTTGAGTACGCATTCTTGACTTTATCCAAGCTGATTGTAGAGAAATCCTTTTTGTCTGGGAAGGACTACCTATAGAAACAAAGCAAGACAAAAAAATGATATTAAATAGTAAGCGTCGAGGATTGCCTAGCAAGGCTAGATCCAGAAGCGTGATGCTTTCTAGAATAGCTATCAATCCTTTGTTTTTGATCAAATTAATGAAAGTAAATACGAGAAATAAAGGTCCTATTCTTAATCCTTTGATTTAGGTATGTCAAAATGTTATCAAAAAACTAGATTAAGAAAAGTATTGAAATCTAAACTAATCTAGCATTAGGAAAGGTATGTTTTTAGTTGGGACAGGTCATAGGGGTGTTAGGTAAGGTCAAAAAGGTATCTGGTAAGGTCTGGGTGGAATTTAGGTGATTTTAGAGGAAGTTTTGTGAAGGTTAGCAGAAAAAATAGTGACCAATATCGATCGATGACCAATGACGGTAGAGAGGGGAGACCGACGATGGTTAAGGTGACCACCTCGGTAGGGGCAATTTGATAATAAATTATTAAATAGAGGTTTTAAGGCTCTCTGTGATTGCACAAAGAGTGAGGGTAGTATGGTTTGGGTTGTAATATGAACGAGAAGAATTAGGGATACTAAGGAGGAGGTTTAGAATGGTGAAAATACTTGGGATGGTTAAATAGTGGGTTGGTGGGAAGAAGGTGATGTATAAGCAACAAAGGAAATAAACTACTGAAAGGAAACTAGAGATCTACAAAAGGAATAAGCAAAATGATTAGGACCACAATACTTACTTGATGTCTTACAGATCTTGGGAGGTGGATGAGGATGGTAGTTGATCCGTGAAGATATTTTTTCTTCGGTTCCATGGCAATATGGCCTATGTGCTTCCGTGAGTTTTCCAATGCTATGGAAGGGAAACCAGATGCTTGTTTTGCAGACCTTTGTGGTTGTGTGTGTTCATCATCTAGATGTAAGAGGGATTGAAGATTCACGCTTGAATGCAATCAAGATCCAATAAATAAATGACCAACATAAGTAAAGAGTTTTAAAAGTGTATATAAGGTAACCAATGGTGGTTAAGGTGACCGACATCGGTTGAGGGATAACCGGCGTCGGTTAGGGTGGAAAGTCTAGGTTTACCAAAAATAGGTAGATCTTTACTATTTTTGGCATGATTATGATTGAATCCACTTAGGGAAGTGGAGTTCATGTGAGATAAGGTAGGAAGGTTAGGTTAAGTGGTGACTCGGCCTTGGGAGTGATGACTCAAGTCATTTGTGAGAGTGATGACTCGATCATTATGAGTTAAATGCCCCTAAAATGGCTCCAGGGGTGAGGTGTCTAGGTGATGTGTAAATTAACTTAATTAAAAATTAAATTAATTAATAATTTGAGGATGAACATTAATTCAATTATAAGTAATTAAATTAATAAGAATGTGAGGTAAAGGGGTCATGGTTAGGTGAACACGTTACGTTAATTGATTAAAGGGGACCAAGGGGAGTGTGACCCAAATTTGGTGTCTACATTTTCCCCTTTCTATCACGTAGCTTGTATTAGTAAGTGATGCTGACAAAAAAGGGAGTTGGTGTCCCAAGTATAAGTGGAGGTTAGGTTGCCCCAAGTAGGGCTAAAGGTGATCCCCCTCAAACTACGAACCAATGAGGTTGGAAAAGTAGTCGGGGAGTGGTTTGATAAATAGGTAATTTATGAAATTAAGGGTTAGTAGGTAAAGGTATGGTCATTTTGGGTAATGGGTAATGGGTAATGGCAATCAAACACACACACACATATAGATTGTGATATGGTACAAGGTGGAAGAGATTGCAAACTCTATGTTTTCAAAAGGGTGATACATTTATCCAAATGAGGTTGACATGATTTAGGTATCTAAGGTATATGATATGTTTATGAAGCACAATGATGTCCGGTGTAGGAATGGGTAATAGGTTTTGTTCCATGGCACCAAAGGTATGGTTGGGATAAACATCACGTCATTAGGCAAGGTAAGGTCATTAGGCTAAACAACACGGGTAACAACATCACAAGGTATAATGAGTACACAAATTATAATATCACAAAAGGTGGTTAAGGTCAGGGTATGTAGGTTAGGGCACAAGTAAGGCCGATGTATATGTAAATAACATGTCCCTAAACACAATTAAGGAAATGTACATGTAATGTAGGCTTGTGGGTAAGGTGTAATAGGTGTTGGTAAGGTCAAAAGTTGTTAGATCAATAATGGTTTTAGGCAGAATGGGCATGGGGTGGGTTAAATGGTTATGTTGGGTGACCGATGCCGGTTAAAGCTTAATCCGACACCGGTTTGCTAGGGAACGACATGAATGACATCTATCATGTAAATTTGTGGTTAAAAATGAAAAATCCACTTTTTATGGAATCATTTTAACCTTTCCACTTTTAGAAAATGATAGAGGAGAACTATAAGAGTGAAAGCGGCAATACAAGGTGTCGATTTGAGTTGGTGATCCACATAGCAGTGATTGACATTCAATTGGTGGGTCCATGAGATTGAGTTGATTGATTCGATTTGTTGTGAGATGAGGAGTTGAGTTTGGCATGGTAGAGGTGGGAGTGGGTGGACCACCGACATAAGTAACTTGCCACCATGGAGACGGTGCCAAGATGAGGTAGGAGTCAATCCAAATCCTTTATTTGATTGAAAGAGAGTTTTTGAAATCATTTTGTGTAAAATTTTGGTGTAATGTTAATTTGTGAAATCATGGTTAAAAATGAATGAAATGAGGTAGGGGGAAGGTCCAATGTAGCTCGAATAGGGTTGGTAATGAAGCTAGGATAGGTTTGGGTGGTTGGGAGTAGGTATTTAGGTTGTTTTTGTAAATTTGTTGATAATAGGGATGGGGGTTTTGATTTTTGGATGAAATAGAGACCGACGTCGATCATGGGTCAAATGACGACGTCAATTGGATTTGGTGGCATTAGTCAAGGTTTGGGTTACTACGACGTTAGTCAAAAAGGACCGATGATGGTTATAATGATGGATTCCTATCATGATTAAGAGTAAATAGGTGAAAGAAGGGATAGGTAGGAAAGTAAAATAGGTAAGGAGGGGTAGGTGAAGATTTATGTAGAGGGAAAAGGGTAAAATTTTATTTTGGTGATGTGGGATAGGTAAGTAGGTGAAATGAACTAAGATAGTGGGTAATGATGATAAGGGACAATAGGTTTGTAGGTGAATTAGGTAAAGGGGGTAGGCATGATTGATGTGGTTGGGTATTGTGTGGTGGGTAATAGGTGATTTGAGGTGGTCAAGTCTTGACAAGGTCATGTTGGATGATGCAGGTGAGAGATCAACTGAGGATGAGGGACAAAGTACCACCCCTACTTGGTACAAATGTGGCCTAGTGTGACTACAGAGGAGTGGGAGCACATGACCAATGTTGGACTTAGTGCGATTTGACGCTATAGGTGTATATCCCAGGATCATAGTTTGATGGTTGCTCTCATTGATAGATGGGATTCCACGACCAATACCTTTCACTTACCGATGGGTGAGATGATCGTCACCTTGGAGGATGTGTATAGGATCCTATGACTTCCTATTGTTGGGGAGCCAGTATATTCCATTTCATCAGAGGCATCGATGGAGCCGATAGTGGTGGTATTTGGTGAGGTGATGGGTGAGATGAGGTATCACAACATGAGTCTCACTTATGGAGATATGTATGCAACCTATCCACAAGAGACTAGGCTATTAGTGTTGATGGTGGCGGTGGGATGTTTTGCACTACTAGATTCTGAGGGTGGTAGATTTCCGTGAGAATTGATGGGGTGCTATAGGATATGATCGAGGAGCGGATATGCTTTGTTTGGGCACCAACCTTCCTAGTTTAGCTGTATAGGGAGCTATGGGCCTATGGGAGATTGAGGAGATTTGGTATGTGCTGTACCTATTTATTACACTGTTGGGCATACGAGCACATCATTTGTGTGTGCCCAATTGGTTTTCCATGACATGATTGGTTCGGGGTGGCTTTCTTAGAGTTGGTTTTAGATGATGGGTACTAGTCGGTGGACAACTAAGGGTGGCGAGGGACATATATGATGTGTCATACTACAAGCAATGATTGAGGGACTTTTGGTAATTAATATCGTGTGGAGGTCATATGTGGACTATCCATCATACAAAGGCATGGTTGAGGAGTTAGAGAAGTCAGTAACTACTTAGATGGATACAGGGGCAATGTGTCGGGAGCATGAGATGATACCCATGGATAAGGTCGATGGTAGTTTGGAGTATGAAAAACATGCCCCCGCCATTCCCACAAGATGCCATAGAGATGATGTGGAGAGACCATGTCTCCACCACATTCGAGTGTTCCTACAGGGTAGGAGGAGTAGCACTGAGATAGGTGGATTGATGACGTGGGAGTCACTGATGGATATAGGTAGTGGTGGGTGACACAACTATAGGCACACCGCTTGAGGCTAGGACAACCCGATTTAGCTATTATCATAGTGTAGAGGGATACATTATAGGGTCAGGTGGCCATCTTATGTAGACACAAATTACGGGGTTACAGGGGACAACTGATAGGGTCGAGAGCATATGTGGCCACTTTAAAAGCTCGAGTGATGGCCCTACAGCCCGGGTAAGCAGGGGCATGCACCCGCATAGGGTGGATATGGGGATGGATGACATGTGGCCACCTTACATGTAAATGTGGCTGGTTTACAAGGCTAGTTAGCCATGACATAGGTACAGGTAGTGGCCTTACAGGCCTAGGTTACAACACATGTATCCCCACAGGCCCAAGGACATGGTCCCATATTACGTGGCACCTTCACGAGGTCGAGTCTTATGGCACAGCAGGGGAAAACATCGGGATAAGGGGCATGACCATTATTAGTAGGGTAGAGTTCACAGGATTAGGTTGCAGTGAGACCCATGACACCACCTCGAAATGTTTCGATGATGAGGTTCGTGGATGCCTCGAATGAGGCTCGCCACTATGAGGATCATTCGGCGACTTGCTGGTATAGATGTTCCCTCATATGCCAAGTTCAAGCCTAGAAGGCATCCAATGAATAGACGAGATCCAAGAATCACAACTTTGGTAACACAAGGGGTCATCGACCCTAGAGAAAGGGCCAGCCATGGTGAGGTTTGAGCGCTCAAAGACCGGGCCCGACAGAGGGTCATGAGGAGGAGACATGTGAGATTGGACATGAGGGCATTATGTGGGAGATGATTGATATCCATAGAGGATATTGTACTATCATTTTGATTTTTATATATATACCGTCCTACGTGCCAAAGATGAGATTGTACATGATATTTTTGAGATACTAATATTTATTGTATATCTATGTATATATGTATTGATACACAGACTCTCCCATTTATATAGTTGATGATGTTGATTGGATGGATGATGTACTCATTTTTAAATTTCCATTGTTATTGTGTATTGATGGAAACTAGGTGAATTAGGCATGATTGAGTTGAGGTCATGTAGGCATGGTTGAGTTTAGGTCATTTAGGCATGATGGAGTTCATATCATTTAGGCATGGTGGCGTCGGGTATAGGCATGAGGGAGTCAAGTCATTTAGGCATGATGGAGTCTGGGTGATTTAGGTAGTCAAGGTCATGTAGGCATGATGGAGTCGAGATATAGGCATGGTTGAGTTTAGGTGAGTTAGGCATGGTTGAGTTTAGGTGAGTGAGGCATGGTGGATTCGAGGTATAGGCATGGTTTGGTCATGTTTTTGTGTTTGATTTAATTTCCAAGTTATTAGTAGTATGGAAAATAAATAAATGATGATGTATATGTATGTTGTGGTGTAAATTTCCAAATATTTGATATCATGGAAATGTGAAATGATTGATGTATGATATGATGATGTGAGAAAATGGTAGGTATGTATTTTGTTATGATTGTTTAATTTCCCAATTTTGTTAAAAATGGAAACTCACTAAGGTAGAATGTGAATATAAAAGGGGAAAATTGGTTAGGGGAAAGAGTGGCCAAGCTAACCTCCAAGGGCCCCATGCCCTCAAAGTGCTACCTACATAGCCTCGGTGAAAAGGGGCCTTAGGCTGATTTAGTTCTCCCATAAGCTAGGAAAGTGTTGTCATGCAAATGTGAAACAAGGAAATTGATAATTTCCGAGTGCGACAACTATACCCATGTGCAAATTTTTTCATGTCCTACCATCCCCAAGAACACCACGTATATCTAGTTAGTCCAAGTGACCTCCAAATTAATGTTATATCATACCCCTAGGTGATTTAGGAAAGTCTATTCATTCCCCCTAGGTGATTTTAGGAGTTCATTTGCAAGCTATAGATAGTTGTAAGAAGGGCTATCACTGGCCTTCCTAATTGGAACAACCTCACGGAGTGGAACAAAAGATCCTAAGTGGACATGGAGGTAATTAAAAGGTATTGGGACATCATGGAAATAATTTAGGAATATTTTGGAAGGGCTCGGAGAAGTTGGGGTAGTTTCACCAAAATTAGGGTTCACAGGCCTAGTTAGTGCGCAAGCTAAAATAATAACTAGGATTTAGAAGATGATTTTCGGGAGCTCTGGATGGAGTTAGGAGTAAAAAAACATATCTGAAAATATAATTCCAAGACCTACAAGATGGTGAAATCATATTTCGACAACACTTTGCACATCAGTCTGCATGGAATATTTTCTTAGGCACAAGTGGAGTACCAAATCACAATTCCAATTTTTAGGGATCAAATGGATGAATAAAGACATGAGACCCCCACCATTGGATTCAAAATGCCATTTAAATTTAGAATCATATAAATTTTTTCCAATAAATTCCACCAGGAGCTCAAGTTATCATCATTCCAAGTCACCCTCTTGGAGACAGTCTAGGAGTTAGTCAATTTTTGGGACACGTGTCAGCACAGAGGCTGGCAGATTTTATGTCCCCGATGTTCCCGAGTTTGGGTACATCAGATCTTATAAAATGCACCCAACCCCTATGGGGAGTCTTTTGGTCACCCATGTGACCGACTTTCAGCCCCCAAGTGCATTTTTGGAGCTCAAACTCCATGCCGTCGGATTGAGGACACGTGTCAGGTCCGAGACCACCATGGAATTTGATGTCCCTCATGTCCCTAAGGTTAGGGACAAAAGCATGGAAAAATGTGCCCAACCCCTATGGGGAGTTCTTTTGGTCATCCACGTGACCAAATTTTAGCCCCTAGTGCTTCTAGTGCTTTTTCAAGTAAATCCCATGCCGTCGGATCGAGGACACATGTCGTCCTCTTACTCACCATGGAATTTGATGTCCCTCACCTCAAGGAAAAAAAATGTTCCCAGCCCCTCCATGTGCATTTTTGAATATTCAAATCCGGCACTTAGTCGTTTCTTCCCCCTCATTTCTCCTTCACCGCTCCTCACCATGCCATGGCTTTGCTCAAGATTGTCCAGAAACCCGGTCCACCATTGTTTATCCGAACTAGCTCCACCATGGCCACATAAACACTAGTCCATGAAAATACATAGGTTTTAGGGGAAGGAATGATCAAAAGTGCTTGAAGAAATGAAGAACGGGAAGAAAATGAAGGTTTTTGCCTAGATAACCATGAAGTCACCCGATCGAGAAATCTTCATATCTCACAAGATACAAGTCGGATCGAGGTGCCGTCTTCTGTAGACTTCAAATTTTTCAAGATGATCATGATGCAACAAACAAGAGGTCAAATGGTGCTCTGAATCATTTACTCCAACAAAAATCCCACTTCACGCCCCAGCTCACGTTTGTTGGATTTCCCAACAATCTGATGATCCGATTGAGCTAAAAACTTGCCCTCAGGATCCAAATGAAAAACCTATCACAATGGATTTGTTTTCATTGTGAATGGAGACAAAAACAGACCTACAAATTTCAAGCTCCATTAATGGCCACCATGGTAGCTCCGTGCTCAAAGCCACTATGCCGTGAAAAATTCAAAATTTATTTCCAGGCATTCTAGTGGGAAAAATTATGTGAAATTTGGAGGGTGTGATCATAACGAAAAGAAGAGTCCAAAAAAATATGTTCCATTGCAAATCAAGCAATGGAAACACACTTTAAAAATAGTAAGTTTTTCTATACATACTTGCTATGTTTGGAAAGTCATCATCAAAATCAGCTGAGACAAAGGCAACATACATTGAAGATCACGAGGAATCCAAAATGAGTGTTTAGAGTAGAAAACAATGAAAATGACCACTTACTAAAAATAGTAAGTCCCTTATATAGGTGCTTACTAAAAACAATAAGTCACCCCAAGAAGTGGTTAAAGAAAATGAGTGTGCATAGGATTGAATGCATATTTTCATCACATCAAGATGACCATGAAGAGGAAAAAATCACCTCTCACTAAAAATGGTAATCCTTCCATCTGGACACTTACTATTAATAGTAGGTTGTTCTCAAAGGGAAAGTTTGGCACAATGTGATATAGAGGGATGATCATCTCAAGGAACTGGACAATGTTTTTCGAAACTCACTACATAGTTTAGGTCACATGTATGTCATATGCAGGCTAGGAGTTGCGGTCATCAGTGGAACAATTCACTCAACTTGGAAAGCATTCACAAGCTGATTTGAAGGAGTTTCACAGTGTGCAAGGAGTTTGAAGATTCATAGTTTCACTGCATTTGGAGCTTTCCATTAACGAGGATCAACAGACTTCATCGGGAATGACATCTCCTCTTCTTCTCTCTCTCTTTCTCTCTCCTCTTCCCCCAACTTTCTCTCACTTTCCAATATTCTAATTTCACGTTGGGGTTTCACTTTTTCATATGTCCTAATGTTCCTAATGTAATAAGTCACATTTATGTTATAAAAAGGGACTTAATATTCTCCTAGGAAGTCAAAAAGTTTTAAGTTGCACAAGGACATGAAAATCCATTGGGGGTATACGGTAAGTCACCTCTCACTCTATAAATTGTAAATCCATTCCTAATTCAAAGGGTTGGTCATTAATTTTGTAAGATCAAGAGTGCATTCTACCTTGAGAGAACAAAGGAGATAGCCAAATTATTCCTTCCCCCACTCTCTATTTTTCCTCCATTCTCATACTATGTACAACTTGGTTTAAGAAATCAATACAAGAAGAAGGATTTTCAAGCCTTTTTGACTAAGGGTTTTATTGAGACTTTGTGATCATAAATTTCATTTGGTCTTGTTACTATGCGTAGAGTTGTTTCCTCCTAATTTTAATGCATGTGATAAAAATTCTAATTGATGTATGCAGAATCTAATTTTCTACATGCAACATTAGTTCTCCTATCTAATTTCTCACTCCCATTTCCCTCTCTACAGACAAAGTCCTCTCTTGCAGGTATTTGCAAGCTTTGCCATAGGGTCAGTGGAGTGTCCTTGTTGGATCCCGGTTGAAAGGCCACCACATAAATCCACCTTTTCATGCACATTCATATACAAAAACTACACCAGGTTAAGTAAAGGGATTTAGATTCCTAGAGCGTTGGCAAGAAATACACAAGTTTGTCCACTCGAAATTTTTTCTTGCCAATAGTTTTTGGTTCCCACATGGGGCAAACTTGGCAACATCTGCACCTAAAATATGACCGCAAGGTCCAAAAGTTAAAAAAATGAAATATTGCAAAAAAAAAAAAAATGAGTTCATGAAAAACCATTGCTAAAAGATACACTGTAAATTCCTACACATGACCTTTCATATTCCACAGTCTTTTTTTCATATTCACACTTCAATATTTTCCAAAAGTCGGGTGAAGGAAGATACACCGGAGTTGAGCGGGTCGAGAGGTGTTGTTGATTCTAATTTTGATGCTTTGCAAAATCAGCAAGAATGAATTAGAGATAACAAGAATGAATTTCAAAGGTGATAAAACACAACATCTTGAAGAACACATCACTACCTTCATGACATCATGTGGAATTCTTGGTGTCCAACATGAAGAAGTTGCAATGATACTGTTCATGGAGTCCCTCCAAGAAAAAGTAGCAGAATGGTTTTAACTCCTGCCTGCCCGCCCGGTCCATCACGGGTTGGAATGACATCAAGGATGCCTTTGAAGAGAGATTTAAATCAATTGAATACTATTAGGACCTCCTAGTGTAGTTGGCTCAAATAAATAAAGGAGAAAATGAAACCATGAGAGACTTCATGGCTCATTTCGAACAGTTGCTTCATAGGATACTTGAAGAGGATTTGCCATCTCAAAAAAATGTCAAGAGATTCTTCATCAATGCTCAATCATCAAAAGTAGGATTTTTTCTACGAAGATCCCAACCAAGGAACATTGTAGAAGCACAAAGGATGGACATTGAACTTGATGATGATCTCATCCTCTCTGGAAAGATCAAGAATCCATCAAAGGGCAAGACCCAACATCCTAGAGATGAGAGAACCAATCCATCATTACAAAAATTGGCAAATGAAATGGCGTCATTGAGGAGGGAAATATTTAAATGAGATTCTTATCAAAGAAGAACACAAATAAAATTACAGAGCACCCCAAAGGCTTGCCTTGGAGGCCCCACCCATGAACGTAAATTGTAGATTTCAAGAAAGTGAAGAAGAGCTTGAACAAGAAAGTGAAGGTGGAAAATTCCTAGAGATTGATGAACTTGAGAATGATAGACAAATCAGATTTTGTGAGTATTCCAAAGGTGATGAAGAAGATGAAGAGGATGCGCCTAGTTTCTCATGTGTGGTATTCACTCATTCTCAGTCCGAGAAAAGAGCATCTCCCTCCACTACTGTAAAATAAAATAAGGTTGATGATCCTCCTGTGGAAACTCCACAAAACAAAATAATCAATCGAGGATCCCCACTTCCATATTCCATGAAGTCTGTATTGTTGGAGCTTGATCCCGTAGCAAGTAAGAAGGATCTTGCAATCCCAAGTAAGTCTTCCGATGTCTCTTCCAAGTCTAAATCTAAATCTACTCCTATAAAATCTAATACCTTGAAAGCTCCTAGTGTGCCTTTCAAAATACCTTCCATTCTCAAACATCAAATCCTGCTCCTAAGCCTATCCAGACTCTAAAATCAGTCCCTTCACCCCCTTGTCCACATCTTCTCCCTTTGACTTCATAGAATATGCAAAAAAAAGCCAAAGTGTAGATTACTGAAACCAAATATTTGCAGACCCATCCTAAAAAGTTCAAGAGGTTTGTTCAATACATCAGAATGGTAGTCTAACACCCAATGATGTATGTCCTAAAGGAATACTACCAAACCCACCTAAACCTCCCTCACGAACATGCTTTCTTTGAGTGCATCAAAGATTGATAAATTTGAACCTTTCTACGTCTCCCTTATTGTTGGAGAATATGTATTGAACAATTGAATAATAGATTCTAGTGTCTCAGATAATGTGATGCCTTTGAAGGTCACCAAGGCTCTCAAACTTACCAAGACTCCATCCAGTGGCTCTTGTTATTCTTTGGAGTCAAAAGAGGTCTCACTTGTAGGGAAGGTCAAAGATGCATAGGTGGCTCTTGCCATATTTCCATAGAAAAGAAAGTTTCAGTGATGATTTTAGTAGTAGATGTCCTAGCCTCGTTTAGAATGTTGCTGAGTAGAAGTTTCTACCATGACTTGGGAGGTAAAATTTAGATGAATTGGTCTTTTGCAACTATATCAGTGAAGGGAGAAATGGAGAAATTTCTTCCGGAAGAAGATGATGTACACGGTATGAAAAATTATGGAAGCCCAAAAGATAACATTTAATACTAGGGTAGTAGGAAAATGAATCACTTTGTGGCAGAACGAGGATGAAGAGGATATCCCCATCTTGATAAGTCCAGACATGCCTTCCCATAGAGATTTGGATTTTGAAGAAGCATTGATTAGATTCAAGTTACAAGAGGGAAGCCCCGAATTTCTAGATGATGCAAACCACATGAGGAAGAGGAGATGGTTCTTGATGATTTTCAAGAAGAAAAATCAGCTTATATGCTTATCCAAGATGAGGAGTTATTCTCCTTCCCATTTGGGATGAAGATGATCTCAATCAAGCCATATATGGAGAGATAAAATCAGTTTGTGATGAGCCCATGAAAGACTTGAAATAAATATCTATACAAGAACTGCTGAGAGCTACGGAAGAAACAAATGACCCCAAGCTCGGTCTTGAACTCCTAATGCAAGCCATGAATATGCAAGACAAATGCGGAGCTGATTTGGAAGCCTTAACCAATGTGAAGGTTGGCCATATTGAGATAAGGAAAGATGAAAAATATGATGCTACTCTTGAGCTAATGGTTGATAGATGAAATGATGAAATGAAGATATTTTATTTCCCATTTGCAGAAGAAGATTCTTTCCATGATGAAGAAATAAAAGCAATAAGTTTCAAGGCCTTTGAAGATGCAACTCTTTTTTATGAATGATCGATAGAGTGCAGTGATTCTCAAGATGATGAGGTAATCCCTCTAGATAGTTTCCTCCTTGGAAAGAGACCCAATATCAAAATAGGCAAGTCCATGATGAAAAATTCATCTTTTTATTTTTTCTTTTGTTTTTATAGACTGATCAATGCGGGAATTCTATGTGAGATGAGTAGATTATCTCATTGAGGTCTTCATGAAGCTGATCGATGTGGGAAGCTTCAAAATAATTTTATTTTATTTTTGCAGGAATAGTCTTCTTTTTTGATAAACTATGCATAGTATGCCTAGATTTGTATAGCTATTCTTCGAGGGAGCGGTTTATTTATAGCAACAAGATAAAAACATTAGATGTCCTTTTTAAGGGAGTCATCCTTTTTCTAGAAGTTTGAATCAAGGAGTTTGAATTTTGAAAATTACAGTATATTACTTTTGAAATGTTTTTTGGATTTTTAGGTCACGGACAAGACTATAGAGAAGTATATGCTTCTTTTATGAAGATAAAACCATAACACACAAGGGTTAGCTATGAAATAGAGGTATTAAGTAATGAATGACCATGGGATTCCATCCTGAAAAGGATAAAAGTATCCATGAGAATCATGCCATGAGTAGAGATGTGGTACTCATATTGAAGATAAGGCTAAAAGGTGATAGATAATCCACATGATTCTTACTTAGTCATGGTCCTTAAAATAGGTAGGTGGAAGGTGAATGGTGCTTGAGGGACAAGCATTTAATAGACATAAGGTGATATAGGACTTGATTCAACAATAGAATGTTCGAAGATGTAAGGCATTGGGGGTTGAGGTTTGGGTTTAGCTTCAAGTGAAGATAAAAGATAAGCACTTGATCCATAAGTATGAGTAAGGATATAGGGTCTAAGCTAATTAGGGGTGAACTTGCCCCATTTACTTTTTTTTCACTTTTATTACATGTTGATTTTTCTTCAGACAAGGTCACCGACTGGAAGGTTTGTTCTTGGACACATTTATTATAGGTAGGTTTGATACTATTTTGGTAGATTTGGAGGTGATCAAGAGCATTGAGATGAAATTTGTTTAATAACTCAAGTTATGCTAAACGGTCATGGTGAAAATCATCATCATGTTGAGCATATCTTTAAGTGATATACGAAGAGATAGAATTTGTACTTCAGAGGCAGGACAACCTCTATACCATAGACCAAAGAGAAAGGCATGGCAATAGTTAAGGTACAAATACTAGTACGATAAGCCCATAAGGAAAAAGGAATGTGCATGTGCCAATCCTTTCTAATATTGTCAACCACTTTCATAAGAATTTTGTTTAAGGTTTTGTTGGTTGATTTTGCTTGGCCATTTTTAGGGATAATAAGGTGAAGAAAAATTGAGTTGAATGCCAAAGGCATCATAGAGTTTCCATAGGGTTTTGTTTTGAATTTTTTTCCGTTATCAGTGATGAGGCGGTGAGGGACACCAAAGTGAAAAATGATGTGATGGTTGATGAATTCACAAATTTTCTTAGCTTTTGTAGAAATGAGAGGCATGACTTCTACCCATTTAGTGTAATATTTGGTAGTGGTAATAATCCATTGATGACATTGGGAAGAATGAGGATTGATATCTCCGACAAGATCCAAACCCTATTGGGAGAAAGGCCAAAGGTCTTATGTGACATGTTGGTGCTTGATTTGATCTCGACCAGTTTTCCCTAAAATTTCTTCAATCTGCATGGTTCATGGTTTTTCTATCTCTCGAGTGGATGTGTGAAATTTCTCCTTTTGCATTTGTATGCCTTTATAAATCCATTCCCATGGTCGTAAATTGCTTGGAGCCTGGTTTTACTTGCAATTTCTCCATCCTTGGTGAAATTTTCATTTCTGAGTGAAAATGGTGAAGTTATATGTTTTTACTATTTGACGGGCGTGTTTCCCTGTCAAATTCTATCCTCAACATCGGCAACATATGTGGCCTCCTTTGATTGGTTGAGGGACGGTGGATAAATGTTATGAACTTGTCATTTTTGTCACTTTTGGCTACTTTGGCAAAAGGATTGATTTGGTCCCGTGGCCCCGTCGAGCTCTGATTGGCTAAATTCAAGTGGCGGAAAAATTTCTTATTTTTGCCCGAAGGAGTACACGTGTCAACAAGTTAGTCGAAATGGAATGGTGGGTTTTGGGTTCCTTTGAAGTTTTTTGACTTTATTTTGTAAAAAGATTAAAGTCACAAAGTGAACCAAAATCCAAATGTGAATCGAGAGTGAACATGTGACATTTTGAAAAAGTCAAAGGTGGAAAGGCGGGTTGATGGAGAACTTTGAAGTTTTTTGCCTTCTTTTGGAAAGAAGGGAATAAAGTATAAAAATGGGCCAAAACTCCTCTACAAATCACAGAAGGACATGTGGCTTTGAAAAGTCAAAACAAGAGGCGGAATATTGGGTTACTTTGAAGTTTTTTCAAAAGGATTAAAGTTAAAATGAGAACCGCAACACCACTCCAATCAGAGAGGAACATGTGGCAGCTTTGAAAAGTCAAAATGGGAAGGCGGAGCATTGGGGAAGTTTGAGGATTTAAGCCCTTTTTGGTGAAAAAGGGAATATAGTATAAAAGTTAAGCATGGCCCCACCAGAGTTAGTTTGAATCTACATTGAAAATTCAAAGGCGGAGGTGTGGGCCATCGGAGAAAATTTGGAAATTTTTCCTTTTTGCAAAAAGGAGGTAAAATGGCAGAATCGAGTTGCGATTCCACTTTGGGACCCACATTGAGCCACGTGTCACGCCCATTTTCAAAGGGCGGAAGGGTGGAGAAAAATGTGAAAATTTCACATTTTCTCCAAAGGTCATAAAATGTTAAAAGGTGCTCCCAAGCCCATTTCAACTTAGATCTTTCCACGTGGATGACTCAAATTCAAAAGGGGTAGAATCAACGGTTGTTGTGCATTGCATCTGATGTTGCCGCCATTGACGTTCCAAGAACTCTGGAGATGCAATTTTTGCATCGTTCTTCATCAATTTTTGATGATTTTTATCATTTTTAATGGCATAGTATAATGGAATGGATTTAGAGCTCAATTTGTGAATCTGAGGTAAAAATTTGAACATTTGAAATGGATTTTTGCTTGGGCACTTGCAAAAAACGCAAATTATTAGATCCAAAATTACAGAGGAAAAGGATGAAATGATGAAGGAAAACATGCTACAGGGTGCCAAAGATGAAAAACGTGCTCCCAATTAGAACAATGATGCAAAGATTTGAAGTGATTCACCTTTTCGAACACCTGGCAAATTTTGGGTGTGGATCTGTTAAACGTCCCTTTCTAGAAATCTTGGTGAAATATTGCAACAAGAAAAGGTGCTTCGAATATTCTTATTTCTGGGGGGAAAAGAAGCTTTGATGTAATGCAAATGTTATAAATAACATGCTTGAGTCATGTAAATGGTGTCAGTTGTTAATTATGTCAAGAAATTTTTGAGAGAAACCATTTTCTTCCCGAGAAGCCATCCGAGAGACCTGTTAATCTCTTTTGTTTTAGATTTTCATCATGTCAAGTTGGTTGTGAGTGTACAACCATTGACGAGCTCTGAGATTGTTTCAATAACTTTCCCTTGCTGATGAATTAAATCAATTTCAAGTTAATCTCTTTTAATCTTGGGCAAAATTTGTGTCTACTTTATTTTAGATTGTCTGTAAATAGTTTTTCTTGTTCTTATTACAATCTTACATTGAAATCTTTGTGAATCACACATAATATCATCCCTGTGATAGTTTAGTGGCATTTGCAATCTCATTATTAGAAGAGCTTTCATTTGTTAATAAGATAAACAATTTAAAATCACTTTACCTTCCTTGATTGACAGAGATTGTTTGTTAGCCTTTGAGGGTATCTTAGGCATGATAAAAAGAGGTTGATAATGTTTAATTTGGTCTTTTAGCTCGAGCCTTCGTGTTAAATTCCTAAAGATTGTGTGAAAATGTGCAAATTTGGGCCTCCATTGATGCACACCTTTTGGTTGAAGGAACATTTGGACTATTCCACAGTTTTATGCTGTTAAGTTTTCCAATTATTGTTAAAGCTCTCAAAGATCTGGTAAAATCAACTTTTCCTTGTTTAACTTCCCACCAAAAAAAAATCTCTTAACTGATAAATCCTACTAGAACCACCCCTATTTGCCTGTGTATCCACAAATGAAATATTTCCACTGTCAAAATATGCAGAAGAAAATTAGGTTTCAATGTCTTTAGTAACCTAAGCCTTGCTTGGAAAATATCTCCATTCTTTAGAAGTGACAACTCGTGAGAGTTAAATTATGGTGCATTGATCATAATTTTTGTAAAATAAGGATATCTTCATCTCCTTCATCAACAGAGGTTACAAAGTGGGTTCTCTTTCCCTGGTTGAAAGGCACAACCTAAAATAGTGAGGATAGATCAAATCCTTTCAAGGTGCTATCCAATTCTCCAACACCGAGTGACAAAGAGCTAGATGAATCACCTCCCCGGCTACAAAATGACATATATTTTGATCTGTCTATCTCTGAGTGTCTTGTGAAATCTTTGATGTTGCTCGGCTTCCATTGGAGAATCAATTTGGGTACCAACACTCTTTCTCGCGCCATTTAGGGAACTTTTTGAAGATTATTTAATCAATTTGTGCATCCACCATCAATAACTCTTTTTAACATCATTTTTAGGGAATATTTGAAGTTCCTGAAGATTATTTGACCATGGTAATACTCCTTGCTTATTCTGTGTGCTAATATGTTGTTGAAACATTATTATATATTTTGATTTGTAAGATTTGAGCAAAGTTATAAGCTCTGTGTGCAATATTTCTAGTTTCTAGTAGTTATTACACTAAGTTTGTGTTGTATATGATAAATTTAGGTAAAGGAAGGTTAGATCTGTAAATATTTGCATGATTTTAGTATTTGACAGGACATTTGATAGATCAATTTTAGTGCATTTGCACAACTAGGGTGAAAATCCTTAGTGGCGACTCTGTATTGATTTGATTTTGATAAATGCCAGTGTCTTAACCTCTGTCATTTGAAATTTGTTACTAATCTTTGCAAAGATGGAAGGAAGAAGATATTTCTTCATTAAAGACCCTGCTAGAAGGATGTTTTCAGAGTTAGGGAAGTCAAATTATGAAGGAAGAAGAATTTGGAAGGTTGTTAGAGATCATAGCTCAAGAAAAGAGATCTCCATTGTTGAAAGTGATCAACCTATCATTAAAATTTACAGTTCATCCTCAAGTAGCTCTGAATCAGGTAGTCCTCTTGAAGATCTACATTCTCCATCTGGTGAGGGGCCTTCATCTATATTTGAAAAATTTACTTCTCATTCTGTCCCTGTATTTTCCAAATCTGATAGAGTTTTCCAAGGGGTATTCATTTTGAAAATTATATTCATATACCCCACAGACCCCTCAGTCCTCATCATCTTACATCTCCTACAAATTCACCTCCACAAAACAATATGGCTCATCCCCCACCTAGACCTCCATTTGTTGTTAATACCTTTGGTCCTATAAACTTTGGAGGAATGGATGGTTATCCAAATGTTGTCCCTCAAGATGTTAGGAATAGATTGCCCAAATTTCAAGGCAATAATGCTATCACTGGTGATCAACACCTAAAACTTTTGTTAACATGATGGAGGACTTTGAGATAGAATTTGAGGATGTGTATATCAAATTGTTTATTCATACTTTAGAAGAAGATGCACGGGACTGGTATAAAGCTTTGCTAGATAACTCTATAGATTCTTGGACAGAAATGAAAAATGATTTTAGAATGTAGTATGGAGATAAAACAGACCCTAGGTTTCTTCTCTCAAAATTTGAAAATATTAAGAAGAACCCTAATGAATCTGTTCATGACTTCAACACAAGATTCAACAAAACCTTGAGAATATTTCCTATCATCTTAAGGCCTTGTGATGAATCTTGTCTGATAAAATATGTTGATGCATTTGACAAGAAAGTTGCATACTATTTGAGGGATAAAAACCCTGGCAATTTGAGGCAGGCCTTTACCATGGATCTACAAATTGAGAACAACATTAAAGTAATTGGAAAACCTCCTAAGAGGGAGGGTGTAAAACTGATTAACCTAGAAAAACCTCAAGCAAGCAAGGCTGTGGACCTAGAGGAAGTTGTAAAAACTTTGGCAGGGGTTGTCAAAGAAATATCTTATAAATTGGCCAGGGTAGAGAAGGGAATTGGGTAGAGCTCCCAAGGTCAGCAAAAGCCACAAAATCATGACCAATTTGGCAATCATCCTAGAGGTGATTTGAGGTCTGATGATAGAGGTAAAGGGCCCATGGGATCTGTAGATAGACAGCCCCATCCTAGGGAAAATAGTATCGTGCTGATCCTCCGACTACGCCAAGTTGCTTCTTTGGAGGAAGCTAATGAGATTGATTGGTGTGACACGTGATTCTTTCCCCATCCTCCATGTGAAGTAGATTAGCAAGTTGAAGAAGTTGATGAAGATGACATTGATGATGATGTTTTCATGATGGGCTGCTCTACAAGCTCACAACAAGGAGCAACTTCAATCAACTAATCAGTGCCGAAATGCTGCAAATTTTGGGATTACATTCACCGGGTAATGATTTTGAGTACTTATGGTTTTTAATGATTAAGAATTATGATGGAGGAATTCCTTTAGAAGAGGATAAGCAGTTGTTAATGAATGCTGTTATTTCCCAAGAAAAGGAATACAACACAAGAAGTAAAGTTGCCAAAGGTGCAAGGCCTCAAGCCAAACCAAAAACCCTAGTTCTTACCAATATCCCTAAGGAAACAACTAAGAAAGATGCATCTGGCAAAGGCCTTGTTGTCCCAAATAGAACTGGTATCCCTGCCCATGCTCAGAATGTGAAAAATCCTTTGTTGTCAGATGAGTTTGTCAATTTACATCCTCATGTTGCCTTGCCCAAGTATGTTCCATATGACATTGCCCAAGTCTTGAGTCAGATCAAGATTTCTGTTCCAATTGTTGAGTTGCTTAGGATTCCTGAGCATAAGAAGAGGGCCTTTGAGTATTTGGGATTGAAAGAAGAAAAGACTTCCCAAGGCAGAAATGTAAACAATGTTGAGACTCCTCCTACCATTACAGAAGTAGAGAAACCCCAAGTACTGGAAGAAATAGGTGAACCACTTGAGGTTTACTTGGGAACATCTTTGGTTGAGTCTCAATTAAATGTTGATCCATTTTTCACCACTCTGATTATTAAGGACAAACTGTTACACAATTGCATGTTTGATTCTAGAGCTTCATGTAATGTTATGCCTCTTGAGGTCATGAATGAATTGAACATCAAAGTAACAACAGCTTATGGCAAGTGTACTACCATGGATTCTAGAGAGGTGCTAGTTGTTGGATGTGTGAAAGGTTTGGTGGTACAACTTGTAACATTCCCAATTTAATACTTTAGAAATAAGGTATTTTTTTGTAAGTACAATTTTCTCTATGTTCTAAATACATAATTTAGAACACACATTCCATAACAACCATTCTTATAACAAATAACCATATGCAACTGTAATGACTTGGTGAACTACCGATCTATTCATTTCATGACTCGGTGAACTACCGATCTATTCATGTTTAACATTAAGTATTGAATACTTTTCGTATACTACATATACTTGGTTCTCTTACCCTGTTCTGGGTATTAAGTGATCTGTCTAAGGAACCTATCTGAATATATTCTACCAATATTCATCTACATCACGATCCTTAAACTAGGTGACATAGGAAAATGTAACCAGCAGAATCTTGATACTTTAGCCAAAGATTTCTAACATACTATTCATGTTACTATTCCTTGACAACATACTCGTCAATCTGAAATACATCCTTCATCCCACTCTTTTGTTATCTAGAATGTCCTTTACTGACTTCTGTCAGTCCACTCGACCAAGGTTTGACCCTAGTCCAGGTTAGCATCATCATTTATTATAATAAGAGGCACACAAAGACTTAGGGTAAATAGGCATACTTGGTCAACCTAAGTCAACCAAATGTGCCAAGGTACCCTGAGTCTTAGAGGGCTACTCCCTATCCTAAACATGCTACTAACTAGACCTAGAGAGAAACTAAGTTCAAGTCCAGATGTGTGTAGATCTAGATGATCAATGCAGAAGGGTGTTGCCACATGTCAACTACATCACTATATCCTCGAGAAGACCCTAGTCTTCTTGAAGGTACAACCTTGCAGTTGGTGTGTGCCAACATCCTACAGAAACTGCCTCATCGAGATGTACATACCCCTAGGAGGTTATTAATATTTAATTAATTTGGATTATAAACATATTACAACAACCTTGCTAAACCCTAATCCAACACTCCTTAAGTTATTTTTCCATATTTGATTCAATTAATCATTAAAGAAC
This sequence comes from Taxus wallichiana var. yunnanensis, assembly GCA_018340775.1. Taxonomy (NCBI): domain Eukaryota; kingdom Viridiplantae; phylum Streptophyta; class Pinopsida; order Cupressales; family Taxaceae; genus Taxus; species Taxus wallichiana. The sequence continues at coordinate 604,713,665 of CM031234.1, forward strand.
TTCCTTAACTTATGATTTCTTTTTATGTTCATTTAATTGGCTTAACAAGCAGTTATCCAAAAATAGGACAACAACATCATAAGTTCCATTATAATGTAACTTAACCATTCAAGGAGGTGTAGCAACCACATAGGTTCAACTAAAGTAGACTTCATAGAAAATGAAGTCTAATGATTAACAATCATATCACCTTTCCTTTTAGTTTACATTCTTTTGAGAGAGGAAGAGTCTTCCTCTACATGATTAAGTGTTAGGGTTTATCATACCCTTTTTATCTTTCACAATTTCTATAGTTTTACTGCATGTTCATTACACATCACATTACTATGTTAAATTGTTTAGATAAAGAACATCATATTATGCAACTTAACAAGCTGCATTTTAATAAGGGAAATTGAACTAATTCCCTTTATCCAACTTATCAAAGGATAACCAATAAGCATAAAATAATATGAAGAATATCAACAAGATATAATTTCCATCTCCTTCATAAAAGTACAAGATAATTTACACAACCAATGCAAGTAAATCTCCAACTTTCAATTCATCATTATAAACTTATATATTTACAAGACTATGCATTTTAGGCATACTGCATAACAACAACCTTCATTCTAAAAAGAATACAACTTTTCTTTTTCAATACAACTCAAGAATGAATTAGAATTCTTTACAAAGAATCAAACTTAAATTAGCCAATGCATCATATAAGTTTTTTCCTTCTTTTATCACTTATCCATTAAAAATTGAAGGGTCCAATGAACTGAACATGATAATCACTAAGCATTAATACGAAGTGCATTCCACTAATTTAAAACAACTCTACTTTAATGAAAAAATTAATATATCATACAAATAAGCATAAGTAATAATAACAAGAAAAGAAGTACAATAATAAATCTAAATTCATGTCTAAGAGAAGAGCAGAATATAATACACAACATCTACCTTATAACTTAAAGTTTAATTGATCCTATCAATTACTTTTAAACAAACAACAGATCTTGTCATTCCATTGTTTCACAATTCTATCATAATAGAATACAACATTTATCTTTACTATAAGACAAAAGAAGTGTTTACAACATGGTTCACTTTAGGATGATTCATCTAAATCTTAAGAAAAGAAGAAGAAGAACCATTACATACTATGCCCAAACACATAACATCCGAAAAATAGAAATAGGTTCATAACATGAATTAATTGTTTCATTTAAAGGATAACTATCTTAAAAATTCAACATTTAAGATATACATCAAAACAAAATCCCATATCAATCCAAGAAGGAATAGAAAATCAAAGCAGTCTACCTGCAAGTCTAAATCTACTTCTACATGTTAGAAGTTATCATTCAAAGATCTGAAACCAACATTCACAAATCAAAGTAGACTCATACAAGAGTTAATCTCTACTCGAGTCCATCCGAGGAGGATTCATAATAAGATAGAGTACAAGAGACAAACCTACTCATCTCAAACCAAATAAAGCAAGGCTTAGTCAAACAAGTATTTGGGTTAAAAAGTTTGCATTTTCTACTCAACAGAACCAACTCACTACTCTCTTCTTACATCATTACAACAAATGATTCAAAAAAATTAGACCAACAAACCATAAAGAAATCTCCATCTTATAAGAGAATTAAATATAGAAAATTTCAATCAAATGAACTTATCCTAACAACAAAGAAAGGATCTTAATTAGAAAAGGGGCAATAAATAATTCATTTCATTATACTTAACAAATGAATTCCCGTTTCCAAATCAACTTAGAAGTTCATAAAATAGTTCCTTAAGAGAGAAAAAAACCAACTCACAAGAAGAGGAAAGCATACTTCAAGTTTTCCCTTACAAATATTTACCTTTCATTATACACAAGTTCCAATTCAATTCGTAGAATGAAACACACATTACTGATCCCAAAATAGCATCTTTGTTCCAAAGAGACCACATTCCTTTCTTTTTAAGAAACTAAGGGATTCATTCATTGAATCAAACAAGAAATAGAAAACCCGAAACAATAAGCTAAATAAGTTCAAAAGTATCAACAAACTCAAAATACTGAAATCTCATCACAAGTTTTCAAATTTCAAGATACAAGAATAAGTAGTTCGTGATTCAATAAGAACTATATACAAAAAAACTAAACAGAGAAAGTAATCCATTCATTATAAATTCAGTGCATCTAGGTAATAAACTCCTCTTTTAAAGGAAACCCAAACTTATTTTAAAATATCTAAAGAGAGTAAGAACCCAAAAATGTTTAAGTCAATAGATGTCCCATTCTTACCTCTAATGTGACTAAAATAGAAATCCAAAACAAGACTTTCACAACTCCATAATTGCGACAGAGGAGACATTTTTTTTAGACAAAACAATCAACCCAAGACGCGGGTTTCATCAAAACGAGAGGGGAAAAGAATATCCTAAATTAAATGCCATTTCCCTCTCGAGAAAGAAAAAACAATCTCAAAAATAGAAGTACCATATCCATTCAACATAAGACTTTACCAGTTTAAGATCTCAAAGAGATTACCAAACAACTCAACCAAACTATTCTTCTAGTTTTCTTTTGAGCAATAGTTCAATAAAAGAGTTATAAGCTTTAAAATTTAAATAAAAATAAAACCCAAATCAAAATACCAAAATAGAATCGAATACGTTGATTCAATTAAAATTTCAGAACACTCAAGTACCAACACGAGTACAAAGTGTCGAACACGAGCTCCAAACGAAGTTTAGAACTACACAAGGCTCCAACATAGGTTTAGAACAAAACCTGAATCCCAAATACAAACTCAAAATGAAACACGAGCCCAAATACAAGCTCAAAAATGAAACACAAGGTTACATAAATATTACGAACCATATTAAGTAACGAATACTAGTTCAAAACAATCATCAACCTTGAATGCAAGTTCTAGAATGAAAAATAGAACTTCAAGTACAAGTTTCGCATGCATGTTTCACTCTTAAACTAACACAGAGAAAATTTCCACAACTTAACATTATTTTTGCCATGGATTCATATCCAAAATCTCAGAGATTCATAAAACCCAACAAGCAAAAAACAAACAAAACATTAAAGCAAGAATCTTATGAGAGAAGAATTGTTTTTATGAAACATTTAGAAGAAAGCAAGAAATCTTAATGGTTAGAGCCTATCATGCTTGATAGTGCTTCTTCCAAATCGAAGGAGACTTCCAACCAAGCTTCCAACTCTTTTTCTCCTCCACTAAATATCAAAAAACAAATAACTTTCCTTCAAATGCCTCATATACATTCCTTTGATCGAAAATAGCTCGATGAACCAAAAATAGCCACAAAGTAAAAGTCAAATTGCTGGTTTGAATAACCAGCTAGCTCCATGTAGAGAAAAATCCGAAATGCAAAACCAAAAAACCTCCCACAAACCCACCTTCCAAGTTTCCAAGATGGTTTGCACACAAAAACCGAGGTCCATTAATTCCAATTTTCCCACTTATCTTTCCTTGCCACCGCCTCCTAAATCTAACGAATGCCAATTCCATCCAAACATGAAATTCCATCTTTAGTGGAGCTTCCACGTAAGCCTCACTTAAGTCAACTAGACCTTGCCAAAATTGACAGTACCTCCTTCCATTAAATCTTATCAACTCAATTAAATGCCATTGGAACTGTCACCTTAGAGACATGAGACCCTTAGGTTCCCTTTTAATAGCTTAGGATAGATCCCATAAAACTTAGGTTAGTCTAGCAATAATCACCTTAGGTCTTAAAACATTTCCATAGGTAATTTCCACATTAGGTTAGATCAATTCATAACCATATAGCATTAGGTATTAATTAAAATAAGCTAGCATCACCTTAGTAATATCTCCCATATTCATTTAACACAAAAGCTTAGGTTAGGACGCGAACCCAACAAAATAGAATAAGAGGCTTAGGTTAGAATAAAAACCAATTAAGTAACATAGCTAGGAAGTAGGTGTTCTTACCTAGCTTAGGATTCTGTTAGGATAATCCTTTAGTTTTAGGATTCGAATTCCCTTCTTAGTCATGAAACAAACTACATTTTATTTATGTTAGTAATGTCCTCGCCAATATCAATCTCTCAAAGACTCAAGCACAAACATATAATCTGAATGAAAACACATTCACACAAGACCAAAGAAATTGTAATAACAAAGTTCAGTCTGCTATGTCTCTCAACTATTGAATGTCAATTTACCATTCAGTCTATTAAGAAGATTTAAAACATTCCTTGGATCACTGAAATTGATCCAAGGATGAGTCAGATAAAGAGATAAGTTTGCAACTCTTAAAACCAGATTGCAACTCACCTATCCAAAGTGAAAATGGATTCTTGAAAGCCATACCATTTTAGTCTAATGATTTTAAGAACAAAATGATTTATCCATATCAAGCATGATCTTCAACAATCAAAAGAACACATCTTTATCAAGAAAATCACATGTCGACACTTGAAATGCAAAAGAGGATTATAAAAATTGTCAAGGGTGTTACACAACTTGCAGCTTACCTAGGTAAGAAATTAAAACTTGATGTTGTTATTGTTGATTGTCCCTACCAAATGGGGTATGCTGTTATCAAGAAAATGGGATGTAAGTGTTGGTGGAAGTGTCCAGATGGATATGTATTATGCCACCATTCCAATTGAGGGTAGTCTTGTGAAGCTATATGGAGAAAAGAAGATGTTGCATCTCATTGAAGATCCCAATGATGCTTCTTATGAAGTGTTATATGCAGATGTTGATGCTGATAACTTTTTGGATTTGTTGATATTGGTAACTTTATGAGCTATGTTGATTTTAGGGAATATGAAATTGAAAAGGAAAATCTCCTGAGTAGTTTGGATTTCCTGGAAATTTGATGTTTGATGCAAGCTTGAAGGATGTTGGAAAATGTGCCCTAGGCACAAAGGGTAAGAAGAAACAAATGTGGTTAGCTAACAACTTGGAGAGAAAAGAAAAACAAGTATATACCCAGTTGTTAAAAATGTATCAGAGCTTTCTGGCATGGTCATACCCAAATTTGAATGCACTTGAAGCATTTCCTTGATTGCTTTCTCAGAATCAAGATATATTCACCATTTGTATAGTGTATAGTTCTTTGGTTTCATTTTATTTTGTGTTTTTCTTTTTTCGGTCCTTGGTGACTGGTTTCTTGGGTTTCTCAACTCATTTTTTGGAAGTTGGTTATGGTTTTTCTACTCTGCAAGCTGACTCCGTTGCCCAATGGGTTATTTTTGGCACTTGGTCTACTTTTTTCTTTTGGCACTCGCTGGGAGTGCCCATCCCCGAGTTGGAGCCGATGTTGATGCTTGATTTGATCTCAACCACTTTCCCTAAAATTTCTTCAATTTTCCCGGTTCGTGGTTTTTTCTATCTCCCGAGTGGACACGTGAAATTTCTCCTTTTGCATTTGTATGCCTTTATAAATCCATTCCCATGGTCGTAAATTTCTTGGAGCCTAGTTTTACTTGCATTTATCCATCCTTGGCAAAATTTTCATTTCTGAGTGAAAATGGAAAATTTCTATGTTTTTTACTTGTTTGGCGGGTGTGTTTCCTAGTCAAATTCTATCCTCAACATCAACAACATATGTGCCCTCCTTTGATTGGTTGAGGGACGGTGGATAAATGTTATAAACTTGTCATTTTTTCACTTTTGGCTACTTTGGAAAAGGATTGATTTGGTCTGTGGCCTGTCGAGCTTTGATTGGCTAAATTGAAGTGACAAAGAAAATTTCTTATTTTTGCCTCGAAGGAGTACATGTGTCAACAAGTTAGTTAGAAATGGAATGGTGGGTTGTCGGGTTCCTTTGAAGTTTTTGAATTTATTTTGTAAAAAGATTAAAGTCATAAAGTGAACCGAAACTCCATTGCGAATCGAGAGGTTAACGCATGACATTTTGAAAAATTCAAAGGTGGAAAGGTGTGCTGATGGAGAAATTTGAATTTTTTTACCTTCTTTTGGAAAGAAGGGAATAAATTATAAAGCTAGACGAAACTCTCTGTGAATCAAAGAAGGACACGTGCCTTTGAAAAGTCAAAACAAGAGGCGGAATATTGGGTTACTTTGAAGTTTTTAACTTTAAAATGATTAAAGTTAAAATGAGAACCGAAGCTCCGCTCCAATCAGAGAGGAACATGTGGCAAATTTGACAAGTCAAAGTGGGAAGGTGGATCATCGGGGAAGTTTGAGGATTTAAGCCCTTTTTGGTGAAAAAGGGAATAAAGTGTAAAAGTTTTTCCATGGTCCCGCTAGAGTTAGTTTGAATCTACATTGAAAAGTCAAAGGTAGAGGTGCGGGCCATCGGAGAAAATTTGGAAAATTTTCCTTTTGCAAAAAAGAGGTAAAATGGCATAATCGAGCCATGATTCCACTGTAGGACCCACATTGAGCCACGTGTCATGCCCGTTTTCAAAGGGCGGAAGGGCGGAATAAAATGTGAAAATTTCACATTTTCTCCAAAGGTCATAAAATGCTAAAAGGATCTCCCAATCCCATTTCAACTCAGATCTTTCCACGTGGATGGCTCAAATTCAAAGAGGCAAAATCAACGGTTGTTGTGCATTGCATCTCGATGTTCTTGATGCAGCGTAGAATTCTCGAGATAACACCTAGTCACGCCGGCACATCACTCAACATAGGTTGAGCGCTCACCCGAAGCATGAAAAGGTACCGGTGTCCCTCTTTAGGGTTGTTATATCGAGAATGGTAGCATGATGAACTAGTATAACAAGCATATATTTACAAACTAATCCATCTACACATAGTTACACAAAGATAAGATCTATAAGAGCTTAAGTATAAATCATCATGACATAAGTAATATGCAATGAAAAACATATAAGACACTTTTTTTGGCCAATATTCTTCATATATTCATCATACCAATAGTACAAAAGCTTCATACAATACTAGCCATGCATGCGCATGGATCTGTTACAATTATCCAGTCTCATGCACTCATGGATCTATATCCTTTTAACACCGTATATGTATCTGTATCTCTTACTAAGTAATTCATTACATATTTATAGGGTGGGGAACTTTCCCTTCACCGCTTAACTCTACCAAAAATAGGTCGCATGCTAATAATAACCACGCGCCTTTTACAACTATAGCCATACATGCAAGTATGCTATCTATAGATCACTGATAGTTAACTATAGTGGTGAATCTATTCTTGGCTTATGTCCATGCAAGAGTGATTCGACATGCTCTTTGAAATATCGATGAAGAGTGACACGCAAAGTCTCAATCTCTTTGTGTTCTCCACATGCCAACCTTTAAAAATAGACTTGATCTACAAAATAGGCTAAGTCCCAAAAGTATAACTCTGCACCTCCACACGTGACTATTCATATTCCTTCGCGCCTCTCGATCCTATCCTATTTTCCGCGTGGAATTTTTGGGTGAGTTCTACTAAGTGTTTTATCTGATCAACATTACCCCACACTAATCTCATTGTCACCCTGATAATGGTGATGTTCAAAACTTACAAAAAGAATGGATAAATAAAGAATGATTGAATAAATAATTTTGAATAAGGTATACAAAACAAAAGCTGCTTGTGCCTCGGGCTCCTCTGTTTATTTCTGAGTATTAGCTCTAGATATTCCTCTTTATATCTAACTTTAAGTTCTCCCACTCACAATGCCTTTCCCACCTTCTTTGGAACATCTACAATGATGGACTCTAGCTCATCCCTGGGTTAGTTTTCCCTACTCATTCGTATTATAAGCATTACGCTTGACATAGAGGTTTGCACCCCTTCCAATACATCCATCTTTTGAGCAATGAGCTTTCTAAGCTCATCTAACCTCTCCTTATGTGGTGCCTATGCCGCGGCTAGTGTCTCACGCTTTTGCTTCACCAGAGTTAATCATTCAAAGTGTGGCCTAGTGTTGCATCCTTCATATCCTTTTGCACCTCATTGTCCTCCTCACGATTAGTGCATCCAGAGCTGTGCATATCATCAATGCATGATCAAATTTCTTCAGCTCATCACACATGGCTTGTAGTAGGCCCTCATAGGTAGCAATATTCCTTGCTTCTACACTTGTGCTTTTTTGCTTTTTCTTTGGGTCCTTGGGCTGCTCTATCATGTGCACCTTCTCATCATTCAACACTAAGTCTATCATGGCCCATACATAGTGCATCACATAAGGAAATTATTTTGGAACCTACACTTCCAAATGTGGGCGCTCTTTTATTATGTCATCTCCAATTTTCTTTGCCATATCGAAAAAGTCTCATATTTTCTCTTGATCAAGTCCTTTTCCTCTACAATAGGCATGCTATCTCCACATCCTTGGCTTTCAGCTCCTCTGTCAACACTTTAATGGTAGCAGATTTATCAATGTTTCTTCTTGCTACTTTAGCAACAAATACCTTCACCAGGGGCATTACTTACCTTCTCATCCATCATCACCATTGGTTTAATCGTCATGTGCTGGATTTCAGGTGCCTTCTTCAATCATCTAGAAGCGCATGATTCCTCACCGACATCAAAATCTAGCTCATCCATATGTGTGTGCATTGACCATGAGAGTTTCTTTCGTGTATGTAATGTCACCTTGTTCTCATCCATAAGCGCCCATCCGAATAAATCCTTTTACTCGATGGTGCTCTGGAACTAAGCGTGAACAATCATCTTTGGGTCTTCTGCATATCCCATTATATGTACCTTCGCATCCTCATCTCATTCACACCGAAATCTTGGCCCTCTTGGAATGGCTGCATCAAGGTTAGGAATATTGTTTGTACCCTCATCCTTGTCTTGTGTGGCCTCTGATTGTTCTCATTCCTCTTCTCCTTCCATTTTCTCTTCCTCCTCATCTGAGTCTCTTCTTCTGCCCTATGATGGACTTGAGATGGGGGTGCTCTCTCCTCGGATTCTTCTGCTTCTTCACCTAGCTTTGAGTTTCCTTCTTTTCTTCTCCTCCTGGCTCCTTTATCTTGGTGAGTGTCGTGGTGATCCCCTCATTTCTTCTTGGGTTTATTTTTATGACCTTGTGCGCTCAAACACCTTCATAAATATTTTTCACCTTGCTCTACCTCGACACTTCCTCCTCCTTGTGAGGCCATCACGCTCTCCTTCCCTTCCGCCGATGGTTGCTTCCTCCTATGCACCAAACCACCACTATCCTCCTGCTCTTCATCCTCTTCCTCATCATCCTGCTTGGGTTTAGAAGGCCTAGGTGCCAAGATGTTTTCCATGGTATGCTTCCCGTTCAATGGCCCTGGAAGCTCAAAATCGTTCTCCACATACTTGTTGTTTTCCATTTTTGGCTTAAGTTGAAGATATATAAACGCGGCCCGATATCCGCAATGGCAAGTGTCTCTGGTTTAATGCTCAAAATCTCTAAGATAATACTCTCATTGTATGCATTCTTCCCTGGATATCCATATGTTTTCCACAAGGTGTGGTATTCACAATCCACCTTGTCTACATTAAACACTAACCTTCGTGTGTCGGTGAACCAATGAATTGAAGCTTGGAAATATCATGTGGAGAATGCACGTAAGGTAGTTTGCACCAGGGGCTCCATGACCCATCTACCATTGGAAAACATGCAATACAAAAATGTTGGTAGACTACAAATGTGCCTACTTCCCTAGAACCAAAGGAAACTCCTTGGGTATACGCCATTCCTCTTCAAACGTTGCGCGGAGCTTGTCATACCACATCTCTGCTCACTCCTTTACTCAAATCATCTGTCATAGATCCTTTTCATAAATATTTTCTGAATCATTCAAATGGAGACTTGTTATTCATGGGGTATTCCCATATATTCTCTTTTGGGCCATCTGGTACCCCAATCTCCATGAATACCAAACTTAGTAAAACACAACCAAAACTTATCTTATTTCCTACGTGCGCTTCCTCTACTATTTGTTCTACAATGAAGCCAATAATGTTATAAGTAACCCCTTTTGACATGCGCTTCGCCACATGTAGCCACATAGAGTTAACTTATAACCAACGATCTTGGTCATTCAACTTCATAACCAAAGGTGTCTTGCGGCATTATACTACTTTACAATTTTGTAGTTTCTCTATGTCCATTCTACATGGTCCTTTTTGGTATCTCATTGCTTTGTACATTTCCAATATGGCACCCTTGTCAGTTAAGTCAATTTTAATGTCCTCACCTATTGCCTTTAATCCTGTAACTATGGCAATAAGAATGGGTGTTAATCTTACCCTCCACCTGCAAAGTAGAAAAAGTCCTCATGGACTCGGCTCATCAACCACCTATATAGTGGCGCATATTTCCCGAAGTATGGGAGCTCATGAAGTTGGTAGACACCAATCCTTCTCAATAACCTCTCCCCTGCGTCATCATATATTGGCATTCCATCCTCAGTTCATCTGTCTATTCGGGAGGTGAGAAAATCATCTAATTTCTTTTGATTGTCCTTAGTGCGGTGGTTGTATTCACTTGATTTTGCTTTTTCGAATGTGGGAATCCCATTCTTGGCCCACAATTACTTCCTCAGGGTATTACATTTTGAGAAATTGCTCTCGGGGTCATCTCTTCCTCCTCTTCTACTACCACCTTCTTTTTTCCTTTACTTTATCGTCTTTTGCTTTCTTCTTTAGAGCCATTCTTCCCTTGGTGTGGTGTTTACTATACCTTCTTTTGCAAATTTTTAGTAGTTACTTCAAACCCTAACTCGATTCAACCGTGCCCTAATTTGTAATCATGAAATCACGTGCCCTAGCTCTGTTCTATCACTCTACTTCATTCAAACCCTTCTCCTATGGGGATACAAGCCTTTCCAATACACAAATTTGTCTTTCACGCCTAGTTTTGCTTCGCACCTTGAATTGCTTTACTTGGCTCTTCACACATAGCTCTTTGTCGAATTCTTGTAGTCACAAGGGTAAAAATGAAATCACATCCCATCCTTATATAGATTTCCAATTTTGCTACATTAATTGCTCCTCCACCTACCAAATTCTCCTCATTTATTACCCATTTTTGTCATTTCCACATGGTACATCTTCACACCAAAAGCTATAACCTTCTAGCGTGCCTTTTTACCCTTTGTCATAGACTTCTCTTTAGTGCGCGCTCTAGTGCCCGAGTACCTCGTCACTGCACCATCTCTTGGTAGTTACCATGGCTACCACTTACCTCACATTATACTTTCCCTTCACTCATCTCCCTCCTTGGTTATTCTTGAGAAGCAATCTTTTGTCAATCACCCTTAGCAACTTTCTTTCTCAACACCCACAGCATTAAATCTTTGTAGCATATACCTGAGAGTCACCAACAATCCACCCCACACTAAAAGTATGTGCAGTCCTCTGTGCATCAACATGCTTCATATTGTAGTTAGCTTCATGCACGCAAGCGTGCTTATTACACAAAAAAAGAACTAAATTGACAAAGCATAGTGATGATGAAAGAAACACATTAAGGGAATGCAGAAAGGGAAACCTAATCTATCTGGAAATATTGCCTTATTACAAACACCAAGAAGACTTATTTATAGTAGGGCTTCAACCTACTCCCATTAAAATAACCGGGAAACCTTGTGCCATTAATTGCTTCTAACTGGAAAGCACCTGACTCAAGTATATGAGTTATAATATACGGCCCCAACCAATGTACTTTGAGCTTCCCTGGATGGCATAAAAACTTAGAGTCATATAGAAGTACCATTTTTCCAACCGCAAGTTTCTTATCCCTGATATGTCTATCATGCCATGCCTTTTGGCACGCTTTCTCCTATTTCTAACTCTAGCGTGCTATGGCTCGGCGCTCATCTAGTTGAACCATCTTCTCAATCCATTCTTCCAAGGCTTTCTCATCAGCTAGACCTCCAACGCGCATGAATGCAAAAGAAGGTAACATAAATTCTATAGGAAGAATAGCTTCCACACCAAACACCAATTGAAAAGGTGTGGCTTTGTTCAATCTTTTGTATGTTGTTCTATAAGCCCAAAGAACAACAAGATACTTTATCATCCCAATCTTTCCTTCCAACATCACAAATCTTGGTCAATGTGTGGCTCAAGATCTTGTTGAAAGCCTCAATAGTTCCATTTTCTTGAGGGTGATAGGGTGTAGTCTTGTGGTGGGCAACCATAAACTCATCTAACAAAATTCGATTGTCTCATTCAAAAAATGTGTGCCCCTATCACTTGTTAAACTTAAAGGATAACCATACCTTGTAAGAACATTCTCCCATAAGAACCTTTTGCTTTGTAGCCACTATACAGTCCTTTGTAGGTGCTACTTCTACCCATCTGGTAAGATAATCTATACAAGTGATGATATAGCGCGATCCAGTCCTACACGCAGCTAGTGAAATAGGCCCTACAAAGTCAATCACCCATTTCTCAAAGGGTTCTGCACTTGTAATTGGTCGTAAAGGCATCTCATCCCTTTGTCCTGGTCAACCTAGACATTGACAATGGTCACATGCCTTACAATGCTCTTTACAATCCTTATACAACGTTTCCCACCACAAACCAGCAAGTAGGATCTTGCGTGATGTGGCATCACCTGCGCATAGTGGCCACTTGCAATACCACCGTGTGTTTCTTCCATATATCCTTTCATTTATGCTCCAATACAAAATGGCGTAACACCTCATCTCTGCCTAATTTGTACAAATCACCATTGATTAACATGAATGGTGCCGCGTGTATAGCAAGTTGCTTCTTCTCTAAATATTTCATGCCTTCTGGTGCCATACCAGTCCTTAGAAAGACAACAATGTCCTCTAGTTCCGATGGCGCACATTGTAACCTATACAATTGTGCATCATGCATGGTCTCTTCTATTATTTGTGCCTCTTCACCTGATTGAATTCTAGACAAGTGATCCGGTCCAGAATTGCTTTTGCCTGGTTTTACCACAACTATAAAGTCAAACTCTTGAAATAAGAGTATCCATCGGCATATGCGCCCCTGTAAATGGGCTTGTTCACCAAATACTTCAATTCCATGTGATCTATATAAAACACAAATGGTGTGGCCAACAAATACTTGACAAAAATTTGTGCAAGGCATATATCATGGACAAAGCTTAGTGCTCTATAGTGGTATAATTCTATTCACGTGAGGTCAAATTCCTACTAGCAAAAAAATGGGATGATCTATTATACCTTCTCTAGGTTGAGCTAAAAAAACACCAATGGCCATTCCGTAAGCATGTTATCAATCTGAGAGTGCACCCGCTGCAAGGAACATGCAATAGGAACTGCAGTTGTTCCTCACTTTGTTGATACAATGGGAACTCTTCTAGGTTGTGGGACCTGCTTTGCAGAAGAGAGCCTCTAGAGTGGGCTGGTTCCCTGGTAAATCACTATCCTACCTTCTATGTGAGAAAAAGAGGAGAAAAACTTGCAAAAAACAATACTTGAATAAACAAGCTAACTAAGGTGATGCACCGATATTTGTTGGATCTCTCTATTCTACATACACACACTAATGATTGATAAAGTTGTTCTTGTCACTTCAAAGCACTTCTATAATTAATGCCTAAGTGATTCTGAAGAAGGTGTAAATGGCTGTAATAACTAAAGTGAGAGGGTTAGAAACCACTTTCAAAATAGGACTACAACAAACACACACTTAATCAGACCGACAGAAACTTATAGTGCAAATCAGAGGTTAATTGCATTGGAAAACAAGCAAAGGAAAGATGAATTTCACTTACACAAGTTACTAAAGCAAAGCAAAACTTTGAATTTTAATGAAATTACTTGTATAATTCAGATCATGAGTAGAAATATAACACCAAATAACACAATATTCTAGAATAATGATCTCAATATGCAATTAGAATAGCTTCGCCACTTCGAGGGGGCAACCTCCAAACCATATAATAAGACTCAAATGCTCTAATGATGATAAAATACTACCTACTAACCCCTATATATACTATTCCTATGCTATGGCCAACACCAAGGCCGACCCACTAATGAAAATATAACATATATGAAAGAGATACATAATGATAAGAAGTTATGATAGCCACAAGTCGGCTATATACATCCAATATAAGATATATGATTAAGGGTGTATACATACCCCTCCCCTTCGAAGCAACATTTTCCCCAATGTTGAGAAGATATGGATGCTGCTGCAGAAATTTGCATCCTCCCAAGTTACATCTTCATTGTCTAGATTTTTCCACTTGATCAAATACTCAGTGATGACCCTTGTCCTCAATCACTTAGTGCGTGTCTGAAGGATGCATTCTAGTTCTAGGATGATTCTTCCCTCTTCATCAAGCTCGAGTAACACTTGTATGGGTTGATATTATTGTCCAATTACCTTCTTTAGGTAAGATACATGGAAGAATGGATGAATTTGAGTAGCCGGAGGAAGTTCCAGTTTGTATGCTACATTGCCAATCTTCTGATAACACTTGATAAGGACCATAATACTTAGGTGAAAGCTTGTTATCCTTTTTCTGTTGTTTTAAGGACATTTGCTTATATGGTTGTAAATGCACAAAAACCCAATCACCGACTTCAAAATGTCTTTCACTACGATGTTGGTCTACGCTTGCTTTGCTTCATGCGGTTTTGTGACATGGCCAAATTCTCCCTAAGACTAGAAAGCACCTCTTGTTGGTGTTGAATATGTTCTTCAACTACTCGAACCTTTGGCTGGACTCTCAAAGATGAAGTGATAGATGGTGGATGGTACCCATATAATGCCAAGAAAGGAGACATTTTAGATGAAGTATGAAAGGAGGTGTTATACCACCATTCTGCTAGTGGTAACCATTGGACCCATCTCGCTTGCTTATCTGATGTAAAACAATGAAGATATCCCTCCAAGCACTTGTTTACCACCTCTGTTTTCCCATCAGACTAGGGATGATAAGAGGAACTATGAGCTAGTTGTGTGCCCAAGCATGAGAACAAGTCAGTCCAAAAATTACTAGTAAAGATAGGGTCTCGATCACTTACTATAATCTTTGGTGTCCCATGTAGCTTCTGAATTGTATCCCTGAAGGCCATTGCTACTGTACTCACAACAAATGGATGTGATAAAGCACAAAAATGGGCATATTTGGTGAGTCTATCCACCACCACCATGATTACATTTTTACCTTCTGATTTAGGCAATCCTGTGATGAAGTCCATGACACCTCTTCCCACCTCTGGCTAGGAATAGATAGAGGTTGTAAAATACCTGGGGACTTAATTGTTTCACCCTTATTTTGCTAACAAACCATGCATTCTACCACAAATTTTTGGACATCTCCTTTTAGCCCTTCCCAGAAAAAAATCATGCTTGATTCATGATAAGTCTTTAAGAAGCCAGAATGACCCCCTACTGGAGAAGCATGGAGCTCAGATAGAACCCTATTTTTAAGGATTGAATTCTTACATAGATATAATCTATCTTTATACCATAAAACATATCCTTTCCATAAAATTTTTCTGACATGTTTGGATCTTGTTGGAGATTCTGAATGAGATTTTGTGTACCTGGGTCATTTTTCCATTCAGACCTTACATCCTCTATCCAATCCTCCTGTAATACAGATATGGCACACAACAATGCCTGGGCAGATTCATCCTTCCGAGATAAAGCATCAACAACTACATTCTCTTTCCCTTTCTTGTATATTATCTCAAAATCATACCCCAACATTTTTGAGACCCATTTATATTGTTCTTCTGATGATAAACATTGCTCTAAGAAGTATTTCAAACTATCATGATCTGTCTTTACTTTGAAATGTCTTCCCATTAGATATGGTCTCCATTGCTTCACTACATGAAGTATTGCTAACATTTCTTTCTCATAAACTGGTTTAGAGATATTCTTACCTTTGAATTGGTAGCTCTCGAAGGTAATGGGTCACCCTTCTTGCATGAGTACTACCCCCATACCATACCCTGAAGCATCACATTCAACAATGAATGTTTTGAAAAATCGGGGTGGCTAGAACTGGAGTGGTGCACATGGCCTCCTTCAACTTCTCAAAGGCCATAGTAGCTTGCTCGTTCCAATGGAAAGAGTCCTTCAATAAAGCTGTGAGTGGTGCTGCGATGCTGCCATAATTCCTTACAAATCTATGATAATAACTTGTAAGCCCCAAAAATCCTTGGAGATTTTTTAGGGTTTTGGGAACCTTCCATTCAAGCATGGCTTTTATCTTGTTAGGATCCACTTTAACACCTTCATAAGAGACAATATGACCTAGATATTCAACCTCCTTGACACCAAAAGAACACTTAGAAGGCTTTGCATAAAGTTGATGTTGTTCAAGAGTTTCCAACACCTTATTTACATGATGCAGGTGTTCCTCCCATGTTTTACTATAGATTAATATATCATCAAAGAACACTAAAACAAACTTTCAAAGAAATGGCTTAAAGATGGAATTCATCAAGATTTGAAATGTAGAGGGTGCATTTGTTAGTCCAAAAGGCATTACCAAGAACTCATAGTGTCCTTCATGTGTCCTAAAGGCTATTTTATGAATATCTTCATCCCTAATTCTAATCTGATGATATCTAGAATGAAGATCAAGTTTTGTAAAGTAAACAACACCATGTAACTCATCTAGCAAATCATCAATTACATGAATAGGAAACTTATCTTTAACTATGTACTTATTGAGTTCCCTATAATTTGGACACATGCGCCAATTGTCATCTTTTTTCCGTACCATCACTACAGGAGAAGAGTAAGCACTTTGACTATGATGAATAAGTCCTACTTCTAACATCTCTTGAACTATCTTCTCAATCTCACTCTTTTGCATATAGGGGTACCTATAAGGTCTAATGTTGGGTGGTTGACTCCCTGGTACTAGTTGGATGGCATGGTCATGGTCTCTTTTCGAGAGGTAGGCCCTTGGGCATTTCTCCAAACACCCCTGAGTGCTCATCTATAACTGCTTGCATATCTACGGGTATAAATGTATTGGAATGATGTGCTTCCAATGAAAATAGTTGTGCTACAAACCCTTCTGCACCCTTTCTAAGCAATTTTTGCATCTGATGAGAACTTACCATATGTGGGGACTTTTCTCTTAGTCCTTTTAGTTTAAAATTCCTCCCTTCTGACTGAAATTGCATGAACAACTCTTGGAAATTCATTTCAATGGTTCCCAAGGTGGTAAGCCACTGAACTCCTAACACAATGTCTTGCTCCTCCCATGGAAATGGCATACATATTGCTAGTTAGCAAGTAATCTCCCATGGTGAGATTAATGTTATGGCATTTTCCTGAACAACTAACAGTTTTCCCATCAGCGATCATGACTTGACATTTTGGAGCTGGATAAACAAAGCAGTTCAAGCATACCGCTAACTTATGATTGATGAAATTGTGAGTACTTCCCAAATCAATCAACACTTTGTTACCCTATGTTTTTTAAGAATCCAACTACTTTGAGAGTTTGGGGAGTGCTAATACTAGAAATTGCATGGCATGATATTGTTGGCTGGGGATCTCCTAATTCCTCCTCTGGCTCTACCTCTTCGTCTTCTTCATTTTCTTCTTCTTCATTAGGTCCCTCAATGTAGAACAACTTCTTTTCAGCACACTTATGTCCTGGTCCAAATTTGTTGTCACAATTAAAACATAACCCTTTGGCTCTCTTTTCTTTAATTTGTTGAGGTGTCAGTCTCACTGGCCGAGGGAATGATGGTGGAAGGGTGCTATGATCTCTGATATTACTAACAATTTGTTTCCTACTTGAAAGAAATTTTTCCTCTACCCTACGTGCCATGATCATAGAGTTTGAAACCTTATGAGGATTAAACATACGCACCTCAGTCTCAATTTGTTCTTTAAGACCCCCAAGAAATAAGTCATTCAAATTATCTTCAGGAATATTTTCCACCTATAAGGAAAGGTTTTGGAATTGATGGATGTAATCTTTGACTATTCCTATTTGTCTGAGCTTTGCTAATTGGCTGAAATAATTCTCTGACACACTAGAACTATAGTGCAATTGCAAATCTTCGGTGAATACTGTCCATGTAACATTGAGGCCACTCTTTTTCCTTTGAGCACATAACCATCGATACCAAATGAATTGGTCAGGTTCAAGATACAACGATGCCATGGTAACCTTTTGTCCCGATGGAATCTGATGAAGATCAAAGAAATTATCCATCTGGTTAATCCAATTGAGTGGATCCTTTCCATCAAACTTACACATTTCCACTTTTGGAAGCATGTTACGGGCTTGTAGAGTGTTTGTATTTGGATTGGTCATGTTTGCAGATCCACCATGGCTAGTTTGTTTATTACTTTGACCTAAAGATCCACCATGGTTAATATGAGTATGATTGAGTTGTGGCTGATTAGGAATGATATGATGACCCATGATATTGTAACTAAATTTTTAAATGAAATCCTCCAATCGTTGTCCAATCTTTTCTACATCTTCTTTGTTGGCCACTCTACCTTCGAGGTTTCACAACTCTAACTCAAGATAGCTGACCTTATGGTCAGTTGAAGTAAACCCTAACCCTGAGGACTCTGTAGATACCCCTTCTGACTCTAACTCCTCAATTATTATCTCATCCTTATCAGGGGTTTTACCTAGAGTGATGGGATTCTTTTGCCTCTTGTCGAAGGCCTAGCCATGATGCCCCAAAATGGTAAGATTTAAGGATCAAGGTCAAAGTTTAGGGTTTTTATTTCAATAGGAATTAGCCAAATTTTATAAAACTCAAAGAACGAACTCAAACTAATTTTTAATCTTCTTTCTGGAAATGTAAATAACTTTGAAAATTCCACAAATTACACCTATGTAGCTGAATTAGAAAAACACATAAAACTGCTATAAAGTTTGCAAAACAAGTCAAAAATTCTTAAAATTTTGAGGGAAGCTTACTTGACTGATTTTGCCACACCAAAAAACATTTGTAGAAAAATTCACTACCAATGATGTTGAGATATGGATGAACCTTCACAATTAGGGTTTGACGCAGTGTTGGCCGAGTTCAAGCTCTGATACCACTTGTAATGAAATTACTTGTATAATTCAGATCATGAGCAGAAATATAACACCAAATAACACAATATTCCATAATAATGATCTCAATATGCAATTAGAATAGCTTCGCCACTTCGAGGGGGCAACCTCCAAACCATACAATAAGACTCAAATGCTCAAATGATGATAAACTACTACCTACTAACCCCTATATATACTATTCCTATGTTATGGCCAACACCAAGGCTGACCCACTAATGAAAATATAACATATATGAAAGAGATACATAATGATAAGAAGTTATGATAGCCAAAAGTCGGCTATATACATCCAATATAAGATATATGATTAAGGGCGTAACAAAATTACACGCACAATGGAGGATAAAAAACTTTATTGCATCAAAATAGGTGCTCACTGCAGGATTTTGGGTCCTCCCAAAAGCTTACAAAAATTATTATGAACTTTCCTTTGTCAACTTTTGGTCCTTTGTGCTTGCAATCACACAACAATATATAGCAATTACTCTTTAAAAATAGTGGCCTAAAAGTGAACTCGCCCATTAAATTAATAATTATCCCTTTTTATTTTTATTATGGATAATATTAATTTATTACAAAAAGGCTTTCAAGCCATGAGCATCACTCAAATACATAGTCAAATATAAGTTGACTCTTTTTTAAAGGAAAACTAATAAAAGAATTACAAATATAGCTTGCAATGCAAGTCTTTATCATGCAACATGCTGATCTATCTTTGATGTTGACACCTGTTCTATCCTTTCATGGTGCATGGAAAGGTCTATTTCTGACAATTTTCTTCATTGGGCATGCATATAAAAATTGGTCTATTTGATTGGCCCCCATGCACATGAAAATATATAGTATTTGGCCCATTATCCACCTTATGCCCTCCCCCTTCGCATATATTCATGCCATGGGAATATAGTATGCGGATTAAAATATATTTATTCACCACCACCTTTTAAAGGGGGGCCACCATAACTATATTCAGTAATACGTGGGGGGAAGTGACTTGTGCATTGTTTGACACTTGGCATACTCTTCTTTGTTGATGCGTTTGGTCAAGCTTTTCCGTCGATCCGGCCTTGCGGAGGTGTTAAAATTGGTTGTTGGCATATTTATTATGATCCATGGCATATCGGTCTTGGAATCTTAATCACAAAGGTGCATTGTTTAATTATGTTCGTTGATTTTGAAGGCATTTATTAAGCCCTTATCTCTTTGGGTGGAAGTTTTCTCAACCGCTGATCTTCCGATAAGATTGTGACCATTGATTTTCTAATACATCACATTGACTTCGGTTTTGATGGGGATCGTTGGATCTCTGCCACCAATCTTGAGCCATTGGATTTGAGGGGTTTACCTGGGCCATGGTTTGATGTTTGACTTGGTCCTAGCCCTTCAATTAACTTTGAAGCAATCTATGCCATTGGATGCTCTAACTCGGGTTAGGTTTTGAGTTGGTTGGAGCTTATGGGGAAAAGTGGTTTTGTTGAGCTCATTCACATTTTTTTTCGATTGACCATGGCAGAGCCTTGGTGAATTTTTCCAACTCTCTGTTTATATAAAACATGGTAGTTTTTTTAATGCCTTCGGACCTACACATTTTCATTTTGGCCTTTAGACGTCATGAATGGTTTGCTTGGCCTACATTTTGGAAGGAATATGAAGGTATAAGTTTCATTTTGTTCTATAGCTATAGCTTCATATATAGATCTACTTTTTTAATAGCTTCATTTTCATGAAGCTTTGTTTTGTTGATGTCATTTTGTTTCTACCATCCTTTGGCTTTGTGAGCTCGAACACGTGCACTGCAAGGAAGTTGACCATTGTTTCCTTCTTTGGCCTCATTTATAATGCGGTGAGCTCTTTCGTTGTCTTCCCGTATGACTATTAATATGAAGCATAGGCCTTTGAAACTCATCCTATGTTTTCTTGTTCTTGAAATCTAGCTCGGCATGCATTTGAATTTATTTTATTTTAACTCGGCCTTTTGAAAACTAGGTTTGTAATGATCTTCACTTTGGTTATAGTTGTATATTCTGTAAACTCGACCTCCTGGTTACATTTACATCATGAACTCGCTTTTGTGGAAATTGGATTGTAATTTAATATTTGTTGTGTCCTTTCGAGTTCTACCTTGGGTGCTTGTTTTCATTCCCGTAGATGAATATTTTAATGGCTTCGGCCTTGTCATTTGTTGCGGTGAATGTTCATTTACTTTCCTACATTGATTAATTC
Organism: Taxus wallichiana var. yunnanensis; assembly: GCA_018340775.1. Lineage (NCBI taxonomy): Eukaryota > Viridiplantae > Streptophyta > Pinopsida > Cupressales > Taxaceae > Taxus > Taxus wallichiana. The sequence goes on from CM031234.1 coordinate 604,734,882, forward strand.
TCCTTTCGAGTTAAGATTTACTTCGCATTTTCTCGTAATCTCGCTTTGGCTATATCACTTGTTCAACAAGAATCTATTCTTGAGTGTAATTTATGAAGCTTGGCCTCCTTTGTAACTCGATTGTTTAATGATCATTTGTCCTTTGTGGAGTTGGAACTCAAAGAAAATCATTAAGTTTCTTCTCTGTAATGAATTTTCCTTTTTAGAAGCAATAATACTGATCCACTGTATTTCAGTTTTATTGGTAAAGCATTGATTTTCAATTTTGTTTTAACCGAAAAATCCCGCTTTTACAAGGGAGGCTCGGAATTTTTTTGAAAATATTTCTCTCTCCGGTTTTGCAACTTGTCCATTTTGAAAAGATATGAATATCTCTCTTACCTTTTATGGATTGTCTATTCACTTGATGAATTCTGTTCATGCTTGCTTTGCTTGATCTATTGCAAATTTGGAAAATTGTGAAGTAGTTGGCTTAATTCACACTTGAATTTGGAAATAAAATGAACTTTGAATAGTTGCAGAACTTGATGAACTTCTAGAATACCTGTATGTTTCATTTGATCATAATATCAACTTTATAATGATGAAACATGTACTTTTGTTGACTGTTATCATTCCTTTTGAAGCTCAGATAGCTTATAAAGCATGTAGTAGCCTATAAAGCATGTATTTCAATTTTGTTTTAAATCAAAAGTCACTTTTACAAGGGGAGACTGGAATTTTTTTCCAAAATGACTATTTTCCTCTTTCTTTTTTTCAGCTTTCCAACCTTGATTTGTAAAAGTATTTCCTTCTTGACTTATTCTGATGCTTCTTTCTTTCTATAAACCATCTAGAAATGATGTTTGTTTTCCATTCTCTTGAAAGTAAACAATAGTTGCTTCTTTATTAACCAGTTAAACTGATCTTTTTCATTCCATGTTGCAACTTGTTCTATGCAAAACTCATAAATAAGTTAGAAATATATAGGATTTTTGGCCTCTCTTATATCCATGTGATTTTGATTTCTTCTTCATTCTTCTTTTGTGAACTGTTTTCAACTTCTTTTTCATGTCATCTCCACATCTATTTCTTTTGTAATCTATTTCAGATTCTACTTTTCTATTTCAATCCTTTGCCTTTTTATTGCTTTCACTGATTTCTCTTTATGCACTCTGTTCTCTCTATTGCCGCTAAGCCTATCTGTATCCCTAAGCTGTCCCTATGTCATGTGCCTGTATTTCTTTCTTTCAAGTACCATTAGATGCATTGAACTTAGAATATGTATTTGCTTTAGAATAGGTGTATAGGAATAAAAATGTACCCGAGCTCAAAATTGACAGGTACTGCTCTTTATCTTGCAGGTGACGAGAAAAGAAGATGGAGATGGAAAGCGGAAGATGAAGAGGAGATGAAGTTGAGATGCAGATGATGCAGAGCGAGAAAAGAAGATAAAAAGGCAATGATGGGTTCACTTTTACTCCTCTACTCTTATTCTTTAGCACATGCAATATTCTCTTTTCCATGTATATGATGTTATTACTTAGTCATATCCCATGGCTTGTGTGGGAAAACTTGTGATCTCTTATGAATAAAGCATTAAATTTAAATAATGAGTTGACTATCTCTTTCTGCATTCAAATTTTTATTTGATTGTACAATGATGTAAGAAACTCAATATCTCAATCAAATGAATTAATATAAGAGATAAACTTAAAAGAAATACCTATAACTCTAGTAAGCAACCATTGAATGAGATGTGCCTCCTTGTATGCTGTTTGACTATATTAAGCATATGCTCTTCATTTTGACTCCTTTATACTATTTACATTCAGATATTATTGTCACTGTTTAGGTGGCGATACTTTCTTGATGTAAGTAGTAGGAAAGGAGTCACTTGTAACATTTTTATGACAGCATAGATGGATGCAATTTCATGAATCACAAACAACTTTAATGAATACAAAGCAATAAATATGATGAGCACAACATAATAGAGTGAAGTTGATTATTTGAAATCTACAACTGTGAATGTAGTTTCGAAATGATTAGTTGATTACATAAACTACAATATGTTTATCCTCATCAAGTTGTCATATGATCCTTCATGAAGCTTGATGAAGATAAATGAGAGATTTTGTTCATGTACTTAGCTCTTTGTTTGGGGACAACATTCCTAGTTTCAAATTCCAACTAATCACCTTCATCTATAATCAACTCAACTTAATGAACTCAATCTCTGTAATCTGTAACTGAAATGCCCCAATGTTTAACCAATAATTTTTTTAAAAAATGCCCCATACTTATGATGACCAAAAATGGTCAACATATTTGGCGACTTGGCTGCACTAGTTGCCTACTAAACAACGAGAACCCAAACTCTCTGTGACTCAACTGAACCACAACGGACACTGCCCCTAAAATTCTCACTCTGATTGATGCTTCTAAAGCTGAAATCCCCCAATGCTGAAAATAAACTACGAACAACTGTGCATTTCTGCACTTGGAGGAAGGGAAACTAACTAACCTAGGCTTTCCAAACTGAAAAGCCACCTACGAAAGCAAAAAACTAAACTGAAACATGTGCATAAGCACTTAGAGGAAAGCATGAAACTATGGTACAAGGTCAACTTATCTATTTAGAAACAATGCTTCAAATGGATCCCGTTGACAGGGATAGGAAGCTCTGAACCATCCGTCTTGGCCAATTAAAATGAGTTATGAGCCTTGCAACTTGTGATCACATAAGGGCCACTCCATAAGGAATCAAACTTAGTATGAGCACCAGGCTTAGCTCGGTCTGCATCCCATTTTAGCACTAAATCTCCTTCATTGAAGACCCTCAGCTTAGTCTTCTTATCAAACATTCTTTTGATCTGTAACTCGATTCAAATGTATGGATTCTAATGATTTATTTCTTACCTCCTGTACCTCCATGAGCTATGCATATCTGACTTGCAATGGTTCTTCTTCTAGAACATCAATCTGATGCATAAGCTCCAACGCTGTAGCTCCAATGAAATAGGCATTTTGGCTTCCAAGCCATAGACCAACATGTATGGGGTGTTTGAAATAGACCTCTTGTAGGTTATCCGGTCAGCCCAAAGAGCTGATTTCAGCTTCAAATGCCAGGTCCTCTGATTTGAATCAATTGTCTTGATAATTCTAAGAAGATTCTTATTTGTGGACTCAGCAAGGCCATTGCCTTGTGGATAATAATTGGAAGAAGTACTTAAATAAAATCCATTCGAGACAGCCCAAGAGCTGATCTTACTTCCAATAAAATCTTTTGCGTTATCTGAAATAATAGTAGAAGGGGCTCCAAACCTGGTCAACAAACCTTCATAAAAATCCGAACGTTGGTTTCATTTGCCTCCTTCAAAGCTACTGCCTCGACCATCGTGTAAAATAATTTGTAGCTGTAAGAATCCACTTATGCCCTGAGCTGGAAGGTGGATTGATCATACCAATAAAGTCTAAACCCCACTGCATAAATGGTTGGTCCACTGAAATGGGCTGAAGTGGCAGTGCTAGCTAACTTCTCTTTACCTGTGAAAAATGCACATTTCTTACACTTCCTTACCCATGCATGGCAATCTTTAAATAAGTCTGCCAATAATATCCGCCTCTCATGATTTTGAGGGTAGTTGTTCTTGCTGAAAAATGACCACCACTTTCTCCATCGTGGAATTCAGTAAGTATCTTTTCAATCTGATTTGGTTGAACACATCTCAATAAGACACCATTAACATCTTTTCTGAATAAAACATCTTGAACCAGCACATAGGGAATAGACTATAATCTGAAATACCTACGTTTAGTGCTGTCCAAACCTGGTGGGTAGGTGCCATATCGAATGTATCTGATCATGTTGGAGCCCAATCTGAGGGCTGATTTTCCTGAGTCTCATTTGGTTCAAGCTGCAACATCAGAACAACATCCTTTCTTTCTTGAAAAGCATGAGCCAAATGCTCACAAATCCCTTTTCCTCTTATTAACTTGGTAATCTTAATATCAACGTCATATTCCATTACCTTGGTGATCCAGCCAGCTCTCTTCCCACTGATATCCTTATTTAATAAGAACTGTTTGATGCTTGGATGGGAAACCATTAAATGGATCTTGTTATTGGACAACATATGCCTGAAATTTTTTAATGCTCTAACAATTGCAAGCACATGCTTTTCTACAAATGAATACCTTGTTTCATACTCCATCAGGCCTTGGCTAAAAAATGCTATTGGTTGTTCTAAGCCTTCACTGTTCTACTGTGTCAAGATACCTGAAATGGTGTCAATACTAGCATAGGCATATAACATGAAATCCTTTGAAAAAATAGGGTTTATAAGTGTTGGAGCTGAAGCTATGGCATTTTTGATTGCTGCAAAGCTTGAAACTCCTTCACTAACCCAAGTGAAATTCTGATCCTTCTTTAGCATGGCTGTCAAAGGCTTAGCTAAAGTAGCAAAATCTGAAATATATCTTCTTATGAAATTGATTTTTCCCAAAAACTTTGAAGTGCTTTCTTATGCTTAGGTAGAGGGAGAGTAATAATAGAACTTACTCTTTCAGGGTCAATCTACATACCCTGTTTTGAAATGACATGGCCAAGTAGCTTACCCTCATTGACTGAGAACACACACTTTTTTGGGTTAAGTGAAACCCCATATTCTCTGCACCTCTCAAAGACTGATCTGAGATGCATCAAGTGCTTTTCTACATTCTTAGAAAAAAATTATGTCATCCAAATAAACCAACACAAACTTATTGATAATACCTTGAAAGGCCATATCCATTGCTCTCTGAAATGTAGCACCTGCATTGGATAAACCAAAAGGCATCTTCCTGTATGCAAAGGTGCCCCACTTAGTAGTAAATGTTGTTTTGAACTGATCCTCTTCTTTGACTAGGATCTGATTATAACCACTGTATCCATCAAGAAGAGAGTACCTTTCTGAACCTGCAACAAGCTGCAAAATTTGCTCCATAGATGGAAGTGGATAATGGTCTTTAAGGGAAGCCTGATTTAAATCACGAAAATACACACAACCTTATTTCCCCATTATTTTTCCTAACTGGTACAAGATTAGCTACCCAAGTTGAGTGCTTGATAGGAAATATGATGGTTGATTCAATTAATTTATCTAACTCTCTTCTCATCAAAGGCTCAAGCTTAGGATTGATAGGCCTTTGCTTTTGCCTAACTGGCTTTGAGTTAGGTTCTAATTCAATAGTATGTTGGGCTAATGAGGGATCAAACCCTTTCAAATCTTTATATTCCCAAGCAAAAATATCAGCAAACTCTTTAGATAAATCAATGAATGATTGTTCTTCAAATTGAGTACGTACCTTGCCAAGGTTAAGGCTCTTGCCTTCAATAATTTATCTGTACTGACTCATAATGATCTTGAATTGATGACAACATGATCTGTTTTGTCCAATACCACTTTGACAACATCATTTTCCCCAAAAATTGATTCCAATGTAACAAGGCCTTTAGGAATCTTGTTGGTTTTCAACTGCATGATCTGATCTCCATATCTATTTTGCATTTTTCTTCCCCGAAACATAAGATTAATGAGTGTGCTGAAAACTCACACTTCATCCTCATCCAAAATATGACTATGTGTGCATCGTCATCATCAACACTTCTTCTTCTGATGTTTCTTCTACTTATTCTCCTTCTTCTAAAAGGCCTTATTACAACTCTAATATAAGGTTGTAATTTTTCTAACTTAGAAAAGAAAATTTGTGCGATAATATCAACAATAACATCAAGACCGTTTGTTCTAGCCTATAGCCAATCAATCTCGATCCCCAATCATGTTTTAGATTTTTTCGCGGTCCTAGGGACACTTTGAATATTAAAAGCACTGAAATCATCTATGATATCCATTACACATTTGTAAAATAGATCGTATGATTTCATATGTAAATTTTCCAAATTACATGCAAAACATATACGGTAGAATAACATGAGAGAACACCACAATATAGATAAATGATGACAATATGCTCATATAATTAGTCCTCTTACCTGTTGTGTGACAAGCTCGCTGTCCCCAAATACCTGTAATTTATCAATATTTCTCTTTCTAGCCCACTCCAAACCATGAACAAATGATTCATATTCTAACCCATATACATTATTGGAGCAATAAACCTCTTAAGCTTGATTGCAGAAAAAATACCTTTGTTGTGAGGGTGAAATCAGCATTAAACTAGCTCCTGAACCATGCTGGTTTTTTGAACCATCGAAATATAATTTCCAAATTCCATTGTTGGTTTTCTTGCTTATTTGATTCTCTATTTTACATTTTTGCTGATTCAGGGCTGAAAACTCAGCTCATCTGGAATTTGCTTATTTTGCTCATGAATGCAATACACTCCAAGGCCTTTTTCTTCTATTTCTCTATAAGGATCTAACTCATACATTTCACTTGTTAGTTCATCCTTAAACAAATGATTTCATATGCAAATTTTTACATGCACTTAGCCCTCTTACTTGGCTCGTTATCCCCAAATCCACCTTGATTCATATTCTGCAACATTATTGGAGCAAGCAAACTGAAACTTGATTGTAGAAAAATACCTTTGTTGTGAGTTCATGGATTCTCCTTCTCGTATCACCGGAATTTGCTTATTCTACTCAGATTTGAATTCAGGAATGCCTTCCAAGGCCTTTTCTTTGATTTCTCTAAAAACTCATACATTTCACTGTTCATCCTTAAAAATCATTTATTTTGGCTCATTTCAAGCTCATCATCTAAGATAGCACAATTTGCATTTTCCATGCTTGGCATATGTGGCTCAACATGAAAATTAGAAAGAGGTTCTGAATTAATAGTAACTTTGGTTCCATACCTTGTTCTGAAAATGAGGTAAGACCAATCAGCTGAAAGATAACCTCCAATCTTAGATGTAAAGTCTCTAGAAAGACACATAGCAAAGTATGGTGGCAAATCAACAACCATAACATCCTGTAAAATAGTAACACCTGGGCATGCATGCAAAGTGACTTTTAAGTCCTTGATCAGTCCAATAGTTTTGGTGGATGAGCCATCTAATTGTAACACTCCTTTAACACTTGGCTCATATGACAAACCCAACTTTTCAGCAATCTTTTTGGGCATGACAGTGCTGCTTGCACCATGTCCACCATACAATTATGCACTAAAGAGTCACCAATAATCAATGAAAGATAAAATGGAGGAGGCTTGACTACTTGTACCTGACTCTGAACCATTTTTCCAACTATATTACCTTGTTGTCCTAATTTCGAATATGCTTTGATCTGATTGAATTTGTTTAATCTGAGATTTTGATTTGGTAAAAACAACATTCACCTTGTTTCGCTCCAAATCTAAACCTTTGGGTGATATCTGCAGGTCTGAAATATCTTTAACCAACATATCCTTTTGTCCTGGAATGGTTAGTGAATCCCACATAGTCATAGTAACATGTGACTTTTTCATATGATCAACAATATTAAATGGGGCTACCCCTAATTTGGGTTGTACCTTCTGAACTAAAATCTGATCAGATTTTGTAGCAACATTAAAACTGTTTTCTTTTGATGGGAAAGCTGAAACAAAATTATTTGTAATGATAGGGACTGATTTGGGAACATTAATAGCTTCTCTTACCTCATGCACATCATCAATTTCCCTTTTCTTTGACCTTGTTAGTACAACAACCACTAGATCATCTGATATAGGTGGCTGTTCTATCTGAGTCTTAACTGAACTTTGATCATCTATTCCCAATTCACCATTGTTGCCTCATGCTGAATTTGTACCATGTTTGGATCTTCCCCTTGTAGTGGATACCCAAATTGTTGCCCTTGCTGTTCTGCCTCTACTTGAGATAATTGTGGCATAACAAAGTTTGGTGCTGCTAATTCTAAGGGAGCAACTACAACACTTGGAATCAAATTAGGATCCTGAGCCATATTGTTTTGGGGTTGAACTGGTACTAAGGCCCTTGAAGTAGATGGAACATTGGGGTCAAGGGGTTAACAAATGGTCTAACTGCTGTCATAACACCCTGATTCTGATATGAAGGCCTAAAATTTTGAATAGGTGGCCTATAGTTGTTGTAAGGCTGATATTGTGGCTGATATGAAGGCTGCTTTGAGATGGCTGGTAAGATGGCCTATTGCCTTGATATTGCTATCTTTTGATCTGAACAATCTCATTACCAAAATTCTACATCATTGTTTTAAGCTCAACAATATCATTAGCAGAATTTTGAGCAACATTAGGTTGTGAAACAGATCATTGGAATAGGTGTCAAACTAGGTGACTGCAAGGGCAGAACATTAGGAAAAACTAGAAATAAGGGCATGGGGGTCTAGGAGCCAACTTTCCTACTTGAATAAGACTATTTTCTGCACTAATGGCTATGTTGTAAGCTATTGGTAATGTACTTCCCCCCATAGACTGAATCATGACAACAATGTCAGAATTTAAAGACTTAAGATAATACAAAAATGCATGTTGAGGAGGGTTTAACATTTGCTGGAATTCTATCCCACATGCTGAAATATGATATTAAAATCAGTCATTAATTCCATAGGGGCCCTTTTAATGGTTGTCAACTATTCAACTAAGGACAAGTGATCAGATTTATCTTCAAATTGGGAATAGAGGGCTGCTCCTAGTTGATCCCAAGTAGCAATAGTTCCAATAGCTAAGTTTTTGTACCACTGGAGGGCTTTACCTCTAAGGGAAGCAGCAAGCAGTCTTAATGCAACATCCTCATGAACAATATGATGGACTGAAACAATATTCCCTACATCTCTAATATGTTCAGCTGGGGTAGTTTGATCTTCTCTGAGAAATAGGGTAAGCTTTTAAGGGCTGTTGTAGGTATATCATGGTAGGCTGCTATCAATAGAGGACTGCCAGCATCAAAAGCAACAAAAGATAGATATCTTACTAAAGCCATAGGAATGATAGGGGGTTGGGTAGTAGGATTATGGATAGGTGTATGAATAGAGGGGATAACTCTTGAATATGGAACAGATCTTGCCCTTCTTCCTCTCCTAGGTGAATTAAGAGGTAATTGATGAAATTCAAAAGGAATACCTCTCAATGCTGATCTGGTAGTGACTTTAGGCATAAATCTCTGCTTCCCCTTTTAAAATCTAACTTCTAATCAGGTGATAAATCTACTTGTGGAAACGTGGTCCCACCGGGCATGCCAAAAACAATGTTATCAATCTGAGAGTGTACCCCACCGCAAGGAACATGCAATAGAACTATAGCTATTCCTAACTCAATTGATGCAATGGGAAATATTCCATGGAAGAGAGCCTACAGTGGGATGGTTCTGTCGTACGTGCCCAAAATTGTAGGGTACTTATATCACCTAATGATGTTACACATGCCCCAATGATGATACAGGTCACCTTGCAAGGTGTTCGGGATCCAGAGAAGCTCACAAAGTATATGTTAGCATCCCAAATGCTTTATCCAAGTTCCTTGTGCTTTGTTTTATCCCTCGCCCTCATTTTTAACAACGGTTTGACCTTCATGATGAAACTACGCCTGCTGCCTGGCTATGGCAGAAGCCTGTAACTTCCGCCTCCTTTATGCGTTCTCCAACACATTCTTTTGATCGCAACTTGCGTAATTTTTCAACATTTACCAGCTTTCTAAACCGCCTTAGCTTGTATTAATGTTTTATGTTCCCTGGAATAATGTTTCTTCATTGTTTAATGGTAAAAGAGTTCTAATAGGAATTACCTTTGGGTGAATGTGAAATCTATAAATAGCCAACTTATTTTCAAGCAAATGGCCCCTCAACTTCTCATTTCCATTATTTAGTCTCTCAATTTCTTGCTTAGAACTCATTTTGTTTTCATGTTTGCATCCATGCTAGTTTTTCCTTTGCTGTTAGAAGCCATTCAATCTTCTTGCTTCAGTCTTGTTCATTGTTGTTCATACAAATTAGTTTAGAGTAGAGTAGTGTCATTTGTAGATTGAATCCATTAGAGTTGCAGGTTGTGTTCTTCACAGAAGGTAGATTCCAGAATCTCTCGGTACACTTGTGTTGTATTCCTACAATAAATCCCGCTAGGAATTGCATATGCCAAGCTCTGTCACTTGCGTTGTCCCTCTCCTAATCACATTTTATTCGGTCTATATCCAAAGCTTCCATTGTTCAAATACCTTCTTCTATTGATGCTAGCATATACATGCTCTTCTGGATTCACATGAACATGAAGGAACGAGGAGATCATTCTGAGGGGACAAAGTCATACACTACTAGATTTGCCACATGTTTTGCAAACTATAGGTTTTATCCATCAAAGTTCTAGTTAAAACATATCAAATAGAGTAGTGAATTATTTCATTTCAGTTAAATTTCACTTTCAATATTGCCGGGGAAGCTCTGGGGATTGATATTTTCTTAGAAACTATGATTCATTCCTCACTTCTTAGGTAGGATAGAGAGTCTTTCAATCTACACCATAAACTCACAACTACAGGCAAAGTAGCTACCTTACTTGTTTTAATTTTGTTATTAGATTAGTTTTCATTTTCTCAATATATTAGATTTGTTGCTCTTTCAATTCTATTCAAAAATTCTATCAAAAATACAAAAATAGAGGAATATATATATATGTTGTAGATATATCTTGCATAATTAGTTTATTTTGTTTTAGTTAAATTTTATATTGATCTTGTATGAAAATCACAGGACCCAGGGAGCCCAGGGAATACGTTTTTGAGCTAATCATGCCTCAACCAAATATTGTTGCAGCATTAGCTGACATAGACCAAAATCTCAAAATTTAGGTCTTCTGAACAACACAACATAGACCTACAAGAAATCAGCACACAACTAAGAGGATTAAACATAGAAGACAACAAAGCACACACATTCTGGTCAAATCAGCCAAATTATAGACTGCCTTGATAGATATCCGTATGACTATAGAAGGACCTGAAAGAGAGCAAACATTTGGTTGTGATCCACTAGTCCCATAACCAGATGCAGGAGACCTCCTCATTGATATAGACACTAGCTTACGTATCCAAGTTTCCAGAACACATGTTAGGTTCTCTAAGAAAATCATGTAAGTTCTAGTTCTAAATGTAGAGGCCAAAAAGGCATACAATTACTGGATACTTGGAATCAGGGATTGACTCTTCACATGACCATAGGAGGTCCAATAATACTCGGAATTACTTTGGATCCATTTTTCCTAGTAAATATTGGACTCTCCACTTCGATGGAGCTAGATGTCGCTATGGAGTCGGGGCAGGTGTGATCTTTACTTCTCCTGAGGGAAAGATCCTACCTTTTGCTTTTAAGTTAAAATTTGAATGTACAAACAATGGCACTGAGTACGAAGCCCTCCTCCTTGGCCTCATCATAGCCAAAAGGATCGGTGTTAATAACATCAGAGTGTTAGGAGACTCACAATTAGTTGCAAACCAAGTCTCTGAAGTATATGAGACTAGAGTTGAGCACTTACAGCTCTATAAAACAACGGTATTAGATCTAAGCAAAGGATTCAACTTCATATCAATTGAAGCAATCCCATGAGAGCAGAACCTTCTCATAGACTTGATAGCAACTTCAGCTTCCCGTTTCACTGCAAACAATGAGTTGGAGGATACAAATTTCATGGTATCAATTCTTATTGAACCATTAGTATGTAAAATACTAACAAACTCACTTCGACTCATGAAGAAGTTGAGGATGATTTTTCTATCATGGATTGCTTTGAGGATGATAGAGTCACTCTCGAATATCTAAAAGCCTATGTGGAGCTACACCTTGCTCACCGTATAATTTATCTTTCCTTAATACCACAATCCTCTTCCTACTTTGGAAATCCCACGGTAGAGTCTCCTCCACAGAAAAATCTTGATATCTACGAGATAGGAAACAAAGAAAGCTTGGAATTACCTCCAACCCCATCTGAATTTGAAGAAGGTAACACTTCTTTGATAGAAGAAACCATTGACATAAACATTGGAACGGAGGAAGAACCAAGAATTTGGAAGTAAGGATCCTTGTTAACTTCGGAGGAGATAGAAATACACACCCAAATCCTCAAAGAACATCAAAAGGCTTTTGCATTTAATTATAAATAAATGACGGGTATCGCACCACAAGTTGCGGTACATAATCTTGTCACTAAACCAGATGCGAAGCCAATTAAACAGAAGTCAAGACCAATGAAGCCAAAAGTGGCTCTCATGGTAAAAGAGGAAGTAGTAAAACTTCTCCAAGTAGGATTCATCAAGCCCATTGACTATTCACAATGGGTATCTAATATCGTTCCCATCCTAAAAAGAATGGGAAGATACACATTTGTATAGATTTTGGGATATTAACAAAGCTTGTCCCAAGGATGATTTCCCATTACCATCCATTGACATTATCGTTGATGCAACAACTAGATTTGAACTATTGTCCCTCATGGATGGGTTCTCGGTACAATCAGATTAAAATATCTAAACAAGATCAAGCTAAAACCACATTTATAACTCCTGGGAACATATTGTTATCTTTGTCATGCCATTTGGTATTAAGAATGCCAATGGTATGTATCAAGAAATGACTTATATATTCCACAATCTTATCCATAATATTGTGGAATCATATGTGGATGACTTGTTGGAAAAAACCAAGAAATGTTGTGATCATCCCAAGTGCTCCGTATCATCCTATCACGACTAATTGAGTATCGTGTCACATTAAACCCGAGAGAAGTGTGTGTTTGGTGTAACATGAGACAAATTTCTAGGATACATTATATCTTCACCAGGGATTGATGTTGATCCAGCCAAAATATGGGCTATTCTCAAAATGATCCCACCTTTGGATGAGTCTGGAATCAGGTCATTTCTTGGGAAACTCGGTGCAATCTGAAGGTTCATCCTAGATTTAAGCTTTTCCATTCATCCAATTAACAATCTACTCAAGAAATATTATAGCATCGATTGGATTGAAGATTGCAACGAGGCATTTGAAGCAGTTAAGCGCTTCTTGTTGTCACCACCCACGCTAATGCCTCCCAAGCTAGACCACCCTTTGATCCTATACTCATGAGTCACTCATGTCTCGTTGGCCTGCATGCTGGCACATGAAGACGATGAAAATGAGAATGCGTGATCTATTTCATTAATCAAGCGTTGCTCGATTATGAAACACGTTACACAAAGGTGGAGAGAGAATGCCTTGCCATAATTTTTACAAAAACGCTTTGAGACATTACATGTTAAACCAGAAACAAGGGTCATTGTAAAACAGACCATTTATGAACATTTCTCACACAAGGATCTTTATCTAAAAAGGCTAGCCGTTTCATAACCCTAATGGGAGAATTTGAGTTAACATTCATAAACCAAAAGTCCATTAAAGGAAAAATCATTACAGATCGGTTAGCTTACAATCCACTAGATGGAGGTGAGTGGTAGATCTTGACTTTCCCGATGAATGTGTATACTTATCATCAATTTTATCATGGACCACACATACCTGGAAGGTGCCACGTCACAACAAAGAAGGTGGTTACGCATTATTACCGCTAAATATGTTGTTTTAGACCAAGTACTCTATCGCAGAGCCTTCGACGGCATGCTTCTAAGATGCGTCGACATAGAAGAGTCCAAGAGGATTCTTCATGAATCCCACAATGGGATATGTGGGGGCCACTTCGGTGGTCACGTCACCACTCACAAAATACATCGAGATGGGATATTTTTGGCCCACTCTTGAACATGATGTAGTGGAATTTGTACGTAAATGCCACAAATGCTAAGAATTCTCTCACGAGATTCACATGCCAACACAATCCCTGTAACCAATAGCAACTCCGTGGCCCTTCTCCACGTGGGGTTTAGACTTGATAGGGAAATTATCTCCCTCATCAACCGATGGCCATAATTTTATAATCACAGCCATGAAATATTTTACCAAATGGGTGGAGGCCATGCCTCTCACCACCGTACCAGGTTCGGTGATTGCCAAATTCATTTTGAACCAAATTATCTGCAGGTATGGTGTCCCACAAGTCATTATCTCAGATAATGGCACATCCTTTAAAAATGATGAGGTTTGTGAGCTATGTAGCAAGTTCAAAATAAACCATCACATGGCCTCTCTTTACTACCCTCAAGCCAATGGGCAAGTCTGAAGTGACAAACAAAACATTGAAAGCTATTCTCCTCAAAATAGTCAAGGAGAACAAGCGAGATTGACATTTAAAACTATATCCAGCCTTGTGGGCCCATCGAACCTCAATAAGAACACCAATAGGAGCAACTCCTTTCTCACTAGTATTCGGAGTAGAAGCAGTTCTCCCACTTGAGGTTGAAATACCTAGTCTCCGCATCTCATTACAAGGGATTCTAGATGAAGAAGCTTATAGGGAGGCACGCCTCTCCCAACTAGAAAGCCTAGACAAGGCTAGGTTAAATGCCGAACAATAGCATAGAGCCTATGCTGACCGGATGTGCTAGCAGTATAACAAAAAGGTCTATGAGTGAGAAATATATGAAGGAGATCTAGTTCTAAGACTAGACAGCCAGATCGATAAGAAAACTGGCGAAGGAAGAAAGTTCTGTCCCAAATGGTTGGGCCCATATCGAGTCATGAAAGACTACGAAAATGGTGCATATCTCTTATGCACACTGGAGGGTGAGGAATTCAATGAATCAGTCAATTCCTTGCATCTTAAACGGTTTTACGCATGAAGCATCAACACTATTTGTATAATTATATCTACATTACATATTCATTTAGTTAGGTTCATTTTGTTCACTCACTTCGTAAAACTTGGTGATCAAGGGACTTATTCTTAAGAAATTCATTAAAAACTTCTGATAGTATTAGCGGAGCATTCAAATCATACTTCTTCATTTTCATAACATCATCAATCAAGTTTTAGAATCATTTTCATCAATTAAATCCGGATATGACAAAGTCTTAATGGTATCCATACCAAGGCCTGCATTATTGTTCTCACTTTTGGTTTCTTCCTAGGATAGGTGCCTTTCCTATGGTCTATTTTAGAATCTTCATGGTGTCACATCTACCCCGTGTATATATCTCTTTGGAAATAAGAACATCCTTGACATTTTGCTCAAGTAAGTAAGTCAAATATAGATCAAACAAAAAATTTTACTTTTACACATTCCCTTGCCCTACCAATTTTTGGTGTTGAGATTGCATCTCTTATTAGTGACGTAGGGTTGGGAAAGGATGGGAATGCCTTTACTCGCCTGTGCCTTGTCCATGGTGATAAGCCCATGCTTCCTACTAGTAGCATGGGGCAAGGTGTAGGGGGTCCTCTTGACAATAAACATTGAAGGTCATAAGAAAATAGTTCAAACAAACCTTTAAAATCTTGAGTCAAAAACAAATGAATCAGATGTCCAAAATTCCAAGAGAGTTCAAAACCCTAAAACCAGATTTTGTCAACCAAGTGGCCATCTACGGATCTAAGTCTTGATAAACTATAAAGCAAGTCACATTCTAAAACTATGGAGTCACTTGAGTAAGATAGGTTTGTAGCATCCTAATTTGGTGCCACCAACTCTTTTTATATCTCCCATCATTACCATTTCAACACACCTCATAGCTTGTGCCCTTTCTAGCTCTCGGTGGTGAGCCCTCGCATCTTACTAGTTGTGTGGAGTTAGGAGTGGGGCAAGTTCATATGCTCATCATACCAGCTCATCATCACATTTTGTCAAAACAATATGAAGTACTGGAAAATTTCTTATGAAAACTAAAGTTCAAGATCACCACTCATCTGCATCATCATACATCGAATCACAAAATACAAAAAGAAAACATTTGTGATATTTGTTCTCCATTGCATACATTCTCGAAAAGCATATAAAAACAAATTTTTAATAAACATCTAGTATACATGTGAAAATGAATCACAAAATCCAAGATACCAAGAGTATAGATCCAAATATATATATATATAAAATTAGGTTTCATGTACTGATGCCATCATGCACTAGGCATGGTCAAAATGCTCAATGAGCCTAGAAAATACAAAAATACTCATACAAACAACCTAACAAGAGTCAATACAAAGAGCCAAGTGGCCTCTCAATCCCTATGGGATCCCTCAGAAGGCACATGATCACATCTAGGACTCGGCTACATTGGCGCTCACGAGTGCACTTTGAGGGGTCACGGTCCCCAAATGTAGCTATAGTCTCGCTATGAGAGTGGCTCCTCCTCATTAGGTGCTCTGTAGCCCTATACCCGACTACCTCAGTGCGGAGGGAAGTCATGATCACGGCCACTTGCCGCAGGACACGGGGGCAAAAACATCAGGTATGCCTACTGGCCGCCAAGGCTCATCTGCATCCACGGATAGCTCAACACGAGTCTTCTCTATGGGGATCAACAGGGTGTTAGTACATACCGCGAATCAAGTCTCGCCACTCATCAGTAGTCTCTACAAGCAAAGGAGAAAACAAATTAGAAAATAATCAAAAGGTGAAACCAAGGATGAACAAAAAGAGAGATAGCAACTAAGGCAATTCTAGCTAAAAAAATATCAAAAGAAGAGTGACAACTCACTCGGATCTCTGGGCCTCCAAGAAGGATCTCTGGGATCCGCACCTACCACAGACACTGCCACTAATTGGTGTCCCCCTCCTACATTTGGGGCAACATAATGTCCTGCCACTGAACTCATCCTCTCTGCCTAGGTCCTGAGAAAGCAACTCCTCTGAGACTAGAGTCACCCTCTCCGCGCTCTGCTCTACCCTCTTGGCCTGTAGGATCTCCTGAGTGTCATGCCACTTGGGATCGCTATCCTCTTCCCCACCTGACTCATTGATCTCCATGTCCTCGGTCTCCTCCTCCATCTCTCCCCCTGTGAACTCCTCAGACTTGGAGTCTATATCAATGGGATCATCATTGCTATGGGTAGAACCAGTGGCAATTTGAAGTAAAGGTGCCTGAGGAGCACCGACTCTCTCTTGAGTGCATACCAACCTCCTAGCTACAATAGGGACACCAGGAGTAACAACATCAACCCTGGCCTCTAGGACCTCCCCTAGCCTCCCAAACTGATCTGAACACTGGCACCATTGGGGAAGCATATCAATATAAGCAAGGCCGAATTGCTGAGGAACTCGATTGAAGGGGTGTGTCTCTACCTTCCCTGTCCTATCCACAAGCTTCCCTGTAGTAGAGTAGGAAATCAAAGTAAATGCCTCCTCGCCCCACAACCCCACCATGGCTTGATAAGGTGTGGCCTCCATATCCTCAGTAGTTAGGGAAGCAATTGGCTGGTGGGGTGCTCTAAGAACTGTCATCCCTATCCACCTCACCGCCCTCACGGCCCCGAGATCCTCCACCTCCATGCCTCTCCCATAAGGGATAATGCACTCATAGACCCAGCTCATAACTAAGGTTGGATGGCTCAAAGAAATGTCCCATCGTAATCAAACAACCTTGTATAATTCATTATAGGTGGTCCCAAGTATATCGGCTCCCCAGGCATAAATCCAACCATGGGTCTCAATCTGTGCGATGATAAGGGCCCAACATTAGAGCAAAGTATCCCCTCCCTTGTCCCCGATCAATCTCGAAGCAAGGATGCCCATAATGGCCTGGCGGATCAGAGGGATGGGAAAGATGGGAATAGAATGGACCTTCACCCCCTTCTTCAAACCAATGGAGACAATTACATCTCCCATATAGGTGGCCCACTAAGTCACCTGAGCTCTGGATACTATTGTATCAAATGAAAGTCTCCTCCCAATAATCGAGACTCCCAAAATGTGGTAGACGTCCTCTAAGGTGATAGTCCACTCACCCCTAACACCTGGAAATCGGAAGGTGTTCTAATCTGCATCCTAGTAAGAAAATAAGTCACATAGTATGTGACGGTGAAAGTGCAACATGGGGGACCCGTGCGATCCTCAATATACCTGCCCTCTGGAGAGTATCCTACTCAGCCTGAGAGAGTGCATCTAACACTGTTGGAAGCCAATCACACTCCCTCTCTCGGCTCCATCTAATGTACTCTTCCTTCTTCTGTAAACCACCCAAAAACACGCAAAAATAAGCAAGTTAGTATCAAGATTGCATTGGAAAAATCATTAAAGCAAGTAGGAATACTAAAAATGCAAAAATGAATTCAAATTAGTGTTGTTTTAGCATTCTGAAGAGAACCACCACCTTGAAATGTGGCGAAATCCTATAACCACCACCTTGCTTAGGGTGGTGGTCCTATCCGTGACTACAAATGGGTCGCATGCCCTAAAAATGATTAAAATGCAAAAATTGACCACTTTAGCT
The DNA here is from genome assembly GCA_018340775.1 of Taxus wallichiana var. yunnanensis. NCBI lineage: Eukaryota > Viridiplantae > Streptophyta > Pinopsida > Cupressales > Taxaceae > Taxus > Taxus wallichiana. The sequence continues at coordinate 604,753,164 of CM031234.1, forward strand.
AAAACGAAAGCCTACCCATTAGGCATCCACCCTAAGAGACACATTTAAAAATAACATTTCTAAAAATAACCCCCACAACAAATATTTCATCATTTTAACATTTTGGGTGCAAAAGTGTTTAATCGAAGAACTAACTTTGAGATCTCACGAGTTGAGGTTCTCGCTTTGGCGAGGCATGATCGCTATCTTGCTATGAATGTTTCAAATATACTCTCGTCAAAAACCGTCACCGTGGGTCCCATAGCTCAAAAAATATCAAATCAACACGTGCGAATGAATAGGAAAATAAGCCCCTTATATATATGATGTTTTGACTCATTTTAAATGCCCCTTTCACAGGTTTAGAGCACCGACAGAGGTAAGTTCTTATCCTGTGCAAATGGTAAGTCCTCATTTCATACTAATTTAGTATTTATTTTTTGATTTATTTTATCTATCTACACTTGAGTCCTCTTTCCATTTTACAGGTAGCGGAACTCGGATGGCGACATTTCGACACACGGGCGTGTCAGGTATAATTTCTAGCTTCCCATTTTGGGACCACCATACTCGGACCCACCATTTTATGCCTCTTCATGGTTAAAACACTTCTCTGAGGGGGCAATATGTACATACCCAAAATTGTAGGGTATTGTACCACCGAATGATGTTACACATGCCCCAATGATGATACAGTCACCTCGCAAGGTGTTCAGGATCCAAAGAAGCTCACAAAGTATATGTTAGCATTCCAAATGCTTTATCTAAGTTCCTTGTGCTTTGTTTTATCCCTCGCCCCCTTTTAACAATGTTTTGACCTTGAATAGCGAAACCGCCACCGCCTGGGTGGCGGTCCTATAACCATCGCCCTTGCTCATGGCGGCGGTCCTTTACGCATTCTCCAGCACGTTCTTTTGATCGTAACTTGCATAATTTTTCAACATTTACTAGCTTTTCTCAACCGCCTTAGCTTGTATTAATGTTTTATGTTCCCTGGAATAGTGTTTCTTCATTATTTAATGGTAAAAGAGTTCTAATAGGAATTACCTTTGGGTGAATGTGAAATCTATAAATAGCCAACTTGTTTTCAAGCAAATGGCCCCCTCAAATTCTCATTTCCATTGTTTAGTCTCTTAATTTCTTGCTTAGAACTCATTTTGTTTTCATTTTTGCATTCATGCTAGTTTTTCCTTTGTTGTTAGAAGCCATTCGATCTTCTTGCTTCAGCCTTGTTCATTTCTTGTTCATACAAATTAGTTTAGAGCAGAGTAGTGTCATTTGTAGATTGAATCCATTAGAGTTGTAGGTTGTGTTCTTCATAGAAGGTAGATTCTAGAATCTCTCGGTACACTTGTGTTGTATTCCTATAATAAATCCCGTTAGGAATTGCATATGCCAAGCTTTGTCACTTACGTTGTCCCTCTCCTACTCGCATTATATTCAGTCTATATCCAAAGATGACATTGTTCAAATACCTTCTTCTATTGATGCTAGCATATACATGCTCTTCTGGATTCACATGAACACGAAGGAACAGGAGATCATTCTGAGGGGACAAAGTCATACACTACTGGATTCGCCACTCTTTTGCAAACTATAGGTTTTATCCATCAAAGTTCTAGTTAAAACATATCAAATAGAGTAGTGAATTATTTCATTTCAAAATTTCACTTTGTCGATATTGCCGGGAAGTTTGATAGTTTCTCCAAAACTATGATTCATTCCTCACTTCTTAGGTAGGATCGAGAGTCTTTCAATTAAGTTAATCAGCTATTTAGTTATTTAGGATAAACTCACAACTACACAGGCAAGTAGCTACACCGGGCTACCTTGCTTGTTTTAATTTTTTTATTAGATTAGTTGTCATTTTCTGAATATATTAGATTAGTTGCTCTTTCAATTCTATTCAAAAATATAAAAATAGAGGAATATATATATGTTGTAGATATATCTTGCATAATTAGTTTATTTTGTTTCAATTAAGTTTATATTGATCTTGTATGACAATCACGGGACCTAGGGAGCCTAGGGAATACGTTTTTGAGCCAATCATGCCTCAACCAAATCTTGTTGCAGCATTAAACCAAAATATCAGAATTCAAGTCTTCTGAACAACAACAAACCTACAAGAAATCAACACACAACTAAGAGGATTAAACATAGAAGATGACAAAGCACACACGTTCTGGTCAAATCAGCCAAATTATAGATTGCCTTGATAGATATCCATATGACTGTAGAAGGACCTGAAAGAGAGAAAACATTCGGTTGTGATCCACTAGTCCCACACCAGATGTAAGAGACCTCCTCGTTGATATAGACACTAGCTTACGTATCCAAGTTGCTAGAACACCTGTTAGGTACTCCAAGAAAATCGTGTAACTTCTAGTTCTAAACGTAGAGGCCGAAAAGGCATACGATTATTGGATACTCGGAATCAGGGATTGACTCTTCATATGACCATAGGAGGTCCACAGCAACCACGAACTTATGGTTGTGATCCATAGGTCCCACAACCCAACGGGCCTACAAATCAATCAAGTATTGACACTAGCTTGCAAACGTTGGTGTTTAGGTCCTCTCCACTTCCACCAGACATTATCACACAACTATCATTATTAAACGTAACATAACTAATCAAGCTAAAGATTTCTAGACTAGACTAGAGAATCGTCCATAAAACACCAAAGGATCTACTACACATTTAGCCATTCCATTTTCATGACGTTGTCGGAGATATATATGAAGCACCCACAGGTCATCTTCCACGTATCCCACAACCCATAGATCGGATCACGGCAGAGCTCAATATTGATTGGAGCCTTTGAGTAGCTATCCTCACCAAATGATCTATCACACCAATTCATGTTAGGAGGACCTTCTTTGCCTTAGATTTGAGATCCCATTATTACGTATTGAAGACATAATATTACCTAACTAGTTTATCTTCACACAACGTGTATTCCATCCCCACCGGCTGTCTCGATGCGACTTCGGGAGGTTAGGTGCGAGGAAGAGTTACTTGTAAATTCCCATGCTTGCATGTCGCTTTTCCATCGTACGGTTCCCTCGGTAGATCACTATCTTGCCTTCTATGTGGGAAAAGAGGAGGAAAACTTGTAAAAAACAATCTTTTGAATAAAAAAGCTAACTAAGGTGATGCATTGATATTTGTTGGATCTCTCTATTCTACATACACACACTAATGATTGATAGAGTTGTTCTTGTCACTTCAAAGTACTTCTATAATTAATGTCTAAGTGATTCCAAAGAAGGTGTAAATGGCTGTAACAACAAAATTGAGAGGGTTATAAACCACTTTCAAAACAGGACTACAACAAACACACACTTAATCAAACCGAAAAGAAACTTGTAGTGTAATTCAGAGGTTAATTGCATTGGAAAACAAGCAAAGGAAAGATGAATTTCACTTACACAAGTTACTAAAGCAAAGAAACACTTTGAATTGCATGCACAATGGAGGATAAAACTAACTTTATTGCATCAAATAGGTGCTCACTGCAGAATTTTGGGTCCTCCCAAAAGCTTACAGAAATTATGATGAACTTTCCTTGTCAACTTTCGGTCCTTTGTGCTTGCAATCACACTACAATATATAGCAAAAGTGTTTCCTAAAAATAGGCCTAAGAGTGAACTCACCCATTAGATCTATTATTATCCCTTTATTATTTTTATTACGGATAATAATAATCTATTACAAAAAGGCTTCAAGGCCATGAGCATCACTCAAATACATAGTCAAACTGAAGTTGACTCTTATTTTAAAGGAAAACTAATAAAAGAATTACAAATATAGCTTGTAATGCAAGTCTTTATCATGCAACATGCTGATCTATCTTTGATGTTGACACTGTTCTGTCCTTTCATGGTGCATGGAAAGGTCTATTTCTGGCAATTGTCTTCATTGGGCATGCATATAAAAATTGGTCTATTTGATTGGCCCCCATGCACATGCAAATATATAATATTTGGCCCATTAGCCACCTTATGGCCCTCCCTTCACATTTATTCATGCCATGGGAATATAGTATGTGGCTTAAAATATATTTATTTGCCACCACCTTTTAAAGGGGGGCCACCATAACTATATTCGGTAATACGTGGGGCGATGGTGACTGTGCATTGCTCGACACTTGGCATACTCTTGTTTGTTGATGCGTTTGGTCCTTTTCCGTCGATCTGGCCCTGCAGAGGTGTTAAACTTGGTTGTTGGCATATTAATTACGATCCATGGCATATCGGTTTTGGACCCTTGATCACGAAGGTGCATTGTTTAATTTTGTTTGTCGATTTTGAAGGCATTTATGAAGCCCTTATCTCTTTGGGTGGTAGTTTTCCTGAACTGTTGATCTTCTGATAAGATTGTGACCATTGATTTTCGACTTTACATCACCTTGACTTCGGTTTTGATGGGGATCATTGGATCTCTGCCACCAATCTTGAGCCGTTTGATTTGAGGGGTTTACCGGGCCATGGTTTGATGTTTGACTTAGTCCTGGCCCTTTGATTAACTTTGAAGCAATTTGTGCCATTGGATGCTCTAACTCGGGTTAGGTTTTGAGTTGGTTGGAGCTTATGGGGAAAAATGGTTTTGTTGAGCTCATTCACATTTTTTTGATTGACCATGGTAGAGCCCTGTGAATTTTTCCCAGCTCTACATTTTTGTATAGAAAACATGGTAGTTTTTTTAATGCCTTCTGGACCTACACATTTTTGTTTTGGCATTTGGATGCCATGGATGGTTTTCTCGGCTGCATTTTGGAAGGAATATGAAGGTATAAGTTTCATTTTGTTCTTGTAGCTATAGCTTCGTGTATAGACCTGCTTCTTTCATAGCTTTGTTTTCATGAAGCTTTTGGCTTTGCTGATGTCATTTTGTTTCTACCATCCTTTGGATTTGGTGAGCTCGAACATGTGCCTACAAGGAAGTTGAATACCATTGTTTCCTCTCTTGGCCTCATTTATAATGCGGTGAGTTCTTTTGTTGTCTTCCTACAATCATTAATATGAAGCAATAGGCCTTTGAAACTTATCTTGCCTTTTCTTTTTCTTGAAATCTAGCTTGGCATGCATTTGAATTTATTTTATTTTAACTCGACCTTTTAAAACCAGGGTTGTAATGATCTTCGGCTTTGGCTATAGTTTTATATTCTGTAAACTCGGCCTCCTTGGTTACATTTACATCATGAACTCGGTTTTTTGGAAACTGGATTGTAATTTAATATTTGTTATGTCCTTTTGAGTTCTACCTTGGGTGCTTGTTGTTCATTTCTGTAGATGAATATTTTAATGGCTTCGGCCTCTTGTTGCAGTGAATGTTCATTTACTTGTCTACATTGATTAACTCTCTTCTCGAGTTAGGCTTTACTTCTACATTTTCTGTAATCTCGCCTTGGATATGTCGATTGTTCAACATGAATCTATTCTTGAGTGTAATTTATGAAGCTTGGCCTTTTTTGTAACTCGATTGTTTATTGATCATTTGTCCTTTGTGAAGTTGGAACTCAAAGAAAATCATTAAGTTTCTTTTCTGTAATGACTTTTCCTTTTTTAGAAGCAATAATACAATCACTGTATTTCAGTTTTATTGATAAAGCATTAATTTTCAATTCTATTTTAAATTAAAACCTCATTTTACGAGGGGAGGCTCTAGAATTTTTTTTTTGAAAATCCTTCTCTCTCCAGATTTCTGCAACTTGTCCATTTTGAAAAGATATGAGTATCTCTCTGCTACCTTTTATGGATTGTCTGTTCACTTGATGAATTCTGTTCATGCTTGCTTTGCTTGATCTATTGCAACTTTGGAAAATTGTGAAGTAGTTGGCTTAATTCACACTTGAATTTGGAAATAAAAATGAACTTTGAATAGCTGCAACTTGATGAACTTTTGGAATACTGTATGTTTCATTTGATCATAATATCAACTTTATAATGATGAAACATGTACTTTTGTTGATTGTTATCATTCCTTTTGAAGCTCAGATAGCTTATAAAGCATGTAGTAGCTTATAAAGCATGTATTTCAATTCTATTTTAAATCAAAAGTCACTTTTACAAGGGGAGACTACGCAAATTTTTTTCCAAAATGATTGTTTTCCTCTTTTTTCAAACTTTCCAACTTTGATTTGTAAAATATTTCCTTCTTGACTTATTCTGATGCTTCTTTATTTCTATAAACCATCTGGAAATGATGTTTGTTTTCCATTCTCTTGAAAGTAAACAGTAGCTTCTTCTTTATTAACCAATTAAACTGATCTTTTTCATTCCATGTTGTAACTTGTTCCTGCAAAACTCATAAATAAGTTAGAAATATATAGGCTTTTTGGCCTCTCTTATATCCATGTGATTTTGATTTCTTCTTCATTCTTCTTTTGTGAACTGTCTTCAACTTCTTTTTCATGTCATCTCCACATCTGTTTCTTTTGTAATCTATTTCAGATTCTAGCTTTTCTATTTCAATCCTTTGCCTTTTTATTGCTTTCTGCCACTGATTTCTCTTTATGCACTCTACTCTCTTCTGCTGCCAAGCCTATATGTATCCCTGAGCTGTCCTGTGTCATGTGCCTGTATTTCTTTCTTTCAAGTACCATTAGATGCATTGAACTTAGAATATGTATTTGCTTTAGAACATGTGTATAGGAATAAAAATGTACCCGGAGCTCAAAATTGACAGGTACTGCTCTTTATCTTACAAGTGACAAGAAAGGAAGGTGGAGGTGGAAAGCGGAAGATGAAGATGAGATGAAGTTGGAGATGCAGATGATGCGGAGTGGGAAAGAAGATAAAAAGGCAATGATGGGTTCACTTTTACTCCTCTACTCTTATTCTTTAGCACATGCAATATTCTCTTTTCCATGTATATGATGTTGTTACTTAGTCACATCCCACGGCTTGTGTGGGAAAACTTGTGATCTCTTATGAATAAAGCATTAAATTGAAATAATGAGTTGACTATCTCTTTCTGCATTCAACTTTTCTTTGATTGTACAATGATGTAAGCAACTCAATATCTCAATCAAATGAATTAATATAAGAGATAAACTTAAAATAAATACCTGTAACTCCAGTAAGCAACCATTGAATGAGATGTGCCTCCTTGTATGCTGTTTGACTGCATTAAGCATATGCTCTTCATTTTGACTCCTTCCTACTATTTACATTTAGACATTATTGTCACTATTTGGTTGGTGGTACTTTCTTGATGTAAGTAGTAGGAAAGGAGTCACTTGTAACATTTTATGACAGCATAGATGGATGCAATTTCATGAATCACAAACTTTGAATGAATACAAAGCAATAAATCTGATGAGCACAACATAATAGAGTGAAGTTGATTATTTGAAATCTACAACTGTGAATGCAGTTTCAAAATGATTAGCTGATTGCATAAAGCTGCAATACATTTATCCTCATCAAGTTGTCATATGATCCTTCGTGAAGCTTGATGAAGATAAATGAGAGATTTTCATTCATGTACTCAGCTCTTTGTTTGGGGACAACATTCCTAGTTTCAAATTTTGACTAATCACCTTCATCTGTAATCAACTCAACTTAATGAACTCAATCTCTATAATCTATAACTGAAATGCCCCAATGTTTAACCAATAATTTTTTTAAATGCCCCATACTTATGATGACCAAAAATGGTCAACAAGGCATCCACATGAACATCAAAAGGTTTATCCCATGACGAAAAGTGCAAGATAGGTGCGGTAGTAAGCCTCTCCTTTAGTATTTCAAATGCGCGCTGCTTTGTGATTCCCTCCAATAGAATGTACCTTTCCCCTTGAGTAATTCTTCCAAAGGTGCGGAAATTTTGGCATACCCCTATATAAAATTCCTATAATACCCTGTGTGACCCAAAAATCCACGCACCTCACTTTGATTGGCAGGTGCTTTCAAGCCTACGATGACTATAACTTTAGCTGATCAACCAACAACCCTTCCTTGCATATTATGTGCCCTAAAAGTATGCCAAAGGGAGTAGCAAAGATGCACTTCTTGATATTCAATGAGATACTCAACTGTCTACATCTTTCAAACATTAAGCGTAGATTGTCACAATGATCTTTAATCAGCCCATAAACGGTCCAATCATCAAGATAAACCTACAAGTTGTGAATAAAATCCTTGAATGCTTGCACAACTATCCTTGAGAATACAATAGGTGCATTTTTCAAACCAAAGGGCATTACAGTATAGGAAAAAATTCCCCATTCAGTAGTGAATGTGGTCTTTTCTTGATCATCCGGGTAATCCTAACCTGATGATACCCTGAGAACCCATCTGTAAATGAATATATCTTGCACCCAGCCACTCCTTCTAATATCTCTTATGTAAATGGCATAGGAAAAGGATCAGTAACACGTGCTACATTCAACTCTCTATAATCAACAAAAATTCGAATCCTACCATCCTTTTTGATACTTATCACCACAGGACTGACCCATTCTTATTCATCTAATGGTTGAATGATCCCAGATTTCAACATATTGTTAATTTCCTCCTTTACTTTCTCATGTAAATTGGGATTCATTCGATATGGTCTCTTCCTAACAGGGCGTGCACCTTCCTTAAGCTTTATCTTCATTTCTCCAAGCGATGCATGCATGCCTTTAAGTTCATGGTACCCCCTTGGAAATAAGTCCTCATAGTCTCTAAGTAATTCTATAATCTTCACCACTTCTGACTCTGACCAGTAATCTCCAATTATCACTTCCTTAGGTTCAACTTCCATTCCAATATTTACCTTTGTTGTCTTCATAGGCTCATGATATGCACACGTATCTACATCCACACTATCTAACACCTCACGTGCACCATGTGAATGACCAACCTCCAAGTGCTCAAATTCCTCATCATCAATGATGTAAACCAACTTCCCTTGTCTCTGTCTCACCAAATAATTCCTGAATAAGCTCTTCCACTTTCCCACTATCTCCCATGGTTAAGCACTTAATAAAGCTCAATGCCTTGTCCACTGGTGGCTTAGATGAGAAGAAGTCAAAGGTTTGGATCATCCTGCAGTCAAATCTTTCCAATTACCAGTTTCTCTATGTAATTCAACATATACATACCAAGCACGCGCACAACCTTTGAGAGTAAAATAGAACCGATGCACCCAAAGTGAAGGTGGTAATGCTTCCTGTCCTGCTGTCCAGAGTCTCTCACACTGCTTTGAATGTGGTGTTGAATAGGTTGATCACCATGATAAGGGAAAATATTTGTAGGTGCATTACTTTTGGAGAACCTAGCTGATAAGGTGGTCCCAATATCTCCCCATGCCAAGATATTATCCTTGTGAACCACCCACCCGCTGCGTTGTTGTCCTGCACAAAGTATATGATAGCATTTCTCTTCTCTTACTCTGGTCAGCCCAGTTTGCCTCCATGGCTTGCAAGAATTCATTAGACCTTTAGATCTAGTATATCGGGGTACTGAGTGACCTATACATCTGACAGAGTGAAAGCCCTTCTTGCAAGCAACCACATGCTTAACCTCGTGCCCCACTAGCTCATAAGTACCGTGAGCCCAATTATCACAAGCAATACTTGTGGTATCACTAATTGATTGAGAATATTATCAATGAAGGATCCCTTCCTTTGATGGCTCATTGACCTCGGGTCACAAATAATGCATATATAAATTCTGTTCAAATCCTCTTCACTTAAAGGTTCCACATAGGGCCTAGATTTCCCATCTGTCAATGGTATTATGACCCTTTCTTCCTTGTTCTCAAAGCTGATATACCCCTTGTTAAACCTCAAATCAGCATTCTTTGCATAACACCGAGGGTCCCAAGAAAATACGGGAAGCTATATGCTTCCACAAGTGTTAACACATCAAAGTCTCCGTGAACTTGGCCCCTTGTATAGTTATAGATGCATCCTTCAAAACTCTTATGGGAGTAGCTTTTGTCCTATTTGCCATGAACAATACATTAGATGATGGTTGTAATGGAGGTCTCTCCATTTTCACCCATGTATCTAATGTAAGTATATTACTACTTTGCACTGTGTCAATCAAAATATTGCTCAATAACCAACCATCCACAACAACATTCAAAGTGATTTCCTTGTTGTAGTCGATGCTATCGGGGGAGATTCACATGGAGTATCTTTCTTCTAATCTCGGTTCCTACATGTGGAGTATTCCCCTTCAACCAATTTACCAATAAAGGAATAATATTCTCTTGGTGCAATATTTTACATACCTCTCATATGTCATCAATATTAGAAAAGCCCTTTTATGTCCTTATGCTCCAACTTATGAGACTGCTCTTTTAAACATTGTATCTCTCCCTGAAGATTCCTGAGAACCTCCATAGTCTCTTGATACACTTCCTTCTGATGAGTTGGATCTAGATACCTAGCATGCAAAACCTCCTCCCTAGTGATTGTTGGTTTCATTGCAATACCTCTTTCACGTGCGCCGCTTCGACTTGGGTGGTTATCTTTCTTTATTCTACCTCGGGCTTTGGTGTTAACTTGGTATCCACCGATTCTCTATCGTGTGCTGGATTCTAACCATCCTGCACATTTTCCTCTTTCTTGTGTTGTTTACTAAGATGCTCATACAAGTCTCGACACTCTTCATAACTATGCCCCTTTCCACAAAATGAATAGGAGATATTTTATGGGCATTTGTGCCTATAGTGGTCAGGTGAGCCGCATGTATAGAAAGTTACTCAAGGGAATTCACTCCTTCCTCCACCTTGGCCTCATCCTCCATATTTGCCTCGATATCCCCATCCTATTCCATGACCTCCTTCAAATATTCCATCATTCCTGTCATAGCGCGCTTGATTATAATCCCTATCCTGATGCTCGTTCTTTCCTTTAGAATTATCAGCCACACTCACTGTCTCACCCCAATATCAATGACATCATGGATCTGGCCAATCAATCTACAGTCCTCAGTATCATGGGTCGTGGACCTATAAATTTTACAAAATGAGGATACATTCTTCCTGATCGCGCATTGAAGTAAAGGGAAATGACTAGCATCATGATTCAAATGGCAAATCTCACAGTCTAACAATAGTGATCATACAAATCTATGAGGGAAACTATCCTTGGTGTTGCCTTCTAATTCACAATCTATACACTAGATTCTTGAGCACGTCTCATGAGCTGAGTTTTTTGATAATTTCTCCAACTGCTTCACCGTAGCTACTATCTGAGCCTCAAAGAATGGACTAACTCTAGTATCAATACTCCCAACTACCTCAATGTGTAGGTCGCTTCAAATGCTTCACATGGGTCCGTATAAGTCTTATGCGATAGTGCTCTTCGAAATGGAGTAATCAATCCCCTGACAAACCATTGCGCATGCTGACTTGTATGTTTATCATAAGAGAGTTTGGATAGAATCATTTTAAAACGGGCATCATACTCACGTACACTTTTAGTAGTGCCTTGCTTTATATCCTTAAGTGTGCTTATACTCTTCTGCTAAAACTTTGGGATATGGAACTCTTTCAAGAAATAATCTTTCAATGTTGCATAGTCAATACAAGTTTGATTTGGATCAAAATTCCTATACCAGTATGTACGCGCTTGTAATGTAGTAGCAAATTGACTTTCCTTGTGCTTAGAAAAAGTGATACCTTTTGCATGCCACAATATTTCACACACATGAACATGTTCGTGCATCCTCGATACCTCTCGTACTCACTGGGAGATGAAGAGAAATTTCCATATAAATGTTCTCAGGGGCTTGCGAGCCTTGACCACCCGACCCAGAACCTCCTTGGTTTCCTCTACCTCCAAAACCACCGAACCACCGAAACTAGAACTACCCATTCCACCTGATCCTCCTCCTGAAGTTTGATTAGGGCCCGTAAATGCACTCACCTGTACCTTGACCATGGTAATATAATGAACCCCTACCGTATGTGAAGTAGTCCCCATTCTAGAGGTGAATCCGACATTCGGTGCACTCATATTCTATGTGAGATGATGAGCACGAGAATGTACCCCCAAAGAATAACGGTTATCATGCTGCCATTGATGTACTTATTGCTTGACTTGTTTCTACTCTTTCACTTCCTAAATGAAAACTTTGCTTACTTGTTGTACTAGATACTAGAAAACCAAGTGCAAGGGCTAGGTTAGCAGGTTGGCTAAGATGCATGCCCCGACCCAGTCACATCTATCTTGGCACGCTTCCATGTGAGGCCGAAGAGGGTTCTCTATCATGCTTTCCTAGATGGGGGAGTTCCGATGCTCTAGCTCTTTGTCATCCTCATGAGCTTCAAATCCTTCACGAGCCATCTCCTTCCACAACGCCATCCATTCATAACTTCTTACTTCTTCCATATTTCCCTCTCACGTGCCTCATCATATTTCAGCCACCTCTCTTCCCTCTACCATGTTGCTGCTAGTCTGCCATCTCTCACCACTCCTATTCCTACCCCCATGCATGGAGGTTTTTAGCTTGCCATAGGTTTGTCTTCCAAGTTTAATGTTACCATCAATATCTTGATCGCCAGTGGAATACCTTGCAAATACATTCCTCTAGGATACCGTAGGAATTGGAACTTAGCTACCTTTGGGCATGAATAGGTCAAAATTGAATACTCCAGAATATAGCTATTGATAACACCGCGAAACCAGTATCTACCACATGAGTCTAGATCGGATCAGAACATATAGTGTTTGAAATTCCTCCTATGTCCAAACAAGTGTGCGATACCTCCAATTCCACTTAGATGCATATGCAGTCAACCACTCATATAACTCTACTGGAAAGATAGCAAAGAAGATCTTGTAAAACCTGTCATACAAATTATGCTCTACCCAAGTGCGTGCACTAAATCTAGATCCAGTGTTAATCCTCCATGCGTATTCTTCCTTCAAATTGTGGATCCACTCTTCAACGCTCGCCAAAGTTAATCGGTATGTCTTCATAGTGAACCATCCTGGAAATAACTAAAAAGAGGTCCCAAGATGGAACCAATGATGCAGCCTAGAATTCTCGATAACACCCAAATCACGGCAGGCACATCACTCAAAGATAGGCTGATCACTCACCCAAAGCATGCAAAGGTACCAGTCCCTCTTTATGGTTATTGTAGCAAGGTAATGGTAGCATGATGAAGTAGTATAACAAGCATATATTTAGAAACTAATCCATCTACACATAGTTACATAGTACCATATCGATAAGCGCTTAAGTATAAATCATCAAGACATCGCAATATGCAATGACAAACATATAAGACACTTTTTTGGCCAATATTCTTCATACCAATAAGACAAAAGCTTCATACAATATTAGTCTTGCACGCATGGATCTGCATTACAATTATCCAGCCTCATGCACTCATGGATCTATATCCTTTTAACACCGTATATGTATCTGTATCTCTTACTAAGTAATTCATTACATATTTAAAGGGTGGGGAACTTGCCCTTCACCGCTTAACTCTACCAAAATAGGTCGCATGCTAATAATAGCCATGCGCCTTTTACAACTATAGCCATACATGCAAGTATGCTATCTATAGATCACTGATAGTTAACTATAGTGGTGAATCTATTCTTGGCTTATGTCCATGCAAGAGTGATTTAACATGCTCTTTAAAATATCGATGAAGAGTGGCGCGCAAGTCTCGGCATTGCTTTGTGTGCTCCACACGCCAACCTCTAAAAATAGACTTGATCTACAAAATCGGCTAAGTCCCGAAAGTCTGACTCTGCACCTCCGTGCGCGAGAGCCTTCCTATTCCTACGCACCTCTAATCCTATCTTGTTTTCCTGTGCAGACTCTGTGGGTGAGTTCTACTAAGTGTTTTCTCTGATCAATAGTTGCCGCAATTGACATTCCAAGAACTCTAGAGATGTGATTTTTGCATCATTCTTCATCAAATTTTGATGATTTCTTGTCATTTTTAATGACATAGTGCAATTGAATGGATTTAGAGCTCAATTTGTGAATCTGAGGTACAAATTTGAACATTTGAAGCGGATTTTTTCTCGGGCACTTGTAAAAAATGTAAATTATTAGATCCAAAAATTGCAGAGAAAAATTACAGAGGGAAAAGGATGAAATGATGAAGGAAATCATGTCAGCAGCGCGCAAAGATGAAAAATGTGCTCCCAATTAGAACAATGATGCAAATATTTGAAATGATTCACCTTTTCGAACACCTCGTTAAACATCCCTTTATGGAAATCTTGGTGAAATATTGCAACAAGAAAAGGTGCTTTGAATATTCTTGTTTCTGGGGGGAAAAGAATCTTTGATGTAATGCAAATGTTATAAATAACATGCTTGAGTCATGCAAATGGTGTCGGTTGTTAATTCTGTCAAGAAAATTTTGAGAGAAACCATTTTCTTCCCGAGAAGCCATCCGAGAGACCTGTTAATCTCTTTTGTTTTAGATTTGCATTATGTCAAGTTGGTTGTGAGTGTAAAGCCATTGATGAGCTCTGAGATTGTTTCAATAACTTTCCCTCTGCTGATGAATTTAATCAATTTTGAGTTAATCTGTGTTAATCTTGGGAAAAATTTGTGTCTGCTTTATTTCAGATTGTCTGCAAATAGTTTTTCTTGTTCTTATTGCAATATTACATTGAAATATTTGTGAATCACACATAATCTCATCCATGTGATAGTTTAGTGGCATTTACAATCTCATTATCAGAAGAGCTTTCATCTGTTAATGAGATAAACAATTTAAAATCACTTTACCTTCCTTGATTGACAGAGATTGTTTGTAAGCCTTTGAGGGTATCTTAGGCATGATAAAACAGAGGTTGATAATGTTTAATTTGGTCTTTTAGCTTGAGCCTTCATGTTAAACTCCTAAATATTGTGTGAAAACGTGTAAATATGGGCCTCCATTGATGCACACCTTCTAGTTGAAGGAACATTTGGACTATTATGAAGTTTTCTGTTGTTAAGTTTTCCAATTATTGTTAAGGCCCTCAAAGATCTGGCAAATCAAGTTTGTCCTGTTTGAATCTCCCACCAAAATTATTCAAAAACAATGAATCCCACCTGAAGTACCCTTGTTTTGCCCTGTATATCAACAAATGAAATATTTCCATTGTCAAAATATGCAGAAGCAATCAGGTTTTTAATGTCTTTAGTAACCTTAACCTTGTTTTGAAAATATCCCCATTATTTAGAAGTGACAACTCATGAGAGTTAAATTATGGAGCATTGATCATATTTTCCCAAGGTTTTCTTTATAAAATTTGTGTAAAAGAAGGATATCTTCATCTCCTTCATCAAAAAAGGTTACAAAATGGGTCCTCTCACCCTGGTTGAAAGGCACAACCTAAAGTAGTGAGGATAGATCAAATCCTTTTAAGGTGCTATCCAATTCTCCAACACCAAGTGACAAAGAGCCAGATGAATCACCTCCTTGGCTACAAAATGACACATATTTCAATTTTTCTGTCTCTGAGTGTCCTGAGAAATATTTTATGCTTTGCTTTCGGCTTCCATTGGAGAATCAATTTGGGTACCAACACGACCTATAAGGCATGACTAGGGGTGTGATGAAAATTAGCATGTTACTAACACTTTACACAACCCTTGACATAGTCATAAAAATCACAGTTTAGGTTTGGACAGTAGTAACCTAGGTGCATGATGCACTTAGTGACAACCAAGCCATTGAAGTGACCCCCATAAATGCCATCGTGAAATTCCTTGATGGTGTAGGGAATTTCAGAACTCATAAGACATTATAAGAGGATAACGTCAAAACCACGTTTATAAAGAAGACCACCCATGATGACATAGTGAGAGACACTTTTGAGAAAGGTTCATTGTCCATTACGAGTAATATCTGAATGAAAATGGAAAGGGAAAGGTAGTCATAAACTTTTTATACCAAAGGTCATGTGGGTCGAGTAAATGTTTCCTACAAGGTTGACATCTCGAAATAGATAAGAAGGTGATTGCAACCTTTGTATGGTGACAAATATTTTTGAGTCGAGGGTGAAGTAGGGATTTGAGAAGCTAGACAGGCCATGGTATCTATGAATTTATTAGTGGAATGTGGGGTGGTTTGAAGTTCATAACGGTCAAAGGTAGTCAAAAGTATGTCAACATGATGCTTATACTTTTAAAGTATCTCGTTACGACACTGGTATATACCATTAACTTGATTCACAACCAATTGAGAGTCACCAAAGATATTAATTGATTTAACATCTAAGGCTATGGTGGCTTGAAGACTCCTAAAGAGTGCTTTATATTCGTGATATTGTTAGTAGAATCAAAATATAGCTTAAAATATAATGGCATAGGCTCACCGTTAAGAGTAATGAGGATAACTCTGAAACCACCCCCACACTGACATTTGGAACCATCAAAGAATAAGGTCATCTGGTAAACGGTATCATCCAAAGAGAGGGTAGCGATGGATTCATCAGGGAAATCAAAGTTAGAAGATTAATTTTCAGAGAGAGGTGCATCTGCGAGTTGGTCAACAATTGTTTTTCCTTTGAAATTTTTTTGATGGGTGAATTCAATATCTAGGTTTGTAAGAAACATGAGCCAATGTGCAACATGTTAATGTTGGTAGGGCTTAGCGTACATGTAATGTAAGGGGTTAGTATTGGTGATAAAAAGGTTTTGTGGTTGAGTAGGTAATGGTGAAGTTTAGTGGCGACAAAAAATAAGGCTAAAAGAGTTTTTCGGCATGAGTATATCTAGTTTCATAGTCTAAAAGCATATGAATTATATAATAAACCACTTGTTCCTATGTTTCTCATCATGATGAGTGAGCATGGCACCCAAGGAATGATCAGTAGCAGAAATATAAAGGTAAAATGGTTGGTCATCCTTAGGGGGAATGAACACAGTGGTTGGAGGAGGTATTTTTTAAGGCATCAAAGGATTTGTGGTATTCATCATCCCATTTGAAGGAGACATCCTTTTTTAGGAGATGATGAAATGGATGGCAGTGGTCGGAAAGATGTGAAATAAAGTGACAATAGATTACAACTTTCCTTACAAACTACAAAGTTGACGAAGGTTAGTAGGTGGAGGAATTTTGAGAATAACCTTGATTTTAGCGGGATCAACTTCAATGCCACACAAAGAAACAATAAAACCAAGGAGCTTTCTAGAGAGAACAACGAAGACACACTTCTTAGGTTGAAGGTGAACACATACTTTGATGAGATGATTTAAGATGACCTTAAGGACATAAGGTGTTTGACCCAATGTTTGGATTTGGCAAGAAGATCATCAACGTAATATTCCAATATACGATGCATAATGTCATGAAAGATATAAGTCATAGCCCATTGATATGTAGCACCAGCATTTTTAAGGCCAAAGGGCATGACACGATAGCAAAAGGTCCCCCAAGGAGTGATGAAGGTGGTTTTGTGTTGATCTTTTGG
Source organism: Taxus wallichiana var. yunnanensis (assembly GCA_018340775.1). NCBI lineage: Eukaryota > Viridiplantae > Streptophyta > Pinopsida > Cupressales > Taxaceae > Taxus > Taxus wallichiana. The sequence goes on from CM031234.1 coordinate 604,770,536, forward strand.
GGCAAGTAATATTTGGTTATAACTCGAGAAACCATCCATGAGTGATAACATCTCATGGCTAGTGGTGAGATCAACTAGTTGGTCAATACTAGGTAAAGGAAAGTCATCTTTGGGGCAAGCTAAGTTAAGGTCATAAAATCCATGTAAATGCGAGTCCCCTTATCACTTTGGTGATAGGAACAATGTTAGAGATCCATTGGGGATAATCAATGGGTAGGATGAAGGAAACCAAAAGGAGGTGCACTGGAGTTCTTCTTTGACAAGAAGGGCAATGTGAGGATGCATTTTCCATAGCTTCTATTTCACGGGTTTGGCATCAGAATAGTTACGATATTGTGGACCAAAATGTTTGGGTCAATACTGGGCATATCAGCTGTAGGACCAAGAAAAAGTGTTGTTATGATCCCGGAGGAAAGAAGTAAAAGCTTCATGTTCAACAACATCTAAAGATTGGCCTATTTTTAGAATGTGTGGGTCATCCTTGAGTGTGAATATTGATTTCATGGTCAATTCATTCAACATGGTTTGTGTCTCATAAGGTAACAACTGATGAATATAAGAATCTTCCGCACCAAGGTAGGTGAGAATAGACTCATCATCCTGACATTGAATGACATTAATATAAGGTGTATCATCATCGATCATGTCAGGATACAGGAAGGGAAGAGAAGAGGGAGCCTCACCATCTTGTTGATAAGTTAGAGGTCCCATAGGAAATGGTGTTCATGAAAAAAAAGTTAGGAGGAATGGATTTGGATCCATAGACTCTGTAGGTGAAGGTGGTGAAGTTGGTGAATGGGGTGGAGAAGGTTTATCATCCTCAATGAGTTCAACTCGGGCCTTCTTGGGAGATGGTTCAAAAATCCAATACCACTGTGGTCTTTATGCTTACGAGTGGTGCATGGGATGATAATATGGTGGCCTTGTTCATAGAAACCAAATCTAAAGCCCTTCCAAGCACATCGATGGAGGAAGGTGTGGGTGAAGTGACGATTGGTGGTTAGTGAGAGATTGAAGGTCGAGATGAAAATGGTTGAGTTTGGGAAGGTGGCTCGGGTGAGTAGGTAGAAGCATCAAGTCCCCATACATTAAGTTGGTGTAAAGGTGGGGAGGACCATAAGGGAAAACCTTCACCTATGTGGTGATCATAATGGGGATGTTGGTGAAGTTTACCATACTCTTGAGGAGTAAGAATGTGTCAATATTATAAAGGCGGTACTCCCCTAGAGTGAGGCATTGAAAAACACCTTCTAAGGGATCAATAGTTGATATGTGGGTAGCGGAATGGATGAATATTGGAAGGTTGGGAAGAAGAATCATTGGTTGGTTAAGAAGTAGGGTTGGTTGATGGGTCAGCTACAGAAATGTGAAAGTAGTGGGAATAGAGGAGTTAGTTGTGGAAGAGTAGTGGCAACATTGGTGGATGGGGTCATGGGTGAAGGGGAAGTGGTAGTGGTGGTAGATGCCTTAATTGGTATAAGGACATCATTGGGTCGATACAACATGTTATAGGTCTTGAATGGTGAAGGGTCAACGTGGAATGGTATAGTTGTGTCCTTCATGTTCAAATTTTAAACAATGGTGTAAGGTTGAAGGAACACAACCCATGACATGGATCCAAGGTCGACCAAGCAACATGTTGTATTAGAATTCCCCCTCTAAGACATAAAATAATTCTGGAATGGTATAGGGGGCCCACATGAATGTGGAGAATGATGGTGCCAAGGGTGGAAGTCATGGCATCATTGAATGAACACAACATAACTAGGTTATTATGCATGTAATTGGCAAGGATGCACATTTGGTTATATGCATGGGAAGAAATGATGTTAATATTAGCACCACCATCGATCATAATGTGTCGAACATGTATATTATCAATGTAGATGGAAATGAATAGGGTGGGATCAAGATCATCTGATTGGAGAGGTACAATCTCATCATCAGAGAAACTAAGAGTGGCTACTTGATGAGTGGTAGCGGGTGTAGAGGAAGGGGATGAAGTGGTGAGAGAGGCCACATGGTGAGGAGTGATAATGGATGCCACATGAGTAGGGTCATTAGGTAAAACCTCAATAGATTACAACCTCAATGAGGGCTCTGTCGATGAGACTCAAGAGACTCAAAGGTTTGGACCAGGTCATACAAAGACATTTTGAGAGGAGATTGGTGTAATTGTTTAATCATTATATGATGGGAAACCCATCATTAAAATAGGGTATGTGGGTCCACGGATGGTGATTTTTGGTGCAGGTGTAGATGGGATATTGGGTAAAAGAGTGGCGGATGGGCTAGTTGTTTTCTCCTTTCCTTTTTCTTCTAGGCTTGAGTGGTAATGTTAACCATATTAATATGTGGTAAAGGAGAAAGTGAGTCATGATAGGTGTAGTGACGATAAGATGGGAAAAAATATGGTGAGGGCATATACTAGTTTTGTGAAAAGAATGCAATGCATTGGCATTTTGGTGGAGGTTTGGCTAGCTCTCTTATGCAGACCATATTGATCTCAAATGTTGGAGGAGGATAAAAGGGTTGTGGAGGGGGAGATGAAGGTCACTGAATAGGTAAGGGATGAGGATGTGTGGTGATAGGTGGAGGTGGAATAGGGTCCTCATCTAAAAGATCATCATCATCAAAATTTTCTTGGGAGGACATAGTTGGAGAAGAACAGTCTTAAGAGCCTTACAGATTTTCCACATCATGCCCTAACACATGATGGTAAGCACAAATTTTTTGTATCGTCAAACCCTTCTAGTTTAGGTTTGAGTGGGTCATAAGGTCTAAGTGGTGGCAATGTGATGACAAAGAGGTTTCCAAAAGGTTAGCTAAGATGTTGGCGTAAGACCCTGCCAATGGATCACAATGTGAAGTAAGTGTGGGTCTAGATGAAAGTGTGGGTGATTTTTGGTGGGAGAGGCACCACAAGGGAGGTGGAATCGAGGTTGAGTCAATTTGACCACCTGTTTGGTAGGTAGTATGGTTTTAGGTTTGGATTGTACCTTCTTGGGTAAAGATGTAGTAGATGAACTAGTGGTTGAAGGTGGTGTAGGTTTAACTACCTCTTTGGAGGGTAGTGGGTTTTTGGACTTTGGTTGCACCTTCTTGGTAAAGGTGAAGAAGAAGTGCATGATGTAGAAGGGAAGGTAGATGGTGGAAGGGGATGGGTTAGCCAAGGTGATAATGGAGGTGTGGTGAAGGTTGTGGGAAGAGGCAAGGTGGAAGGTACTGGTTGAAGAGAAGGAATATCATAGGTAATGATGAGGATACTTTGGAAGTGGTGTAGGTATAGGTGGTAGAAAGGATGCAGGTGATGGTGAAGGTGTAAGTATGTAGGTAATTTGGGTGTAATAGAGGATCATGATGAGGAGGTGGGTTGTTGTGCTTTTAGTTTACCTTGGGTAGGAGGATTTTGGCCAAGGTTGATGGGTGGGGCCCTAGGATAGATGGAAGTGGTGAAGGTGATAGAGGGGTAGTGGGAAAAACTAGTGTATGCATGGCCTAAGAGGTTGGGTCTTCCTCTTAGGTGGGGAATAGTCTTTGTGCTAGCTTGTGAGGATGTGGCTAAATCCAGTTTGATAGGGGATGGACTAGGCTTGATGTCGGCATGACTCCCAATGTGGCAATGGGTTTGGACATGGGAGGAAGATATAGATGTAGGTAAGGCTTTAGGCATTGGAAAAATTTATTGATGGTAAAGGTTTAGGTGTGGGTGAGGGTGATGAAGAAGAGGTTACTACAAATGGCATGGGCATGGTTGGTTTGGTTATCTAAACACCTTTGGATAGATCATGGAAGTATCAATAGAAAAAACATTTGCATCTGAGTTGAGAAAGGTAGCCGAAGGCATCCCCAAAGCATGGAATTGTTGACATAATCCAAGTGGTCAACCAAATGTGAAAATGACACCATTGGAGGGGGATGATGTTGATTTGGTAGTAATCCCTATAAAGAATGTCTATGAGATAGGGAAATGGTTGGCTTTTGACTCTGTGGGTAAAAGAGCCGAGAGAAAATCAACAGATCCTTGAAAGCCAATGGAGAATTGTCACCAATAGGAAGGGGCGCTAATGCTAATGGATCCCCTATGGGTAGGGGAGATGACAAGTAGGATGAGGTAGGTTCATATTTTGTGAAGAAGAGGAAGGTAAGCATGACTCTCCCATGGGTAGGAGAGTAAATACTATGGGTTGTTCATCAGTTGAGAGGTGTGTGGGGAAACTATCTCGATAGATATGTGGAACTCCTCCATGGGTGAAGGGGGAGATAAGGGAGACTCCTCTGTGGGTAAAGGAGTAGATGAAACAAACTCCTCTATGGATGAAGGAGCTCATGCAAGAATCTCCTCGATAGATGGAGTAGGAGGAAATTGAGGAAGAGCTTGGTATGATGTCAAAACAACATGAACCTCATGAACATTATTGTCATTGGTCGAAGGTTCACTAGTTTGGTTAGATGATGGGGTGTGGTTTGGGAATGGTTTCTTGAAGATGTGAAGGTTCTGATTAGCCGGTGTGTTAGGGTTATCCAAGATGAGATCTCCACTATCTAACATTTCTTGGATGATATTTTTGAAAGTTATACAATTATTGTCACTATGACCTTTAACGCGATGATAGTTGCAGTAATCATTTTCTTTATACCACATGCGCATAGATAGGATGAGAAGGGTCAAAACTAGTATGTGGTTTGATGGGTGGAAGAGTGATTTCTCTGGATTTTAGAATTTTTTCTAAAACCAAAGAATAGGGTTCTCCTATGGGAGTGTATTTTCTTTCTCTCCCTTTGAACTAAAAATCCTAAACAAGAGAAAGGTTGGAAGAAGGATTTGATTGGTTGGATGGGTGAGATGGGCCAATTTCAAAACTACCATGTGGGAAGATCCTTTTGCTTTGGAGTAATTATTTTTGGTTTGGAAGAAGAAGAAGAGGTATCGTTGATTTAAATGCAATGTTCTTGTTACACAATTGTATCTTCTTCTCTTCAATGGCATGAATTTCAAGTTTTTGGGCCATGGTGAATGCCTCATCAAATGTGCGAAGAAGGTTTGAACTTGGAGAGTTGGTGAGATGTGCCTAGCACAAGCCCTAGTGAACAACTCTATTAACTTGGTTTGAGGTAGTTGAAATGTGAGCTAGTTGATTAGGCTCTCACAACGAGTGAAAAATATGTGATAGATTCATCTTCGTATTGTCGTGTCGAGTACAAGTCGGTCATGGTGACTTTCTTGATGATGTTGATAGAAAAGTGGTCTAGGAAAGCTTGAGCTACTTGGTTGAATGAGTAAATGGAGTTCCTAGGTAGAGCACTATACCAATCCAACGTAGGTCCTGTCAAGGACATTGGGAATGTTCATAAGAGCAAAGCATCATCATGAGTGATTAGATAACACCCATGTTTAAAAGACCACAAGTGTTGTTGCGGGTCTTCTTTGTTATTAAATCAATTGAATTTAGGAATTTCCCAATGCGTAGGGTATGGATGAATCGAATGGATGGGTGAATGGGCTCATTACAAATCTCATCATATGTCAGAGAATTACATGAGCCGAGAGACCGATGCTTCCAATGTCTAGCATCTTGTCCATCATCATTTTGATAAGATCATTAGTAGGTTGTGATGAATACCCTAGTATAAGGGGGTAGATGATGAAGGTATGACATGGGTGACATCCCAGTATATGGTGGTGTCAAGTATGAAAATTGTGAGGGAGGAATAGATGCAGGTGGAAAGTATCCTAAATAAGTGATAGATGAGATAGGGGGTTGTTGGTGATAAGTGTAGGTAGGTGGAGTGGATGTAATGAATCTCATAGTAATTGAGAGGAAGAGACTGTGGGATGGAGAGGACAATGTTTTGGAAGGGAGTATGGGTTTCCGACACCATGGGTGGCTGAGATGCAATAGGTATATGAGAGGTGGTGGTGCAGATAGATAGACCTACACTCAAGGTAGTTGATAAAGGAATGGTTGACATCATAGGAGAAACTAATGTCAAAGGCATGATGATGTCATAGGTGCAGCAAATATCGATGATGTAGGGTCAAGTTGGGACACCACATGGTGGTAAGGTGGAAGAGGGTAAGGCCAGCTAGTAGTAGCTGATGCAAAAGTGGGTGTGAGGGTAGGAGGAATGGACACATGCATGCCATATACAAGCTTCCCTGATGAATCCCGAGTGGATGAATGGGATAAATAATATTGTAAAGTAGGGGGTTTTGATCAAGGAGTCTTACAAACTCCTCATCACCAGTATTGATGATAATAGGTGACTGGGATCCATAGGTGATAAAATGGAAGGAAATGATGGGATAGGTGGGAGTGGCTGAAGGCTAGTGTGGAATACGAGGGTGTTGGCTTGGCTTGGCTACAAGTCAAAACCATGTGACTTATAATAGACTTGTAATCTGATCTCTGTAGATGACACAAAAGCACAAAAGGAATGGAGAAAATAGTTCCGAAAGGTGAAAATTGGTCATTTTTTTTAATTGAAAAATTAAAACACAAAACGAACGGTGGTGGGGTAACCGATGTAGTCGAATGAAAGGGTAACCAATGATGGTCGGTCCGAGGATCGATACTGGTTATTGTGGAAAATCAAAAGATTTGTAAATGTGGTAAATAAATGATGAAAATGAAGCAAATATGGACTTTGACAGTGATTTCAAAGACACAGATATGGTGAGGTAACTGAGAAACCCCAGAAAGAACATAAAATGTGATGAATGCTACTTTGGTTAAAATGACCAAAACAATAGGAAATCGACAATGGTTAGTAAACCGATGATGGTTAGATGAGTAAACTGATGATGATGTCGTCACTGAGATTGGATCGATGCATCACTGTGAAATTTGTGAAAAGATGGAAAAAAAGTGAATTTGGTAATTTAGATCAAATAAAAGACCAACCTAGAAACTTGAGTATGGAAATGATTGACCTAACACACTCAAAAAGATTTGGAATACACCAACTATGATTATGGAGTGTGAAAGGAAAAAAAGAATGGAGAATATGACCTCACACCTCAAAACACAATCAAGCAAAAAAAACAAACACAAATCCTATGTGGTGGATTTTATGTTCTGGCTTATGCCATTTAGGACTGACTTGTGAATAGAGTAGAGTTTTTGGTTTGATAAAGGTGCCCTATGAAAATCCAACAACTAAGGATAGTTTCAGGAAAGTTTTGGTGAGGGAGGTCCTTTCTCTTGAGATAATGACTGACAAAGAAACCAGTTTGGAGCCCACTGTCAATCCTCTTGATCATGTGATCATTGACAGATTCTTCTGGGTAGGATGTTGTTTAAGAAAATGAGTACTTTATTTTAGTGGTTTGGTGTAGAGAAGAAAGTGTGCACTACGGTTCAATTTTTCAACCATCAACTGGGCATGACTTCCAACATATAGGTTTCCCACAATTTTAAATGAGCTATAGATGCAACACTTAAAATGATATGCAAAATATTTTAGACCCAAATCCACAATGACATTCGATGAGAGCAATGATGAATAGGAAAGAGTATGTCTTTCACTAATGCAATACAAAAATAAAAGAATGGTTCTTTTTAGTCCAAAATACGAGTGTCAATGAGACAAGTAGAGAGAGAAAGAATGTTCCAAAGGAGAAAATTTAATGTGAACTGCTTTCAAAAGGAAATAGACACACAATATTTCACCTAGGAATGAACAATGCAAAATAACCCCTGATGGGTCCCACCGGGTGTGCCAAAATGTTTCACCAAATTGTTTGTGATAAAACATATAAGGTAAAGGTCAAGGAGGAATACCTATGATTATGTAGATGGTAGGTTGAATGTGCACGCATTACTAACTTTATCCAAGATGATTGTAGAGAAACTCCTTTTTTCTGGGAAGGACTACCTGTAGATATAAAGCAAGACCACCAAATGATATTAAATAGCAAGATTCAGAGGACTACCTAGCAAGGCTAGATCCAGGAAGTGTGATGCTTCCTCAATGGTTGTCAATCCTCTATTTTTATCAAATTAATGAAAGTAAATATGAGAAATAAAGGTCCTATTGCTAACACTTTGATTTAGGTATCTCAAAACATTATCAAAAACTAGATTAAGCAAAAGTATTGAAATCTAAACTAATCTAGCATCGAAAGGTATGTTTTTGGTTGGGATAGGTCATAAGGGTGTTAGGTAAGGTCACAAAGAGGTATCTGGTAAGGTCTGGGTGGAGTTTAGGTGATGTTAGAGGTAGTTTGGTGAAGGTTAATAGAAAAACATAGTGACCGATATCGTTTGGTGACCGATGCCGGTAGAGAGGGAGACCGAATGATGGTTAAGGTGACCGACGTCGGTAGGGGAAATTTGATAGTAAATTATTAAACAAAAGTTTTTAGGCTCTCTAGTGATTGCACAGAGAGTGAGGGTAGTATGGTTTGGGTCATAATATGACTAAGAAGACTCAGGATACTAAGAAGAGGTTTAGAATGGTGAAAAGTCTTGGGATGGTTGAATAGTGGGTTGGTGGGAAGAAGGTGATGTACAGGAAACAAAGGAAATAAACTACTAAAAAAACCAAAGATCTACAAAAGGAATAAGCAAAATGATTAGGATCACAATACTTACTTGATGTCTTGTAGATCTTGGGAGGTGGAGGAGGATGGTAGTTGATCCATGAAGAGATTTTGTGTTTAGTGCCACAACAATATACCTGTGTGCTTCCATGAGTATTCCAATGCTTTGGAAGGGAAACCAGATGGATGTTGTCTTGCACTATGGTTGTGTGTGTTCATCATCTGGATGTAAGAGGGCTTGAATATTCACGCTTGAATGCAATCAAGGCTCCAATAACTGAATGACCAACCCATGTAAAGAGTTGTAAAAGTGTATATAAGGTAACCGATGGTGGTTAAGGTGACCGGCATCGGTTGAGGGATAACCAACATCGGTTAGGTGGAAAGTCTAGGTTTACCAAAAATAGGCAGATCTTTACTATTTTTGGTGTGATTTTGATTGAGTCCACTTAGGAAGTGGAGTTCACGTGAGAGAAGGAAGGAAGGTCATATAAGAAGTCCAATTAGGTTTTAGGAAGAAGTCTTAGTTAGTTAGGTTAGGATCAAGGTGTCTTTAATTAAAGTAATTAAATTAATTAATAATGTGATGACTTAATTCAATTGTAATTAATTAAATTAATATGAATGCGGTCATTGTGAGTTAAATGCCCCAACTTTGGTGTCTATAACTATATCACTTAAGACCGGATTAAGGATATAAGTCATGTCAAAATAGTAAATATAAGGCTATTTTTGGAAAACCTAGGATTACCCACCTTAACCGACACTAGTGATTATTAAACCAAAGTTACCTAATCGCCAAAAATATGTTTTTCCAACCCTTCACCTGGGTTGGTCTAGGGATTGATTTATGAAACAAGCATTTTGCATTCATATTCTGAAGCATAAATGTGAATAGAAAACAAATTAGAACATTCCAAATCTCCATCAACACTCACCTTCCTCCTTCACGGTCTTAGATCACACGAAAGAGCACACATGCTCTACTTGCCACGCGGTATTGGACATGATCATGCTTCTTCTCGATTGTCATCAAACTATCACCATCTTCACCAAAACCTGTAGATATAAACTTAGATAAGTGTCTTGTTTATCTGTATTAAGCTCTTATTTCGATAGTTAGATTCCTTATTTACTCAGGGTTCATTTTAAGAAGACCCTCCAAAAAATTACTTTCAATCATCAAGAATCCCATAAATCGACTAATAACGCTTTCGTTGCGAAGGTGATTTCACATAGTATTTTTTCTCCTCGTTTCAAATGTTGGTCGTGGGTTGGACGTGTGGGTTAGATGGGTGGGGTTAGATGGGTGGGTTGGATGAGTGAGTGGGTTGATGGGTGGGTTGGATGGGTGGGTTGGATGGGTGGGTTGGACAAGTGGGTGGGTGGACGGGTGGGTTTGATGGTAGGTTGATGGGTGGGTTGGATGGTGTGTTAGAGGTCATTGGTTGGACGTTGGGTTAGATGGGGTGGGTTGGACGGGGTTAGATGGGGTAGTTAGATTGGTGGGTTGGATGTGTATGTTGGATGGGTGGGTGGATGAGTGTGTTGGTCGGGGTGGGTTGATGGGAGGTTTGGACGGATGGTTTGGTCAAATGAGTTGGATGGGTGGGTTGGCCGGGTGGGGTTGGATGAATGAATTGGGTGATGTGTTGGTCCGACGAGTTGGTCGAATGGGTTGATGACCAATAGTTGGAAGATAAATAGTTAGACACGTGGGTCGGTTACTGAAATATTTGGACACGTGGGTTGGGCATTGATACCAATGAATTAAATGCTCATTAATGACACCCCTGGGTCCTATAAATACCCTTTCAAGGTTTTTTTTTTTTTATACGTAAATTGCCAGTGCTCTGAGGCTCTCCGCTCTCCAATTTCAAATTTTCACCCCGTCCCCAAATTTCAAATTTCAGCCATGGCCAGCACCACATCTATTCCCGCTCCCAAATTTACATACAAAAACCTCATGTGCCCACAATTTCTAGCATTACAAAAAGGAAAGGACGTTCAAAAGGATTGGATCGAACAATCTAGATTTTCTGGGCTTGTGAACATGCCCCAATTCGAGACTGATCAATCCATCCTTGATTACCTTCTCACCTCTTACAACGATAGTAATGGACAATTTTCTGTTCTTCTCGTGCATCCCAAACATCATCAAATTTATTTTTCTATTGAACCCCAGGATGTGCATCGCTTAATAGGTTTGCCTTTCAAAAATAAACCGGCTATTACTAAAGGTTGTCCTAATGACGAAGACAAAAAGTTTTTGGAGTCTCATTTCAATGTACAGGTTGATGGTAAGTTTATGATTTTTAAAGGCTTTTTATTATTTCCGTTCTTATCATTTCAATGTACAGTTAACTTTACTTGTTCACACAAAGCCTATAACATTTCTTTTCTGTAATTGCAGCTGCTCTTAATCATTCATCAAGAGGCCTTGTTCTACAAGGCATAACAAACAAATTCTTTATTGCAGTTGCTTCACTTTTTCAGGCCAGGATTGTATTACAGGGAAGATCTGACAGACATTCCGTATTGGGCAATTCAGTATTTATTATAGACACTTGCAGGTCAACAATTCGATTGGTGTAGTTATTTGTCCAATCGAATAAAATCAGATATCTCCCATGCCCGCAAACCCAATACAAATGATAAAGCCAGGACTGTATTCTCTTGTTGCAATTTTATTCTTGCTTTCTATTATGAAGCGTACAACGAATTGATGCAGGATAAGATTCCTACTGCAATCAATGATAAGATGATTGGTCTTAGTCTCGAAGAACAACAGGTAACTCCATAACAATTACGTTTACTTTCTACTTGTTATAACGATTTCAATTTCAATATTTGGATAAAATAATAATTGTATGATATAATTTTGTAGAGAAAATTAATAGTTGCAGCATCGCATAAGGATGCAATTGCTAGGGGTAAAGCCCCTCCAGAGTTCTCTGCTGATTCTGACATGGATTCAACAGAATCAACACCAGTAAGACCTCCTCCTAAAAAGTGAGCTAGGGGATCGATATGCACAACACGTTTACCATCACATGTAACTACATGTATGAATAATGAAGCTATCTTTTTATATAATTTGGAAATTAAAACAATTAATATGAATACTGATCTTTTCTACATGTATTGTAATTGTATTCAGAAACTATAGAACTTTGATGATGATGATGATCAAACTCATTCCGTGAGTGGAGATCGAAATGTCATGATTGTGTCTCCTTCTATGCGAGGTATATAAAATATTGTACGGTAGTTTGATTTGCATGTTTTGTTTCCTTACATTTTTAGGATATACAAAGCCCAACCGTTATATTCTCACAATTTTTTGTTTGCGTCATTCGTAGGTAATATAGCTTCAGGGCATATTCCACTTGCAAGGAGGCCACCAATTCCTCCAACACATCATGTAAAACACAAAGGAGGACTTCCAAAAGAATATAAGGATGCTTGTAGAGTCAACAAGAACAGTTCATCCAGCTACCACCAAATTTCCTGGACTCTGTCACTAGGTGGTGTTTTAAGTGTGACAACCACACAACTTTTCAACAACATCTCCCTTCGATGAGGAGTATTTGGGATTTGATAGTGGTGATGCAGACAAGGGTAACTACTTTGACACCCACAAAATGATTCAATCTACTCCACCTCAACAACAAAATGTGCATATTCTATAGGGCGGTGGCTCTCCTCCTCCCCCAAGTACTGCTCCACAAATAGATGATGAAAAGACACATTTTATATTAGAAAATCTGATATCAGATAGTATGGGGGAAACCATTCAAGAGGTTGTAATGTCTGATGTGGATTTGGTGTGGTCTTGGGAGAAGAGAGAAAAAATTTTGATAAAAGAAATAAATTCAAGATACCATAATCATGCTCAAAGGCATTCATTGTTCACCGTTGTAGAGAGCCAACCAACATGGCAGGATGTTCTGCTAAACAAAGCGCAATCGGGAAAATTTCATATAGTAATAATTACGATGATGAAATTATTGACATAATGCTTAACAGTTGAGAATCTCAATGCTGAAGCACATGCATACTACAACAAATGGACAAAAGACAAGACTAATGTCTTAATTGCAAATGCAGAAAAAGAGAAAGCTATTGTGAGTGGGCTTTAATCTTTAATGGAAAACCTAAAAGTAATAATATAATATTTTTCATACTATCTGAATTTGATTGACTAACAATTTACTCTTTCTGTTTTGCAGGAAAAATATGAAAATTTAAAGAAAGAAGTAGTTATTTTTGAAGCACATTTGAAGAATGCCCACAAAAGCCTTAATTCTTTCATACAGTTGAAAGAAAAACTCATTGTCATCAATAAACAAAATAATACATTGAGAAGGATAATAAAGGAGCATAAGATGGATCCAGAAGTCTTACTTAAAAGAAAAGATAGATGCAGATGCCACACTTTTGTCGGCAGGAGATGTAGCGAGTGAGGAGCTGAATATACTAGAAAATATCAACACAAAGAACAACAAATCTTCAAGCAACATGAGTTCTAGCAGCTAGCGTACAGACACACACAAAATTCCTCAATCACTTATGGTGGAAAAAGAAAAAGCTCCACCTGCATCATAAAAATTTATTAGTTAGTAAGGTTCACCATGTGACAGGTGTGTTGTCACAATTCCGACACTGGCATAGGAATTAAAAGATAGTGGCCAGCCCTTTTTTAGTTTTTATTCTGTGTGGTAGACGTAAGGACAACTATGATTTCAAATCATAGGCAGAAAAGAGGATGACCTCGTAATGTGTCCTTATATGAAAAAAATTGTCCGGAAGCTTTGATATGTCATAACAACCCCTTTTTTGAATTGTATTGGTTCACCATGTGACAGGTGTGTTGTCACAATTTTGACACTGGCATAGGAATTAAAATATAGTGGCCAACCCTTTTTAGTTTTTATTCCATGTGTGGTAGATTAAGGACAACTATGATTTCAATCATAGGTGAAAAGAGGATGACCTCGTAATGTGTCCTTATATGACAGAACTTGTCCGAAAGCTTTGATATGTCATTACAACCCCTTTTTTGAATTGTATTGGCTGACAATGCATTATGAAATTTGTAGTTTTTTCATAATGTAATCCACCACATGAGACATGGATTTGTAAAGAACTTTGAAAGTTTGAATTGTACAATATTACTATATGTTGTTAATACAAATTACAAAGTATGTTTCTTTTTTATTGTCTACGTAAATATTGCTTAAATTTACACTATTTTGTTTCTTTACGTTTCTGAATTGTTGCAAATGTAAAATAAATAAATTAATAGATATAAAAGATGAACGTGTCCACATTTCAATCTTGAATTTGATAAACAATCATAAAAATCAAAAGGCATAATTGAAACATATAAATAACATTGTTCCAATGGCAAAGTATCAAATATAGACAAATATAATATTCCATATAATGAAAGTAGTAATCTCTGAAAGAAATACATAAGTAGTCCCAATAATGTATAGAAAAAATGAAATCTATTTGAATTCGAACATTCCCGGAGCAACATTTTCAGTTGTTTCTTGGAAATCAACTGTAGCTGATTTGTGGATGTGTCTTGATCCACTGGGTCAGCCAAAATATTACTAACTCCTCTTCTTTCTACTATTGAATTCCACAATGCCAGTGCTCTATCATAAGGAAAAGACTCCACTGAGTAACTCGATACATACAATCTGAGACAACTTTCTAGATTCCTATCCAATCTGTTTCAAAGTTTTGACTTTAAAAAGGAAAGTGCACTGAAAACCCTCTCATCTTCCACAGAACCCAAAATCATTGTTTGACAGAGCTTATACAACTTAATATACTCACTCAAATCTTCACTTAGAATACTACTAGAACATATATCCTTCCAAATCCTTTTCATGGCACTGTAATCCTGTGGGTTTTCTAGAAGCTGAACTTGTCATATCATAGTATTACCAAAATCCATTGACTGTGAACTAAGTAGTTTTCTTTCCAAAATTCCTTCTACAGTAACTCCATTTATCTCTTCAGTCTTAGAGAAATGATCAGTTAGATCACCCATGTTCTTCACAAATATAGGACTGATTAATTGAAGAGTTTTGCCTGCCAGAAAATTCCAAAACTACGGATTTACAACTCCCATTGCTTCAAGTATTTTATCATTTTTGAATCTTTCACGGATCTCTTTAGCTAACGATTCAGAGATATTTCTCAACTTATTCCTAGTTTCCATTAATATTGTATCATATAAATTCCATGTCACATTTACTTCTTCTATTTCAGAGTTAGCGATATCAATTCTTTTTTGGTACGTATGAAGTGGAATCTCTTTTCCATGTGCTGTTATACATAGATGATCATTTATATTGTACTTTAAGAAGCACCTGGAATTTTTCAAATATGTCAATGCATTCCAGTTTTCAAAAGTAGAACCTTGAAAACTCCCATCAGAAATATATAAACATTCTAGAGCCCAACAAACACGTTTTCTGAGTCTTATAAAGTCTGTAATGTAGAAAGACCGATCTTGAGCATGCTTCGTTAAAATATTAAGCTTCCTCAACATGGGAAAAATACCACTGAGTGTGAGTAAATTTTCTAAGTCAGTTAGATGGCACAAAATATCTTTAGCTTTATCTACATCCCTGCAGGTATTTAAACATAAATCCTATCAGTGAAGGATATTCGTCATATATTCTACAGCAGTTCGTACATAGATATCCATCTGGTATCTACATCTTTAAGTAGTTTTTTTCCTCTGTCAGTCCAATAGAAATTTTTGAAATTCTAAAAATCTTTTAGGACTGCTAGAATAATAGGCATGCAGATCACGTATCAATTCCTCCACTTTAGCTACATTTTCAAATGTGCTCACAATTTTGTAGGCGAGATTCATTCTGTGAGCCATGCAGTGGACAGAACCATATAAGGGGAAATAGTTGTCTGAAGTCTAACACACAAACCATTTATGGCTCCCTGCATTATAGCTACACCATCGGTTCCGACACAAACTAATTTTGTTGCAATGGAAATGTCATCCATTCCGGTGATATCTTTCAGATTTGAAACCACCAATTTATAAATATTTTCAGAATTGCAATTCTCTGTCATTTTATGAATTTCCAAGAGGTGTGGAGTCCTTATATCATTAGCAAAGGTGTAAACATGAATACATATCCATGAAGTATTATCGACTGCAATAACCTCATCTAAAGAAAGGGAAATATACTTTCTGTTGAACACACAGTTTTAAATCCTCCTTCTCTACCAGAGATAGACATTTTGCAATCTCCCAGCCACTAGTATCTAGACCAATGAGATTGAGGAATGTTCTTTAAACCAATTACTTGATACAACATTTTATTTTCTACGAAATCAGACATCGGTCTTCCCCTTTTCATTATATGAAATATTGTTGCAAACTGAATACCCTTTGCTTGCATTTCTACCTCCATAGCTTTGCTCAATCTTGCTACTATGGTCCCACCTTTTTCGTTTACATATTTGACACATTTTTGTTCCTTTTCATACTCTTATGCATATTTGACATGTAGACAATCTTTTGCATCTTTCCATTTATGTGTTCGACTTCACTTTGCCATCCTTAAGCTTTTGGGAAATGTATATTTTCCCACAATGTTTTTCAATTGTGTCCAGTTTAAGCTGCATCATGTGATCCTTACCCTGTTTCCAACCACATATTTTGTAGCGACATTGTGTTGGAACATCATTTGAATTTTTAGTGTACACAAGTTTCAATAAAAGGATATTTTGCAGCCCATTCGAACTGGAATTTCCTTCCAATTGTCTAGTTTTCCATCTTTCTTCTGACATATTTTCTTTTTTTCCTTGGGATTCAGCTTCTGCATCTGGGATTTCTATAGAAATATTTGGAATCTCATGTCTCCTTTTTCTGGAAATAGACCTTAGAGTAGAAGCTTCCTCTATTGGTGTATCGGTATTCAGGGAATTTGATGAATTTTCTTGTACTGCTATTTCATCAAGGGACGGAATGTTTGCCTCATCAATATCTATAGATTGATTATTTTGTGAAGGAATTTCTAAAATGTCTCCATATATTATTATAAAATTGTTACTGATATAGTATTCATCTTATCTATAATTAATTTTTTACAGAATACAAATGTCAAATAGTTCCAAGAACAATATTATAAACATTATTATTAAATTCTGTAAGATTAAATAACCAGTAAATAAAACCTGCCACATACCGATATTTTCAGCTGAAGTAGAAACCGAACTCAATTTTTGTGATTTTCCAAAATAGCCAAGCAAAGTATTGGAACCCTTTTTTGAACTTGCTGAATTTGTAATCTTCTTGCCCTGATTTCTAGCATCCATGACTACTTTCTGCTTTGGTCCTTGGACAACTTTAGTTTGGAGTTGGATAGTACAGGGGTTGGATGACACGGGGTTGAAGTTTGAATGGTATAGGTTGGATGGACTTAGGGTTGGATGGATTATAGTTGGATGGATCGAGGATCGTTGGATGATGAGAGGTTGGACGGTAGATAGGAGTTTGACGAGGGGTTGGACAATAGGACTTTGATGAGGTTGGACGGTGGAGGGTTGGGGTTGGATGGCTAGGGGTTGGATGGCTAGGGGTTGGATGGCTAAGGGTTGGATGGCTAGGGTTTTGAGGGAATGGAGTTTGGACAGGAGTTGGAGTTAGATGACGCCTCGAGTTGGATGCCTTAGATTTGGACGCCTCGAAGGGGGGAGTTAGATGGCTAGATTGATGGTTAGGCTTGGATTTTAGTGTTTACTTTGGTGAATATGCGCACGATTGCCATGATATGATTTGAAATGGTGGTGAATTACATTCATAAGCTCTTATATATGTGTAAAATCTAGGTGAAACGAAAAGTATAAGGGACATGTCGGCCTAATTTTTAGGTGAATAAGTCGGCTATGAACAACATAATATTCACCAATTTGAATTTCCAATATCCTCAATTTTTTGGGAGTTTACAAAAATTGGCCGCAAAATTTTCCACATTTAGTTCTTTCTTCTACCAAACTCTCTCTGGTATAGACCACTCACCCATATCCGATATATTATCAACTAGATCATTTCCCCTAGCCTAACACCTCTACCAACCTTCCCGAACCTTCACATAAATCTTACCACCCTTTGTAGAAATTACTCGATCTAATACAAAGAATCCATGAAATAAGCTACACAATGGCAAATAATGAAAACAAGTACTCTATATTATAATTCACTATTTCAATACACTCCATTATATAGGAGATGTAAAATAACAATCCTTACAACAACATTTGTCTTCATATACAACCATACACCCATATGGTTTCAACCTCTCACCAATATAATAATAAAACAATACTAATTGTTTTATTATTCTAACTTACTAACTTACCATATACTAACCACATTTTACATTTACTATTTACATTTACATAGTAAATGTACTTTCAATAATTTACCATAATAATAATTACACATGTAATTATTATTCACCCATACATACAAATGGAGCACTAAGATATATTTCCTAACACCCTTCTCAGGTCCCTTACACTCTCTACGCAATCACAAGAGACTCAAAACCTCATTTTTGGGATTTGGACCATATTGCCCCTACCGATGTCGATTACCTAATCTGTCATCATTGGTCATCTATATAACCGGCGTTGGTTAACCCACCAATTTTGGTCTCTATGTAATTTAATATTCTCGACCAAATGCAAGCCTTCCGATCAACCAAAATTAACCCAGACCTCACCCAATCATTCCCAGACCCTTTACCAAACCTCTATCAAACCTACAAAACCTAGAATAACCCACCAAACCTCCGAGATCTAATCATAGCCTTACCTATTAGATTATATTTATTTATTGTATTTGCATGAGATACCTAAATCGTATAACTACAGTAGGATTTATTTATTTCATGATATTTACTGCATTAATTTGTATTTAAAAGTGGATTGACAACCTTCTAGGAAGCACCACGCTTCCCAGATCTAGCATTTTCTAGGCAGTCCACTAACCTATATTATTAATGCTATTTTTGGTCTTGTTGTGTTTCTTATATGTCATTCCTCCTAGCAAAGGGAAGCTCTCTATGATTAGCTTGGATCAAAATTCATTAACATGCGCATTCAACCAACAACCTTCTTCGTCTAAAATAGGTATTCCTCCTATGCCCTAACCTCTTATTTGTTTCGTCTCCATCGCAAAATTCAAGTGAAACATCTTGACATGCCCAGTGGGACCCATTTGGGGTTCTTTGCATTGTTCATTCTTAGGGAATTATTGTGTGTTTGTTTCTTTTTGAAGGAAAGTTCACATTAAAATCTTCTCCCTTGGAAACATTCTCTTCTTCTGATTGTCTCAGTGGCATTTGTCTTTTGGGATTAAAAAGAACTCTTCTTTCTTTCTTGCATTGCATTTAGTGAAAGTCATACCCTTAACCTCTTCATAATTTGTTCTCATCAAATATAATATGTGGATTTGGGTTTTAAAATCTTTTGCATTTCATTTCTGTATGTTGCATTCTAGATCATCTAAATTTCAGGCAATCCATATGTTGTAAGTCATTCCCAAATGACGGTTGAAAAATTGAATTTAGTTCACATTTTACACACTTTGTATACCAAATCAATGAAAATAAACTACACATTTCTTAAACAACGTCTTTCCCAAAAGAAGCTATCAATAATCACATAATTAGAGGATTGACAGTGGGCTCCAGCTGGTTTCTTCCGTGAGAAGTCGTCCTATCAAAGAATGATCTCCCACGCCAAAAACTTACTTGAAACTAGCCATAGTTGTCGGATTTTATAGGGAACCTTTATTAAACCAAAAATTCTATTCTACTTACAGTCAGTCCTAAATGGCATAAACCATAACATAAAATCTACAACTTAGGATTTCATGTTTGTTAGCTTTTTTTCTAATTGTATTTTGAGGTGTGAGTTATGTTTCTTCATTTTTCTCATCCTTTTATGCCCCACATCATGACTGGTGTATTCTAGTTTATTTTGGGCATATTAGGACTCCTCATAGCCATACTCAGTCTCTGGGTTGGCCCTCTTATTGGATGTAAATCACCAAAACTTCATTTTTCTTTCTCTTCTTAGATTTCATAGTAATTGATATTGGTCTAGCGAATGACATCGATTACATCATCTCACCAAAGCATTGGTTAGTTGAATAATGTTGGTTTTATGTTATTTTGGTTATTTCTACCAAAATAATATTCACCACCCTTCTGTTCTTTTCGGTAAGCTTGTTTTGCCACTTCATTACCTTACTGATTCTCCGATATCATCTATAGATTCTAGGTGTTTCACCAGATTGTAGTAGATAATGAAACAAATAAAGGTAAATAGGTCAAGGAGGAATACATGTTATACGTTGGTTGAAGGTTGAGTGCACATGTTATGATTTCCGATCCAAACCCGATTATGTGAGGTTCCTTTTAGCTAAGAGGAACTACCTGTAATGCAAATTGAGACCACACGATACATTTAATAGCAAAGGTTAGTAGATTTCCTAGTATGAGCTAGATCTAGTAAGTGTGATAATTCCTCGACGGTTTTCAATCTATTGATATATATATATATATATATATATAAAATTCAATATAAAAAAATGAAATGTACATAAAAGAATCTAATGTTAGTGTGCTGATTTAGATATCTCGATTACTATCAATGTTAATGTAATTAAATGTTTAATAACTAATTAATTAAGGTCACAGTTAGGTTACAAGTTGGGTAGGTGGTATGAGGGTCACAAGTAGGGTCTAGGTAAGATCTTGTGTAATTTGGGGTTGATTTGGGTGGTAAGGAGGCTTGTTGGTCTAAGGCGTTTACTAGACATAGAGACCGACGCCATGGTCAGGTGACCGATGATAGTTTAGGTATGATCCGATGTCGGTTTAAGATGACCCGATATCTGCTTTACGTGGGGAATGGTAGAATGTCAAAAGTAGGTGTCTAAGCTCTCTCTGTGTTTGCATAGAGAGTTGGGAAGGTCTGTCTTTGAGGTTATAGGTGGGGTACCAAGTTTGAGTGAGGTTTTGTGAGTTTTGGGGGCAAGGGGAGGTTTCATGAAAGTTAACAATAGAGATAATAATCGACGTCGATCGGTTGATCAATGTCGATGAATAGGAGAAACCGATGATGGTTAAGGTAATCGGTGTCGGTAGGGGAAAAATGTTGGTAATTAAATAAACATGGTTTTTGGGCTTCTCTGTGATTGCACAGAGAATGGAGGGAGGATGGTTAGGCTCGTAAAAATGCTAGAAAGGATCATGAATGCCTAAAATTAATCTATGGAGAGGCGTGAGGCTGGTAGGTGATAGGTTAGGTAGATTGACAAGAAATTGGGGGTGGAGGAATGCAGGAAAGAACAAGATCTAGTAAAAAAAAGATAAAGAACCTATTAAGTAAGTACAAAAATGATGCAAGTCAAATACACTTACTTGTATTTGTAGGCATGGTTGGTGAAGGATGACAATGGTTGATCTGTGAAGAAGTTGGTGGTCAGTTCCATGGTAATGCTTCCCGGAGTGCTCCCGTTAATGAAAATTCATGTGGACGAGTATCAAGTACTTGCTTGGGCCTGTAGTTGAATGTATTCCATCATCGAATGCTTTGAGAAAATATCTGGTTCATGCTTGAATGAAGATAACTCTCCTAAAAATTGAAGTGACCAACCTGGGAAAAAGGTTGCAAAACTATATATATGGTAACCAATGATGGTTAGGGTGACTGACATCGGTTGAGGGTTAATCGACATTGGTTAAGGCAAGAAATCATAGGTTTACCCAAAATAATAGATCCTTGTTATTTTCAGTGTGCTCTGATTGTCCATCCGGGTCTCAAGTGATGGTTAGCGCTTAGATAAGTGAGAGTGTTGTTGGAGAAGGAATAGGAATTTAATGTTAGGGTTAGAATAAGTCCCAGTTGGTTAAGATAAGTGGAGACTTAGTCCTAGTTAATTAATAGACTAAGAATAAGTCCATGGTGAGGTGTCTAGGTGAGGTGGCTAGGTGAGGTGTAAATTAACTTAATTAAAGTAATTAAATTGATTAATAGTGTGAGGATGAACATTAATTCAATTGTAAGTAATTAAATTAATATGAATGTAGGGTAAGGGGTCATGGTTAGGTGAATACATTACATTAATTAATTAAAAGGGACCAAGGGGAGTGTGTGACCCAAATTTGGTGTCTACATTTACCCCTTTTATCGCGTAGCTATTATTATTGATAAGTGACACCGAAAAAAAAAATAGGAAGTGGTTGCCCCAAATATAAGTGAGAGTGGGGTTGCCCCAAGTAGGGCTAAAGGTGAGGTTGCCCCAAGTGTGGGTGGAGGTGATCCCCCTCAAACCAGGAGCTGATGAGGTGTTAGACAAAGTCGGTGAGTGGTTTGATAAATGGGTAAGTGATGAAAGTGAGGGTAGGTGGGTTATAGGTAATGGATGGTCACTTGTGGTAATGGGTAAGGGTCATATTGGGTAATGGGTAATGGCAATCAAATGCATGCACACATATAGACTGCAACACAGTACTAGGTGGAAGAGCTTGCAAACTCTACATCATCCAAGGTTGATAGGTTTATCCAAATAAGGTTGAAGTGATTCAAGTATCCAAGGTACAAGATATGGTCCAAAAACAAAATTTAGGTTAGGTGCAGGAATGTTTAGGTATGATACAGTACACCAAATGTTTGGTCGGGATAAACAACACAACAATAGGAAAAGCAAGGTCATTAGGCTAAACAACATGGGTAACGACATCGCAAGGTATAACGAGTACACAAATTCTAATGTCACAAAATGTGGATCATGTCGGGATATTTAGGTCATGGAATGGGTAAGGCTAAGGTATAGGTAAATAACATGTCCCTAAATGCAATTAAGGAAATGTATGGGTAATTTAGGATTATGGGTAGGGTGTAACAGGTGTTGGTAAGGTAAACGATGTTGGTTCACTAATGTTTTGAGGTAAAATGGGCATAGGGTGGGTTTAAAAGGTAATGACAGGTGACCGATGCCGGTTATGGTGTAACCGACATTGGTTTAGTAGGGCACGACATGACCGATGTCGGTCAGGTTGATTTGGGAGAAAAAGTAAAATCTAAGGTTTGACGAATTCATTTTAACTTGTTGGCATTTGTGAAAACAACAAAGAGGTGGTGCTTCCATTGAAAGTGATGTTGCAAAGTGTCGAGTTGAGTTGGCTAGCTACAAGTACGTGAGTGGTTATCGGTAAGTGGGTCCACGAGATCGAGTGGAGTGAGTTGATTGGTTGAGAGATTCGAGGTGGGTTTCAACATAACGAGAGGCAGGAGAAGGTGTGGGAGGTCCACCGATATAGAGACCATAGGTTTTATCCTAGATATGGCACCGAGATGAGGTAGGAGGCAATTTGAATTGCTCATTTGGTTGAAAATATTGTTGGAAATGTGGTTTTATTGTAAATTTGGGTGGGGTTTTAAATGTAAATTTGTGAGTAAAATGAAATGAAATGAAGGGTGGGAATGACATACATAGGTGAAATAGGGTTGGGGAATGAGGCTAGGGTAGGTTTAGGTGGGTGGGAATAGAGTTTTAGGTTGTTTTGTGAATTTTTAATAATGGGGGATGGGTTTTGGTTTTGTTTTATGCGGCGGTGACCGACATCGGTCGGTTTGGCCAATCGGTCATCTTTGGCTAGCATCGATTAGGTATTAAGTGACCAACATCTGGTTAAATGGAACCGATGACGGTCAAGAAAAACTAGTGATGGTAAAGGTGACCGACAATGCGTTAAGGTTGAGGAAAAAGAGGGGTAAGAAAGGGCTAGGTAGGAAAGGAAAATAGGTGAAGAAGGGGTAATTGAAGATGAATGTAGGTAGAAGAGGGTAAAATATGATTTTGGAAATATGGGATAGGTAATGAGTAATAATGTTAAGGATTAGTAGGCTTGTAGGTGAATTAGGTAAATGAGGTAAGCATGATTGATGTGGTTGGGTATGGTTTGGTGGGTATATGTGATTTGAGATAGTCAAGTCTTGACATGGTTGTGTTTGGTGGATGAAGGCTAGAGATTAGCTTAGGATGTGGGACCGAGTACCATCACTACTTTTGGTATGGATGCGGTCTAGTGTGACCACGAAGGAGTGGCAGCATATGATGGAGGTCGACTTATTGGGGTCTAACACTATAGGTGCATTGTTTGAGATCCTAGTATGATGGTTACTTTCATCAACAAAGACGAGGTGACTGTACCGTATTGATGTGGAGGCGGTAGGTTATTTTTCTCTCACCGATTCGAGGGTGGGAGATTCTCATGAGAGTTAATGGGATTTCTCTAGGATATGATAGAGGAGTATGGGAATTTATCCACAAATTTCTTCAAGTTTACTTGGATGATTCGACAATGTATGGGCTAGTGAAGGACCATTGTGATAACTTAAGATTAATGTTTGAGAGATGTCGGTAGTTGAGGATATCCCTCAACATTAAGAAATGTGTCTTTTCTACCCCATTTGGAACATTATTGGGGAATATCATATGTAAGGAGGGCTTACTAGTAGATCCCGCCAAAGTTGTAGTCATTGTGGGGTTGGGGGAGCCTACTATTCAAAGCGTAGTGTGCATGGATTCCTTGGACATACTGGGTACTACAAGAAGTTCATAAAGGGGTATGCCAAGATAGATGCACCCTTAGAAGAGTTAATTAAACAAAAGAGTGCCTTCCATTAGGGAGAGGCGCAATAGAAGACATTTAATTATATAAAGGATAAGCTTATGACCGCACCCATCCTATGTTTTCCTTCTTGGGATAAGCCTTTCCATGTTCATGTTGATGCCTTAGAAAAAACCATTGATCGAATGGAACAACTTAGTGAAGGGGTTGTTAATCATCCCTTGTGTTTTTCCAGCAGAAAGTTAAAACTAGTAGAGAAAAATTAGACAACTACTGAGCGTGAAGCATTATCTATGATCTACGCATTGCATAAGTTTAGGCAGTATATGTTGGTAACACCTTTTATATTCTACACGAACCATATGGAATTGAAGTACTTAGTAAGCAAGCTTGTTATACAAGGGCGCATATGTCGGTGGGTCTTAATATTTCAAGAATTTGAGTTCATTATGGTTGTGAAGCTAGGAAAGAGTAATTTTGGACCCGATCATTTATCTAGAATTGACTCGGGGGAGGATGTGCAAAGCATTAAGGAAACTATGTAAGACACGTAACTATTTAGGTTACGGTACATGCCCTCAGATTTGGAGGACATTGCAGTATTTCTTAAAATAGGTGTGGCATCGAAAGGAATGAAGGCCTTGGAGAGGAAGTAGTTGGCCATACGTGTCGCACCTTACATGCCGATTATCAAATTCTATACAAATTGGGATGGGATGAGGTTCTGCGCCGATGCGTGATAGAACATGAGTGCATTGCAATTATGGAAGAAGTGCATGGTGGGATTGTAGGAGGACACTATGCAAAGAATGTAACTACGCGAAATTCTACTCACGGGATTTGGTGGGAAATAATTTACCAAGATTGTATTGAGTTTTGCAAGGCCTGTGACCATTGCCAGCGCCTTTTAAAACCTAGAAATATGGATGAAATTTCCGTGTGACCAATAGACGCAGTGTGAAACCATTTGAGAAATGGGAAATCAACTTTGTAGGACCAATCTCCACTATATTTTTATGGGAAAATATAATCAGTAGGTATGGATGCCCATTGAGTTTGACAAGTGATAGAGGTACACACTTTCTCAATGAAATAGTCAGGATTCTATTAGTAGAATTCATAGTGGCCCATGACAAGACTACCCCTATCAATGTCAAGAAAAGGGAACTGCTAAGGCATTTAACAAAATACTTAGTCACACGTTGACTAAGATCTATGATGTTGGTAGACAAGATTGGGATGAAAAAGTATCAACCATTATTTGGGCATACAAGACAACCTATAAGAGGTTGAATAAGGCCACACTGTTTCAATTGGTGTTTGGCATACGAGGTTTTCCTACCGGTTAAATTATTTTTACCTTCATTATGTATATCGCATGCAAGAGGATTAGCTGATGAGCAAGTGCTTTGGAAGAAATGATTGACAAGTTAATGTAGTTGGATGAAAGACAATCACTCACCAATTGGAGCTAGAAGAATAAAAAAAAGTAAAACAAAAGGCATGGCATGATCATCACATCAAGAACAAGAAGTTTGAGGTTGGGAAGATGGTTTTTCTATATGATTCCAAGTTTTGCACCATCCTGGGAAGTTAAAAGTCCATTGGTTGGGCCCTTACATCATCTCATACATCCTTGATTCAGGTGCATGCCAGTTACTAAGTGCTTTGGATGGGATGAGATTACAAGGACACTTCAATGGGAGTAGGCTGAAGCCCTACTATAAATAAGTCTTCTTGGTGTTTGTAAATAAGGCAATATTGCTAGTTAGAGTAGAATTTCCTTTAATGTATTTTATTTTCTTGTGTTTCCCTTTCTCATTGTTTGTTCCTTTATGTTGTTTTGTTTTTCACCTCGTGCATCAGTAACCACATTAATCAAGGTTATGTATGTGTAGAGGACCACACATCTGTTTAGTGTGGGGTGGAGTCAGAAGAAGTATAGGCCTATAATACAAGTTTGAGTTGGTAGTAGAAGTTGCGGTGAATGGCCTAGTTAAAGGATTAAGAGCGCATAAAGTTAAGAAGCGCATAATGAAGATGTGGACGTGAATGGTTGGTGCCAAGAAAGCCTTGAAGAAACCACGTATAGAAAGGAGGAAGAGCACATGAACAACATGAGGTCAGCAAGGGCAAAAATAGGGTAAAGGAAAGAATAAGTGTCTTTGGTGCTATGGTCGCACACATAAGAGTCTTCAGTCGGGTTGGAGTTTTACGCGCTAGAAGGTTGTAAAGAGGTTTTCACGTAAGATGTGGTGCTTGGGTGAAGGTGCTTAAGACTAGATTAGTGGGAAAAATCGCATTTAATGTTAAGTATGGTGGTAGGCGGGATAACATTTAGCTAGGAAGAAGGAAAAACTATAAATAAGAAGTCGGGAACTTCATTATTTTATATTTGATTGCGAAGTGAAGAAAGCTCTTGCGAACTAGGGCATCCAAGAGTGATTTGTGTGGAGAAGAAACCAAGAAATATAAGAGGGCATGACTAGAATTGATCCGTAAACTAGTTTGGAAGGAGTACACGGGCATGGAGAAGTTGTTAAGAAACCACCATCTTGTGGAAGGATTTTTCTAGTTAGGGTTTCACCTAGGTCACGGAGTTAGAAATATTTCTTTGCAAGATTGAGCTTGGGAATGGATAGAGTGGTAAATCATAGCAAAGGGAATAAGTTCTAAGTGTTAACCCAATCAAAATAATGACACCAAAGAAGGCCACCGTCTCACCTAAGAATTAGAAGCAAAAGGGCAAGGGAAAGTAAACAACTATCGTGAGAGCACCAATTAAGAATGGTACACAAAGATGCAATACCTAGATGGGGTATTCTTTGGGAAAAGAGTGGGAATTGTACCTAAGAAAATTGACGATGAGTGATTCTAATCATCACACCAACATGATAGAGAAATAAATGGCTCTGGATTTGGTTCTCCAAACAAACAAGAGGAAACCGGAAGGCATGCCCATATTTAGCGACTTAATCGAAGGTTAAATTGGAGAAGGCAGGGCTGTTACAACTTTATGAACTACCCTACTTTGGAAAACCTGAGCACCTCTATCAATGGTTGATGTTATGCATTCATGAGGATCATTTTTATTTCACGGGGTGCAAGATGCGTATAACTCCCTAGTTGATTTCAAAGTTCATAGGCCTTATTTGTGAGGGAGAAAGCATAGATGATGATCTGAGTGACAAGGAGGCCATCAAGGAAATAGTAGCCGTGTATGACTACAAGAAAGGATTGCGATACTTTGACATCCCAAAGATCCCATACCCCGTGATGAGGATGGGAAAATGCATGGTTATAAAGCTCAATGATGAGGAGAGATGGAAGTAGGTGAACAAGGCATGGCTGAATGTATGCGAAAAATATTGAGGGGACCATCTATAACTTGTCTACTTTCATTACAGATGAAATCATAAGTAGTTCATAGGAAGGTGATAAAATACTATTTAGAAACATCCTCCTTATAATTATCTTCTCAGAAATTGGAGTGTCCGATGGGTTAGATAAGTTTGTTTGGGAGTATCGAGAGGAAGATCCATCGCCCGTGAAGAGGTTCGTAAAATATAATTGTGAGACCATGACAACCACTCACAAGGCGTGTCTAGAGAAGTGGTACAAGCGTATGTGGGATGTGTTCGGGATGAAATGGAGAATTCTAGAGCAACTACCAAGTGCTCTTGGATGGATAAGTAGAGTTTGTAGTGTACAAACACTTCTGCATTGGTAGATTCAAATTGATAGATGAAACAATGAGCCCTTGGTGCAAGCTTCCCTTCTCTTTCACCACACAATACTTCCAAGTGGGGGTAAATAGGTTCAAAGAGGCCAAGAGACTAAGGTTCGACCTTAGTGAGGTGGATCAAGACCACAAAGAGCTATGTAGGAAGCTCGTATACCCCAAAAAGTGTGCATACGTGGAGAAGTATGTCTCCCACGAGGTCTAGATGACTAAGCCCTTGATCTTACATATTGCGTGGTAGGACCGTGGAAAGGGTGTATCTGCGTATAAGGCCGAAGTTTGAAAAGGGAACTTACCTAGAATGTGATGTCTCCATCCTGAAGACCATATAGGAAGGAGGAAGTGGGTGCAAAGAAGAGAGAGAGAGGATGTACAAGAGAAAAAATCCCCAAGTTTATAGACTACACAATCAAGGGCATGTAGAAGGAAAGTACCATGCTAAGAACTTACACACACTGGGAAGAAGTCCCGGTGAAAGAGAAGACCCCGTAAGAGGAGGCATTGGAGAAAGGAGAGCCACACGCTCAAGAGGAAGTGACAAAGGAGAAGTCACCAGAGGAGGAGGAAGGGAAAGCAAAATCTCCTGTCAGGAAGAAGTGGAAAGTGATAGAGAAGGATGAATCAGAGGATACGGAAATATTGGACACTAATATAGGTGATAAGGATGATGATGAGCCAAAAGAGGTTCAAGGCCCTCTAGTTTTTGAAGTACATAATTCATAGGAAGAGGGAGAGGAAGAAAAGAAAGACTACATATTTGTTTGGAGGAAGGATAACAAGGAAGATGAGGATGCTCAAGACAAAGGGGTGAAAAAGGAAGTAAGTACAAAGAATCATAAGGACCCCAAGCCTCACAAAGGAACAAATAGATGAGGCCATAGAAAGGGAAGTTGCAGGGATCATTGAAACCTTGGTGGAGCAAGAGTTAGAGCAGAGCGTGGAGGAAGTGCTAAAAGAGGATGAAGAAGAAAGCATCGGGAAAGATCATGAAAACATAGGGGAGGCCCCAAATTGGCTATGAGCTTTTGAGGGATGCGCGCAAGAGAAGGAAGAACATAGAGGTAGCACAAGGCCATGTGATGGGATAAATTGATGATCCGAGCAAGGTGCTATGCACACATTTTCAAAGCACCATATCGACGAAACAACTCATGGCTATGACATCATTTGATGAGGAAGGTGCATACCCTCAGACAAGGAAAATTATTTCTTGGGAATTTGAGTCCCACATCGATGAGCCCGAATTTGAAGTAAGTTAAGGGGTAGTGATGTAAGTTACGAAATCAAAAGGAACCAAACCCTTGGTAAACACTCAACAACTATCTGACGAATAGATCTGCAACGTGTTGAACAAAGTCTTGGTCAAGTTGAAGCCAGACTCTTTAGGAGAAGTGATAGGGTTAAGTTTTTAGAGGCAGAGCTGGAGAAGAAAGAAGAAGAGCTCATGGAAAAGACCAAGGACTTAAAGCAGGAAGAGCTAGTCAGCGCTCAGCTAAGGCGTGAACTAAAGGAAGAAAAGGCAAGGGTACATATAGTGTATAAGAAGATAGAGATGATAACGGATGCCATTGTCCTAAACCATCTAGATTTGACACCACCTGCATAGAAGTATGAATCAACCCTGTAATGCCTAGAGGACTTGACTCGCATTCTCACCATGGAAAGGAAACCACTAGCCTTAGAGTCGTCAGTAGAAGAAGTGTTGGCGCGCTAGGAGAAGGAGGAAAAGATGAAGGTGGTGGAGATTGTTTCTCAGTACAACAAGATCCTTTCCAATGTAAAGGCTAATGCATGCGCAGTAGCAGAGCCACCTATGACAATGGTACGATAGGGATAGAGTGGAGAGCATCCTGGTCACCACCCATGAGGTAGAAATCAAGGAGTTCTAGGAAAATAACAAGGGGAATAGGGATGAATGAGACAAAATTTTGTTCAAGGTGGAAAATAAATCGAGAGGCTATTGAGACCTTGCGAGGCTCAATCAAGAACCGGATAAAATATTTATACCCCTAGATCACTTGAAGGATGGATAGACTCAACGATTTGGGAAAGCAATTAGAAGAGGTTGTTGAGACCATGAGTTCCAAGGAGAAGATCTGATCTTTAGGAGGTGAGCTCCTAGTCGGCGACCTTTTCAACAAGCATAAGATGAGGTTGATACTTGGACAAGCTAGAGGTAGATTTGAGAAAATATTTCCCTCTCCTCTTGCAATAGTAATCATAGTTTCCCCATTCTTTCATTCTTCCCCGATTCTTCATTCCTTCATTATTTCCCTAATCTATTCAAGGAAAATCATTCTTTATTCATTAGAGAGAAGTGTTCTTATATGGAGAAAAAGCATAATGTGGGGTGATGTTGGGATCCTGAAATATCGGCTAAGTATAGAAAGGCACATGGGCACGCAAGGTCTAATTGGAGTAGGGTGCGTAAGGCAAAGGCATGTAGCAGACGGGGGTTTTATAAGGGTTTAGCAAAACCATTGGCACGCACGCAAAGCAAAGAAATGGTTCCAACACTTAGCCATATTCGATGGTTCAGGAAGAACATGAGAAAATCATGACCCATTGCGCATGTGGAATGGATAAGGTTCCAACTTGACAACAAGGTGGCCTAGGAAGGAATATACCTTGCGATAGAAGATTTTACAAGGCCATAATTACAAAGAATGGATATCTCGAGCTCGAAGAAGCATGCTCCCATGGAGGACCACCTTGACACTTGGCAACCGATCTACATCTTTGGAAAAGGCATGATGGTGGTGGAAAAGGCTATAAATACAAGCACCCGATAGAAGAAAAAGGGGACCAAAGAGATCGTAGGAGAGGTAAAGCTCTGCAGAAATATATGAAGAATTGTTTTTATGGGTTAGGTTTAGGAGATCTCAGAGGAGTAATGGTATATCAATGGATGGGTATATGTTCTCCTTTGCATTATAAGGAACCTAAGTCCAATTCTCGATACATGGTTTTGATTTGCACTATCATTTTGGTCTCAGTAATGACATTGATATATGTAATGTGATTATTGACATGTTTGAATATGAATATATGTGGTTTGTGACTTATACATATTTATTGTTGATCTATTCTATATGTTTCATATGAATGGGTATAATAATTGTGCATCTCCTTTCCATTATGATTCGATATGTATTCTTTAATTCGGTTCTTATATGAATGGATGCATTAGTATTAACACTGCTCTAAGCTCTAATGATGAATGTGGGGTTTATTTCATTATTTTTATTACCCATCTGTCATAGATGATGAATTCTTACACAACTCACATAAGGGAGGGGCTCAAGCTGCTGCGTGTGCCTCGGTGAGCGCTTAGCGCCCACCGGGTGATAGGTCAACGTGCATGTGATTTTCCTTATTCTCTTAAGGGGTATAAAATTGACTACATCTTGGTTCCATTACCGAACTCTTTTTGAAGTTGTTGTAAGAAATGACATGCATTTTTGTATTTGTACTATGTGATGACTAAGCGTTTAACCTTGGAGAGTGTTGAAACATGGTTCAAGATCATGAAGGATGAGTTTTCTTAGAGATTCAACATTGGACCTGAGTTTGATGCACATAGATGGGTAGAAGAGAACCTCTACCATGAGTTATATGAAACTTTATTTTGTTGCTTCCCATATGAGCTGTATGAATGGATCTCAGCATATGTGTCTAGATCAAGCTGGTACTATAGAGCATGCGTGTGAACTCAAGATGATTACCAAAGACTTCATGATGCATATCTCGACTTGTACACGTGTGAGTGGATCATTGGTGGAAGGGAGTGTTGACTAGATATACTATATAATACTCCATTTCTACGTATTCTTTCCCAAAATTTGCTTTGAGTTTGAGTTTTTGAGGGAGCATAGAGGATCATTTCTATGTGTTATTCCTTTGGAAATGAAGATCTTGATCATTACCTTGAGTTTAGAGGCATTTCGAAGGTAGACTAAATGTTTGAGCATTGGGTGAGGAAGGTAGGGTGGAGGAAAATGGAATACATTACGACTGAGAAAGAAAGGGAGGAGAGACGACTCAAGTATAGTGAAGCACGTGAAAGGGAGATTGCCAAAAACACGAGGTTGCAAGTGTGATGGATCTATGGAGGCGTGTTACGGGAAGGAGTTGAGGTTCGAGAAGTGTAGAGGACATGGAACCCGAGAATTTTGTGCTACCCCATCTTGTGACAAGTGTGGGAGAGAGACCCTTCCACACCTAGACTTTTGGAACCTCTATGGCTGAGAGTTCATCGCATGGAGAAAGAAGAGTCGCAAGGTTTGTGCAAGATGAATCCAAACCCACCTAGTGACCGGACCTTGACGCTGTGGTTTTCTAGATCACGGGAGAAGTATTGCTAACCCGGTGGATTGGTATCACGGGACCTAGGGAAGTGACTCGATCCACACCTAGGAGATATAATTTTTCATTTGGAACCTCTATGGCACTTTCAGCACATACCATTCCAGTGTTTTGGAGCAATTTTTGGGCAAAGTAAAAGTATACAAGGTTTGTGTAATGCATCCGGGAGTGGTGCAGATACACATCCCCCATCAATGGAGTAATATCATAGACCATTGGTACGTAATTTAGTGGAACATCGGGGGACATTAGACACGACCACTTCAATCCTCTTGTCAAACAATCCTGCTAGCCATATGATAAATGGTTTTGAGGGGTTGGGCCACGGTGGATCCGGGGCACAGACTCAGGTGGATCCAAAGCTATGGATCTAGTGGAGGAGGAAACACCTTCTATGGAGGGAACAAAGGATCTAGATTAGGAGGAAAAGGGCCTCAACCCCCCTCGTATTTTTCGAAATGTCTTTACACTTGCACAATACGACTACCAATGCATATAGGATGTTTCTGAGCATGTTCACAAGTGTGAGTTGATATGACACGTGAAGGGGAGGGTCTATGTTTGTGGTAACCATGGAGCGCATGAGGAACTTGTTTTAATTATGGATCTACAAAACGGAAGGCCAATTAGTTTGCAATGATGTTACAAGGACATGCACATAGATGGTATAGGAAGTATAACCCCCATTAGATGGGGGTAGATTACACCATGTTGAAAAATGCCTTCCTAAAAGAGTTTCATATCCCGGTTTTAAACAAAAGAGCATTAGGACTCTAAAGGAAATCCAACAGGGAATGATAGAGAGTATGCTAAAGGAGTATGACACATGTTTCAAGACTCTCTTGTCTAAATTATCCTATGACATTCATCCCTCTCAACATGATAAATGGTTTTTTGGAGGGTTGATAACACCATTTAGAAGAGCATTATCACATAATACTTTTACCGACTCGCTTAGTAATATTCTCATTGACTTAGAAAGCTTCTCTTGGCGCCAAGATATTGGGAGATTTGATACAGTGTTAGCCCATTTGGTGAACAAAGCTCAAATTTCTTCTATGGCTAAGGAGATGGAGAATTTATCTCGTGAACTCACCACCATGAGCATTACTTGGGCACCCATGGTGCTATAAGAATAATGTTGATCTTTGGTTAAATAAGGGGTACATAAGTTTTGAGAATAAGGAGGAGCATGTCATTATACCCTTGGCTGATGGGAAGTCAGCACCCTATATTGAGCCCTTGGGAGAAGAATTCCTTGATAGAATATATGTGTGCTCCATCAGGGATCTTGAGATAATTCATCCCATGGGGGAGTTATCCAGTTTGAGGATGCTCAGTCCTTGAGTGACACCACTAGTATAGCATGCGAAAATTGGGTGCATGGGACCTATGAGTTGATTGGACGATAATTAAGAGGATCACTAACAAGGGTAACAAAGGCACATTCAGTCTGATGCCTAGGAGGGAGGAAGTTACCAAGTTACTTGGGAGGGGCCAATCCTGAAGATTTCTTGCAAGAAATGGAGGCCCAATGGAGAAATGAGAAGGAAATAAGAGAAATGTTCAACTACAACCTACTCGAAACTATTGTGCGCTGGTGGGATACACATCAGGAGAACCTCTTAGAGTGGCACGAGGTAAGAATTTCCTTTTCTGTAAGGTTCTACAGGAGCAACACGCCCATGGCTATAAAATACTACCATGGTAAAGAGACCACTTCATTCCATATCCAAGCATGTGAGACGGCCTGGATGGGAAGCACAAAAGCATTACCACCTTCATTATGGGTTCACAAGTTGTATTCCACCCTACAAGGATGTGCACGCACATGGTATATCCACTTGGAGATGCATCGTCATTAAATTGGTAATTATAAATAATTGGTAGTCGATCTCATTCAAGCATTCGAGTATCGAGTGCAAAGCCATCAGTGGATAAGGTGTTACAGGTTGTCAAGCACCTTACAATGGGAGATAGTACTATGGCAGAGGATAGAATACAAGATCTACTAGGAGAACCTAGCTTAGAGATGTGCTTTGATGAAGAATAATAAGAAGAGATACAACTTGAGCGAGCATACATAGAAAAAGAAAAAGGGAAAATGGTTTATGTGATAGATGGGGAAGAAGTGGAAATCTTGGATGTTAACCATTCTATAGGGATGAGCAAGGTCATAGATAGTGATGATGATTGGGTGAGAACCTACCATGAACCTTTAAAGACAAAAAGGTTAACATTGGCTTAGAAGAGGAACCTAAAAAGGATATCATTAGGGATTATTAGTCGAAGAAGGAAGTCTCTAAGATCATTGATCATTACATGAGTTTCAGATTCAATCCCTCGCGGGTATCACAAAATCAAAGGCATTCACCATTCCTTGGGGAAATGTGGATCAAGTTAAAGGAGGGTGCACACCTAGTTCAAAGAGACCATACCGAATGAATCCGAACTTGTGCGTTGAGGTCAAGGAAAAATAGATAAGATGATAACATCGGCATCATTGAAGCTATCGAAGAATCATAGTGTTAAGTCTAATGGTCATAAGCATAAAGAAGGATGGGAGGATAAGGATCTATGTAGACTATAGGGAGTTAAATGCAGTTTGTGTCATCGATCCTTTTCCAAACCCCTTCACTAAAGAAATTTTGGAAGGAGTGGTTGGACATGAAGTCTATTCCTTTACTGGATGGATTTTCAGGGTACCACCAAGTTCAGATTACAAAGGAGGACTAGGAGAAGATGAATTTTTCCACCGAATGGGGAATTTTTTCCTATACGGTCATGCCTTTTGGGTTGAATAATGCACCTTCTATGTTCTTGTGCATTGTGGTACAAGCATTTCAGGACTTCATCCACAAATTTCTTCAAGTTTACCTAGATGATTGGACAATGTATGGGCTAGTGAAGGACCATTGTGATAACTTAAGATTAATGTTTGAGAGATGTTGGTAGTTGAGGATATCCCTCAACATTAAGAAATGTGTCTTATTACCCCATTTGGAACATTATTGGGGCATATCATATGTAAGGAGGGCTTACTAGTAGATCCCGCCAAAGTTGCTATCATTGTGGGGTTGGGGAGCCTACTAGTCAAAGCGCAGTGCACGGATTCCTTGGACATACATGGTACTACAGGAAGTTCATCA
This sequence comes from Taxus wallichiana var. yunnanensis, assembly GCA_018340775.1. Classification (NCBI taxonomy): domain Eukaryota; kingdom Viridiplantae; phylum Streptophyta; class Pinopsida; order Cupressales; family Taxaceae; genus Taxus; species Taxus wallichiana. The sequence continues at coordinate 604,806,038 of CM031234.1, forward strand.
AGGGGTATGCCAAGATAGTCACACCCTTAGAAGACTTTCTTAAACACAAGAGTGCCTTCCATTGGGGAGAGGTGCAAAAGAAGGAATTTAATACTTTAAAGGATAGGTTTATCACCGTGCCCATCCTACGATTTCCTTATTAGGATAAGCTTTTCCATGTTCATGTTGACACCTCAGGAACAACCATTGGATCAGTAATGGCACAACCTGGTGAAGGGGTTATTAATAATCCCTTGTGTGTTTCCAGCAAAAAGTTAACACCAGTAGAGAAAAATTACACAACTACTGAGCACGAAGCATTATCTATGATCTACGTGCTACATAAGTTTAGGAAGTATCTATTGGTAACACCTTTTATATTCTACACAGACCACATGGCATTGAAGTACTTAGTAAACAAGCTTGTTCTATAAGGGCACATATGTCGGTGGGTCCTGATATTTCAAGAATTTGAGTTCACCATGGTTGTGAAGCTAGGAAAGAATAATTTTGGACCGATCATTTTTCTAGAATTGACTCAGGGGAGGATGTGCAGAGAATTGAGGAAACTATGCCGAAGCGTAACTATTTAGGTTGTACGTGCATGCGCCATCGATTTTGAGGACATTGCAGTATTTCTTAAAATATGTGTGGCACCCGGAAGGAATGAAGGCCTTAGAGAGGAAGTAGTTGGCCATATCTGCTACACCTTACATGTTGATTAGTAGAGATCTGTACAAATTGGGTTGGGAGCGAGATGAGAACATGAGTGCATTACTTATGGAAGAAGCGTATGGTGGGATTGTAGGAGGACACTATGTTGGGAATACAACTACGCAGAAGATTATGCTTGCAGGATTTGGTGGGAAATAATTTACCAAGATTATATTGAGTTTTGCAAGGCTTGTGACCATTTCCAGTGCCTTGGAAAACTTGGAAAGAGGGATGAAATGCCCTTATGACCAATAACTAGTGCGGAACCATTTGTGAAATTGGCAAAAATTTGTAGGACCAATCTCTCCATGAACTCGAAGGACTAGTTCATGGTATATCATCACTTGCACTAATTACTTGACACGGTGGGTAGAGGCAATGCCTACAAAGAATTGTACAATGGCTACAAATGCAAGATTTTTATGGGAAAATATAATCAACGGTATGGATGCCCACCGAGTTTGACAAGTGATAGAGGTATGCACTTTCTCAATGAAATAGTTAGGATTCTATTAGTAGAATTCATGGTGGTCCATCAAAAGACTACCCCATATCACCCTCAAGTAAATGGAACTGCTGAGGCATTTAACAAAATAATTAGTCACACGTTGACTAAGATCTATGATGTTGGTAGACAAGATTGGGATGACAAAGTATCAGCCATTCTTTGGGCATACAGACAACCTACAAGAGGTTGAATAAGGCCACACTGTTTCAATTGGTGTTTGGCATGGAGGCTATCCTACCAGTTGAATTCATGTTACCTTCATTGCGTATAACATGTGTAGTAGGATTAGCTGATGAGAAAGAACATTGAAAGAAAAATTGACAAGTTAATGTAGTTAGAAAAAGATGATCACTCACCGTGAGTAGAGCCGTAGAGACTGAAAAATCAAAACAAAAGGCATGACATGATAGTCACATCAAGAACAAGAAGTTTGAGGTTGGGTAGATGGTTTTTCTTTATGATTCCAAGTTTCTGCACCATCCTGGGAAGTTAAAAGTCCATTGGTTGGGCCCTTAAATCATCTCTTACATCCTTGATTCAGTGCATGCCAGTTACAAGCACTGGATGGGAAGATATTACCAAGAAACTTCAATGGGAGTAGGCTAAAGCCCTACTATAAATAAGTCTTCTTAGTGTTTGTAAATAAGGAAATATTGCTAGTTTAGTAGAATTTAATTTTGTGCATTTGATTTTCTTGTGTTTCCCTTTCTCATTGTTCATTACTTTTTCGTGTTTTGTTTTGCACCTTGTGCACTTTGGTAACCAAATTACTTAGAAGGTTATGTATGTGTAGAGAACCGTGCATATGTTTAGTGTGGGGTGGAGTGATAGGAAGTATAGGCATGTAATACAAGTTTGAGCTAGTAGTAGAAGTTACGGTGAATGGCCCGGTTAAAGTATAAAGAGTGCATAAGGTTAAGAAGAACGTAGCGTAGAGGTGGACATGAATGGTTGGTGCCAAGAAAGCCTTAAAGAAACCACGTATAGAAAGGAGAAATAGCATAGGAACAACATGAGGTAGGTGAGAGAAAAAATAGGGTAAAGGACATAAGAAGTGTCTTCGATGCTATGGATGCGCGCGTAAGAGTCTTCAATCGGGTTGGATTTTTGTGTGCCAGAAGGTTGTAAAGGGGTTTTCACGCAAGATGTGGCATGTGGGTGAAGGCACTTAAGACCGACTTAGTGGGAAAAATATGAATTTAGTGTTAAGTACGGTGGTAGGCGGGATAAAATTTAATGCTAGGAAGAAGGAAAAACTATAAATAAGAAGTCAAGCACTTCATTATTTTACATTGCAATTGTGAAGTGAAGAAAGATCTTGCGAACTAGGGCATCCAAGAGTAATTTGTGTAGAGAAGAAACTAAGAAATCTGAGAGGGCATGAGTAGAATAGATCCGCAAACTAGTATGGAAGGAGTACACGGCGTGGGGAAGTTGTTAAGAAAGCATCATCTTGTGGAAGGATTTTCCAGTTAGGGTTTGATGGCTAGGGCATGGAGTTAGAAAGATTTATTCGCAAGATTGAGCTTGGGACTGGATAGAGTGGTAAAGCGAGTAAAGGGAAGAAGTTATAAGTGATAACCCAATCAAAGAATGACACCAAAGAAGGTGACCAGTATCACCTAATAAGCAAAAGCAAAAGGGAAAGGGAAAACAAACAACTACCGTCGAGAGCACCAATTAAGAATGGTATGCGGAGATGTAATACCTAGATGGGGTATTGCTGGGAAAAGAGTGGGAATCACACCTGAGAAAAATGACGGTGAGTGATTATAATCATTGCACCAACATGAAGGAGAAATAAATGGCTTTGGAGTTGGTTCACCCAAACAACAAGAGGACACCGAAAGGCATGTCCATATACAATGACGAAGTGAAGGTTAAATTGGAGAAGGTAGGGTTGTTACAACTTTATGAAATACCCTACTTCGGAAAACTTGAGTGCCTCTATCAATGGTTGATGTTGCACATTCATGAGGATCATTTTTATTTTGTGGGGTGCAAGATGCGCATAACTCCCTAGTTGATTTCAAAGTTCACAGGCCTTATCTGTGAGGGAGAAAGCATAGATGATGATCTGAGTGACAAGGAGGCCATCAAAGACACAAGTAGCCGCATATGAATACAAGAAAGGATGGATAATTCAACATCACGAGAGATCCTAGACCCCATTATGAGGATGGGCACACACCCGGTTACAAATCTCAATGATCATGAGAGATGGTCACAGTGAACAAGGCATGGCTAAATGTATGTTGGAAAATATCGAGGGTACCATCTACAACTTGTCCACTTTCATCTCGGATGAAATCATAAGCAAGCGCATAGAAGGTGATAAAATACTATTTGGAAACATCCCCCTTAAATTGTCTTCTCGAAATCGGAGTGCCCGATGGGCGAATAATTTTTTTGGGACTATCTAGAGGAAGATCCGTCACCCTTGAAGAGGTTCACAAAATATACTTGTGAGACCATGACAGCCACTCACAAGGCATGTCTAGAGAAGTGGTACAAGTGCATGTGGGATGCGTTCGGGTGGAATTAAGAATTCCGAGAAACTAACAACACTCTTGGACGGAGAAGTAGAGTTTTCAAGTGTACTAACACTTACGATTGACAGATTCAAATTGATAGATGAAACAATGAGCCCCTGGTGTAACCTTCCATTCTCTTTCACCACACAATACTTCCAAGAGGGGGTAAACAGGTTCAAAAAGCCCAAGAGACTAAGGTTCGACCTTAGTGAGGTGGATCAAGACCACAAATATATACGTAAGAAGATTTTCTACCCCAAAAAATCACGCATATGTGGAGAAGTATGTCTCTATAAGGTCTAGATGATGAATCCCCTGACCTTACCAATCGTGCAGTATGAAAATAAAAAGGGTGTATCTATGTATAAGGCTGAAATTTGAAAAGGGTTCTTACCTAGAATTTGATGTCTCCATCCTTGAAGACCCTATAGGAAGGAGGAATCCCACACCAAAGAAGAGAAGAGAGAGAGAGAGAGAGAGGAGGACAAGAGAAAAAATGCCCCAAGTATCTAGAATACACAATCGGTGGGAGTGCGAAGGCAAGTACCTAGCCAAGCACTTACACATGCCGGAATAAGTCCCACAGAGAAAGAAAAGTCCCCGGAAGAGAAGGCATTGGAGAAAGGAGATCCACGCACTCAAGAGGAAGCAATCAAGGGATAAGTCACTAGAGGAGGAGGAAGGGAAAGAAAATCTCATGTCAAGAAGAAGCGAAGAAGGTGATAGAGAAGGATGACTCATAGGATATGGAAAGCTTGGACACATATATAGGCGATAAGGATGATGATGAGCCATACAATGTTCAAGGCCCTCTAGTTTTCAAGTACATGATTTAGAGGAAGAGGGAGAGGAAGAAAAGAATGACTACATCTTTGTTCGTAGGAAGGATAAAAGGAAGAGGAGGATGCTCAAGACAAAGGGGTGAGTGAGGAAGTAAGTATAAAGAATCAGAGGACCCCAAGCCTCACAAAGGAATAGATAGATGAGGACATAGAAAAGGAAGTTGCAGGGATCATCAAAACCTTGGTGGAGAAAGAGATAGAGCAGAGCACGGAGGAAGTGCTAAAGAGGATGAAGAAGAAAGCATTGGGTAAGATCATGACATCATAGGGGAGGCCCCATATTGGCTATGAGCTTTCCAAGGGATGCGCACATAGGAAGGAAGAACATAGAGGCAGCACAAGGCCATGTGATGGGATAAATTGATGATCCTAGTGAGGTGCTACTCATGCATTTTTAGAGCACCATACTTGACAAAAAAACTCATGGATATGACATCATTTATTGAGGAAGGTGCATACCCTCGAACAAGAAAAATGCTTTCTTGGGAATTTGAGTCCCACATCGATGAGCCCGAATTTCAAGTAAGCTAAGGGGCATTGATGCAAGTGCTAGAATCAAAAGGAACCAACCCCTTGGTGAACACTTAATAGCTATCTCGATGAATAGATCTATAACGTGTTGAACAAAGTCTCAATCAAAGTTTAAGCTAGACTCTTCAGAGAGAAATGACAGTGAAGTTTCTAGATGACGAGTTGAGAAGAAAAATAAAGAGCTCATGGAAAAGACGAAGGAATTAAAGTAGAAGAGCTAGTTAGCGCTCATCTAAGGCATGAACTAAAGGAAGAAAAGGCAATTGTACACAAGGTGTATAAATAATAGAGATGATAACGAATGCCATTGTCCTAAATCATTCAGATTTGACACCACCTAAACAAAAATATGAATCAACCCCGGAGTGCCTAGAGGACTTGACTCACATTCGACCATAGAAAGGCAACCACTAGCCTTAGAGTCTGTAGAAGAAGTGTTGGCACACAAGGAGGAGGACAAGATGAAGGTGGTGGATATTGTTTCTCCGTACAAAAATATCCTCGCTGATGTAAAGGCCTCCATACAGTGTAGCAGAGGCCACATATGACAAGCCGTGTGGATAGGGATAAAGTGGCGAGTATCCTGGTCACCACCCATGAGGGAAAATCAAGGATTTCCAGTAAAAGAAAAAGGGGAATAGGGCTGAATGAGACATAATTTTGGCCGAGGTGGAAAATAAATTGGAGCCTATTGAGACCTTGTGAGGCTCAATCAAGAACTGGATAAAATATTTATACCCATAATCACTCGAAGGATGGACGTGCTCAAAGATTTGGGAAAGCAATTAGAAGAGGTTGTTGAGACCTGTAATGCCAAGGGAGAAGATTTGAGCTTTAAGGAGGTGAGTGCCCTAGTTGGTGATCTTTTCAAAAAGTACAAGACAAGGTTGATACTTGGGACAAGCTAGAGGTATATTTTAGAAAATATTTCCCTCTCCTCTTACAACAGTAATCATAGTTTCCCCATTCTTTCATTCTTCCCTAATTCTTCATTCCTTCATTATTTCCCCAATCTATTCAAGGAAAATTATTCTTTCTTCATTGTAGATAAGTGTTCCCATAGATAGAGAACAAAGGCGTAGTGTGGGGTGATGTTGGGCTCTGAAATATCAACTAAATACAAAAAGGCGCATGAGTGCACAGGTCTAATTGGAGTAGGGCACACAAGGCAAAGACACACATGACATGGGTTTAGAATGGTTTAGCATAACCCTTTGCGTGCACGCAAAGAAAAAAATTCTTCCAGGACTTAGCCATATTCGATGGTTTGCTTAGAACATGAGAAAAGCGTGACCTAATCGCGTATGTGGAATGGATAAGGTGCTAGCCTAGCAACAAGGTGGCCTAGGAAGGAATATACCTTGTGATAGAAGATTCCACAAGGCCATCATTGCAAAGAGTGGAGAGCTTGAGCCTGAAGAAGCATGCTCCCATGAAGGACCACCTTGACACTTGGAAACTAATCTATATCTTTAGAAAAGGCATGGCGGTGGTGGAAAAGGCTATAAATACAAGCTCTCGGTAGAGGAAAAAGGGGACCAGAGAGATTAGAGGAGAGGCGAAACTTTGCAAAATACATGAAGAGTTTTTTTATGGGTTGGGTTTAGGAGATCTGTAGGAGTAATGGTATATCAAGGGATGGGTATATGTTCTCCTTTGCATTGTAAGGGACCTAAGTCCAGTTCTGATACATGGTTCTGATCTGCACTATCATTTTGGTTTGTAATGACCCTGATAGATGTAATGTGATTATTGGACATGTTTGAATATGAATATATGTGGTTCATGGCTTATACATATTTACTTTTTGATATATTCTAGTATGTTTCATATGAATGGGTATAATCATTGTGCATCTCCTTTCCATTATGATTTAGATCTATATTCTTTTAATGTGTTTCTTGTCTGAATGGATGCATTAGTATTAACACTCATTCTAAGCTCTCATGATGAATGTGGGGTTTCTTTCATTCTTTCTATTACATCTGTCATAGATGATGCATTCTTACACAACTCACATAAAGGAGGGGCTCAACACCCGTGCATGCCTCGGTGAGCGCCCCAACACCCACCGGGTGATAGGTCGGCGTTTATAGGATTTTCCTTATTCTCTTAAGGGGTATAAAAATTGACTATAAGGACTCTAATTCATCGGATCTATCAACACAAAGAAGGAAAAATAAATACATAGAGTTTCTCTCTTTATAGTAACAAGACTACCACTCTATGCAGAGTGGTGGTTATAGAACTGCTGCCCAACCAGGGCAGAGGTCCTGGGACCACCGGTCTACATTGGGTGGTGGTCTTGATCTTTCGGATAGAAAATAAAACATGAAACGAGAAGCCTCAAAATTTGAAGGTTTGTTAGTGTCTCTTCCCCCATGACATTTCCCATTCTCCGGTGCATGGGAGGACATGGGAAAGGCTATAAATATATGTTTTTAGAAGAGAATAGGATCATCGAAGCATGAAAGAAAGTGAGTAAGAAGTTATTAGTGCTAGAATTGTGTTTTGTAGAAGAAAGGAGTGTTGAGATAGAGCAATCAAGTAATTGGGAGGAAGTGTGAGATATTATCTACTTCTCTTTCATACTTATTGTAATTTCTGTACTTATTGTTTGAATTGGCCAATAAAAGTGGGAAGAAAGAGAAATTTCCCTTCTCGACTGGTTTTTCCTTCCTTTGGAGGTTTCTAGGATAAAAATTGTTAGTGTTTGTGAGCTTATATTATTTCCTTTCCTGTAATTTTTATTCTAAGCACAAGTAAAATTCATTCACTATCTATCTCTATCATTTTCTAATAGAAAGTAGAACACCAACATTTAATTTGTGATTCTGTGGATAATTCCAAAGTTGAAGAGTTTACGGATCATTTTGGTATTAGAGCTAACAAGTATCCAGGACTGTGGTATTCGTTCTTAGATTTGTGTGAAAGTGATGAGATCAAAAGGTCAAGAGGCTTTACCTTGCGATCCGAAATTTCTAAAAGGAAGTGGAAATAGAGAATTTAGGGGACAAATGGAGGAAGATAACTTGTCAGTAGAATCAGATCTTTGGAGACCATGATGGATAGGATGTTTAAAAGGTAAGAAGAACTTGTAGATTTGTAGAAGACAATTTTTGTCAAGCAAGACTCCATGGACTCACCGGTGGTTCGAGGCTTAGCTGAACATTTTGGCATAGGAGGAGCCATCATGAAGAAGATTATGGGGAAAAACATGAAGAAGAGAATTCAAACACAAGAGAAAAGGTTAAATATGATTATACTCCTTTTAAAGTTGAGATGGAGGTTGAGATTAAAATATTTGAAGGATAAGTAGATGCGAGTTGCTTGATAAATGGTTAAAATAGTTAGAATTTACTCTAGCATCCATAATGTGATTTGAGGCACGAGGGATCACCTTCACATGTCTAGAAAATGGAGGTACATGCTTTGGTTTGGTGGGAAACCCATCTAACCACTTGTGAAAAGAAGAAGCATCCTATTGTGAAATATTGGCAAGAATTTAAAGAATTACTTAGAGCTAACTTCTATCCTATTGGCCACAAGACTGACCAAATGATTAAATGGCAGTATTTTAGACAAGGCAGTGGTCAAAGTGTGTAGGACTATACTATGGAGTTTTGAGGCTAGCCATGCTTCTTAAACATTGACTTGGAGGATGAGGATATTCTAACTAAGTACTTGGGAGGACTTCACACTCACCTTCAAAGAAAATTTATCTCCACAAATCCCAAAGATATCAATGAAGCATGTGTACATACATACTACATAGATGATGAAAAGAAGAAAGGAGAAGCAGATCCAAGGGTAAAGTAGTCGACAAATCAGCAGAAAAAAGAGTATGAGAAAACAAGTAACAAGGTTAAGTGGAAAGGGAAAGGTAAACAAGTTACCACTACTTTAAATAATTGTAAATATCCAAAGAAGTTTTACAAGAATTGTGATATCAATGGTCATACTTGATGGTACATGTTGGAAGTTGTATACGGAGGAGTTACATACGAAGAACCAAACCAAGGACTCAAAGAAGTCCATGAAAGTCTGTAAAAATAGAAGGGGAGGTGGAAATCGAATATGACTCGATTTAGATGAAAGGTTGGATCCATGGCCACCAACATGGGCAGCCAAGAAGAGGAGATGAGTAGACTATTTTGGATCAAAATCCAAATCAAGAGAACAAAGGTAAATGCTTTGGTTGAAACCGGTTCTCGATCCTAACTTGATTTATGAAGTAGTTGTAAAGAAGATTGGTCTTGAGACTTACGAGTATCCACACCCTTATCCTTTGGGTTGGGTGAATAAGGGTGTTGAAATTCAGGTAACAAGAATATGTAAGGTCGAGTTTGGGATAAATTCCCAGTATATTGATGTTTTGGAAGCTGACATTATTCCACTTGATGCTTTTGATGTTGTATTTGGGAGTCCTTACTTGTATATTAGGGATGATATATTTATGAGAAGGGAAAAATGGTACAGATGGGTCAAGGATGGGATCAAATACAACATTTGGCACACTAGCGTAAGACACGGGTTACTATGGTGAGTGCTAACTAAGCAAAACCACTTATTTAGGCAAATCATAATTAGTTTTGTTTAATTTTGTTAAAGGATAAACAAGATGGGGTAGAATTTACAGAGATTTCTAACCAAGGAAAGCATGATTTGGATAGTATTATTCAGTCTTTTCATGAATTATTTTAGGCTCCCAATGGGTTACCACCAAAATGGGAAGTAGAGCATGAGATTCAACTATTTCCGAATCCCCTCTACCGAACATTGGGTTGTATGGTAAATCCTTGCTTGAGAGTACTTAAGTAAAGAAACAACTCCAAGAACTACTAGAAAAGGGGTGATATGTCCAAGCACCTCACCTTGTGGTTCACCTATTGTGATGGTGCCAAAGAAGAATGGTTCTTGGAGAATGTGCATCGACTACCATGATTTGAACAAGATCAACATAAAGAAGAAATATCCACTTCCCCATAGATGATCTCTTAGACCACTTTAACATGCCAATTTTTTCATGAAATTGGGTCTCAAGTCAGTTATCACCAAGTCATAATGAAGAAGGAGGATATATGGAAGATTTCCTTTAAGACAAAACAAGGTTTGTATGAATGGTTAGTACTTCCTTTTGGGTTATGCAATGCACCCACTACATTTATGAGATTGATGAATGTGTATTGCAGGATTTCATAAGCTCATGTGCCATTGTATATCTAGATGATATCTTGATCTTTAGTTCCACATGGGAAGAACATCTAACTCATTTACAACAAGTATTGCAAGTTCTCAGTGGGAGAAACAACTGCTTTGTAATATGAATAAATGTGAATTTTCCAAACAGTCACTTTTCTATCTTGGGCATGTGGTTGGAGGAGGAGAGCTATGAGTAGATCCAAAGAAGATGGAAGCCATCACTAATTGGCCAACACCAACATGAGCTTCAAATACTAGAGTTTTATGGGAGTAGTACAATACATGCGGAAGTTCATTCCGAGCTTCTCTATGATTGCAGCACCTCTACACACAGTGTCCACAAAGAGTAAGGGTTTTGAATGGGGTAAGGAAGAAGACAAATCCTTTGATTTATTGAAATACAAGATTATTCATGCTCTAATACTCTCTTCCTAATTTACAACAACCTTTTGAAGTAGAAACATATACCAGTGATTATGCTATGGACATAGTGTTGCTTCAAGGAGGTAAACCCATATGCTATCATTATGAAACTTTCACTTCAGCAGTTAAAGGATATTCAGTATATGATAAGGAAATGTATGCACTAGTTTAGGAAATTAAAAAAATGGAAGCATTATTTATTGGGTAAAGAAAATATTGTGCATACTGACCACAAACCTCTCCAATATTTGTAAGCACAATCTAAATTATAGTAGACAAAGCACTACAAATGGATGGAGTTTCTTTAGCGATTCCATCTGGTGATCAAATAAAGAAGGGTAGTAAAAACTTGGTTACGAGACATGTTGTCTAGGCCACTCACACAGAGAAGTTCTCTTGTTTGGCCACTATCTTTCGGATCAATCCCTTCACGAAGAAAGCTTATAGAGGCATATGCCTAGGAAATAGAATTTGGGGTGACATTTCAGTGATTGCGGTCCCAAGGGACCTGAAAGAACAAGGATTGAAGATTGTTATCTCAAGGACGGGCTGCTCTATCGATGGGGAAGATTTGCGTGCCTAAAGTAGAAAGACTTCTATTGATGAGGGAAGCACATACCTCAAAATTAGCAAGACATTTTATGTTGGTAAGACCCTAACTCACTTATAAAGGTATGTGTATTGGCCTAATATTCAAGAAGAAGTCTAAAAATTTATACGTGGATGTAAACTTTTTTATATTGGAAATCCTAAGTCTAGGAAGAGGGTTTGTATATACCTTTTCTAGCACCCACTCATCTCGTGGGAGGACATTTCTATGGATTTTTGAGGAGGATTACCTATGTCTAAACATGGCCATGACTATCTCTATGTTTTGTTGATAGATTCAGTAAGATGTGTATTCTTATGGCATGTAAAAAGATAGTAAAAGCACATGAGGTAGCAGATATTTTCTTTGCTAATGTATGGGTGCATTTTGGTTTGCCAAATCTATTGTTTCTGACAAAGATTCTAGCTTCTTGGGAAAGTTTTGGACTAATTTGTGGGAGAAGATGGATACTAGGTTATAGAGGAGCACAACTTTCCATCCATAGATAGATGGACAAACAGAGGTGGTGAACAGGACTTTGGTACAGTTGATCAGAGGGTATAACAATAAATACCCAAGGACTTGGGATGAGTAATTAGTCTACATTCATCATTCCTATAATTGGTAGTATACACATCCACTATTAAGTCACCATTTAAAGCATGCTTAGGATATCTACCTATAAATCCACTTGACATAGTAGTTGGGTAGAAGGATGAGAAGAAGACATGAAACAAAGAGGTGAATAGAGAAAAAAAATTCATTTAGAGGATCCAATAAATCCATCTCGAGTCAAAGAACAACTAGATAAATCTCAAGCCAAATAAAATCTAGGCACGATCAACATAGAAGGAACATAAGGTTCATGTTGGAGATAGATTTGGCTTTACTTGAGTAAGGAGAGACTACAAGGTCAAGCATAGAAGCTCAAGCCACTACAATATGGGCCCTTCACCATATTGGAGAAGGTTGGAGAAAATGCCTTTCAACTTGATTTACCATCATTTATGAGGATGTAATCTATAGTAAACTATGAGAAATTACACCTAGTTGAGCCATCCATGCTAGATGAAGATGAAGAACTAAAATTTCTACCTTCCATTGAGGATTTCATCTTGGAATCATGAGGAGAATTGGAGGAGGATGTAGTGTTGCAGCAGAAGGTCAGAGAGACTAGGAGAGGTCCGCAGGAGTCTTGGTAGATTGGAATGAAAGGAAAGACACCAAGGCAGGCCCGGTGGTACTCGAAGGAGCAAGTGAGGGAATTATTTCCTCATCTACTCCCCCACTAAGATTTTTGGGACCAAAATCCTCCTAAGTAGGGGAGGTGTGATCCATAGGGATCCAAAATGACTCTACTTCATCAGATCAGTCAACACGAAGAAGGAAAAATAAATACATGGAGGTTCTATCTTTATAGTAACAAGACAACCAATCATGTGTAGAGCGGAGGTTATAAAACTACTCCCAACTAGGGTGGCGGTCCTAGGACCACCGGTCTACATTGGGTGGCGGTCTTGGCTCTTTTAAATAGAAAATAAAACATGAAACAAACAACCTCAAAATTTGAAAGGTTGTTCATGTATCTTCTCCTCCATGACCTTTCCCATTCTCCAGTGCAATGGGAGGACATGAGAAAGGATATAAATATATGTTTTAGAAGAGAATAAGATCATCGAAGCATGAAAGCAAGTGAGCAAGAAGTTCTTAGTGTTGGAATTGTGTTTTGTAGAAGAAAGGAGTGTTGAGACAAAGCAAACAAGTAATTGGGAGGAAGTGTGAGATATTATCTACTTCTCTTTCATACTTATTGTAATTTATGTACTTATTGTTTGAATTGGCCAATAAAAGTGGGAAGAAAGAGAAATTTCCCTTCCCGACTGGTTTTTCCTCCTCTAGAGGTTTCCAGGATAAAAATTGTTGGTGTTTGTGAGCTTATATTCTTTCCTTTCCTATAATTGTTGATTCTAAGAACAAGTAAAATTCATTCACTAGATATCTATGTCATTTTCTAATAGAAAGTAGAACAACAACATTTAATTTGTGATTTTGTGGATAATTCCAAAGTTGAAGAGTTTACAGATCATCCCATGGTATAGGGAGGAGGACAGAGATCACAGGTATAGGTAACGAGGCCAGTATTAGCAAGATAGGGCTCAAAGGTCACATTGAGACCCATTACACCACCTTAGATGGTGTCTATGGTGAGGTTCAGGGATGCCTTGAATGAGGCTCATTACTATCAGGATCACCTGACAACTGCCGATATAGATGTCCCTTCATATGCCGAGTATAGATCCTAGTAAGAAGAAAGTGAGTGGACGCGATCCATGACTCACAGTTTAGGGAGTACAGGGGTCAGAGCCCATGGACAAGGCCAAATTAAGGTTACGAGTTCTTAGAGGCCAAGCCCGAGTGTGGGCCAGGAGGAGATTAGACCTAGACCCATGGAGGGTGTAGAGATGTTGGCAGGGTGACATATAGGTAGGGAGGAGGAGACATGTGAGACTAGCTGGAGGATATCATATGGGGTGATGATTAGTCACTTGATATGATCATTATTTTGATTTTTATAGTTATACCAACTGCATGTCTTAAGATAGTGAGGCTATATCTGAGTGATTTGAGATACTTGTATTTATTTGTATTTGTGTATATATGTATTGATACACAAACTCTCCCATTTATATAGTTTACGATGTTTATTGGATGAATGATGTACTTTGTTTTAATTTCCATTGTTATTGTGTATTGATGGAAACTAGGTGAATTAGGCATGATTGTCTGAGGTCATGTAGGAATGATTGAGTTTAGGTCAGTTAGGCATGGTGGAGTTTAGGTCAGTTAGGCATGGTTGAGTTTAGGTCATGTAGGCATGATGGAGTCAGGTATAGGCATGATGGAGTCAAGGTGAGTTAGGCATGATTTGGTCATGTTTTTGGGTTTGATTTAATTTCCAAGTGATTGGTAGTATGGAAAATAAATGATGATGTATATGTATGTTGTGGTGTAAATTTCCAATTGTTTGATATAATGGAAATGTGGAATGTATGATATGATGATGTAATCAAATGGTAGGTATGTATGTTTATATGTTTGTTTAATTTCCAAGTGTTGTGTAAAATGGAAACTAACTAAGGTAGAATGTGAATAGAAAAAGGGGGAAATTAGTTAGGGTAAAGAGTGGCCGAGCTAACCTCCAAGGGCCCCATGCCCTTAGAGTGCTACCTACATAGCCCCAACAAAAAGGGGCCTTAGGCCGATGTAGTTCTCTCGTAAGCTAGGGAAGAATATGATGAGGTAGAGGGATGGGTTGGTAGGTTGTAGGCATGATTGAGTCTAGGTCAATTAGGCATGGTTGAGTTTAGGTCATTTAGGCATGGTTGAGTTTAGGTCAATTAAACATGGTTGAATTGAGGTCAGTTAGGCATGGTTGAGTCTAGGTCATTTAGGAATGGTTGAGTTTAGGTGAAAGAGGAAGTCTTAAAATGTAGGTGTCAATGGTCTAGTCTTGTATAGGAGAATCAACAAGTAATGAAGAAGGTGAATGGTAAGAGGTGACAAAAAGAGTTGCTAATTGATAAGAACCATAACGAGTCTACCATACCAAATATTGACTTATGAATGTAAGACCCTAAAGGCGTTGCATGATTAACTATTCTAAGGGTGAAGAAAGTCACATGATCATGAAATGTCATGTTTGTGGCAAGTCCCTTGAGAAGGTAGAAGATTAGGGTGAAAAAGGCAATGAGGTGAATGAGGTTGGTTTAGCGTAACCTGGTGTGAGATAGCATGCCCACTTGACAAGAGACCCAAGATAAAAATAGGCAAGTCCATAACAAAAAAGTTATATTTTTCTTTTTGCTTTTGTTTTAATAGACTGATCGATGTGGAAGTATATATGGGATGAGTAGATTATCTCCTTGAGGTCTTCGTGAAGCTGATCGATGCGGGAAGATTTTGAATATTTTATTTAATTTTTGCAAGAATAGTCTTCTTTTTATGATAGACTATGTACAATATGGCTAGCTTTGAATAACTTTCCTTTGAGGGAGTAGTCTATTTATGAAAGTGAGATAGAAATAAGATGTCCTTTTGAGGGAGTCATATTTTGCTAGAAGTTTGACTCAAGGAGTTTTACTTTGAGAATCCTATATATTACTTTGGAATTTTATTTTAGAATTTTAGGTCATGGACAAGACTATAGAGGAGGATAGGATCTGATATAAAGACAAAACCATAGCACACAAAGGTCAACTATGAAAGAGAGGGTTTAAGTGATGAATGACCATGGGATTCCATCTTGAAAAAGATGAAAAGTATCCATGAGAATCATGTCATGAGGAGAGCCATGGTATTATATTGAAGGTAAGGCTGAAAGGTGATGGATAATCACATGATTCCGGTTTAGGCGTTGATCCCTAAAATAGGTAAATAAGGTGAATGGTGCTCAAGGATGAGTGTTTTTAATAGAAAGAAGGTGATATAGGAATTTCTTTAGCAATAAATGGTCGAAGATGCAAGGCATTTAGATGCTTTGAGGTTTGGGTTTACCTTGAGTGAAGACAAATGATAAGAACCTGATCCATAGGTATGAGTAAGGATAAAGGGTCCAAGCCAATTAGGATCAAATTTTCCTTGTTTACTTTTCTCCTCTTTTGTTACATGTTGATTTTCCTTCGAGACAAGGTTGCTTGACTGGAAGGTTTGTTTATGGACATGTTTATCATAGGCACGTTTGATATGTTTTTGGTAGATTTGGAGGTGGTCGAGAACATTGAGATGATGTTCGTCTAATAACTCGAGTTGTACCAAATGGTCTTGGTGAAAGTCATCATCGTTGAGAATCTCTTTAAGTGAGATACGAAGAGAAAAATCTAGACTTCTAGAAGTAAGACAACCTTTGTACCATGGACCGAGAGAGAAGTGTGTGAAACAATTGAGGTATGAATACTAGTACGATAAGCCCATAAGGAAAAAGAAATATGTGTGTGCCAATCCTTTCTAGTATTTCCAACCACTTTCATAAGAATTTTGTTCAAGGTTTTATTGGTTGATTCAGCTTGGCCATTTGTTTGAGGGTAATATGGTGAAGAAAAACTGAATTGAATGTCGAAGGCATCACAAAGTTTCGTAGGGTTTTATTTTTGAATTGTTTTCCGTTATCAGTGATGAGATGTTGAGGAACACCAAAGTGATAAATGATGTGATGGTTGATGAATTCACATATTTTCTCATCTTTTGTAGAAATGAGAGGTATGAATTCCACCCATTTATTGTAATATTTGATAGATGTAATGATCCATTGATGACCTTGGGACAAATGAGGATTGATCTCTCGACAAGATCCAAACCCCATTGAGAGAAAGGCCAAAGGTCTCGTGCGACCTGTAAGGCATGACTAGGGGTGTGATGAAGATTAGCATGTTGCTGACACTTCACACAATGTTTGACATAGTCACAATAATCACGGTTTAGGGTTGGATAGTAATAGCCCAAGAAAATGATACTCTTGGCAGCTAAGCCACTGAAGTGACCTCCATAAATTCCGTCATGAACTTCCTCTATGATATATGGGATTTGAGCTTGTAAGGCATCATAAGAGGATATCGTAAAAGCCGCATTTATAAAAAAGGCCACCCATGATGACATAATGAGAGACACTTTTGAGAAAGGATCTTTGTCTATTATGAGTAAGATCTTAAGGTAGAATTGAGAGGGAAAGGTAGTCGGTGAATTGCTTATACCAAAGGTCACATGGGTTAGGTTCAATGGTTCCGAGATGGTTGACATCTTGAAATTAATAGGAAGGTGATTGCAGCGTTTGTCTTATGAAAATATTTTCGAGTTGGAGGGTGAAGCGAGAATTTGAGAAGCAAGGTAGGCCATGGTGTCCACAAATTTATTAGTGGAACATAGGGTGGTTTGAAGTTCATAACAAAATGTATTCAAAAGTATGTCAACATGATGCTTATACTTTTGAAGTATCTTATTATGACATTGCTATATACAATTAAGTTGGTTTACAACTAGTTGGGAATCACCAAAGATATTAATTGATTTAACATCTAAGGTGATGGTAGTTTGAAGGCCTAATATGAGTGCTTCATATTTGGCAATATTGTTAGTACAATCAAAATCTAGTTTGAAAGATAATGAAATTGGCTCACCATCGAGAGGGATGAGGATAAATCGGTTCCAACCCCATGCTAACATTTTGAACCATCAAAGAATAAATTCATCTGATAAATGGTATCATCCAAAGAGAGGGTAGTGATGGATTCATCAGGGAAATCAAAGTTAGAGGGTTAATTTCTAGAGAGAGGTGCATCATGAACTAGTCGGTGATGGTTTTTTCTTTGACATATTTTTATGGGTGAATTCGAGGTCTAGGTTTGTAAGAAGCATGACCCAACATGCAACACATTGATGTTGGTAGGGATTGGCGTACATGTAATGTAGGGGGTCAATATTGGTGACAACAAAGGTTTTGTGGTTGAGTAGGTAATGGAAAAGTTTAGTGGCAAAAAAACTAAGGCTAAGCAGAATTTTTGGCATGGGTGTATCTAGTTTCATAGTCTAGAAGCATATGAATTATATAGTAAACCACTTATTCCCTATGTGTTTCTCGTCATGATGAGCGAGCATGACACCCAAGAAATGATCGATAACATAAATGTACAGGTAAAATGGTTGGTCATCCTTAGGGGAATGAGCACATGTGGTTGGAGGAGGTATTGTTGTAAGGTGTCAAAGGCTTAGTGACATTCATCATCCCATTTAAAGGAGACATATTTTTGAGGAGATGATAAAATGGGTGGAAATGATTGGAAAGATGCAAAATAAAGCAACGAATAGATTGCAACTTGCATTGAAAAGTATGTAGTTGATGAAGGTTAGTTGGTGGAGGCATTTTGAAAATAGCCTTGATTTTTGTAGGATCAACTTCTATGCCATGCAAAGAAATGATAAATCCAAGGAGCTTTCCGGAAAGAATAGCAAAGACACACTTTTTAGGTTGAAGGAAAACACAATACTTGATGAGATGATCAAAGATGAACTTTAGGACTGTAAGGTGTTTGACCCAATTTGTGGATTTGGAAAGAAGTGTAGACACCAAATTCGTGTCTTACGACCCCTTGTGACCCGCATCTCATCTCGCAATATAACCTCATCACCTAAACCTTACACAATTATTTATTAATTGCCTTCTAATTGATAAATCCACATCACCCTACCTACCACCTCACTTTGCCACTTCATCATGACCTAGCCCTAACCCTAAAACTAACCTAATTAAGACCCATAACTTGGTCCACACCTACACCCATAACTAATGACCCCTTTCTCGCACCCAAAACCGACCTTCTAGTCACTTGACCGAGCCCGCAACTGATCTCTCGGGAGAAAAGCAGGGAAGGTGGGCTATTTTACTAAAAATAGCCTACTTTTTCCTTACCGATGCCGGTTCCTACTCGACCGCCGTCGGTTACGCAACCACCATCGGTTCCCTGTAAATGGGCTCCCCAAACCAAAACAACGGATCGAAATTTCATTTTGGGATCAGTCGAAGGATTTCTGGATCAACAGAGAGCATTGGGAGCGAGAAACAGAGTCCAGATCTTCACTTGACCGAGCAGAGACGAGTGGAAATACCAGAAGTGTTTACAGCAAAGGAGATCAGCTTGCATCTTGGTCAAAACCAGTAAGTCACATCTTGCATGTCCTCTGTTATAACATTTCTTATGCTTCTTGAATCTCAGTCCTCCTAAATCCATTTCTGAATCCACTACCCAACGTGCCATTGCATCTAACTGTCATTCTTTTACCCTCATCATCTCATTTCCTAATATCATCCATAAACCAGCCTTACAAACACCATAGCTACCAAGAAGATCCTAGAACCCACCGGTATCGGTTATCAGTAACCGGCATCGGTTCCTCTGATCAAAACCAGAAAACCAGCCTTTCCCCTACCTAGTTCAACGAAACAACTTAATTGATATCTTACAGTATTTTGTGTTAATTCATATTAGCAGGGGAACTGACCACCTTCGAAAGGAAGTTTTATATTTCCTGGGCCCAAGGCAGTTCCCTCATTTATTGTCTAATTAAAATCTTGTGGTCTTGTGTTCTTATTTGCAGGTAGTCCTTCCAAGACAAAAAGGAGTTCTTCGCAGTCAGCCTGATCTTTCTCTACGGTACGCGCACACCATCTCGACATTCTACAGTATTCCTCCTAGCCCCTAACCTTATCTCTGCTTCTAAAAGGAACGAAACATTCCGAGTGAAACATTTTGGCATGCCAGTGGGACCCATCTTGGGTTTCGTTTCTCTTGTTTATTATCATTTTAGGAAGCATACTTGTTTGTTGCTTTGCTTTTGTTATATATTTCGTAAAGAATTTGTCTTGCTTTCCTAGTTTCGCATTAGTGAAAGTCATCTCTCTTGCTTCATCAAACATAATTTTCGATTTGGGTTTAAAACACGTGCATTGCATTCCTGCTTGTTGTTTTTCAATTCTAGTGAACATAGATTAAGTAACAGGTCGTACACGTGGGGGTGATATCCACGGTATTGACAAGAAATTAATCTTACATTCACTGCACAACACATACCGAATCACTTCACAATTAACACAACAGCTCAAACATCCCCCCTTTTCCGCGGTATTCCTCCGCCTGATTGAGGTAACCTTATAAGCCAAAACAACTTGACATTTCCCCTAAGTCTCTTGTTTAGGATTCCGACATCATTCTACGTCTAAAGGCATAAGCCCACGATAATTAAAATTAACCCTAGGGTTAGTCTCTGGATTTGTGTGTGCATCTTGCTTGTTTGTAGTTCTGTTTTCTTTCTCATACCCTGTCTTCTGTGATCAATAATTGGACAAGTATACTAAACGTTGTTAAAAATCAAATTAGCAGCCTTTTTATATCTTGTTAGCCTAGACTTCTTACACCGACATCGGTTACCTGACCGACGTCGGCTATAGTATAACCGACATTGGTTACTAGACCGATATCGGTTACTGTCTTTTCCAATTCCTGACAAACCAGCAACCTACCAATTTCATCATTCTGAGGTTGTTTCTATTCTTGATAGATTGAAACCTTACTGTGTACTATTGTCCATGGTTGTTATCACTCGGAAGCAAGCCGCCGCCATGGTTTCACATGCTTGCTCTGTGCCTTTGCCTGAATCACCCCCTTCACATTCTGTGGGGAATCCTACGGATACCGGCCGAGGTTCCTAAAATTCCCGTGGGAGATAAGGACTTTGCCAAGTTTCTCGGATGTTAATTCCAGCACATGCACAATACTATTTATCTCATACCCCGACCGTACGCACCGATGGTCAGCTCTTTGTGGGTATGCCTATTAGTATAACTACTCATTTAGCTCCCACTCCGCCCGATAATACCGCCTGCTTCCTCGCATCTCTAGCCTTGTCTCCCAATCCGACGGCTTCGAGGTTCATACGACCCCGATTAGCTTTCCTTTGGTTAATCTTGGACCCCACATATCACTACCACCGACTGCCCCTACCTCATCTCTCTTGCAGATCCCGTTCATGACTTGCTCTCTCGCCACCTATCCACACGAGCTTTCCTTCTCAAGCTCCGCCTACCTTTTCATTCCCATACACATATCCAGTAACCTCAACATCCTATATGGGACATCCCTATTCGGTCGCCTCAACATATTCATCCTCCACACCTTATCAATACTTAACCCCACCAAAGTGTCTCAACGGTGGTCCTTGGTCCAATTTGCTTCATTTACCACAACCACACCATCATCTCATCCAACTACCGATCTAATTAAACAAATGATGGACAAAATGCAAAACCTCGGAGGCTTCTATTTCGGAAGTCGTAGCGCCTTGACATACGAGCAAGTTTTTCGGGAGCCCATTCATCCGTCTCGTCCCCTTCATTCATATCCTCCTCAATGGGAGTTACCAAAATTTACCCGTTTTAACAAGTAAAGAGGATCCTCAACAACACTTGCGATCATTTAGACATTGTTGTTATTTGATTGCTCATGATGATGCCTTATTACTCCGCACCTTTCCCATGTCCTTATCAGGGACACTGCTTGAGTGGTACAGGTTGCTTTAACCCAAAGACTCAATCTTTTCTTTTAACCAACTAGCCCAATCTTTCTTGGATCATTTCTCCATTAACATTGCCAAGAAAGTATTTATTACCGACCTCTATGCCATCCGACAATTTGAAGATGAATCTATCGCAGATTTCGTTGGACGATGGCGGGGCCTTATCAACCAACTTACGTATGCCTTGCCTCAAACCGAACTTATCGAACTATTTACGCGGGCTCCGCGCGCTACACATCTCCCTACCCTCCAAATTCAAACTTTCCGTACATTCGATTTAGGCCTTTACTAAGGCTCGAAAATTAGAAATTCGAGCCTTAGAGGAAGAGAAAATTGCGGTTGCAAGAACAAAACTCCACTTTCTCGAACTCCAGATTCCACCATAAACCAAATACCACCACTCCTCACGCGTCCACTTCTTCTAAATCAAAAGGAGCTGTCCACGCGGTGATGGTCAAATCCCAACCACCGTCCAATACCCCGCCAAAAACCACTTATAAGTATAAAGCGGAACCCATCAACTACACTCCCTTGGGGGAGACATATGGTGTGATATTGGAAAAATTGCTCAAAGTAGGAGCCATCACCTTACCTCCTGTTAAACCTCATTCCGGGTTTGATTCCACTCGCGCCATACCTTCCTGGTACAAAGAAAATGACTTCTGTAACTTCCACCGCGTGAAGGGACACAGTCATGAAAACTGCAAGATGTTGAAAAACATAGTGCAGGAAATGGTTGATGCAGGGGATATAGCCCTCGATAATCCTAACGCCCCTGCCAACCGAAATTTGAAAATCTTCAACAAGCCATTCCCGAATCACTCTCCCAACAAGAATACAAACCAGATATCTTAGCCGAGGAGAGTGTTCATGAGATCCATGCAGTCTTCGATACCCAGCCAAAAGCCTCTATCGAGAAAATTTTGAATCAAGCCTCTTCACTAACACGGGAGCCCGAACCTCCTTTACCACCATCAAGCCAAAGCGAAATCATTCCTTTACCTATAAAGGAGTTAACTGCCCAGACTTCTCTTCCCATCAATGAGTCTTCTTATACCACATCCCTACAAGACTGCGAATGAATGTTATCTAATTTATCTATTTCCCAGACGTCTCCCTCTACCGCTCTTGCTGCACAAGAGGAGGGTACGCCACTCCTTTTGACATCCTTAGGCGAAATCTCTTGCACCGACATCACCAAATTCTTTAACCATGACAGACCCTCTCAAACATGCCCTCCTGCCTATTAGTCCTTCATCGCCTAAATCTTTTCAACAACCGGTCGACCTTTTAATATCTATTGATACAGTACCTCATCTATCCCCTGTATCACGCCCACAGTGGACTGGAATCACAACCTACCTTTCTTCCGTACCAAATTTACAATTCAAACCTGAAGACTGTCATTCTCCAGAAGATAGATGAATCCTATGGGAACGTTTGAGTACCCCTTATTCTACTCAAATGCAAATGACCGATCCTGATGCCTCCACCATATACCCGAAGTGCTTACGGTGCTTATAATGCCCATGTTCTCACCTTCACCCCCTCACCTCTACCAAATGTCCCATCTACTTCTATCAACTTAACCAAATCTTCCCCTACGCTGGGACCTCGCCCATACCCGGCCTAACACACCCACCTAAGCGGCTTGATTTATCCAAAAATAAATCCGCCCCGCCACCTAGGAGACAAACTCAATCCGTGCCTCTCTCACAATCAAAACCCTCATCGTCACACCCACCTTCCATATTGGGACCTCATCCCTCCACCTTACATCAATATATCATACCTCCTGCGTTTTCTTCAAAACGACTTACACCTTCTGCACCTATACAGAGATCCCAGGGTATAGCAACACCGTCACTCCGCGTATCCTGTCCACCTATCAACCCTAAACAAATTCCATCATCAAAAGATTTGTTTTCGGTCACTCCTATTTCCCCGTGGTTGTTTTCTGATACCACATCATCTGCGGCCTCATCATCCAACATAGCTTCTGCGCCAAAGAAACCACGTTTAGTGAAAACCACGTGTCAACACCCCTCGGCTAAACCACCACCCGTACGAACCAACCACACCCAAACATTACCAAAACCTATACGAACCAACCACGCCCAAACATTACCAAAACCTGCACAACCAATACCCTCATCCTCCTCCGATTTTGACCCACTCAAAGGATCTTACGCCAAAATTCTTGCTATGTTGGTGGAGAATGCGACCATTTCCCTACCCCCACTTAGACCTTATGACCCATCTAAACCTCGACCGATAAGTTATGATGAGTCTAAAATCTGCGCCTATCACCGCACACCAGGACATGATGTGGAGGGATGCAAAGCTTTAAAACCATCCTTCGTCACACCTCTCCCAGGATAGAAAGGTTAAGAAAGACAACTTACGAAGGGAGATACCTTTAGCTTCAATTCCCTCTCCTCTACCATCTGTCCCCGCCTCACCAAGATCTATCATTATTACAACCCCACCTCTTGAAAACCATGATTTATCCCAACCATCTTCCTCATCTCAGGTCTACGAGATTAATATGATTAGTGTCGCTACTCGAGGCGTAAAAACAATGGGAAAGCAAAAGAAAACACACCATGGCATCTCTTTCCTCCTTGAACCATCCCGATTGCACCACCACCTAAAGTAGTTATTCGTGGACCCGCTTACCCGCCTTCTCTAATGGAGCTACCCATCGAGCCATGATCAAACAGCCTTCACCAATCACCCGTAAAAATGACACTGTATGATCTCATTCAGACTTCTGAATCTCATCGACAAGCTCTCATTGAGATCCTTCAAGGGATAGAGGTTTTACCCAATGAAACCCTACCTGTTGCCTCCATTCTAACACCCAATCACGTTGCTTCTCTCACCAAACAACCCACTGCCCCAACCACTTCGGGCTCTGCAGACAACAGTCACAACTTTGCGGTTTCTCCGAAGATGAAATTATCGACTTTGTATCAAGATCCCCGACCCGCCCTTTTCATCTCGCTTACGTCCGGGATATCCGGTACGCTCGTGTTATGATTGACGGGCCACTAAACATCATCTCTTCAAAAGCCTTCCAACAAATGAATATCCTTCTAGTTGCATGTGTGCCAACCCCATCATGTTGCGGTCATTCAATGACACTATTACCTCTACCTTAGGCACCGTGATCCTCAACATTCGGGTAGGACCGCGTGACTTTACCCGAACTCTTCTATGTCCTCAAGGAGAGTTCCAATATAATATATTGCTGGTCGTCCTTGGATCCGGCCATGGGATGCGTTCCTCAACATTACATAGATGCATAAAATTTGAGTACGAGGGAAGTCCTACACCGTAAAAGCTGATCCTCCTCCCTTTAAAACCTGCAATATGTTATACCGCCCTAACGATGTGCTTATACCAATCAAGGCACCCATACATTCAACCCAACCATCCTCTTCAAATGTACCTCAACCATCCACCTCAACTGCATCTATGCCTTCAACTGATGAAACCACCGTCGCAAAAACCACTTCCCTTCCCGCAGCTAACATCCCAACCTCCGACCCCTTAGTAGATGTTTTTCAATGCCTTACGCTGGGGGAGTACCGCCTATATAACGTTAGTTCTTTCCATACCCCACAGAGTACGGACAGTTACATGCCCATCCTAACTATGACCGTCGTGTGGGGAAGTAATCTCTTACGGACCACCCCATTGCACACCAACCTAACATATGGGGGTGTTGACGCATCTTCCATTACCCCTGAACCTCCTCTTGGTGTGGTTCCCTTCCAATCCGATTTCCAATACCTGACAAATCGTCGCTTCGCCCTCACTTTCTTGACTTGCTGTGCTTGGAAAGGCTTTGGTTTTGGTCTTTATGAACAAGGCCGACATACGCTCATCCCCATCACCACACGCAAACATAATGATCGCAGTGGTCTCGGTTTTCCTAAAACACCTACACAGGAGACACCTCATGTCAGCTGTATTCTGGAAGAAGACGACGTCACCCCTACCAAACCATCATCACCCACTTTGCCATCATCACCCACAGAATCTATAGACCCTGAATCTATCCCTCCTAACTTTTTTTTTTCATAAATGCTATCTTCATAGGTCCTCTCACTTATCAACGCGATAATGAGGACCCATCTTCTCTTCCCCTTTTGTATCCAGACATGATCGAAGAGGATTCGCCTTCGATTAATGTTGTTGAGTGCCAGGATGACGACTCCATCCTCATTTACCTTGGGGCGGACGACTCCTATCTTCAACGCGCCTTACCATCTGAAACTCAAACCATGTTGAACGAGTCTACTATTGAAATCAACATCCACACGGAGGAAGATCCTCACATTGTGAAGATCGGACAATCCCTTAACACATCAGAATAAGCCGCCTTTACTACCTTCCTCTGTACTCCACAACCAAGCTTTCACTTGGTCCTACGTGGACATGCCAGAATTGATCCTACCATTGCCCATAACATCACCCTAAATCCCGATTCCAAACCAACAAACAAAACGAGAAAAATGCATCCACGCATTGCCCTCTTGGTCAAAGAAGAGCTTCAACAACTTCTTTCTCTGCTTTCCTTCATCTTGCCTATTGACTATCCTCAATGGATTTCTAACATCGCACTCGTCTACTAAAGCAATGGGGGACTTTGGATATGCACGGATTTCTCGGGATCTTAACCTCACTTGCCCTAAGGATGACTTTCCCCTCCCAAGTATTGATCAACTTGTTGATCTCACTGCGGGCCATGAAATGCTTTCTCTCATGGATGGCTTTTCAGGATACAATCAAATTTTGGTCGCACCCGCCGATCAACATAAGACCACTTTCATAACTCCTTGGGGAACCTTCTGTTATCGTGTCATGCCGTTTGGCCTTAAGAATGCTGGTGCTACCTATCGAAGGCTATGACCTACATTTTTCATGACATTATGCACACTATCTCTTGAAGATTACGCTCGACGATCTTCTTGGTAAGTCTAAACATCGCAGTGAACATCTCGATGTTTTAACCATTATTTTCGATCGCCTGTTGCAATATTCTGTTCGTCTTCAACCAAAGAAATGTGTCTTTGGTGTCCTTTCGGGGAAACTTCTTGGTTTTATCGTCTCTTTGTGTGGCATTGAGGTCAATCCATCTAAAGTAAAAGCTATCCTAGAAATGCCTCCACCCAAAAACCTCAAACAATTGCGTAGTTTGCAGGGTAAACTTCAATCCATCCGGCGTTTCATCTCCCAACTCTCGGATCGATGTCACCCTTTTCATCACCTTCTTAAAAAGACGTTGCCTTTCAATGGAGTGAGGAGTGTCACCAAGCCTTCGAAGCTCTCAAATCTTATCTCTTGCAGCCACCCGTGCTTATCCCACCCCAGGACGACCGCCCTTTCTACCTTTATCTTTCCGCCACTGACCATGCTATAGGAGCTATGCTCACACATCGGGACTCGGCACGTCGAGAACAGGCCGTTTATTATATAAGTCGTACCCTCATGGATTACGAGACTAGGTATACACATGTAGAAAAATTGTGCCTAGCCCTATCATTTGTAACTACCAAACTCCGACATTACCTCCTAAATCACAAAAATTTTGTCATCTCCACCAACACGGACCCCATTCATTATATGTACGCCAAACCACATCTAAACCAACACATCGCTCGATGCCTCATGCTCCTCGCCGACCTTGACCTTAAGTTTATACAACAAAAGTCAATCAAAGGACAAACTCTTGCAGACCAACTTGCGGAGGCCCCTTTACCTGGGAACAATTTACCAATTTTACATTCCCCGACGAACTCATCGCCACTCTTTCACTCGGGAAGAGTCGTATCAAATGACCCTCTTCTTCGATGGATCTAAATGCCAGCGTGGTGGAGGAGCCGGCGTTGTTCTCATCCCTCTTGACGCTGAACCTATGCCTCTTTCATTCCGGCTTGATTTCCCCTGCACTAATAATACAGCGGAATACGAGGCCCTTGTTCTGGGTCTCCAAGTTGCGATACACTTAGGTATCAAATCTATCAATATCTTTGGTGACTCTCAATTGGTAGTCAATCAAGTTATGGGCATCTACCAATGTAAAAATGAGGAACTTCAAAAGTACAAACACTACGTGGATTCACTTCTAGCCTTATTTACTCACTATTCTATCCAAACCGTTCCTGCTCCACTAACAAATTTGCGGATACTATGGCTTGCTTGGCCTCGCAAATTCCCACCGCACCAACTGACTCTGAATTATTCGTCGTGGTCCAACAACTTTTTGCACCATCCTATTCAACCCCGGTAGTTTGTATGATAAATACTGTGTCTACTAATTCGCAGGATACCTGGTACCACCAATTTCACGACTACCTTACAATCTCTGTTCTCCCACTGACCTTACTAGTAACTGGCAAACGTGCTTTTCTTAAAAGCGTTTCTCGTTATGTTGTCATGGGGGGACTCCTCTATAAACGTGGCTTTGATGGCATCCTCCTTCGCTGTCTAACCGGCGCGGAGGTCACCTATACCATCCAACAAGTCCATGATGGGATTTGTGGTGGACATTTTAGTGGCCTTGCCATGGCTAAACGAATCCTTCGCCTAGGTTATTATTGGCCTACTCTCAATAACGACTACTACGAATATGTTAAGCGTTGTGTTATGTGTCAACAACATGCCAACCTTCAACATACTCCTAGCCATCCGCTGCAGGTCGCACGAGATCTTTGGCCTTTCTCACAATGGGGTTTAGACCTTATTGGTGAGATTCACCCGACCTCTTCACAACGTCACCGTTGGATAATCACAGCAACCGAATATTACACAAAATGGGTGGAGGCCATTCCACTCATTTCAATCAAAAATAAAAAATTGTCGAATTCATTAACCATCACATTATCTGTCGTTTTGGTATTCCTCATCGCCTAATAACAGATAATGGTAAATCTTTTAAAAACAAGTTGTTACAAGACCTTTGTGACAACTTTGGTATCAAACTTAGTTTCTCATCGCCTTACTATCCGCAGGCCAATGGTCAGGCTGAATCTTCTAATAAAACCCTAACCAAAATCCTCATGAAAGTTGTCAATGAATCCTAAGAAATTGGCACGATCACATTCCCTTTGCCCTTTGGGCTTATCGTACTAGCATTCGTACTCTACTAACGCTACACCTTTTTCTTTGGTATATGGTACCGAGGCCGTCTTGCCTCTCGAAATACAAATACCTCCTCGTAATATCCCTTCAGGATATTCTCACCAACGATGATTTCCGCCAAGAACGGTTAGCCCAATTGGAGCTTCTTGACGAACGTCATCTTACAGCTCTTGATCACCTCCAAATCTATCAAAAACGCATCAAGCGTGCTTATGATAAGTGACTTCATGAGCGTACCTTTAAGGTTGGTGATCTTGTCCTCAAAGAGAATCAACATGTCACCAAACTAGAAAAGAGCAAACGTGGAAAATTTGCTCCCAATTGGATTGGGCCTTATATAATCACTCACACCTATGGATCAGGCACTTATCGTTTAGCTTCGCTTAACGGTAAACCTGAGCCTGAACCCCTTAATGCCTTGCATCTTCGACCATTCTACTGTTGAATCTAGTGTTATATCACTTCTTATCTACCTACTACTCGTCCCTTGAGCTCATTAACCGCTACATACACTTTTTTTCTATATCTCAAAATAAAATCAAAATCACTTCTCACCTCCCCTTGATGATGCCTTCCCCTTTTTAGTCTAGTCCATGACTTCAAAGTATTAAAATAAGCCGTATTCTTATGGGATTTTCTTGAGTCAAACTTCCTACTAAACTAGATGCTTCACGCCAAAAGAACATCTAGTCATCTAAATTAAATATAGACTGCTCCCTCGAAGGACAGCTATATGCCAAACTATTGCTGCTACTATAAATAGACTGCTCCCCCGAAGGACAGCTATGCACTAAAATCATATCTGCTACTATAAATAGACTGCTCCCCCGAAGGACAGCTATACACACAGCCAACCTTTTCTCGAAGCTTTTCATTGATCACTTTGTAGAAGACCTCAAGAATAGTACAATCAATATCCTTGTAGACTTCCCGCATCGATCGGTCTATATTCACCAAATAAAAGCCTCATTCAAAAGAACCTTTTGGGTCATGGACTTGTCTATTTAGGGTAGGTTCTCTTTCGCCGAACACTCACTTTGTAACAAGTTCTCAGACTTCAGCCTATATCATCCACCTCACCTCACCATTTGTTTCAACTCAAGGGACGTAACGTACACCTGATATATTGTGATCATACAACTCTTTTCACCTATTGACTTCTTGTCTATGCACGGTACCTAGGGCTTCAAGCTCGTTCTACGTTGTGTGGTTTGTTTAGCTCTTTTCACCTACGGAGCACTCTTTCCGCTTTGCCTCGCATCTAGGATTGTGTGTTGATCTTAATCAGGACACGATTCCCTACTACTTGGGTATGCTAACTTTTGCTTCACCTATACCTACACCAACAACATTATCCTACCAACACCAACAACATTACCCTACCAACATCAAATTTTTACCAAACGACAAATTGCCTAACCACAACCAAATTGCCTAAATTCACCTCTCCCTGGTCCTAAGGGAGAACTACATCGGTCTGAGGCCCCTCCTTGCTTTGTGCAATGGGCTATGTAGGCAGCACTTCGGAGACATGGGGTCTCCCAAGGTTAGCTCGACCATCCCCTACCATAACCTATCATGTGTGGTAAATATAAATATTTTTGTGTATTTCTATTTAATCACATTCCTCTTTATCCTTAAAAAAAAAAAAAAAAAAAAAAAAAAAAAAATCACAACGCAAACATTCTTATTATTATAACTCAAATCAACATACATATCTCATTTTATTTAGATGTTAAACAAATACATCTTCTCTATCATCGACACGCAGGTCGGTACGCTTATTTATTCTTATACCTTGCTAACATTTATTTAGACCCTCACGCCTCATCCCGAACTAGGTGATGATCGTGATCATCGACCCCTCTCGCCAGGCCTCTCTGTCCTCAAAGGTACCACGGATATTGGTACCACCCACCGATCTCGACAATCTCTCCTGTAATATATGAATACGCCTCTCGCATGGAGGACTCCAGCCTCTAGTCTCGCTGCTCGTGACTCTGCAACCGCTAACAATCCTCTTGTCTCATTCACTGCGTTTGAGCTGCTGAACCAAACGCGCAGCCGATCCTCTCTCGCTGTAATCACAGCTATGTCATGTGGCGATCGCTTACACCTCACAGCTCTGCTACCCACCATAACCTATAGGCCTCTCGTCATTTTGGCATCCATTACACTCAAGATCGGCCGCTATCTCCTCGGGCCCTTCTCGGAGGTGTTGGCCGGGAGGTGAGAATGCTTGCCTCGGCGCCGATCCTCATATATGGTCTATAAGCTCGGGTATATCTCTGCACAAATCCAAATTTTCGCGCGTGCGATCTATAGGAATCCTCTCATATTCACTCGCTCGTGCCCCGCGATCCACCTCAATCGCTCTACACCTCTCAACTCCTCGCCTATGTTCTCGCTACCATATAGTTCCCGTAAGGCCTCCAACAGATATCCGCAACCGTCACCCTCTCCCATACCTGCCTGTAATACTCAATGTCACCCGTCACGGCCTGAGATCTTGCCTCTTGTTCTCGCTCTTCGACCCGGCATCTCAATCCCAACCTCTGTATCTCCTCCTCTCCTGGATGGATCGGCTATTGGTCGCACACACAACAATGTGCTCATAGCCCAACAGTTGTAATAAGTATGAACAATCTAGTGTCGTTCTGTGATTTCGCCTACAAGCCCATAAACCCCTGTATAGCTCCGCCAAATATGCAGGTGCCCATGCAAAAGTCACGTTCCTTTCTATCATCTCCCAGATAACACACATCAATGCCTTTGGAAATCTTCCCCTTCGCCTCGGTAATGCATAATACCCTACCGCTTATCATTAATATCACCGCTAACCTTGTCTCCTCGTGTGTGCTTTGCGTATACATTACCCCATACGTAAATGATAAACCTCGCTGTGTCAAATCTCGTGCGTATGGACCAAATACTGCTGTTATCGCTCCCCGTGCCGCTAGGTAGTGCCTGATATACTGGTTCTCCTGTAATAGGGAGTCTCAAAATACGGAACACATCTTCCAATGTTACTGTCATCTCCCCTGTTGGCAGATAGAAGGTATTTGTCTCAGGATTCCATCTCTCAATCAACGCCTGTAACATAGCATGGTTACGTGCGATTCGTGAATAATAGCGATTCCACTTAACCCCAAACGATTTATCAATGTCCATTCAGCTGGCGTTACATCCGCTCGGATTCGTGACAACAACGCTGCTACACTATCATTCATCCTCAACCCTGCCTCTGCCTGCATACATCCAAATAACAAAAAACCATTTAATTCCTCCAATCCCCCTGGGTTTTTTCTCAAATTCTAGAAATTCCTACAGCAACCGGTATCGTTTACAGCTAACCGGTACCGGTTGAGTAACCGATACCGGTTATCCCTAACCGATATCGGTCCCTGTTACTTTCATACACCTTGCCTAAACAACCACCTACGACAATAATTTGAGCGTTTATTCCTTTCTATACCTACAAACATACCTGAAACCCCTGATTACCTACCCCGTAACACTTATAACCCTTGCTATCATGTTTTCTTTTTCATATCTACCCACTTAATCTCTTATTCATAACACATGCAAAAGTCAAATCACAACCAAAACGTTTACCTCTTGGGTTGCAGTAGCTTGAGGTGGCCCTTGTCTTCCCTCTTGTCCCTGCCTGCTGGATGTTTCTCTTTGTCCCGCCATTATCACCACCTTTTTCAAACTCGCTTTATGTCTTCCGAATCTTAGATCACAATCACTTTCCCCTGTCTCTTTACTCCTAATCACTCAAATTTCTCATGCAATTACCTGTCTCGCCCACAAAAGCGTCGCGCTCACGTATTTAACTTCTTGCATGGCTCTCAAAATTAGAACTTAAGTTGCCACCCTAGCTTTTTTATTTTTAGAAAAGCTCATACCTAAATAACCGGTATCGGTTATGTAACCGATATCGGTCTACTACCTACCGGCGTCGGTTACCTAACCGATATCGGTTACACACCTGGCCTTTTGAAACATGGTCTTTTCTTCATTTTTTTACCAAATTTTTGTCGCGCCCGCCTCTTTTCCTGCATCACAACACCATTATCCATATTTGTCTATCCACCACACATATCATTACAATTTCGTTAACATCATCTATTTTACAAAAACAAACAAGTCATCAACTAAGGATACCACAACAAAACAAAAAACTATCTATCTATACAACATTTGGATCCAACTCATCAGATACATATATCACAATGTCACAAAACCAGCCCACAACATGCAACATTTCATCATATAACATGTCATCCTTATATACGTGCAAAAACAAAAACATCAACATCATCCATATATCAACATGTCAACTAAACTCATCCTACATTCTATATCACAAACCATCGACAAAATACTTAAACACATTTTTGAACACTGCATGTGGATCAAAACATCATCTCTATATATATATACAAATTTTCAAATATACAATGTGCCCTGCATCGGGGCCTCTGTGATCTCATCATACAACTAAGCCGGCACGCAGGCCGCAATAACTATCCAAAATCTTGACTCGCTCGCAGCGGTCCTCATATCAAAAATACTTGCTCAGTGAGACCGGTATCAAATATACAACCCATACTCGACTCGCAGGCTGGTATATAATGAATAAATGAATCCATACATGAATAAATGTAGGCACGCAGGCCTCTATCAACACAACCGGTTCGCAGACCGGTGCCCATGCCTATATACAAAAACAATACAGGATCCTCAACTCTCCCCACCGCCCTCGCACCTCTCTCCTGCTGGTCCTCGTGGTGCCTCTCGCCTCCCGCCTGTAATGACACGCCGGCCGTGGCCGCACTCTCCCGAGATCTCTCGGCCGTGAGAGGTCTCGCTCTATGAGCTGCATAAGGCCGATACTCAACTCCGTACTATCAAGAATATCCTCGATAGTATCGGCCTCTCTGCTCTAACCTCCATATAGCCCTCGAGCCACTTGCAAGGAGCTGGGCCGGTCCCGACACCTAATACTAGTACCCCGTGCTCGTGCTGCTGTGGTGCTCGTGGCCGTGCTGCCATGCGGGGTATATCTGTACTTCGTGCTGTGGCCGTGGGCCGTGGCCGCACGCTGGTGTATCGCTGTGTTCGTGCACTCTCGTGGCTGGTGGTGCTCGTGCTGGTGCACGTACTCTATACTCGCTTGGGCTAAGCTGCCTTTGTAGGACACCTATTCGTGCTCAGCAGCAGCCCAACGTCCCTGTAATAGTTGCACTCACCCCGAGCCGATCTCTCTGCTCGCCACACACCGCTAAGTTCTGGCTGTGTGCGGGTGCGCTACCTCGCCGCTCTCTCGACCAAACCTACCACACCCTCGTATGCTCCCTGCACCCAAAGATCATCTACGCCATCATCCGCTGGCCTCTCAAAGAACCCAATCTGGATCCAAGGGCTGTGGTGCAGTAAGGGGGCCTCTACATCATCCCTCCCGTATGAGGGAAGGGAGGTGGCTCATCCTGCCGCAGCCCATCTCGCCGCGCACTCTCTAGGGGTATCCTCTCGTACTCTCCCCGGCCTCCGTCCCGCTATCCAAAATGTGTACTGGATTAGACGCAGAATCGTAATTTTGGCTCCTCAGTGAGGGTGATGACCTCTGTAAGGTCTCCATATAATATCTACTGCCGTCAAGCCCTCTAATAAATGCCTCGTAGTAGGCAACGCCTCTCCCGCAAAGCACTTTGCTCGTGGCTGCCCCACGACTCCCAACCACCTCTCAAAGCCGTATCGTATATAACTCAGTGGCCTCGCCGCTGGGCAGCCCTATCGCCTCGATGCATATGATGTGCTCATATGCCCAACAGTGAAGTAAAAATGTCGAACAGATACCGAATCGCCTCATCCGGCGATAACCCCGTAGTTTTCAGATAATCGCACTCAGATATACTGTGCCTAAGCATAACAGTGTGCTCCTCCCCATCTCATGAAGCACCCCCATCAATGCCCGTGGAAAGCGGCCTCCCTCTGAGTCCGGGAGGGTGAAGCAGGTGATCCCAATCATCATCAGCACAGCCAGCAGTGTCTCGTGTCGATGCGCACGATACATGTCACCATACCCAATGCTCGCGCTGTGATAGGTAAGTAGCGCGGCTGCATCTCCAAAAACCTGTAATATGCTGTCCATGGCAGTCTCGGAACCTACCTGAAGACTGCCTCTCCCTCGATAGGTAGTCGAAGGATGTGATACACATCCTCCAACGTGATAGTCATCTCCCGGCCGAAATGGAACACATTGGTCGCCGGATCCCATCTCTCGATGAGGGCGACCATCAGCCGTGATCTCTCTCTATCGCTTATACCTCGACTCCACCGAGTCCCACTCGCGCATGATCGCCCAATGAGCCGCAGAGATATGTGTGGCCGCATCCGCACCAACAACGGGGCATCCTATCCCGCATCATCAACCGCACGACGTGCTCAAAACCAACCCACATCCTTAGACCTACTTTTTATCACAACATCTACTTTACCCTCTAAACCCCTTTTATCCCCCGACCACACCCCGACTCTCTACCACCCAACCCTAAAACAAAACAAACCCAACCCACCTAACCCCAAAACAAAACAAACCCAACCCAACTCACCCCACCCAAAACCCAAACCCACTCCACCCAAAACCAAACCCACCCCACACCACACCCAAACCCACCCAACCCAAAACACAAAACAAACCCAACTCAACCCACACTCACCCAAAACCCAACCCAACCCACACCCACCCAAAACCCAACTCACCCCACCCAAAACCCAAACCCACTCCACCTAAAAAAACCAAACCCACCCCACACCCAAACCCACCCAACCCAAAACACAAAACAAACCCAACTCCACCCACACTCAACCAAAACCCAACCCAACCCACACTCACCCAAAACCCAACCCAACCCACACTCAACCAAAACCCAACCCAACCCACACTCACCCATAACCGACCCTGCCGCCCCACCGACGCACGCCGTGATCAACAATCAACCGGCATCGGTAACCCACGCACTCCACCCTGCCCTAAAAAACCTTCGCGACCGATGCCGGTCGCTTAGTGACCGGCATCGGTCATTGGAAATTTGCCGCGCCGAACCCGACGCGGCTACCCCTTTCTTCTTTTTCCCTATTTCTACCTCTCTACCCACCCAAACACCCTAAAACCTACCCACCTTGCCCGCTTGGCCTATTTCACCTATCTACCCTCTCCCTTTTTCAAATCATTTCCATTTATTCATTATTTTCTACAAAACATTATATTCCTACCCAAATCCCAAAACAACATAATGCAATAAAATGCACAAAATGAGGAGTTTCGAACTTACCTCCTGCACGATGACACGTCGTCAGTGGTGGGATAGGTGGTGGTGGTCCAGCCTGGTCCAGCCCCTCTGCTCTCCTCCCGCCTGTGCCATAGCTCCACTCTGACCGCTGGGTCCCGCCAATCAACCGCACGCCTCCTCCTCACTGGCCGCAAACAACTCACTCCTCCACCAAAATAGCTCCACCTCACTCAATAAACCTCCAATCTCAACTCTCCACGCGACAAGTCAATTTGGTTTTCAAAATAACAAAGTGACAATGACAAGCCGTATTTTTCATTTTATAGGTTTTTCGCCCATAACCGATATCGGTTTCATTTTTGCCCTAATGAACCGGTATCGGTCCTCGACCGATATCGGTCATGTAGAATCGACATCGGTTTTTCTGCCAACTTTCCCCCAATATTTTTTGCCCCTATTTACCATTTGCCCCTTTTTAACCACATATCGCCTATATCCACCTTTGCTGAACACCATTTGTTTACCCATTTGGCCCGACCCAAGGCCTCAACCTACCTATTCGGCCCGACCCAAGGCCTCAACCTACCATTTGGCCCGACCCAAGGCCTCAACCTACCTATTTGGCCCGACCCAAGGCCTCAACCTACCCATTTGGCCCGACCCAAGGCCTCACCCTAACCATTTGGCCCGACCCAAGGCCTCAACCTACCCATTTGGCCCGACCCAAGGCCTCAACCTACCTATTTGGCCCGACCCAAGGCCTCAACCTACCCATTTGGCCCGACCCAAGGCCTCAACCTACCTATCCGGCCCGACCCATTTGGCCCGACCCAAGGCCTCAACCTACCTATTCGGCCCGACCCAAGGCCTCACCCTAACCATTTGGCCCGACCCAAGGCCTCAACCTACCTATCCGGCCCCACCCAAGGCCTCGCCCTAACAATTTGGCCCGACCCAAGGCCTCACTCTACCCTTATGGCCTGACCCAAGGCCACAACCCAACAACTTGGCCCGACCCAAGGCCGTATCACTTCAATACCATACCCACAATCAACGTTTTATTTTATCCATCCATCATGTACCTTTTGTTCAATCGAGCTCACCTGTTCATGTTTTAGCATGATTAGGGTCCTTGACTTGATCTGTCGACCAACTTTGCCTAGACCTAGACCGTGACGCTTTATCTCAACCAAACCAACCATTTGCATCTTCCGAACATGCCTAAACATGCCTAAACGTTCCTGTACCTATGACCTTTGCACCCTTGTTTGGATACATTGCTTTGGTTTGCTCGTTTGCAAATCATGTACCCTAGTCGTATTTATTGCATTTCAACATGCGTCTCTTCCTCGACCTACCCCACCACCTTACCATCCTCTCTACAACATTCACCCTTTATCAACCCTATCCCCGATTTCCCGCTCACTCAACCTATGATAGATTTGAGGGGGATTACCTATATCCTTAACAGAGAAACCACTTCATATTATTGTCCGCAGCTTTACAAAACAAGCTACACGACAATAAGGGGCTAATGTAGACACCAAATTCGTGTCTTATGACCCTCAGTGACCCGCATCTCATCTCGCAATATAACCTCATCACCTAAACCTTACACAATTATTTATTAATTGCCTTCTAATTGATAAATCCACATCACCCTTCCTACCACCTCACTTTGCCACTTCATCATGACTCCTAGCCCTAACCCTAAAACTAACCTAATTAATACCCATAACTTGGTCCACACCTACACCCATAACTAATGACCCCTTTCGCACTCCAAAACCGACCTTCTAGTCACTTGACCGAGCCCGCAAATCGATCTCTCGGGAAAAGTAGAAGGTGGGCTATTTTACTAAAAATAGCCTACTTTTTCCTTACCGATGCCGGCTTCCTACTCGACCGCCTTGCCGCTTACGCAACCGCCATCGGTTCCTGTAAATGGGCTCCCAAACCAAAACAACGGATCAGAATTTCATTTTGGGATCATTCAAGGATTTCTGATCAACAGAGAGCATCGGGAGCGAGAAACAGAGTCCAGATCTTCACTTGACCGAGCAGAGATGAGTGGAAATACTGTAAGTGTTTACAAGAAAGGAGATCAGCTTGCATCTTGGTCAAAACCAAGAAGTCACATCTTGCATGTCCTCTCGTTATAACATTTCTTATGCTTCTTGAATCTCGGTCCTCCTAAATCCGCTTTCAATCCACTACCCAACGTGCCATTGCATCTAATCATTATTTTTACCCTCATCATCTCATTTCCTAATATCATCCATAAACCAGCCCTTACAAACACCATAGCTACCAAGAAGATCCTAGAACCCACCGGGTATCTGGTATCAGAACCAGGCATCGGTTATCGAATCGCATCGACGGCTCCTCTCGATCAAAACTAGAAAACCAGCCTTTCCCTACCTGGCTTCAACGAAACAACTTAATTGATATCTTACAGCTTTTTGTGTTAATTCATATTAGTAGGGGAACCACCACCTTCGAAAGGAAGTTTTATATTTCCCAGGCCCAAGCGCTCCCTCATTTATTGTCTAATTAAAATCTTGTGGTCTTGTGTTCTTATTTCGCAGTAGTCCTTCCAAGACAAAGAGGAGTTCTTCGCAGTCACTCGATCTTTCTCTACGGTACGCACACACCATCTCGACATTCTACAGTATTCCTCCTAAATTTCCCCAACCTTATCTGCTTTCTAAAAGGAACGAAACATTCCGAGTGAAACAAGAAGATTGTCAACGTAATCTTCTAATATACAATGCGTAATGTCATGAACGATGTAAGTCATATCTCACCGATATGTAACACCAACATTTTAAAGGCCAAAGGGTATGACACAATAGTAGAAGATACCCCCAAGTTGTGATGAAGTTGGTTTTGTGTTGATCTTCCTGGGAAAGAAATATTTGTTTATAGCTTTGAGAAATCATCCATGAGTGATAGCATCTCATGGATGGTGGTGAGATAAACTAGTTGGTCAATACTAGGTAGAGGAAAGTCATCTTTGGGAGAAGCTAAGTTAAGGTTGTGAAAATCTATATAAATGTAGAGTCCCCCTATCACTTTTGTGATAAGAACAATGTTAGAGATCCATTGAGGGTAATCAATGGGTAGGATGAAGGAAACCAAAAGAAGGCACTAGAGTTCTTCTTTGACAAGAAGGGCAATGCGAGGATGCATTTTTCACACCTTCTTTCATGGGTTTAGTTTCAGAATGATGATGATATTGTGGACCACAATGGTTGGGTCAATACCAGGGCATATCAACGTAGGACCAAACAAAATGGTTGTTATGATTCCATATGAAAGAAGTAAAAGCTTCATGTTTAGTAGCATATAAATATTTTCCTATCTTTAGAATGTGTTGATCATCCTGAGTGTTAATATTGATTTTAATGGTCGATTTATTTAACATGGTTTGTGTCTCATAAGGCAACGATCAATGAATATAGGAATCTTCCGCATCAAGGTAGGTGAGAATAGAATCATCATTCGACATTGAATGGCATAAATAAAAGGTGTATCTTCATCAATCATGTTAGGATACATGAATGGATGATAAGAGGGATCCTCACTATATCGTTGATAAGTTAGAGGTCCCAAGGAAATGGTGTTCATGATTTTTTTTTGGAGGAATGGATTCTGGATCCATAAACTCCATAGGTGAAGTTGGTGAATGGGGTTGGGAATCTATATCATCCTCAATAAGGTCGACTTAGGCATTCTTATAAAATGGTTTGGAAAATCCAATACCAATGCGATCTTTATGCTTATGTGTGGTGCATGGAATGTGATGCAGCCTAGAATTCACAGATATAACCTAGTCATGTTGGCACATCACTTAGCATAGGCTAAGTGCTCACCCAAAGCGCATAAAGGTACTAGGTCCCTCTTTAGGGTTGCTATAGCAGGATGTTAACATGATGAAGTAACAAAGATATACACTTTAGAACTAATCCATCATCACACAGTGTATAACAGAACCAGATCTATGAATGAATATGCTTAAGTGTTAATCATAAATGAATCAATAACATGCAATGATCAAAACATACAGGATAACACTTTGGTTTGGCCAATATTCTTCATATATTAATCATAACAATAATACAAGCTTCATACAATAACAGTAATCATGCGCACATGGATCTGATATAATTATCCAGTCACATACACACATATAAATCTCTAGCTCTATCTCTCTCAACTAAGTAATTCAACTCATATATATAGGGTGGGGACTTGCCCTTCACCACTTAACTACTCTAGAAATAGGTCACATGCTAATAATAGCCACACACCTTTTACAAACATAGCCACACATGCAAGTGTGCTATCTATAGATCTCTGATAGTTAACTAAAGTGCTAACTCTATTCTTGGATCACCTTCATGCAAAAGTGCTTCATCCAATCCTCTAAAGATAGATGATGCGTGGTGCGCAAGTCTCGGCGTTGTTTGTGTGTTCCACATGCCAACTTCTCAAAATAGACTTCATGCTCCAAAAATGGCTAAGTCCTGAATACTGAACTTGCCTTTTGTGCGCGGTTATTCCTATCCTTCCACCTTTGAATCTGGCCTGCTCTCCCATGGACTCTTTGTGTGAGTTCTACTAAGTATTTTCTCTGATCAACATTACCCCACACTAATCTCATTATCGCCCCGACAATGGTTATGTCCAAAACTAAATAAAGAATGCTGAATAAAGAATACACAAATAATTTGAAAGAATTAAAGAATGTCTTATGCTTCAGGCTCTTCTTCTCCACTTTGAAGTATCATTTCTGGATACTCTTCTTTTATTTCAGCCTCTAATGTTTTCCAATCGGTGAGTGCCTTTCCTGCTTGTTCTAGTGTACCCACAACAATGGACTCTAGTTCATCTTGTGTCACTTCACCTTTTTCATTCTTCAATACCAACATAATGTTGGACATTGAAGTATGTGCTTCTTCCAGTACATCCATACTCCAGAAATGAGTTTGCCAAGCTCATCTAACCTCTCCTTGTGTGGTTGTTGTGCTACTGCCAAGGCCTCATGCTTTTTTTTTACCATTGTTAACCTTTCGGCGCGGCCTAAGGTCTCATCTTTCATGGCCCTATGTACTTCACTGTCTTCATCCATGGTTTTTATTTGAATCAACGCTTCTGGGGCTGTGCAAATATTCAAGGCATGGTCTACCTTTTTCAACTCTTCTTGTAGTGCTTGCAGGAGGCCCTCATATGTTGCAATCTTTCCATGCCACTACTACCTTAGCCCTTTCTGCATCCTCCTCAACATTCTTTTTCTATGGTATTCTTATGGTTTCATCTTCTAATACTAGTTTCACCAAAGTATTTACATAGTGCATTGCTAAAGGAAAAGAATCTGGTACTTTGGACTCTAGATGTGGGCGCGCTTTGATCACATAATCTCCAATTTCTTCCGCCATGCTTACAAAAGTGTCATACTTTCTCTAGGTTTAAGTCCTTGTCCTATTATAAGTGCTATATATTTATGTCCTTCGCCTTCATCTCTTCACGTACAACGCTTTGATTGTGGCAGCCTTGTCTATGTTTCACCTTGCCACTTTTGTTGACACTTTTACCAGTGCGTTACTCACCTATTCATCCAACATAACAGTTGGCTTTACTGTTATGTGCCTGGCCTATGGTGCCTTCCTTAATTTCCTTGACACACATGATTCCTCGCACACATCAAAATCAGGCTCATCCATGTGGGTGTGCATCGACCAGGATAACTACTTTCTGGTGTGCACCATTGCCATATCTTCATCCATGAGCTCCCATCCATATAAATCCTTTTGCATGATTGTGCTCTGAAAGTGGGCTCAACAATATTTTCCTTTATCCTCTGCATATCCCATCAATGGTGCACTATATTCTTCATGTGTTCTTCCTGTCCTTGGCCCTTTTGGTACTTTGGCCTCAAGGTTAGGAGCCTGTGTTGTATCAAGTGTTGCTTCTGATTTTTCCTTTTCTCCTTCTTCATCCTTCATCTCCTCATTTTGGGAATCCTCTTGTCTTTCTTCTTCCATATTCTGGGGCTCTTGTTCTGTCCCATGCGGTGTTGGAGATGCATGCGCGCTCTCCCCTATTCCTCTGCCTCATCTAGCCTCATCTTTCTTCATCTCTTCTTCTCGGTAGGTTCCTGTGTTGGTGAGAGGCATGGTGACTTTCTCACAGTCTGAGGGGTTTGCATCCTTGTGCGTTTAAACACTTTCTTAAATATTTGACCTTCTTGCCCCACCTCAATGTCTTCTTGTTCATCCTCCTTCCTTGGTGGAGTACTCACGCGCTCAACTTCTTTCTTGCCAGTTGGTTGCCTTCTCCTTCACACTAAGCCTCCATTATCTTCATGCTCATCCTCTTCATCATCAACCTGAATGGGCTTTGATGGCTTTGGTGCCAGAATGTTTTCCATTGTATGTTTTCCTTGGCGGCCCTAGGAGCGAACTCATTCTCCACATATTTATTATTTTCCATCTTGGGCTTCAACTGGATATATACAAGTGCTACCCCGTGTCTCCTACCACAAGACTTACCGGCCTTATACTTAATATCTCTGAAAGAATACTCTCATTGTATGTGCTCCACCTTGATATACATACTTTTTCCACAAAGTGTGGTAGTCACAGTCTACCTTGTCTATGTTAAAAATCAATCTTTTTGTATCCGTGAACCTATGAACGGATGCCTGAAAGTACCTTATTGTGAAGGCATAGGGGATTTTGCACCATGGGCTCCATGCTCCATCATTCATCGGGAAGCATGTGATGCAGAAATGCTGATAGACAACAAACTGAACTTGCTTTCCTTGAGTACTAAAGGTAATTCCTTGGGTATGCGCCACTCCTCTTCAAAGGCCACACGAAACCTATCATACCACATCTCCACCCTTTATTTTATGTCATCCATCATGGATCCTTTACATAAGTATTTGTCAAACCTTTCAGCTGGAGATTTGTTCTCCATGGGGTATTCCCATACTTTATCCTTGGGTCCATTTGGTACCCCGATCTCCATAAATACCAAGGATAGCAGGATAACACCAAAGCTTATTTTCTTCCCCATGCATACTTCCTCTACAATCTCCTATGCAATATATCCTGTAATGTTGTATACAACTCCCTCTACCATGCACTTTGCTATATGCAACCACATGGTGTTTACTGTGACCACATATCTTAGTCATTCATCTTCGTGACTAGGTGCACTGCTGCCTTTACTACCGGGTAGTTCTTCAATTTTTCAATGTCCATTCCACACAAAACCTTCATGTACCCCAATTCCTGATGGGTCTCCAAGATAGTAGCTTTATCTACTAATTCATTCTTTATATCTTCTCCGAGGCCTTCAGTCCTGTAACTGATGATATGAGCGCGGATGAAATTCTTACCCTTCTTCCCGTAAAGTAGAAGAAATCCTCATGGATTCTTCTCATCAACCATCGGTATAAGGGCTCATACTTCCCAAAATATGGAAGCTCGTAGAGTTGATAGACTCCATTCCTCCTTAGCAACTTTTCTCCTGCATCGTCATACACTGGCATGTCATTTGCCATGTACTTGTTCATCCTTGTTGTGAGCAGGGCATCAAGTTCCTTCTTATTATCAAAAGTCATGTGATTGTATTCACTTACTTTTCTCTTTCTTATGTGTGATTCCCATTCT
This sequence comes from Taxus wallichiana var. yunnanensis, assembly GCA_018340775.1. Classification (NCBI taxonomy): domain Eukaryota; kingdom Viridiplantae; phylum Streptophyta; class Pinopsida; order Cupressales; family Taxaceae; genus Taxus; species Taxus wallichiana. The sequence continues at coordinate 604,849,614 of CM031234.1, forward strand.
TTCTCGATAATGACCCCTTTTGGATACTACATTTCCAAAAAATTGCTTTCGGGGGCCATTTCTTCTTCCTCCTCAACTACTACCTTCTTCTTTCTTTTTTTCCTGCTACTACGACCTTCTTGGGAGCCATTTCTACCTTGTAATTATACCTTCTCTATATTAGTTAATGGTGGAATATAAACCCTAGCTTGATGCAAGCATGCCTAGATCAAATCACGAAACTGTGTGCCCTAGCTCTCCTCTATCTTCTTTGCTTCCTTCAAACCCTTCCTCACTCAGGGATCCAAGCTCTTAACCACACAAATCTACCTCTCACATCTGGTTTCATGCTCTTCACACCTTGAATCGATCACTTGGCTCTTCGCACTTAACTCTTTTTCGAATACTCACAATTGCAAAAGGTAAAAATGAACTCGCATCCCATCCTTATATAAATTTTCAAATTTTGATGCATTAATTGCTCCTCCACCTACCAAATATTTCCTCATTTATTGCCCAATTTTTCATTTCCACATGGTACATCTTCGTGCCATAGCTATAACCTTCTAGCGTGCCTTCCTACCTTCTGGTCATAGACTTCTCTTCAGCATGCTCCCTAGCACCCGAGTACCTCATCACTGCACCTTCTCCTGGTAGTTATCATGGCCACCACTTACCTCGCGTTATACTTTCCTTCCATTCATCTCCATCCTTGGTTACTTTTGAGAAGCAATCTTTTGTGAATCACCCTTAGCAACTTACTTCCTCAACGTCCATAGCATTATAACTTCCAATCTTCACAACATTATACCTAGGAATCACCAACAATCCACCCCACACTAAAAGTATGTGTAGTCCTCTGCGCATCAACATGCTTCATATTGTAGTTAGCTTCATGCGCACGCAAGCACGCTTATTACACAAAAACAAGAACTAAATTGACAAAGCATAGCGACGATGAAAGAAATACATTAAGGAAATGCAAAAATGGAAACCTAATCTATCTGGCAATACTACCTTATTACAAACACCAAGAAGACTTATTTATAGTAGGGCTTCAACCTACTCCCATTAAAGTAACCAGGTAGCCATGTTCTATCAAGTGCTTCTAACTGGAAAGCGCTTTGACTCAAGTATGTGAGTAATAACATACGGCCCCAACCAATGTACCTTAAGCTTTCCTGATGGTGCAAAAACTTAGAGTCATAAAGAAGTACCATTTGTCCAACCTCAAGCTTCTTATCCCTGATATGTCTATCATGCCATGCTTTCTGTCGTGCTTTTTCTTGCTTCTAACTCCAACATGCTATGGCTCATCGACTCATCCAGTTGAACCATCTTCTCAATCCATTCTTCCAAAGCTTTCTCATCAGCTAGACCTCTAGCATGTGTAATGCACAAAGAAGGTAACATGAATTCTATAGGAAGAACAACTTCCACCCCAAATACCAACTAAAATGGTGTGGCTTTGTTCAATCTCTTATATGTCATTCTGTAAGCCCAAAGAATAGCAGACACTTTGTCATCCCAATATTTTCTTCCAACATCACAAATCTTTGTCAATGTTTGGCTCAAAATCTTGTTGAAAGCCTCAGCAGTTCCATTTTCCTGAGGGTGATAGGGTGTAGTCTTATGGTGTGTAACCATAAACTCATCTAACAAAATCCTGATTGTCTCATTCAAAAATGTGTGCCCCTATCACTTGTCAAACTTAAAGGACATCCATACCTTGTAAGAACATTCTCCCATAAAAACCTAGCTATTGTAGCCACTGTATAGTCCTTCGTAGGTGTTGCTTCTACCCATCTTGTAAGATAATTTGTACAAGTAATGATATAGCGCGATCCAGTCCTACGACGAGTGGCTGGAAAAATAGGCCCTACAAATTCAATAGCCCATTTCTCAAATGGTTCTGCACTTGTAATTGGTCGTAAAGGCATCTCATCCCTCTATCTTGGTCGACCTAGATGCTGACAATGGTCACATGCCTTACAATACTCTTTACAATCCTTATACAATGTTTCCCACCATAAACCAGCAAGTAGGATCTTTCACGCTGTAGCATCACCTACATAGTGGCCACCTGCAATACCACCATGTGCTTCCTCCATTATATCCTTGTGTTCATGCTCTAATACACAATGGCGTAACACTTCATCTCTGCCTAACTTGTATAAGTCACCACTGATTAACATGAATGGTGCCGCGTGTATAGCAAGTTGTTTTTTTCCAAAGCCTTCATGCCTTCTGGTGCTATACTAGTCCTTAAAAAGACAACAATGTCCTCTAATTTCGATGGTGCATGTTGTAACCTATACAACTGTGCATCAGGCATGGTCTCTTCTATTGTTTGTGCTTCTTCACCTGATTGAATTCTAGACAAGTGATCCGGTCCAGAATTACTTTTCCCTAGTTTCACCACAACTATAAAGTCAAACTCTTGGAATAAGAGTATCCATCTACATATGTGCCCCTGTAAGATGGGCTTGTTCACCAAATACTTCAATGCCATGTGATTTGTATAAAACACAAATGGTGTGGCTAATAGATACTGTCGAAATTTTTGCAAGGCATATATCATGGACAAAGCTTCGCGCTCTGTAGTGGTATAATTTTGTTCAACAGGGGTCAACTTTCTACTAGCAAAAACAAATGGGATGATCTACTATACCTTCTCCAGGTTGAGCTAACACAAAGGCCAATGGATGTGTCAGAGGCATCCACAAGTACATGAAAAGGTTTATCCCATGAAGGAAAACGTAAGATAGGCGTGTAGTAAGTTTCTCCTTCAATATCTCAAACGTGTGTTCTTTGCGATTCTCCCCAATAGAATGTACCTTTCCCTTGAGTAACTCTTCCAAAGGTGCGGCAACTTTGGCATACCCTTTGATGAAATTTCTATAATACCTGTGTGACCCAAAAATCCATGCACCTCACTTTGACTGGTAGGCACTTTCAGCCTAAAATGACTACAACTTTAGCTGGATCAACCAACAACCCTTCCTTATAGATTATGTGCCCTAACAGTATTCCAAAAGGTGTAGCAAAGATGCACTTCTTGATATTCAATGAGATACTCAACTGTCTACATCTTTCAAACATTAAGTGCAGATTGTCACAATGATCTTTAATAAGCCCATATACGGTCCAATCATCTAGATAGACCTGCAAGAAGTTGTGAATAAAATCCTTGAATGCTTGAACAACTATCCATGAGAATACAATAGGTGCATTTTTCAATCCAAAAGGCATCATAGTATAGGAAAAACTTCCCCATTCAGTAGTAAATGTTGTCTTTTCTTGATCTTCCGGAGCAATCCTAACTTGATGATACCCTGAAAACCCATCTTTAATCGAATAGATCTCACGCCCAACCACTCCTAATATCTCTTCTGTGAATGGCGTAGGAAAAGGATCTGTAACACATGCTGCATTCAACTCCCTATAATCTACAAAATTTGAATCCTACCATCCTTCTTGATACTTATCACCATAGGACTAACCCATTCTGACTCATCCAAGGGTTGAATGATTCCAAATTTCAACATCTTGTCAATTTCTTCCTTTACTTTCTCACGCAAATTGGGATTCATTCGATAAGGTCTCTTTCTAACAGGGCATGCACCTTCCTTAAGCTTTATCTTCATTTCTCCAAGTGATTTATGCATGCCTTTAAGTTCATGGTACCCTCTAGGAATAAGTCCTCATAGTCTCTAAGTAACTCTATGATCTTTGCCACTTCTGATTCTGACCAGTAGTCTCCAATTATCACTTCCTTAGGTTCAACTTCCATTCCAATGTTCACCTTCTTTGTCTTCATGGGTTCATGATATGCACGCGTATCTACATCTGCACTATCTAAGACCTCACGTGCTCCATGTGAATGATCAACATCCAAGTTCTCAACTTCCTCATCATCAATTATGTAAACTAGCTTCCCTTTTCTTTCTCAAGGGAAGCACATTCAAGTAGTATGGAGTCATCTTCTTCTTCTTCAAAACATGCTCTTGTCTCTATCTCACCAAATAATTCTTGAATAATCTCCTCTACTTTCCCACTATCTCCCATAGTTAAGTGCTTGATAAAGCTCAATGCCTTGTCCACTTGGTGGTTTGGTCGAGAAGAAGTCAAAAGTTTGGATCATCCCTACAGTCAAATCCTGCCAATTTCTAGTTTCTCTATGTAGTTCAGCATATACATACCAAGCGCGTGCGTAACCTTGTAGAGTAGAATATAACCGATGCACCCAAAGTGAAGGTGGTAATGCTTCATGTCCTACTGTCCAGAGTCTCTCACACTGCTGAATGTGATGTTGAATAGGTTGATCACCATGATAAGTGAAAATCTTTGTAGGTGCATTGTTCCTTAAAAACCTAGTAGATAAGGTGGTTCCAATCTCTTCCCATTCCAGAAGATTATCCTTGTGAACCACCCACCAGTGCACTGCCATCCCATGCGAAAGGTATATGCTAACATATCTCTTCTTTTAACTTGGTCTGCCCATTTTACCTCCATGGCTTGTAAAAATACAGTCAGATCTTCCGCCCCAATATACCAGGGTACTGAGCGACCTATACATCTGATAGAGTGAAAACCCTTCTTACAAGAAACTACGTGCTTCACCTCACACCCCACCAGTTCATAAGTACCATGAGCCCAATTATCACAAGCAATACTTGTAGTATCACTGATAGACTGAGAATCTTCCCAATGAAGGATTCCCTCCTTTGATGGCTCATTGACCTCTGGGTCCCGAATAGCGCATATATAAATTTTGTTCAAGTCCTCTTCACTCAAAGGTTCTACATATGGTATGGAATTCCCATCTATCAAAGGTATTACAACCCTTTCTTCCTTGTTCTCAAAGCTGATATACCCCTTGTTAAATCTCAAATCAGCATTGTTTGCATAACACCAAGGGCCCAAGCAAAGCTGGAAAGTTGTCTTCGCGAGTGCCAATACTTCAAAATCTCCTGTGAACTTGGCCCCTTGTATAGTTATAGATGCATCTTTCAAACTCCTATGGGAGTAGCCTTAGTCCTATTTTCCATAAACAATACATTAGATGATGGCTGCAATGGAGGTCTCCCCATTTGTACCCATGCATCCAATGTAAGTACATTTACTTCTGCACCTATATCAATCAAAATGTTTCTCAACAACCAACCATCCACAACAACATTCAAAGTGATTTCCTTGTCGTAGTCAATGCTATCAGGAGGGAGATTTGCATGGAGTATCTATCTTCCAGTCTCAGTTCTCACGCGCGTGGAGTATTCCCCTTCAACCAATTCCCTAATAAAGGAATAATATTCTCTGGCGCAAAGCATTCTACATACCTCTTTGATGTCATCAATATCAGAAGGGGCCTTTTCTGTCTCCTTCTTATGCTCCATTTTCCTGGATTGCTCTTTTAAACATTGTATCTCACCCTGAAGATTCCTAAGAACCTCCATGGTCTCTTGATAGACTTCCTTCTAATGAGTTGGATCTGGATACCTGGCATGCAAAACCTCCTCCCTAGTGATTGTCGGTTTCTGGTGCAATGCCTCTTTTACATGTGCCACTTTAGCTCGTGTGGTAATCTTCACTATTACTACCTCGGGTTCTGGTGTTAACTTGGGCATCCACTGATTTTCTACCACACGTTGGATCCTAACCATCCCTGTGCCTTTGTTCTCTTGCTTGTGCTACTTACTTGAGATGCTCATACAAGTCTGACACTCCTCATAACTATGTCCCTTTCTACAAAATGAACAGGAGATATTCTATGGGCATTCACGCCTATAGTGGTCAGGTGATCCACATGTATAACATGTTCCATGAGGGAACTCACCTCTTCCTCCACCTCGGCCTCATCCTCCATATCCGCCTCGATACCCATGTCCTCTTCCATGACCTCCTTCAAATCACCCATCATTCTTGTCATAGCGCATTTGATTATAATCCCGATCCTGGTGCTCGTTCTTTCCTTTAGAATTATCAACCACACTTTTCTATCAACCCCAATATCAATGGCATCATGGATCTGGCCAATCAATCTATAATCCTCAGTATCATGGGTCATGGACCTATAAATTTTACAAAAAGAAGATACATTCTTCCTGATCACACGTTGTAGACAAAGGATAGTGACTAGCATCATGATTCAAATGGAAAATCTCACAGTCCAATAGTAATGAACGTATAGATCTATGAGGACAACTATCCTTGGTGTGACCTTCCACTTCACAATCTGTACACCAAATCCCTGAGCGCATTTCATGAGCTGAATTTGCTAATAGTTTCTCTAACTACTTCGCCATAGCTACTATCTGAGCCTCTAAGAATGGGCTAACACCAGTATCAATACTCCCAACTACCTCAACACGTAGGGCTGCTTCTAATGCTTTACATGGATCAGTATATGTCTTATGCGACAATGCCCTTCAAAATGGTGTAATTAATCCTCCAAAAAACCATTGTGCATGCTGACTTGCATGTATATCATAAGAGAGCTTTGATAAGAGTGTCTTAAAATGGGCATCATACTCACGTACACTCTCAGTAGTGCCTTGCTTAATATCCTTAAGTGTGCTTATACTCTTCTACTCAAACTCTAGGATATGGAATTATTTCAAGAAATCATCCTTTAATGTTGCATAATCAATGCAGGTTTGATTGGGATCAAACTTCCTATACCAGATGTGCACGTGCGCCTATAATGTAGTAGCAAATTGACTTTCCTTGCACTCATAACTATGATACCTTTCACGTGCCACAAGATTTCACACATATGCACATGTTCAGCAGCATCTTCGATACCTCTATACTCTAGGAGACGAAGGGACATCTCCATATAAATATTCTGAGGTTGTTGTGGGCCTTGTCCACCCAATCCGAACCCTCCATGTTTCCTCTACCTCTAGAACCACTAGATCCACCGGAACTAGAACCACCTATACCTCCCGATCCTCCACCTGAAGTTGGAATAGGGCTGTAGATGTACTCCCCTATGTCCCAATAGTAGTACTATACTGAACCCCTACAGTCTGTGAAGTAGTTCCACTTCTAGAGGTGAATCCAACATTCTACGTGCTCATATTTTGTGTAGATGATGCACCTAAAAATGTACCCCTAAATAATAATGAAGTTGTCTGTCCTGCCATTGATGTACTTGCTTTATGACTTACTCCCGCTCTCTTACTTCCTAAATGAAAGTGTTGTCCACCTGTTGTACTAGATACTGGAAAACCAAGCGCAAGGGCTAGGTCATCGTGGTAGGTTCGAGATGTGCGCTGCGGCCTAGGTCATATCTACTAGTGCATTTCCATGTGAGGCCGAGGAGGGTTCCCTATCATGCTTTCCTAGATGGGGGAGTTCCTGATGCTCTAGCTCCATGTCTTCTTTTTGCTTTAAATCATTCATGAGCCATATCTCTCCTCAACGCCATCTATTCTACAATCTCTCATTGCTTTAGAAATCCCTCTCACATGCCTCATCATACTTCAGTTGTAACATTCCCATTTTAAGACTTTAGAAGCATGGGAAATATTTTTTGCATGTACAATGTTCTCTTTTCTAAATAAATAATTTAGAACACACATTTCATAACAATCATTCTTATAATAGATAACCATATGCACTTGTAATTGACTTGGTGAACTACCGATCTATTCATTTCATGACTCATGAACTATCGATCTATTCATTTTATGACTCGGTGAACTACCGATCTAGTCATGTTTAACATTAAGTATTGAATAATTTTTTATACTACATATACTTGGTTCTCTTACCCTATTTTGGGTATTGAATGATCTATCTAAGGAACCTATTTGAATATATGTTACCAATATTCATCTCGCATCACGATCCTTAGACTAGGTGATATAGGAAAACGTAACTAGCAGACTTGTGATACTTTGGCCAAAGATTTCCAACATATTTTTCATATTACTATTCCTTGATGGCATACTCATCAATCTGGAATACATCCTTCACCCCACTCTTTTGTTATCTATAATGTCCTTTACTGACTTCTGTCAGTCCACTTGCCCAAGGTTTGACCCTAGTCTAGGTTAACAAAATAATTTATTATAAGAAGAGGCTCACGAAGACTTAGGGTAAATGGGCATACTTGGTCAACCTAAGTCAACCAAATGTGCCAAGGTACCCTGAGTCTTAGAGGGCTACTCCCTATCCTAAACATGCTACTAACTAGACCTAGAGAGAAACAAAGTTTAAGTTTAGATGTGTGTAGATCTAGATGATCAATGCAGAAGGGTGTTGCCACATGTCAACTGCATGGTTGTATCCTCGAAGAAGACCTAGTCTTCTCGAAGGTACAACCCCGTAGTTGGCATGTGTCAACATCCTATAGAAACTACCTCATCGAGATGTATATACCCCTATGAGGTTATTAATATTTAATTAATTTGAATTTTAAAATAGATTATAGCCACCATGCTTAAACCCTTATCCAACACTATTTAAGTTCTTATTCCATATCTAATTCAATTAATCATTAAAGAACTTCCTTAACTTATGGTTACTTCTTATGTTCATTTAATTGGCTTAATAATTAGTTAACCAAAAATAGGACAACAACATCATAAGTTCCATTATAATGTAACTTAACCCTTCAAGGAGGTGTAGCAACCACATAGGTTCAACTAAGTAGACTTCATAGAAAATGAAGTCTTATGATTAGAAATCATATCGCATTTCCTTTTTAGTTTACATTTCTTTGAGAGAGGAAGAGTCTTCCTCTACTTTGGTTAAGTGTTAGGGTTTAACATACCCTTTTTATCTTTTACAATTTCTATAGTTTTACTGCATGTTTATTACACATCACATTACCATGTTAAATTGTTTAGATAAAGAACATCATATTCTCGCAACTTAACAAGCTGCATCTTAATTAGGGAAATTGAACTAAATCCCTTTATCCAACTTATCAAGGATAACCAATTAAGCATATAAATAATATGAAGTATATCAACAAGATAGAATTCCATCTCTTTCATAAAATTACTAGATAATTTACACAACCAATGCAAGTAAATTTCTAACTTCTAATTCATCTTTATAAACTTATATATTTACAAGACTATGCATTTTAGGCATACTGCATAAAACAGACTTCATTCTAAAAAGAATGCAACTTTTCCTTTTTCAATACAACTCAAGAATGAATCAAAATTCTTTACAAAGAATCAGACTTAAATCAGCCAATGCATCATATAAGTTTTTGCCTTCTTTTATCACTTACGAAGTCCATCTGCAAAATTGATAGACGGTGAGTTCAATGAATTGATCATGATAAGCACTAAGCAATAAAATGAAGTGCATTCCACTAGTTGTTCCATTAAAACAACTCTGCTTTAATGAAACAATTAATATATCATACACATAAGCATAAGTAATAACAACCAGAAAAGAAGTACATTGATAAATCTGAATTCACTTCTAAGAGAAGAACAAAATATAATCCACAATATCTGCCTTACAAATTAAAGTTTAATTGATCCTATCAATTACCTTTAAACAAACAACAGATCATATCATCTCATTTTTCACAATTCTATCATAGTAGAATACAACATTTATCTTTACTAAGACAAAAGAAGTGTTTATAGCATGGTTCAATTTAGGATGATTCATCTAAATCAAGAAAAGAAGAAGAAGAACCATTACATTCTATGCCCAACACATAACATTCAAAAATAGAAATAGGTTCAAAACATGAATTAACTATTTCATTTTAAGGATAACTATCTTAAAAATTCAACATTCAAGATATACATAAAAATAGAATCCCCTATCAATATAAGAAGGAATAAGAATCAACAGTCTACTGTGAAGTCTCAATCTACCTCTGCATGTTAGAAGTTAACATTCAAAGATCCGAAACCAACGTTCAAAATCAAAGTAAACTTTCACGAGTTAATGTCTCTACTCGAGTCCATCCAAGGAGGATTCATAATAATATAGAGTGAAAGAGACAAAACTTACTCATCTCAAACCAAACAAAGTAAAGCTTAGTCAAAAAACATATGCACGCCAACAAGTTTATTTCACTTATCAACATAACCGAATCAGCTATTCTCTTCCTACATCATTACAACAAATTATTTGAACAAGGAAGACCAAACAAACCATAAGGAAATCTCCATTTCATAAGAGAATCAAATACATAAAGGCTCAATCAAATTAACTTATCCTATGTAGGAGGAATGACAAATATCTGGAGGGAATCTGTGAGCATCGACACGTTGCACTCAACCGTGCAAATGGTGTAGCTTCAAGATCAAAGAAAAAACTCACCCAAAAGCAATGTGCATGCATTGAGGGAAAATGGCTCAAAAGAGGCCCATACTCCATTGTTCATAGATCGGAAAGGTGTGTACATATAGGGGAGTAAATGTGTAACTCCCATGTAAGAAAATATTCCTCCATAATGGAGAAGAGGAGTTACTTTCCCAAATGGGAATGTAACTCCTATGACATAACTTACACATATGATAGATTCTGTAAGAGAATATGTCATAACTAATATGACACCTAAGACCTATGATCTCACCTAAGTGAGATGACTCACCTGGTGAGGTGGCAATACACCTAATAAATAAATAAGAGGTGAAGGAAATGCCACACACACCAACACCCCCCTTCATCGTAACTTAGGATGAGGCAAAAGTCAGAGATGAGAAGTGGGTCCTAGCACAAGGCCTGATGAGGTACCCACGTACAAGAAAAATATCCCAAGTAGTGAAGGAAAACCTAGTGGGAAAAACATCCACCACAAGAGAAAAACACACTCTCTAATCTAAGAAAGATGCCAAATATGGGTCCCGGCCATAGACAAGCCTAAAAGGTACCCATGTACAAAGAGGTAATCTCTCATAAAGAAGAAGAGAGAAGAAGAGGGAGATGAGAGGAATGTAGAAGATGCCATGGATGGATCTGAACTCTGTAGCTCTAAGAAGTCTCCCAGAAGAATGTCGATGATGAGATCCTCTACCTCTAGACTGAAGAAGAGCCACCCATAATGAACTGTGTGCCTGCCCTTAGGAAGGACAGAAATGATGTGTTGGAAGTCTGCCCACTCCACAAAGGAAATTGAAGGTAGCAACATGAAGAACTCTGAGTCTGGTGCATAGAAGTGTGACATAGGTCTAGCGAGTGAGTGCTGCAGGAACCGAAGGTAATGCCACATGTGCGTAGAACTATCAGAGTGAAAAAGAGGAACACCCGTAGAAAGAATGTCCAAGTGATGTGAAGGGAAAAAAATCCTCCACAACAAAAAAGGGATCCACAAACAGGGTGGATCAATGAAGGTCTCCAAAAAGTGGAAGTGATAAGAGTCCTAGAAGGGGCACTCCCAACAATGAAGATGATGAACTCCTCCAAGGCACCTATAGATGGATGAGAAACTTGTAGTGCATCACAAGTGTACTTTGTGAAAAGATGACTAAGGTCAAGAAGATACTCATCCCAATGAGGGGGCTCAACAAACAAAAGAGCGATGTCAGATAGGTATGAGTCATCTAATTAAGGTAGAGGAGTGAAGTGGGCCTCATAAACTAAAGGTGGAAAAGAAGAAGGTGTGATGAATGTATGATGTTGATAGGAGACTTCTTGATATCTGATGAGATGTGGGATGTGTCAACACTCTCTGGAATAGTGAGAGAAAGAGGAGAAGAGTCCTCTGTAGTACTCTCGACATCAGAACTGGGTGCACAATCCTCATCATCAGAAGTAGAACCAAGTGAGTCTATCAGTGGAAATGTCATCACACGAAGAAGAGGAGACAATTGAATCAGTAGCAACAACAATGGCTGACAGTATGTGAAGGGTCTCCATAGAGGGACTGAAGAATGCTCCAGACATGGTGGGGTGGATCTGAGTCTGCCACGTGAAACCAGAGAGATCTAGAGACATGCATCATCAAGTGACCAAAAACATGGTCACAAGTGTCGAGAAAGTCCTCCAGATGACGATGATCAGTGGGTGCAGGAACTGCCCAAGTAAGAAGGGTGAAAGACCCTCATGAGTGAAGTAGCATTCCATGGAAGCACGCCAAGCTAAATAGTTCCCTCTCCCAGGTGAGAAGTGGCGGAGGCTGTAAAGTGATCCTATAATGCTTAAGTCTAGAAAGAGCACTCTCCATGATGTGGAATCAAAAGTGCAAGGTGCACAAAAGCAAGATGTCGGACTCGGCCGATAATGCGTCTGCATGTGAAAGCCCAAGAGTACTAGTCAACCCCCCTAGAATGTGGCACTTTATAAAGTAGTGCATTTACAAAAATGACAATGCCATCATGTAAAGTGTGAGAAATCATGCAACTTTGACCAAGGAAGCACTCAAAAATGAGTTGCGAGTCAAAAGTTATGGCATTATTATGATTCCCATGAATCGATGGAAAATGCCAATAAACGTTGCAAATGGATTAAAAAAGTGCTCGAAATGAGTGTAAAGGGTATCATGTGACTGCTCATTGGAAATGACATCAAATTTTAGCAAGGGTTTGTTTTTCTTGTGAGGGGGGATTAGCCTCCTGCCAACCTCGGACCTCACCCTCTATCTTTGACACGGGTAGGAAGGGCATAATGACAAACAAAATCAGAGCCTAAAATTTATTACAATGTCATGCATGAATGTTTTTAACCTTAAAACATTAAAAAGGGATTATTTTAACCACCTAATAATGTCTAAAAGGGAATGGGGGAGCAAGTTATACATGAGCTGGTTGGATGTGTAGCTCACCGACCGAGTTGGGGCTACCGAGTCTCGTGAGTTGTGACTTATAAATGCATCAAGTAAAAGGCCATGCTGGCAAAATGCCGTCAAGACAAACAATTTTGATAGATCTATCACCGAGCTAATGCACCCGATTGATAGATGCCGACCAAGTCAAGTCAAGTGGAAGCGGAGCTAGTTCCACATGGTAAAGTGGTGCATGGTAACCATCCACGAGTAGTTGGAATGGAAAAAGTAACCACGTCTAAAGAGAAACCACCAAATAGTCAGCCACATGTAGGAGTAGGTCAATGTATCAGGCAAGTTGGTGGAAGGTCTGAGATGGGTAGAGCCACGTGCAGGGTGTAACCATTGAGGTAGGTCTGTTGCTTTTGTTTAGTGCCGAGGAGATTTGATGTTTACATTTGCAGACTTACAACAGTAACAACATAGAGTGACACCACAGGGTAATGTCCATAGTCATAGAATCCATTGAACTAGAGGTTGTAGTGGATGGTGCAAGGGCACAACAAAGTGGACTCTAAAAAACTCGTCACAACCAAAACACTAGGCACAAATGGGGAGGAGAAGCAGGATGAGCAAGCCAATGTGAACACAAGGAGCTCAGGGGAGTTAATCCATTATAGATAAGTCCATTGCTGAAATGACCATGCAGTGAAGGGCCCAAGCTTCGAAGACCAAAGCAACAAGACAAGGGATCAAATCAACAAGCTTGGGAACATGTAACGAGGACTAAAAAAATTTGAGTACAAGTCGACCAAGGATGAGCACGAACAAAATTTGAGTCCATGAATGCGAGAAGAGAGAGAAGTCTTTGGAAGGAGCAATGCCAATGAGCAAATGAACAATTGAATCAATACAAGATCCCAAGAATGGGATATGACTGAGTGAAATCCCTGCAAACCAAGTCGAATATTAAAACGAATGTGAAACACGTTCGAGCCATTGAGTCAACACAGAGGCAAGTTGTAAAGGTAATGTGAGTGACCTGTTAGGACAGCTCGGTTCCCAACTCGGCGAGCTAGGGCCGAGTTGGTCCTAAAAACCAACTCTCCAACCTTTCAAACAAAAAAACTATGCACCTTCAAACCTGTAATTTTCTCCTGACATGTACACACAATTACCAGAAAACACCACACTGAGCACACAAAACCAATTACATGTACTCTTGAAAAATGCAAGAAGAGCACAAAGTAAGGAGTGAGAACTTGCACATAAAACTATGAGGCGGTGAGTAGTAAGCAACTAAACGAGCAACACGATTCCGATCCTTGAGCTCTGATACCATGTCGGAGGAATGACGAAGATCTGGAGGGAATCCGTGAGCATCAATGTTTGCACTCGACCACGGAATGGTGCGGCTTCAAGATCGAAGCAAGAACTCACCCATGGAAGCAATGTGCATGCATTAAGGGAAAAAATGGCTCAAAAGAGGCCCATACTCCATTGTTCATAGATCAAAAAGGTGTGTACATATAGGGGAGTAAATGTGTAACTCCCATGTAAGAAAATATTCCTCCATAATGGAGAAGAGGAGTTACTTTCCCAAATGGGAATGTAACTCCTATGACGCAACTTACACATATGACAGATTCTGTAAGAGAATCTTTCATAACTAATATGACACCTAAGACCTATGATCTCACCTAAGTGAGATGACTCGCCTAATGAGGTGGAATTACACCTAATAAATAAATAAGAGGTGAAGAAAATGCCACTCACACCAACATCCTATAAGCAGAGAAAAGGGATCTTAATTAGAAAATGATCCAATCATTAATTCATTTTATTATACTAACAAATGAATTCCCACTTTTAATTCAAACTTAGAAATTCATAAGCTAGTTCCCAAAAGAGAACAAAATCAACTCATAGTAAGAAGAAAGAACACTGCCATTTTCCTTATAATTCTTTACCTTCAATAAACATGAGTTTCAATTCCAATCTCAGAATGAAATACACATAATAGTCCTAAAAACAACATTCTGTTCCAAAGGAATCACATTCCTTTCTTTTACAAAGACACATGGTTTATTTACTATATCCAACAAGAGATAGAAAAAACTTGAACAGTAAGCTAAACATGTTCAGAAGTATCAACAAACTCAAAGACTGAAATCCCATTGTCAGGTTTCAATATTACATTACAAATGAGTAATTAGTTCTCGATTCAATAAGTACTATAATACAAAAACAATTTGGACAGAGACAAAGTAATCCCTCCATAACAATTCAAAGCACTAAAGTAATAAACTCTTCTTTTAAATGAAACCCAAAACTTATTTTAAAAGATCTGAAGATGCGGTTTCCACAAAATAGAAGGGAAAAGAATACACCCATAAAATGCCATTGCCATCTTAAAAAGATGAAACAATCTTAAAAATAGAAGTATCAAATCCATTCATCAAACAAATACATTTCTAGTAAAATCTCAAGAGATTACGCAACAACTCAACCACTATTCTTCCAGTTTTCTTTTGAGAAATAGTTCAATAAAGATTTCTAAGTTTTAAACTTTCAATATAATAAAACCCCACTCAAAATATCATAACAAAATCAAGCATGTCGATGAAACTATAAGTTCATAACACTAAGTACCAAATTATGAGTATAGTGTCGAATCACGAAGTCTCAAAAAAAATTCAGAACTACACAAGTATTTAAATACGAGGGTAAGTATAAATACGGACTTCAACAACAAATTTAGAGCTACACAAGACTCTAATCATAGGTTCAAGACAACTCAAAGTTCCCATTCCAGTTTATATCCAAAACAAGAAGCCCTAATACTAGCTCAAAATGAAAGATGAGCTTCAAACAGGAGTTCATAACTACACAAGTAACAAAATATGAGTGCGGTGTAAAACACGAACCTCTAATAACTGTTTAGAGCAACACAAGTAATAAAATATGAGTACAAAGCCATATAAAAACTTCAAACAATAGTCTAGAGCTACCCAAGGTGCCAAACACCGGTTCGAAAAACAAGAAGCTCCAACACAAGTCATATCAAACACGAATCCCTAATACAAGCTCAAATGGAACTCAAGATTCCCATAAGGTTCAAAGCCATATATTGCAACGAAGGTCAGGTTTAAACACAACAACCTTGAATACAATACTAAATGAAAAACAAAGCTACCAAAACAAGTTTCAAATGCATGTTTCATTCTTTAAACTAGCATATAAAGTTTCCACAACTTAACATTATTTTTCCCATGGATTCATATCCAAAATCTCAAAGATTAATAAAACACAACAAGAAAATAACCAAACAAAACATGGAAAACATAAATCTCATGAGAGCGAGAGCTATTTTAATGAAACATTTCAAGAAAGCAAGAAATCTTAATGGTTAGAGCCTATCATGCCCGATAGTGTTTTTACCAAATCAAGGAGACTTCCCGAGCTTCCAAAAATAGACCAGATGAGCCAAAAATAGCCATGAAGTGAAATTGACTGCTGGTTCAAGAACCGATTCGCTCCATGTAGAGAAAAATCCGAAAAGCATGCAAAACCAAACAACCTCCCATAAACCTCGCCTTCCAAGTTTCAAGATGGTTTGCACACAAAAACTAAGGCCAATTAATTCCATTAATTCCAATTTTCTCGCTTATCTTTCCTTTCCACCACCTCCTAAATCGCGAATGCCAATTCTAACTTAACATGTAATTCCATCCTTAGTGAAGCATCCACGTAAGCCTCCACTTAAGTCAACTAGCCCTCGCTAAAACTGGCAATAATTCCATGCCTTTAACCTTATCAACATAATTAAATGCCATTGGAACCATCACCTTAGAGACATGCAACCCATTAGGTTCCCTTTTAAATAGCTTAGGATAGATCCCATAAAAACTTAGGTTAGTTTAGAAATAATCACCTCAGGTCTTAAACATTACCTTAGGTTATTTCCACATTAGGTTAGATCGATTCACAACCTTATAGTTTTAGGCATTAGTTATGATGGCTTAGCATTACCTTAGTAATCCATCCCATATTCATTTAGCACTAAAGCTTAGGTTAGGATGCCAACCCAACAAATAAAATAAGAAACTTAGGTTAGATAAAACTAATTAAGTAACATAGCTAGGAAGTAGGTATTCTTACCTAGCTTAGGATACGTTAGGAAAATCCTTTAGTTTTAGGATTCCAAACCCTTCCTTAGTCATGAAACAATCTGCATTTCATTTACGTCGCAATGTCCTACAAAGATCGATCTCCAAAGACCCAAACAAACATAAAACTCGAATGAAAACACGATCACACAAGACCAAATAACTTGTAACAACAAAGTTCGATCTGATATGTCTCTCAACTATTGAATGTCAATTTATCATTCGATGCATTAAGAAGATTTTAAACATTCATTGGATCACCGAAATTGATCCAAGGATGAGTCAGATAAAGAGATAAGTTTGCAAATCTTAAACCAGATTGCAACTCACCTACAAGAAGTGAAAATTGGATTCAAGGAAGCCATTCCATTTCAGTCTAATGATTTCAAGAACAAAAATGATTTATCCATATCAAGCATGATCTCCAATAATCAAAAGGACACATTTTTAAAAATAAAATCACATGTCAATGCTTGAAATGTAAAGGAGGGATATAACAATTTCAAGGATGTTACATCATCCGCCTCTCTTCCTCTATCTTGCTACCACAAGGTTTTCCATCTTTCACCGATCCTATTCCTACCCCCCCGTGATGCATGTAATTTTTTAGCTAGCCATAGGTTTATCTTCCAAGTTCAACATTACCATCAATATCTTGATTGCCAGATACCTTACAAATATGTCCCTCTAGGATACCATAGAAACTGGAACTCAGCTACCTCCGGGCATGAATACATCGATATTGAATACTCTAGAATATAGTTGTTTAGAACACCACAAAACCACGTATCCACCGCGTGAGTCCAGATCAAGTCAGCATCATACAATGCTTGAAATTCCTCTTGTGTCGAAACAAGTGTGTGATATCTCCAATTTCGTTTAGACGCATATGCAGTTAGCCACTCATATAAATCTACTGGAAAGATAGAAAAGAAGCTCTCGTATAAACTATCATACAAATTATGTTCTACCCAAGTGCGTGCGTTAAATCCGGATCCAGTGCTAAACCTTTGTGTGTATTCTTCCTCCAAATCATGAATCCATTTTTCAATGCTTGCCAAAGTTAACCAGTGTGTCTTAATCACAAACCATCCTGGAAACAACTAAAAAAGAGGTCCCGAAAATGGAACCAATGATGCAGCCTAGAATTCATAGATATAACCTAGTCATGTTGGCACATCACTTAGCATAGGCTGAGCGCTCACCCGAAGCATGCAAAATTACCAGGTCCCTCTTTAGGGTTGTTATAGTAGGATGTTAGCATGATGAAGTAACAAAGATATACACTTTATAACTAATCCATCATCACACAGTGTATAATAGAACCAGATCAATGAATGAATACGCTTAAGTGTTAATCATAACTGAATCAATAACATGCAATGATCAAAACATATAGGATAATACTTTGGTTCAGCCAATATTCTTCATATATTAATCATAACCATAATATAGAAGCTTCATACAATAATGGTAATCATGCACGCATGGATCTAAAATGATTATCTAGTCTCATACACACATATAAATCTCTAGCTCTCTCAACTAAGTAATTCAACTCATATATATAGGGTGGGGACTTTCCCTTCACCGCTTAACTACTCTAGAAATAGGTTGCATGTTAATAATAGCCACACGCCTTTTACAAACATAGCCACACATGCAAGTGTGCTATCTATAGATCTCGATAGTTAACTAAAGTGTTGACTTATATTTTTAGATCACCTTCATGCAAAAATGCTTAGATCCAATCCTCTAAAGATAGATGATGCGTGGCACACAATTCTCGGCATTGGTTGTGTGTTCCACATGCCATTTCTCAAAATAGACTTTGTGATCCAAAAATGGCTAAGTCCTGAATACTTGAACTTGCCTTCCACGTGTTGGTTATTCTTATCCTTCCACGCCTTTGAATCTAGCTCGCTCTCCCACGCGGACTCTTTGTTTGAGTTCTACTAAGTATTTTCTCTAATTAACAAAATGACAAAGATGGAGATATTTTTCATAGAAACAAAAGCCAAAGACCTTCTAACAACACAGTGGTGGAGGAAGGTGTGGGTGCGGTGGTGTTGGTGAGAGATTAAAGGTCAGATGAAAATGGTCGAGTTTGGGAAGGTGTCTCGGGTAAGTAGGTAGAAGTATCAAGTCCCCCATACATTAAGTTGGTACAAAGGTGGGGAGGACCATAAGGGAAAACCTCACCTATGTAATGATCATATTGGGGATGTTGATGAAGGTTACTATACTCTTGAGGACTAAGGAATGTGTCAATGTTGTCACAAACACAGACTCCCCCAGTGAGACGTTGAAAAACATCTTCTAAGGAATTGGTAGTCGATATGTGGGTAGCGGGAATGGATGAATTACTCGACGATGGGGAAGAAGCATTGGTTGATTGAGAAGTATATGGGTTAGCTGAAAATACTATGAAGATGGTGGGAATATAGGAGTTAGGTGTGGGAGAGGCAGCGAAAACGTTGGTGGGTGGAGCCATGGGTGAAGGATAGGTACCGACGATGGTAGATGCCTTAAGCGGTATAAGGACATCATTAGGTCTCTACAACATATTACACATTTTGAATTGTGAAGGGTCAGCTAGAATGGTATAGTTATGTCCTTCATATTCAAATTTTACACAATGATGTAAGGTTGAAGGAACACAACCCATGATGTAGATCCACACATCGCCCAAACAACAAGTTATATTGAATTCCCCTTCTAAGATGTAGAATAGTTCTAGAATGGTATGGGGGCCTACGTGAATATGGAGAATGATGGTGCCAAGGGTGGAGTTTATGACATCATTGAATGAACACAACATAACTAGGTTATTATGCATGTAATTTGGGAGGAGATAATGTTGATGTTGGCACCGTCATCAATCATAATGCGTCAAACACATATATTATCAATGTAGATAGAAATGAAAAGGGTGGGATCAAGATCATCTAATTGAGAGGTACAATCTCATTGTCGAGAAACTGAGAGAGGCTACTTGATGAGTGGTAGCGGATGCAGAGGAAGGGGATGAAGTGGTGAGAGAATCCATATGATGAGGAGTGATCATGGATGCCAAAGGAGTTGGTTCATTAGGTTAAACCTCAATAGATTACAAATCTCCATGAGGGCCTATCGATGAGATTCAAAGGTTTGGAAAAGGTCGTATAATGACATTTTAAGCGGAGATTGGTAATTGTTTGATCATTGTGTGATGGGAGACCTCATCAAAAATAGGTTATGTAGGTTACCAAATGGTGATTCTTGGTGTGGGTACAGATGGTATATTGGGCACAAGATTAGTGGATGGGCTAGTTATTTTCTCTTTTCCTTTGTCTTTCTAGGGTGTGAGTGGAAATGTTAACCATATTAATATGGGGTGAGGGAGTAGTTGAGTCATGATAGGTGTAGTGACAGGATGGGAAATAGAATGAAGGATAATGTTTTTGTGAAATAAGTTAGGTGCACTGACATTTTGGTGGGGTTTTGGCTAGCTCTCTTATACGGACCATGTTAATCTCTTATGTTGGAGGAGGATAAAAGGGTTGTGGAGGTGGAGATGAAGGTTGTTGAATAGATAAGGGGTGAGGATGTGTGGTGATAGATGAAGGTGGAATAGGTTCCTCATCTAAAATATCATCGTCGTCATCATAGTTTTCTTCAGGAGGACATAATTGGAGAAGATCGGTCTTAATATCCTTATAGTTTTCTACATCATGCACTTTGACACATGATGATAGGCACAAATTTTGGTATCTTCAAATTTTGTATGGTAGGCACAAATTTTGGTTTGGGTTTGAGTGGGTCATAAGGTCTAAGTGGTGGCAATGTGATGACAACAATATCTAAAAGGTTTGCTAATATATTGGCATAAGACCCATCAATGGATCACAATGTGAGGTAAGTGTGGGTATAGATGAAAGTGTGGGTGATGTTTGTGGGAGAGGTGCCATGAGAGATGGAATGGGAGGTGGAATAGGTTTAATACTAGTTTGGTAGGTAGTATTGTTTTTGGTTTGGGTTATACCTTATTGGGTAAAGGTGTAGTAGTTGAACTAGTGGTTAAAGGTGTTATAGGTTTGACTACCTCTTTGGAGGGTAGTGGGCTAATGGATTTTGGTTTACTTTCCCGGGTAAAGGTGAAGAAGGAGATCATGATGTAGAAGGGAAGATAGAGGGTGGAAGGGGATGGGTTAGCTAAGGTGATAATGGAGGTGTGGTGAAGGTTTTTCAAGAGGTGAGGTGGAGGGTATTGGTTAAAGAGTGGGAATACCATAGGTAGTGACAAGGCTACTGGAAGGGGTGTGGTTACACATGGTAAAAAGGTTGTAGGTGATGGTAAAGGTGTACGTTGTGTCGATAAGTTAGGTGTAGCAGAGGCTCGTGATGAGGAGGTGGGCTATTGTGTCTTTAGTTTACCATGGGCGGGAGGCTACTTGGCCAAGGTGGATGGGTGAGGTCTTAGGTTGGATGGAAGTGGTTAAGGTGAAAGATGGGTAATGGGAAAAACTAGTGTATGTGGCCTAGAAAGTTGGGTTTTACTCTTAGGTGGGGAATATTTTTGTGCGGGTTTGTGAGGATGTGGCTAAATCCAGTTTGATAGGAGGATAGAATAGGCTTGATGTCGACATGACTCTAAATGTGGTAGAAATTTTGGGTGCGGGGAAGGCATAGGTGCATGTAAGGTTTTAGGCATAGGAACAAGTTTGGTTGTTGGTAAAAGTTTAAGTGTGAGTGAGGGTGATGAAGAAGAGGAAGTAATGACTAGATATGGGCATGGTTGGTTTGGTTGTCTGAAACACCTTTGGATAAATCATGGAGGTATCAGCAGACAAAATTTTCATTTGGTTTGAAAAAGGTAGCCAAAGGCATCCCAAAGCATTAAATTATCAACATTATCCAAATGGTCACCAGTGTGAAAATGAAATTTTTATAGGAGGAGATGATGTTGGTTTGGTATTAATCCCTATAAAGAATGTATGTGAGACAGGGAAATGGTTGGATTCAAACTCTATGGGTAAAAGAGCCAAGAGTAAATCAACATGATCTTTTAAGGTTAATGGAGAGTTGTCACTAATAGGAAGAGGTGCTTCTAATGGATCCCCTATGGGTATGGGATATGATGAGCAAGATGAGGTAGGTTCCTCTGTCGGTGGAGAGGAAGGTGAGCATGATTCTCTTGTGGGTAGGAGAGTTAATATTGTGAGTTGTTTACTAGATTGAGAAGTATGAGGGGAAAATAAATCAATAGATATGACGAGAATCCTCCACAAGTGAAGGGGAGATGAATGAGACTCCTCTGTGGGTAAAGGAGAAGATGGAATAGGTTCCTCTATGGATGAAGGAGCTCGTGTGAGGATCTCTTCGATAGAGGGAACAAGAGGAAATTGAGGAAGAACTAGTATGATGTCTAACAAAACATGAACGCGTCACAAACGTGATTGTCATTTTTCGAAGGTTCACTAGTTTGGTTAGATGATGGGGTGTGATTCGGGAATGACTTCTTTAAGATATGTAGGTTTTGATTAGCTAGTGCACTAGGGTTATCTAAGATGAGATATTTGTTATCTAACATTTCTAGGACAATATTTTTGAATGTTATATAATTACGATCGCTATGACCTTTAACGTGATGGTAGTTGCAATAATCATGTTCCTTGTACCATGCAGGCATAGGACAAGAGGGGTCAAAACCAGTATGTGGTTTGATAGGTGGAAGGGTAATGGATCTAGCCTTTAATAGTTTTCCTAAAACAATGGAGTAAAGCTCTCCTATGGGAGAATACTTGTGTTTCTCTCTTCTAAACTAAAAGGTCTGGATGGGGGAAAGGTTAGATGAAGGTTTTTCTTCATTAGATGGATGAGATGGGTTGGATTTTAAAATGACCGTGTTGGTAAACCCATTGGTTTTAGAATACATATTTTGGGGTTTGGAAGAAGAAGAAGTATCATTTGATTTGAAAGCAACATTTTTAATGCAATTGTAGCTTCTTTTCTTCAAGGGCACATATTTCCATCTTTTGGGCCATGGTAAATGCCTCATCAAAGGTGCGGAAGGTTTGGACCTAGAGAGTTGGTGATATATGTTTGGTACAAGCCCTGGTAAAAAATTATATTAACTCTATTTGAGGTAATTGGAATGTAAGTTGGTTAATGAGGCTTCACCAACGAGCGATGAAATCTGCGATAGATTTGTCTTTGTATTGTCATGTTGAGTACAAGTCGGTCATGGTGACCTTCTTGATGATATTGATCAAAAAATGGTCCAGAAGGCTTGAGCCACTTGGTTGAATGAATAAATGGAATTCTTAGGTAAACCACTATACCAATCCAATGCTGGTCCTATCAAGGACATTGGGAATGTCTACAAGAGCAGAGCATCATCATGAGCAATTAGATAACACCCATGTTTGAAAGACCACAAGTGTTGTTGTGGGTCCTCTTTGTTCTATTGAACCAGTTGAATTTGGGCATTTCCCAATGCGTAGGGTATGAACGAATGGGAATAAATAGATAAATGGGCTCATTGAAAATTTCATTGTAGGTCAAAGAGGTACGTGATCCTGAAACCAATGCTTCCAATGTCTACATCTTTTCCATCATCATTTTTATAAGGTCGTTGGTAGGTTGTGATGATTGGGCACCCCCGCAACATAAGGGGGTAGATAATGCATGTATGTGATGAGGAAGGAATCCCAAAGATATGGTGGTGCTTGAGTAAGAGAATTGGGAGGGGGAATAGATGTAGCTGAAAAGTATCCCAAATATGCAACAAATGAAACAAGAGGTTGTTGGTGATAGGTATAGGTAGGCGGAATGGATGTGACAACTCTCGTGGTAATTAGAGGGAGAGACTATGGGATGGAAAGGACAATGTTTTGGAAGGGAGTGTGGGCTTCTGACATCATGGGTGGCTGAGAAGAAATGGGTATATAAGAGGTGGTGGGCGCAGATGGTCCTACACTCAAGGGGGATGATGAAGGAATGGTTGACACCATAGGAGTGACTGACGTCAAAAGTGTGACAGATGTCATAGGTGTGGCATATATTGATGATGTGGGGTCAATTTGGGACACCACGAGGTCATAAGGTGGATGAAGGTAATGTCGAGCTAGTACTAGCCGATGCAGAAGTGGGTGCGAGGGCAGAGGAATAGAAACATGCATGTCATATACCAGTTATCATAATAAATCTCGAGTGGATAAATGGGTGAGATAATATTGTAAGGTATCGGGTTTTGGTCAAGGATTCTTGAGAACTCCTCTTCACCAAAGTGTGGATGTTAATAGGCTAGATGGGATCCATGGGTGATAGAATGGAAGGTGACGATGGGCTAGGTGGGAGTGGTTGAAGGCTAACATGGAATAAAAGGGCATTGGCTTGGCTATGAGTCAAAACTATGTGATTTTGTTTAGACTTTTTAATCTACTCTCTTTAAATGACACAAAAAATAAGAGGAATGGAGAAAAATAGTTTTAGGAGGTGAAAACTGGTGTTTTTTTAATTAAAATTAAAACATAGGAACCGAAAACAATTGGGTGAACCGATGACAATAATAGAGGGTAACCGATGATGGATAGGATGACCGATACCAATCACTATGGAATTTTTTTTTTGAAAATTAGGCAATAAATGATGAAAATGAAAAAAATGGATTTGACAGTGATTTCAAAGATACAGGGGTATGATGATGTGTCTGAGGAACCTCAAAAAGAACAAAAAAATTGGTGAGTTCTATTTTTGGTAAAATGACCTAAAAATTAGGAAACTGATAGTGGTTAGGTCAACCGATGATGGTCAGATGATTAAACCGATGACACCATCGGACCGATGCTTAGTCACTGCAAAATTTGGAAATATGGAAAAAGTTGACTTTAGTGGCTTAGATCAACTAAAATACCAACTCGAAACCCGAGTATGGTAATGATGGACCCTAACACACTTAGAAAAGTCAGAATACACCAACTATAAATGCGAGAGTGTGAAAGGAAGAAAGAAAAATGGAGAACACAACATCACAACTCAAAACACAAATCAAGCAAAAACTAAGAAACACGAAATCCTATGGGTGAATTTTATGTTTCATCTTATGTTATTTAGGACTGACTTGTGAATAGAACAAATTTTTGGTTTGATAGAAGGTGCCCTATGAAAATCCAAGATCTAAGGATGGTTTCAAGTAAAGTTTTGGTGGGGGTGGTCCTTTCTCTGAGATAATGACTGGACAGAGAAACCAGATGGGTGCCCACTTATCAATCCTCTGATTGTGTGATCATTGACAACTTCTTCTAGGTAGGATGATGTTTAAGAAGATGTGTAAATTTTTTAAGTGGTTTGGTATAGAGAATGTGCAAAGTGAACTATTATTGAATTATTAAACCATCAATTGGGCATGACTTCCATCATATAGGTTGCCCTCAAATTAGTGTGAGCTACAATGCAACATACCATAATGAAATGCAAATGTTTTAAGCCCAAATCCACAATTATGTTCGATGTAGAAAATAGAGAACAGAAGAGGAATGCTCTTTTGACTAATGACATGCAATAGAAAGGAAGACATGTTCTTTTAGAGCACCAAAAACATAATTTATTTTAGATAATAGAAATAAAGAGAATATTCCAGAGAATAAATATTAATGTGAATATGTTTCAAAGGGAAACAAACACACAATTATTTTTCACCTAGGAATGAATAAATGAAAAAATAACCTGGATGGGTCCCATTGGGTGTGCCAAAATGTTTCACCGGATTGTAGTAGATAATGAAATAGATAAAGGTAAATATGTCAAGGAGGAATACCTGTTATACATTGGTTGAAGGTTGAGTGCACGCATTCTCATTTCCAATCCAAACCGATTGTGTGAGGTTCCTTTTGGCTAAGAGGAACTACCTATAATGCAAAACAAGCTAACAAGATATAATTAATAGCATAGGTTAATAGATTTCTTAACATGAGCTAAATCCATGAAGTGTGATACTTCCTCGATGGTTGTCAATCCAATGATATATATATATATATATATATATATATATATAAAATTCAATATAAAATAAATGAACATACAAATAAAATATTCTAATGCTAGTGCCCTTGATTTAGGTATCTTAGATTACTATCAATGTTAATAAAATTAAATGCTTGATAACTAATTGATGAAGGTCCCGGTCAAGTTGCAGTGTCAGGTTGGGTGGTGGTTTGAGGGACACAAGTAGGGTTTGGGTAAGATATGTTGTGATTTGGGTTGATTTGGGTGGTAAGGAGGCTTGCTTGTCTAAGGCATTTTACTAGACACAAAGAATGATGCCTATCGGGGTGGTGATGATGGTTTAGGTATGACCGATTCCATTTTAAGATGACTGATATTGATTTCTATGGGGAATGGAAGAATGTCAAAATTAGGTGTCTAATCTCTCTCTGTGTCTGCATGATAGTTGGGAAGGTCTGTGTGGTGAGGTTGTAGGTGGGGTATCAGGTTTGGGTGAGGTTTTGTGAGTTTTGGAGGTTGTTAGGGGAGGTTTAGTGAAAGTTAATAGGAGAGACAATAACCAATGTCATTCGGGTGATCGATTCCGATGAAGAGGAGAAACCAACGATGGTTAAGGTGACCAACATCGATGACGGGAAAAATGGTGGTAATTAAATAAACTTGGTTTTTGGGCTTCTCTGTGATTTCACAGAGAATGGAGGGAGGATGGTTAGGCTTGTAAAAATGCTAGGAAGGCTTAGGAATGCCTAAAAGTCATCTACAGAGAGACAAAAGGTGGTGGGTGGTAGGTTGGGTAGATTGGTAGGAAAGTGGGGGTGGAGGAATGCAGGAAAGAACAAGATCTAGTAACAAAAGATAAAGAACCTATTAAGTACACAATGATGCAAGTCAAATACACTTACTTGTATTTATAGGTTTGGTTGGTGAAGGATGAAAGTGGTTGATTCATGAAGAACTTAGTGGTCAATGCCAAAAAAATGCTTCCTGTAGTGCTCCCATTAATACAAATTCTTGTGGACAAGTATCGAGCACTTTCTTGGGCTTGTGGTTAAATGTATTTTATCGTCTGGATAGTAAGAAAATATTTTGTTCGTGCTTGACTGCAGATAGCTATCCCAAAAATCAAAGTGAGCAACTTGGGAAAAAGGTTACAAAACTATATATATGGTAACCGAAGATGGTTAGGGTGATCGGTGTCAGTTGAGGGTTAACCGGTGTCGGTTAAGGTGGGAAATCCTAGGTTTACCCAAAATAGCAGATCCTTGCTATTTTCAGCATGCTCTGATTGTCTATCCAGTCTGAAGTGATGGTTAGCGCTTAGATAAGTGGGAGTGTTGTTAGAGAAGGAATAAGAATTTAATGTTAGGGTTAGACTAAGTCCCAGTTGGTTAAGATAAGTGGAGACTTAGTCCTAGTTAATTAATAGACTAAGAATAAGTCCATGGTGAGGTGTTTAGGTGATGTGGCTAGGTGAGGTGTAAATTAACTTAATTAAAGTAATTAAATTGATTAATAGTGTGAGGATGAACATTAATTCAATTATAAGTAATTAAATTAATATGAATGTAGGGTAAGGGGTCATGGTTAGGTGAATACATTATGTTAATTAATTAAAAGGGACCAAGGGGAGTGTGACCCAAATTTGGTGTCTACACTAGGTTACCCCATATTCACCTCTCATTTATAGATATTTGAATATTTCCTTTTGCACAACAACCAACATCGGTTACTCTGCTCACTAGCATCGGTCATCCAACCGGCATCGGTCTCTATGTTCTGATTTATAATCAAAATAGTGACTAATTTCTACCCCTAGATCCATTTTGGTCCTTATTTTTGTATTTATGTATCAATGACAAAGCTCATATTACTAGTTTTACCATCAGTCACATGGTTTTGACTCGTATACATGATAACTCCCTTGTGTTTCATGCTAGCCGCTAATCTCTTCCACCTAGTCCATCCCCACCTTCTATTTTATCACCCATGGACCCCAACCAACCTATTACCATACACACTGGTGACGAGGAGTTCACGAGAATCCTTGATCAAAACCCCACCACCTTACAACATTATCTGGCCCACTCATCCACTCAAGACTCTTCAAGGAAGATTATCTATGACATGCCTATATCCATTCCCCCTTTTCTGGCACCTACTTCTGCATCCGACACTACTAGTACATCATTACCCACTCTTGACTTGTCGCATGTGGTTTCTAAGATTGACCCCACATTATTGGTAATTGTCACACCTACAACAACCGTTGCACCTCGACATCCATCACCCCTATGATGCACGCCATACCATCATCCACTTCGCATGTGCCTTTTGTATCCCAGCCACCTTTGGTTTCGGTAATCCCCACTCCCTTCTAAAACCTTATACTTTCCATCCCCTAATCTCGTCCATCGATCACCATGAGAGTATTTTCCTCCACCCCACCTACTTATACCTATCATCAATAACCACCTATTTCATCCACTACCTATTTTGGGTATTTTCCTATGACATCCATCCCCTCACATATTCCCTCATCCCAATTTTCATACTCAACACCACCACATGCCGGAGTTCCCTCCAAGTCATACCCATCTTATCTCCCCCCTTACACCACTGGGGGTGTTCCATCATCAAAACCTACAAATGATCTCATTAAAATGATGATGGATAAAATGAAGACATTAGAAGCCTCTATCTCTCTAGCTCGCGTAACTCTTTGACTTACAATGAAATTTGTAACGATCCTATTCACTTTTCTGTGCCAATTCATCCATACCCTATGCATTGGGAAATGCTGAAATTCAACCAATTTAATAGAAAATAAGACTATGAAAAACATTAATGGTATTTTAAACACATGTGTTATCTCATCGCTCACGATGATGCTTTACTTTTGTAAACATTCCCAATGTCTCTGACATGACCTGCTTTAGATTGGTATAGTGCACTACCCAAGCACTCCATATTTTCATTTAATCAAGTAGCTCAAGCTTTCCTAGATCATTTTTCTATCAATATTTTCAAGAAGGTCACAATGACCGACTTGTACATGACACACCAATATGAGGATGAATCTATCATAGATTTTGTCACATGTTGGCATAACCTGATCAATCAACTCACATTCCAACTACCCCAAACCAAGTTGATAGATTTTTTTACCCAAGCTTGCGCTAGAAACATCTCGTCAACTCTCCAAGTCCAAAATTTTCACACATTTGACAAGGTGTTCACAATGGCATGAAAACTTGAAATTCATGCTATCGAAGAAAATAAAATTTAGTTACGCAACAAGAGTGCTCCCTTCAAACCAAATGAATCTTCTTTTAAGCCACAAACCAATCATTCTCACAACCATTCCAAGGTTAAGGGGTCTGCCAACGCAGGTGGTTTTGAAGGCCAGCTCATCTCATCCTTCAAACCAACCAAAACCATCTTCTAATATTTCTCTGGTAAAAAATTCCAATTCAAATGGGAACAATGAAAATATACTCCCATAGGAGAGCCTTACTCCTCCGTCTTGGAAAAAATTCTCAAATTTGGGGCCATTAAGCTTCTACCGATCAAACCACATACTAGGTTTTGATCCATCTCACCCTTTGCCTGCATGGTACAAGGAAACTAATTACTTTGTAATCATCATCGTGTAAGAGGTCACAGTGATGGCAATTGTATAACATTTAAAAACATTGTCCAAGAGATGTTACATAGCGGTGAGCTTGTTTTAGATAATCCTAATGCACCAGCCAACCAAAACCTTCACATTTTTAGGAAGCCATTCCCCAACCAAAATCACACGTCAAAACCAACTGGTGAATCCTCTAACATGCAAGCATATGAGGTTCATGCCATTTTTGATATTTCCACTCAGTTACCCATCATCCCCTTTGTTGAACATATACTAACATGAACTCCTTTACCCACAGAGGAGTTTGTTCCATTTACTCCTCTACCTACGGATGAGTCCCTCACACCTAGATATTTGTTTATAGAGGAACCCATTGTATCCATTCCCCTTCTCTCCAAATAACCCACCGCATCTATTCCTCTACCCATGGAGGAGCCGAGCGCATCACCACTCACACTTATCAATGAAGTTGTTTCACCTAGTTCCCCACCCAAAGAGGAGTCTGTTTTGCCTGCTTCTCAAATCAAAGGGAGCCTAGCCCATTCGACCCTGTTACCCAAGGAAGAACCCATGGAACATGTTTTCGTCATCCCCTCCACCCATAGAGGATCCATTCATACCCTTCCTACCTATAAGTGACACTTCTCCCAGGACCTTCCAGGATCCTGTTGATCTCCTCGCATCACTTTTACCTATTGAGGAGGAGGTGTTGGGCCTCGAAATATTGAATAAGTCCCCAAAGGTACGTGAGCACACAAAAAAGGGTTTTAGAAGGTTTTTGTAGAAACCATGGTGCACACACAAGACAAAACAAAGGGTCTTAGGACTTAGCCATATTCAACATTCCAAGAAGCACACGAGGAAAGCGTGACTCACCAAGAATGCGGAGTGGATAAGGTGCCATCTTGGTGACTTGGTGACCAAGAAAGGAATATTCCACACAATGGAAGGATCCAGAAAGACATCATTGTAAAAAGTGGAGATCCTAGATGAGAATAATAATGCTCCATTAGAGGACCACCTTAACACTTGGTGACCGATCTGCTACTTCAAGAAGGCATGGTGGTGGGTGATAAACCTATATATATAGAGATGCTCGGGTAGAAGAAAAGGGGGGACCGAGGACAAAGAACTAGGTACTAAGGACTCATAGAGAGAATGAAAGGTGAAGCTCTGCAGAACTAGTAGGAGGTTCCGTAGGGTCAGTTACCATTAGAGGGTTATAGGAATGGTATAATACCAAGGGATGTGTCGTGACAATTTTTGTAATATGGGAAGCATATCTAGGGTTTCTAATACATGAATCTTGTCTGCATTAATACATTGGACTGTTATGGCCCTTTTTGAATGTAATGTGGTTACTGAACTATGATCAATATGAATATATGGTTATGTTCTAAATACATATTGTTCATGGGTGTAAACCCTAGTGCATTTTCTTTATATTATGAATCAGATATGTTATTTATATGATGTTTCTCTTGTTATCTGAATGGGTGTATTGATATAATAACTCATCCTAGGCTCTCAGAATGAATGCACAGTAATTTTAACATTTTCATCTAATTTTGTGTCCATAAGAAATGTATTCTCACAAAACTCACATAAAGGAGGGGCTCGGTGCCCACACGTGCCTCGGGTGAGCACCCAACGCCCGTTGGGTGATAGGTCGGTGTGGATGGGATTAGAAGGTTATTTAAGGACATAAAAATGACTACATGAGGTAAAGACTTTTCTTGTGTCCCTTAACTTGGAATTTTGGATGGGTGTCACAACATGTTCATCATTTTTTGAGCCAAAGCATTTCTCACAATTGGCTAGCCACTTAGATTATGTCGATAATTCCGTGCTTTTGGGATGCCTTCGGCTCCTTTCCCCACTCAATGGAAAATATTATCTTCTGATACTTCCATGATTTATCCAAAGGTGTCTAAGACAACCAAAACTATCTTACCTATACCAATTTTAATCACCTCTTCTTCATCACCTTTACCCACATCTAAACCATTATCATCAACCAAGCCATTTCTTATGCCAAAACCCTACCGACATCCATACCTTCATCCATATCTAAACCCATCACCACTTTGGGAGTCATGCCGACATCAAGCTTAGTCCATCCTCCTGTCAAACTAGATTTAGCCACACCCTTGCAAACTGTCGCAAAGATTGTTCCCTCACCTAAGAGAAAAACCTAACCTTTTAGGCCGCATACATTAGCTTCACCCACTACTCCACTCTCCGCCTTCACCATTGTCATCTATCCTCAACCATCAACTCGATCAACTTTGACCAAAAATATTTCACCCTAGGTAAACCAAAAACACATCAACCCACCTCCTCATCATGATCACCTGTCTCTCCTAAACCACCTACATTACCTGTGCTCTCATTGTTACCTAGGCCCTTGCTACCTCTTGTATCTACACCTTTACCAATACCCTCATTATTACCCCTACCAATCCCTTCCACATTTCCCTTCACTACTATCTTTACCGCACCTCCATTATCACCTTGGTTAACCCATCCCCTTCCACCATCTACCTTCCCTTCTTCATCACACACTTCTTCTACACCTTTACCCAAGAAGGCTCAAACCAAGCCCAATACTCCTCTACCTTCCAAAAGGGTAGGGAAGCCTACACTGCCTCCCACAACCAGCTCATTAACTACACCTTTACCCAAGAAGGTGCAACCTAAAACTAAAACCATATCATCTACCAAACAAGAGGCCAAACTTACTCACACACCCATTCCACCATCCAAAACTACTCTCATTTCACATTGCGATCCGTGAGAAGGATCTTACACCAACATCATGGCTAACCTTTTGGAAACCTCTGTCATCAAATTGTCACCTCTTAGGCCTTTTGACCAAATCAAACCCAAACTAGAAGGGTTTAATGACACAAAATTTGTGCTTATCATCGTGTGCCAAGGCATGATGTAGAAAACTGTAAGGCTCTCAATACTATTCTTCTTCATCTATGTCTTCCCGAAGATAAATTTTACGATGATGATATTTTAGACAAGGACCCCATCCCACCTTCACCTATTACCATACAACCTAACCCCATACTTAGTCAGCAACCTCCATCTCCACTTCTAGCACCCTTTTACCCTCCTCCACAATTTGAGATCAACATGGTATACATTAGTGAACTAGCCAAAACCCCTCCGAATTGAATGTGTGCCCAAATTATTTCACAAGAGCTTGTTCCTTCTTCATTCTTTTTCCCATCATGTCATTACACCTTTCACAACACACTTTCTCCATCACCAATTCTTCCTCAAATTAATATGATTCGAGTTGATACTGTGCAAAGAATGAAAAATAAAAAAGAATACGAGTATTTCATCAAATAACACCATTACTCCGACTCTATTTGCACCTGCACCTAAAATCACCATTCATGGACCTACATACCCCATTTCAGATGGAGTTTCCCATTGTACAATGATAAAGAAATTAGCGCAGTCACCTCTAAAGATGTCATTATATGATCTCATCCAAACCTTTGAATCTCATTGCTGGCTCTCCTCGTGATCCTACAAACCATCAAGGTACTACCCAATGAACCTTCACCGTCAATGCCATATTCACCCCTCACCACGTAGCTACACTTACCACTTCACCTAAAACTTCTCTCCGCACTACCACTCATCAAGTTTCCACTGTTAGTTTCTCTGACTTGAAAATTTCTCCTTTTCATTCAGATGATCCCAAGCCAAATCTCTTCATCTCTGTTCACATTTATGATACTCATGTTTGATGAGTTATGATTGATGGGGGCACAAGTATCAATATCATTTCCTCACATGTGTACAAGAAAATGTGCATACCTACTAATTGCATGTATAATAAAATGGTTATGTTACACTCATTTAATGATGCCATCACATCCACTGTTGACACAACCATCTTTCATATCCACATTGGTCCTCACATTCTTCCCGAAATCTTCTATGTTCTTGAGGGGAATTCCAATATAACATGTTACTTAGCTGACCTTGGATTCATGCCATGCGTTGTGTACCTTCAACACTTCACCGCTGCATTAAATTCAAGTATGAAGGACACTCATATACCATTCTATAGAGCCTTCCCCTTCAAGACTTGTAACATGTTATATAACCCAAATGATGTCTTGATTCTATTCAAGGTATCTTCCGCTACTAATACTTCTTCCGATGTCGTTTCCTATTCCATGGAAGGCTCACCTACTTCTATTACGACACCTAATAGTTTAGCCACACCTACTACCACCATTGGCCCATCCATTCCTACTACTACTATTGATTCTAAAGCTAATCCACCACTATCTTCCAAGCTTTGAATAGTTCATCTATCTCAACTTCCCAAGTCCCAACTTCTGATCCCTTAGTAGATGTTTTTCAATGTATTTCCTTGGGGGAATATCGCCTCTATAATGTCAATACTTTCCTTACTCCTCAAGAGTATGGTAGCCTACACCAACATCCATATTATGACCAACATATAAGAGAAGTAATTTCATATGGTCCTCCTCATCTCCACACCAATCTGACATATGGGGGACTAGATGTCACTTCTTATTCACTTGAACCAACTATCCACAACACACCCCTTTTCATCTAATTTTAGACACCTCACTAACCACCGTTTCACCCATACCTTTCTCCATCATTGTTCTTGGAAGGGATTTGGATTTGGTATTTATGAACAAGGTCATCACATAGTTATACCCTACACAATCCACAAACATAAAGATCGTAGTAGTATCGGATTTGTTACACTACTAATTCCAAAGAAAACTTATGTTCACCTCACAAAATAAAAGAAACCTTCACTACCTTCCTCACCTAGTATACCATCTTCTACACCATCTTCACCTATCACCCTACTTTCCCCGATGGAGTCTATGGATCCAAAATCCATTACTCCTAGGTTTTTTTAGTAAACACAATTTCCTTAGACCTCTCGACTTATCATCATGATGGTGAGGCTCCTTCTTCCATTCCACTCCTTTATCCTGACATGTTAGAAGATGACACACTGTCTATCAATGTGGTTCAATGTCAAGATGAGGATTCTCTACTTACCTATCTTGGTGTAGAGAATTCCTACATTCATAGGCCATTACGATTTGAGAAAGAAACCATGTTGAATAAATCAACCATAGAGATCAACATTCACACTCAGGATGACCCCACATTCTCAATATTGGCCAATCATTATATCCTGCTTCACACTCGGGATGACCATTGACCTTAACATCACTTTCCCTAAGGATGATTTTCCTTTACCCATCATTGACCAACTTGTTTATCTAATGACAGGTCATGAGATGTTATCTCTCATGGATGGATTCTCGTTATAATTAGATATTACTCACACCAGAAGATCAACATAAAACTACCTTCATTACCCCTTGGGGAACCTTTTATTATCGGGTCACACCCTTTGGGTTGAAAAATGCTGGTGCCACTTATCAGCACGTGTAATGACCTATATCTTCCATGATATTATGCATAACATACTAGAAGATTATGTCGACGACCTTTTGGGTAAATCCAAAGTCATGTTGAACATCTTCATGTTCTTAAAATTATCTTCAATTGCCTCATCAAATATCACGTTCACCTTCAATTGAAGAAGTTCATATTTGTGGTTCTCTTTAGAAATCTCCTTGGTTTCATTATTTCTCTGCGTGGCATTGAAGTCAATCCTGCTAAAATCAAGGCCATACTCAAAATGCCGCCACCTACTAATCTTCACCAGTTACGTAGTTTGCAAGGAAAGTTACAATCTATTTGACGTTTTATTTCCCAACTCGTAAGATCCATGTCATCCTTTTCATCATCTTCTTAAAAGGATGTTTCCTTCACATGGGATGAAGAGTGTCACAAAGATTTTGAAGCATTGAAAGAATATCTTCTTCAACCACCTGTGCTCATTCCACCTCAAGATGACAAACCTTTCTACCTCTACATCTCTCATTGACCATTCCTTGGGGGCCATGCTCACTCATCATGATGAGCAACATAAGGAACAAGCGGTTTACTACATAAGTTGTACACTTTTAGTCTATGAGACTAGATATACTCACATAAAAAATTTAACTTTTCTTTAGTCTTTGTCACCACCAAGCTTCACCACTACCTACTCAACCACAAAACCTTCATTGTCACTAATACCGACCCTTTGCATTACATGTACACTAAGCATTTTCAACACTAATGCACCTCTCGCTGGCTCATGCTTCTCGTTGACTTAGACCTAGAATTTATTCATCAAAAGTCTATCAAAGGACAAGATATTACTAACCAACTTGCAGATGCGCCGCTCCTTGGACATCAATCTTCCAACTTCGAATTCCCAGATGAATCTATTGCTACTCTCTCCCTTGATGATTCACCCAAGGAAACTATTATTTACCAAATGACCTTATTCTTTGACGGTTCCAAATGTCAACATGGGGGTGGTGCGGAGTCATCTCATTCCTCTTGATGGTGAACCCATGCCTTTTCATTCAAACTTGACTTTGACTATACCAACAACATGGCTGAATATGAGGCCCTTGTATTAGGTCTCCAAACTACCATTTCCTTAGATGTTACATCCATTAACATCTTTAGTGACTCACAACTAGTAGTGAACCAAGTCAATGGTGTCTATCAATGTCGTAATGAGATCCTACAAAATTACAAGCATCATGTCGACCTACTTTTGACCACATTTGATCACTACCACCTTCAAACTACACCTCACTCCACTAACAAATTTATGGATACCATGGCTTGCCTTGCCTCACAAATACCTACTTTGCCTGCCGATTCACAAATATTTGTCACAATACAATGATTGCAATCTCCTTCTTATATTACCTATGGAGTAAATTTTGTGGGACGTATCGAAACCAACTCATGTGACATTTGGTATAAGCAATACACTGATTACCTCTCCTTTTCAATCATACCTTCAGACCTCACTCGCAATGGTCGATGAGATTTTCTTCAAAAAGTCTCCCATTACGTCATCATGGGAGGTCTCCTTTATAAACATGGATTTGATGGTATCCTACTTCGATGCCTCACTAGTTCCGAAATCCCATACACCATAAAGGAAATCCATGATGGAATTTGTGGTGGTCATTTTAGTGGCCTCACTATCACTAAATGTATCCTTCACCTCAGCTATTATTGGCCCACCCTAAATCAGGATTGTTGTGAATATGTTAAACGTTGTGTGAAATGTCAACAATATGCTAACCTTCATCATACCCCTAGCCATGCCTTACAGGTTGCTAGAGATCTTTGGCCTTTCTCTCAATGGGGTTTGGATCTTGTAGGTGAGATTAACCCTCATTCCTCTCAACGTCACCAATGGATCATCACCACAACTAAATACTATACTAAATGGGTGGAAGCCTCACCTCTCATTTCTACAAAATTTGAGAAAATTTATGAGTTCATCAACCATCACATCATTTTTCACTTTGGTGTTCC
This sequence comes from Taxus wallichiana var. yunnanensis, assembly GCA_018340775.1. NCBI lineage: Eukaryota > Viridiplantae > Streptophyta > Pinopsida > Cupressales > Taxaceae > Taxus > Taxus wallichiana. Next base: position 604,886,560 of record CM031234.1, read on the forward strand.
TCATCGTCTCATCACTGACAATGGAAAACAATTTAAAAACAAAACCCTACAAAAATTGTGTGATACCTTTGGAATTCAACTCAGTTTTTCTTCACCTTACTACCCATAAACCAATGGCTAGGCTGAATCAACTAACAAAACTCGTAACAAAATTCTTATGAAAGTAGTCAATGATACTTGGTAGGGATTGACACACACACATTCCTTTTGCCTTATGGGATTATCGCACTAGTATTCATACTTCCACCATGGCTACAACTTTTTTATTTTGTCTATGGTACAGAGGCAGTCTTTCCTCTCGAAGTCCAAATTCCATCTCTTCACATATCACTCAAAGACATGCTCAATGATGACAATTTTCACCAAGAATGTTTGGATTTACTTGATCTTTTGGATGAACTCTACTTAAATGATCTCAATCACCTTCAAATTTACCAAAAATGTATCAAATGGGCCTATGAAAAATGTATCCATGAATGAACCTTCAAGGTCGGTGATCTTGTCCTAAAGGAAAATCAACACATAACCAAATCAGAGAAAAGTAAATGGGGAAAATTTTCTCCTAATTGGCTTGGACCCTACATTGTTACCCACACCTATGGATCCGGTGCTTATCGTTTATCTTCACTTAAAGGTAAGCCCAAACTTGAGCATCTTAATGCCTTGCATCTTCGAATGTTCTACTATTGAATAGAGTACTACATCACTTTATGTCACGTATACCTCATCCCTTGAGAAAACATTTTCCTCCATCTACCTTATTTTAAGCACCAACGATTAAACTAGAATTGTGTGATTATCCATCACCATTTCGACCTTGTCTTAAACATGAGTACCATGGCACTACTCATGGCATGATTCTCATGGAAAATTTTCATTCCTTTCAGGATGGAATCCCATGGTCATTCGTCTCTTAGAATCCCCCTTTCATAGCTAACTTGTTCATGCTATGGTTTTCCCTCATAAAAGAGGCCTACACTCCTTTCTAGACTTTTCCATGACTTCAAGTCCAAAAAAACAACAAAGAGAAAGAAAGACAAAGACTAAAACCAAATATAGGATAAGTGAACATACAAATCCTCGAGTCAAACTTCCTATAAAAGGAATGATAACCAGATCGTACCAAGTCAAGAACACATATACTAATCAAACACCATGATCAATAAGATGAAATCAATTCACCAAAATAACTTTACATAAAACTTTGTAAACAAATGAGAAACAATATCATATATTATTATGGAACTCAATGAAATACAATGAGAATGGGCCTTACTTATATAGGAAAGGAATAACAATCTAAGAACTAGTCAAGGTCATAGATCAAGCCATAAATCAAGGAAAGAATTAGTCATAAAATAACTAGTCAAGACCATAGATTTAGGAGACAACTAGACATCAAGGATCTAGTCAATACTATAGATCAAGGAAATAACTAGTCAATACCATAGATATGGGAAATAACTATACCTAAAAACTAGATAATATCCCCTAATATCTAAAATATAAAATAAATATCCACACACATAACTAGGTGAGGATAAATACAATAAAGGTAAATAAATTACCTAGGTGAACATGAGCTAAGGTAAATACCTACTCTAACATAGAGAAAATAGATGAAATCCTAAACAAATGGACATCTATGTTTCTTTCTCACTACTATAAATAGATTGCTCCCTTAAAGGAAAACTATAAAAATATGACCTAAATAAATTATCTTTGAAGCTTCCCGCATCGATCAACTTCACGAAGACCTCAAGAGAAACTTAAAATATCCCATTATAGACTTCCGCATCGATTAGTCTATATAGTAAAAACAACAAAAAAGAGAAAAGTTAAGAAAATAACGCTTTTAGTCATGGACTAGCCTAGTTGGGTTTTGGGTATCTTACAGAGAGGGCATAATGCCCCCCAATAAGGTTACACTACAAAAACCTTTCCCCCTTTCCTACCTTTTCTAATATTCCTAAAACCACTCAAGGGACATAGCATGTATTTTACATTTTGTGATCACGTAACTTCTTTCACCTATAGACATTTCATACCTATGCATCTACAGTATTATGTTCAAATAAGTCTATGGGTTAACACTTAGGGTTCTTGCCACTTCTGGGAAAATCATCCCTTTCGCCTTCTCATCTTTTTACGGGTTGATCTTTTTGACAAGACAGCCTATCAACATCAACACTATCTATGCACACATTTTTATATACCTAAAACCAAGCCTCATTCACCTTACCTATTACCTATTCGACATTTCATCATTGTCCTACCTTACCAACCTAATTACCCAATTCACCTATTCATTTCACTAACCCCATCTTATTCTTCCCTGGTTTAAGGGAGAACTACATCGGCCGAGGCCCCTTTCATAAGGGCTATGTAGGCAACACTCTTAGGGCATGGGGCCCTTTGAGGTTAGCTCCCACTCTTTTCCTAAACTTTATGATTTCATAAATCATACACATTATTCATTTTGTTTCCATAGAATCAATAATTTGGAAATTAAAATCACCCTCACCTTTCAATCACATCATGTCTGTGATAAGAGAAAACACTTAACAACTCACACATAGAGTCCGCGTGGGAGAGCAGTGCAATATTCAAAGGTATGGAAGGATAGGAATAACTGGGTTTTGCAGTATCTTCAGATTCGGGACTTAGCCATTTTGGAGCATGAAGTCTATTTTTAGGAGATGGCGTGCGGAGCACACAAACAACACCGAGACTTCATGCCACGCATTATCTATCTTTAGAGGATTGGATCAAAGTGCTTTTGCATGGAGGTGATCCAAGAATAGATTTAGCACCTCAATTAACTATAAGAGATCTATAGATCGCACACTTGCATGTGTGGCTATGTTTATAAATGGTGCATGGCTATTATTAGCATGTGACCTATTTCTCGGAGTAGTTAAGCGGTGAAGGGAAATTCTCTTCCTATATATAGAGTCAAATTACTTAGTTAGGAGAGATGGAGATAGAGATGGAGATATAGATGTAGATGTCGATAGATATAGATGTGTGTATGTTTATAATTGTATTAGATCCATGTGCGCGTGATTACTTGTTATTGTATGAAGCTTTTTTCCACTTGATTAATATATGAAGGATATCATCCCATAGTATTATTTTGTGTTTTTGACATTGCATGTTATTGATTTAGTGATGATTAACACTTAAGTATTTTCGCCATAGATTTGGTTCTCATATACACCAATGATGGATTATTATAAGTATATATTTTGTTACTTCATCACTAACAACCTAAAACCCTAAAGAGGGACCTCACCAAGTTCCAAAATGTTCTTACACATTTTGTGGCTAATTCCCATTCTTCCCTCTCTTGTGCCTCCCTATAATTTTTTTCTTTTCAACTCAAGACCTTAAATGGCACCATTGGATAGAGATTTTTCTCATTTCAGAAAGGTATTGTTTTCCTCCTAACTCCATGTATTTTTGAAGTTATGGCTCATGAGATTTTGTGGGAAATTTTCCCAAAAGCCCGAGCCCGATAAGAGGCCATGTGTCCTAGAGTGGCTAGGTGGAGGTAAACTTGAAATTTTTACCAAGTGTTTGGAAAAATTTTAGAAGGAATTTTTCACCCCGGGCCCGCCCGATGAATTGAATCATGCCACGTGTCCAAGGGGAGGAAATTAGGAAAATTTCCTAAGTGTTTGCAACCAAAAAAATCAGCGCTACCCGCACCCATTCATTTGTCCTCAGCCAAGGAGTGGCATAGAGATGAAATTAAAAATTTGGTGAAGTGTTTGGTGAGGGTGCAAAGTTAATTTTTAGCCCGTAAGGTCCACATCCAATGGCCTCATACCATGTGTCCAAAGACCAGTGAGACCACGGAGGGAGACTTAAAATTTTGGTGAAATGTTTTGGCGAGAGGAAAGGAGAAATATTGGCTCACACATAGCCAGTCAAATCGGAGCCACGTGTCCAAGGGGCATCGGAGTACAGAGTGGCGGGGAAAGTTGGGATTTTTTCCCAAAGCAAAGTCGAAGGAAAATTTCAAAGGAAAAAGTCCGCCCCTAAATGCGAGCCAATGGGATCTTGCCACGTGTCTAGTGGCGGTAAAAAATGCAAGACAAGCCCGGGAGAAAATCAAAAGGGAAAATCCTACTTCCAATAGGGTTATGCCATGTGTCTAGCTCAGGGAAAATGGTCAACAGAGATGGAAAATTTAAGAGAAGATGCCCACAATGAATCATATTCACACGTGTCCTCGTGCCATCGGCCGTGAGAATTTTTAGATAATTTTCTAATGGCCAAAACGGTGAAAAATCAAGCGTAGAAGGCCCGCATCCAATCGAATGTGCCACATTTTGTATGAATATTTTTGTGACATTTTCCCAAATGCAAAAAGTGGGAAAATTTCAAATTTTTGGCCTGCCAAGACGTTTTGGCCTGTTTTGCCTAAATTTTCAAACGACCGAACTTTCGATCCAAAGCTCATTTTTTCACGTTCTTTATATCAACAAAAGCTGGTGAAATTATCTACATGATTATGGGATAAATTTTGTATTTTGATGGAGTTTGGAGAGAGAAAATTGAAAAACTCCTCTCGACGTGATAATCAATGAAATGATGTTTTAACCACCATTTTTAATGAAGAATGGCTCGCATTCTCTCCCAACATGGTGAAAAATGTTAGGGAATGGACTTGTAAGGATGCCCACATTGTTTTATTGCATTTTTGTCGGGAGAAGCTCCTCTCATGTTTTCCCATGTTTCTCACTCCAGATGTTTGTAAAAGCCGCTTTGTCTCATTTTTGAAGTGGTTGGACATTTTTCACGTATCCATGCTCCCTTTTCACCTTGAAAAGTGATTTTGTGGAATATCGAGACCTCTTCAAGACCGTAACATGTTTTCTACTATGTTGTAATGCATGTATTTTTATATTGAAATGACAATGGCTCATAATGAGTTTCAATCCTCTGTTTGTGTTGTTTACTTCATTTCTAACCTTTCATTACATTTTATCAGTTTGTGCATGATGTTTTGTTACATTTCTATGATCTGTGTCAATTTTCATAAGTAAAGAATGTTCACCACTCCTTTGGTATCACCTCTTAGTCTTAGTTTTATTTCTTTTGCATTCTCTATCTCTGTCCCTTGAATTTAGAGTGGATTTTGAGTTTAAACCTCTACAACTGCAAGTAATATATATCTTTGAGGAACCAGACCTTAACTTCTTTTCATTTTTACAAGTCCCACACTTGGGGAAAATATTCATGTTGTGCAATCACTGGATGTCCAAAATGTCAAACTAAAATATGATCAACATCCAGGGGGACCTAGTACCTTTGCAAACTTTGGGTGAGTGATTAGCCTATGTTGAGTGATGTGTTAGTGTGTCTAGGTATATCTGAATTCTAGGCCACATTATTGGTTTTGTTGTTATAGAGACCTCTTTTTCAGCTTGTTCCCGGATGGTTCATGATGAAGACATATCGGTTAACTTTGGAAAGCGTTGAAGAATTGATACGTGATCTAGAGGAAGAATACGACCAAGGTTTAGCACTGGATCCAGATTTAACACACACATTTGGGTAGAGAATAATTTGTATGACAGTTTGTACGAGAGCTTCTTTTTATCTTTCCAAAGAGAGCTAGATGAGTGGCTGACTACATATGCATCTAAATGGAATTGAGATATCGCACGCTAGTTTGACGCAGGAATAATTCCAAACCTTGTATGATGTTGACTTAATCTGGACTCATGCACTGGATACATGGTTTTGTGGTGTTCTAAATAGCTATATTCTGGAGTATTCAATATCGACATATTCATGCCCGGAGGTAGCTGAGTTCTAGTTCTTACGGTATCCTAGAGGGACATATTTGTAAGGTATTCCACTGCGATCAAGATATTGATAGTAACGTTAAACTTGGAAGATAAACCTATGGATAACTAAACCCCACCACGCATGGGGGAAGGAATAGGATGGGTGAAATATGGTAGACCTAAAAGCAACAAGGCGAGAGGAAGAGAGGTAGTTGAAGTATGATGAGGTTCGTGAGAGGGATTTATGGAAGTAACAAGAGATTACATAATGGATGGTGTTGAGGAGTGAGATGGCTCGTGAAGGATTTGAAGCTTGTGAAGAAGACATGGAGATAAAGCATCAAGAACTCCCCCATATAGGAAAGCATGATAGGGAACCCTCCTCGGCCTCACATGGAAGTGTGCTACAGCAGATATGACCTGGCCACGGGCGTGCATCTGAACCTACCTGATAACCTCGCCCTTGCACTTGGTTTTCCAATATCTAGTACAACAAGTGGACAACACTTTCATTTAGGAAGTAAGAGATTAGAAGTAAGTCAGAAAGTCATTACATCAATGGAAGGACAAACAAATTCATTATTATTTAGGGGAACATTTTTAGGTGTGTCATCTACATAGAACGTAAGCACGTAGCACATTGGATTCACCTCTGGAAGTGGAACTACTTCACAGACTATAGTGGTTCAATATAGTACTACTGTCGGAGCATAGGGGAGCACATCTATAGGCCTTATTCCAACTATAGTTGGGGGATCAGGAGGTATAGGTGGTTCTAATTCCGGTGGTTCTAATGGTTCTAGAGGTAGAGGAAATACAAGAGGTTCTGGATCGGGTGGATAAGGCCCACAACAACCTTAGAATATTTATATGGATATGTCCCTTCATCTCCCGGAGTATAGAGGTAGCTAAGATGATGTTGAACATGTGCATATGTGTGAGATCTTGTGGTGTGAAAGGTATCATGGCTTCTAAGTGCAAGGCAAGTCAATTTACAACCACGTTGTAGGACGTACACACAACTGGTATAGGAAGTTTGACCCTAATCAAACTTGTGTTGATTATGCAGCATTAAAGGATGCTTTCTTAAAGGAGTTCTATATCCCAGAGTTTGAGAAGAAGAGTATAATCATGCTTAAAACATCAAACAAGAAACTACCGAGAGTGTACTTGATTATGATGCTTGTTTTAAGAAACTTCTGTCTAAATTGTCTTATGACATTCACGCCAGCCAACATGCACAATGGTTTGTTGGAGGATTAATTACACCATTTCAAAGGCACTTTGTCACATAACACATATACTTATCCGTGCAAAGAATTGGAAGAAAATTTGTGGGCTAAGGCAGTTGGGAGAATTGACACTGGAGTTAGCCCATTCTTAGAGGCCCAAATAATGGCTATGGTGAAGCAGTTAGAGAAACTATCAGCAAATTCAGCACATGAGATGTGCTCAGGGATCTGGTGTATAGATTGTGAAGTGGAAGGTCATACCAAGGATAGTTTCCCTCGCAGTTCCATACATTGATTGTGGTTATACTATGAGATATTCCATTTGAATCATGATGTTAGCCACTTGTCCTTTCTTGCAACGTGCGATAAGAAATAATGTATCTTCTTTTTGTAAAACCTATCACCACGACCCATGATATCAAGAATGTAGATTGATTGGCTAGATCCATGATGCCATTGACATTGGATTATGATAAACAAGTGTGGTGGATAATTCTAAAGGAAAACAAGCATCAGATCAAGATTATAATCAAACGTGATATGATGGCAAGAATGATGGGCAAATTTAAGGAGGTCGTGGAAGAGGACGGGGATATCGAGGTGGATATGGAGGATGAGGCCGAGGTGGAGGAAGAGGTAAGTTCCCTCATGGAACATGTTATACATGGATCACCTGACCACTATAGGTGTGAATGCCACAGAATATCTCCTATTCATTTTGTGGAAAGGGACATAGTTATGAGGAGTGTCCGGACTTGTATGAGCATCTCAGTAAGTAGCACAAACAAGAGAACAAAGGTGTAGGGATGGTTAGGATCAACATGCGTGGTAGAGAATTAGTGGATGCCCAAGTTAACACCAGAACCCAAGGCAGTAATAGTGAAGATTACCACATGAGCTGAAGTGGCACACAAAAGAGGCATTGCACCAAAAGCCAACAATCACTAGGAGGAGGTTTTGCATGCTAGGTATCCAGATCCAACTCATCAGAAGGAATTCTATCAAGAGACCATGGAGGTTCTCAGGAATCTTCAGGGTGAGATATAGTGTTTAAAAGAGCAATCTAGGAAAATGGAGCATAAGAAGGAGACATAAAATGCCCCTTTTGATATTGATGACATCAGAGAGGTATGTAGAATGTTGTGCTAGGAGAATATTATTCCTTTATTAGGAAATTGGTTGAAGGGGAATACTCCGCACGTGGGAACTGAGACTGATGAAAAATACTCCATGAAAATATTCCTCCTGATAGTATTGATTATGACAAGGAGATCACTTTGAATGTTGTTGTGGATGGTTGGTTGTTGAGAAACATCTTGATTGATACAGGTGTAGAAGTGAATGTACTTACATTGGATGCATGGGTACAAATGGGGAGACCTCCATTGCAGCCATCATCTAATGTATTTTTATGGAAAAAGGACCAAGGCTACTCCCATATGAGTTCTGAAATATACATCTATAATAATACAAGGGGCTAAGTTCACTGGGGACTTTGAGGTACTGGAACTCACTGGAAGCAGACAGTTTCCCAACTTTACTTGGGTGCCCTTGGTGTTATGCAAACAATGTTGATTTGAGATTTAACAAGGGGTATATTAGCTTTGAGAACAAGGAAGAAAGGGTTATAATACCTTTGATAGATGGGAAGTCCACTCCTTATGTTAAGCCTCTAAGTGAGGAGGATTTGAATAGAATTTATGTACGCGCTATTCGGACCTAGAGGTCAATGAGCCATCAAAGGAAGGAATTTTGCAGTGGGAATATTCTTAGTCTCTAGAGTGATACTACAAGTATTTCTTGTGATAATTGGGCTCACGGTACTTATGAACTAGTGGGGCACGAGGTGAAGTGTGTGGTTTCTTGTAAGAAGGGTTTTCACTCTGTCAGATGTATAGGTCGCTCAGTACCCTGGTATACTGGAGCCAGAAGATCTGACTATATTTTTACAAGCCATGGAGGTAAAATGGACAGACCAGGTTAAAATAAGAGATATGTTAGCATATACCTTATGTGGGATGGTAGCATTGGTGGGTAGTTCACAGAGATAATATTATGGAATGGAAGGAGATTGGAACCACCTTATCTACTAGGTTTTTAAGGAACAATGCACCTACACATATTTGCACTTATAATGGTGATCAACCTATTCAACATCATATCCAATAGTGTGAGAGACTCTAGACAATAGGGCAGGAAGCATTACCACCTTCACTTTGGGTGCATCAAATATATTCCACTCTATGGATGTGCGTGCGTTTGGTATATATATGTTGAACTACATAGAGAAACTGGAAATTGGTAGGATTTGACTATAAGGATGATCCAAACTTTTGACTACTTCTCGACCAAACCACCAGTGGACAAGGCATTGAGCTTTCTTAACTATAACTATGGGAGATAGTGGGAAAGCGGAGGAGCTTATTTAAGAATTATTTGGTGAGACAGAGACAGGAGCATGTTTTGAAGAAGAAGAAGATGACTCCATATTACTTGAATGCACTTGCCTTGAGAAAGAGAAAGGGAAGATGGTTTACATAATTGATGATGAGGAAGTTGAGAACTTGGATGTTGATCATTCACATGGAGCACGTGAGGTCTTAGATAGTGCAGATGTAGATACGCACACATATCATGAACCCATGAAGACAAAGAAGGTCAACATTGGAATGGAGACTGAACCTAAGGAGGCCATTATTGGGGATTATTGGTCGACTCCAAGATTGCAAAAATCATTGAGTTACTCAGGGATTATCAGGACTTATTCCCTCGAGGGTATCATGAACTTAAAGGCATGCATAAATCACTTGGAGAAATGAAGATAAAGCTTAAGGAAGGTGTGTGCCCTGTTAGAAAGAGACCTTATCGAATGAATCCCAATTTGCATGAGAAAGTAAAGGAAGAGATTGATAAGATGTTGAAATATGGAATCATTCGACCCTTGGATGAGTCAGAATGGGTTAGTCCTATGGTGATAAGTATCAAGAAGGATGGTAGGATTCAAATTTGTGTAGATTATAGGGAGTTGAATGCAACATGTGTTATAGATCCTTTTCCTACGCCTTTCACAGAAGAGATATTAGAAGGAGTGGTGGGCACGAGATATATTCATTTACAGATGGGTTCTCAGGGTATCATTAGGTTAGGATTGCTCAAGAAGATCAAGAAAAGAAAACCTTTACTACTAAATGGGGTAGTTTTTCCTATACTGTGATGCCTTTTGGATTGAAAAACACACTGTTGTATTCTCACGGATAGTTGTTCAAGCATTCAAGGATTTTATTCACAACTTCTTGTAGGTCTATCTAGATGATTGGACAGTATATGGGCTTATTAAAGATCATTGTGACAATTACACTTAATGTTTGAAAGATGCAGACAATTGAGTATCTCGTTGAATATCAAGAAGTGCATATTTTCCACACCTTTTGGAATACTATTAGGGCACATAATCTGTAAGGAAGGGTTGTTGGTTGATCCAGCTAAAGTTGCAATCATTTTAGGCCTGAAAGCACCTATCAGTCAAAGTGAGGTGCACGGATTTTTGGGTCACACATAGGATATTATAGAAATTTCATCAAAGGGTATGCCAAATTTGCCACACCTTTGGAAGAGTTACTCAAGGGGAAAGGTACATTCTATTAGGGAGAATCACAACAACGCACGTTTGAGATATCGAAGGAGAAAATTACTACACACCTATCTTGTGTTTTCCTTCATGGGATAAACCTTTTCATGTACATGTGGATGCCTCTGGCATGGCCATTGGCACTATGTTAGCTCAACCTAGAGAAGGTATAGTAGATCATCCCATTTGTTTTTCTAGTAGAAAGATGACCCTTTTGAAAAAACATTATACAACTACAGAACATGAAGCTTTGTCTATGATATATACATTGCACAAGTTCAGACAGTATCTGTTAGCCACACCATTTGTGTTTTATAGAGATAAAAATGTCTTTAAAGTATTTTGTGAACAATCCCATCTTACAGGGGCATATGTAGATGGATACTCTTATTCCAAGAGTTTGACTTTACAATTGTGGTGAAACTAGGGAAAAGTAATTCTAGACCAGACCACTTATCTAGAATTCAATCAGGTGAAGAAGCACAAACAATAGAAGAGACCATGCCTGATGCACAATTGTATAGGTTACAATGCACACCATCAAAATTAGAGGACATTGTTGTCTTTTTAAGGACTGGTATCACACCATAAGGCATGAAGGCTTTGGAAAAGAAACAACTTGTTATATGCGCGGCACCATTCATGTTGATCAGTGGTGACCTATACAAGTTAGGTAGAGATGAAGTGTTACACTATTGTGTATTAGAGCATGAACGCAAGGATATAATGGAGGAAGCACATGGTGGTATTGTAGGTGGCCACTATGTAGGTGATGCTACTGTGAAAGATCTTACTTGCTTGGTTTATGGTGGGAAACATTGTATAAGGATTGTAAAGAGTATTGCAAGGCATGTGACCATTATCAGCATCTAGGTAGACCAGGACAGAGGGATGAGATGCCTTTAAGACCGATTACAAGTGTAGAACCATTTGAGAAATGGGATATTGACTTTGTAGGACCTATTTCACTAGCCACGCGTAGGACTGGATCATGTTATATCATTACTTGCACATATTATCTTACAAGATGGGAAGAAGCAGTGCCTACGAAGGACTGTACAATAGCTACAACAGCTAGGTTTCTATGGGAGAATGTTCTTACAAGGTATGGATGTCCTTTAAGTTTGACAAGTGATAGGGGCACACATTTTTGAATGAGACAATCAGGATTCTGTTAGATGAGTTTATGGTTGCACACCATAAGACTACACCCTATCACCCTCAGTGAATGGAACTGTTGAGGCTTTTAACAAGATTTTGAGCCAAACATTGACCAAGATTTGTGATGTTGGAAGAAAGGATTGGGATGATAAGGTATCATTTGTTCTTTGGGCTTATAGGACAACATATAAAGATTTGAACAAAGCCACACCATTTCAGTTGGTGTTTGGGGTGGAAGCTATTCTTCCTATAGAATTCATGTTACCTTCTTTACACATTGCGCATGCTAGAGGTCTAGCTGATGAGAAAGCTTTGAAGAATGGATTGAGAAGATATTGTTCAACTGGATAAGCACCGAGAATAGCACGTTGGAGTCGAAGCAAGAGAAAAATCATGAAAAAGCATGACATGATAGACATATAAGGGATAAGAAGCTTAAAGTTGGACAAATGGTACTTCTTTACGACTCTAAGTTTTTACCATCCAAGAAAGCTTAAGGTACATTGGTTGGGGCCATATGTTATCACTCACATACTTGAGTCAGTGCTTGCCAGTTAGAAGCACTTGATGGAACATGAATACCTAGTTAATTTAATGGAGTAGGTTGAAGCCCTACTATAAATAAGTCTTCTTGGTGTTTGTAATAAGGCAGTATTTCCAGTTAGATTAGGTTTCCATTTCTACATTTCTTTAATGTATTTCTTTCATCGTCGTTATGCTTTGTCAATTTAGTTCTTGTTTTTGTGTAATAAGTGCACTTGCGCATGAAGCTAACTACAATATGAAGCATGTTGATGCGTAGGACTGCACATACTTTTAGTGTGGGGTGGATTTTGGTGATACCTAGGTATAATTTTGTGGAGATTGGAAGCTTTAATGTTGTGGACGTTGAGGAAGTAAGCTACTAAGGGTGATTCACAAAATTAAAAATATTGCATCTCAAAAGTGACCAAGGATGGAGATGAATGAAAGGAGAGTATAACATGAGGTAAGTGGTGGCCATGATAACTACCAGGAGAAGGTGCAGTGATGAGGTACTCGGGTGCTAGGGTGCACTGAAGAGAAGTCTATGACTAGAAGGTAAGAAGGCACTAGAAGGTTATAGTTGTGGTGTGAAGATGTATCACATGGAAATAACAATTTTGGTCAATGAATGAGAGAGAATAGTTTTATGTGGAGCAATAAATGCACTAAAAATTTGAAAATTTATATAAGGAAGGATGCAAATTCATTTTTACCATTGCAACTAAGAGATTTTGAAAAAGAGTTAAGTGCGAAGAGCCGAGTGATCGATTCAAGGTGTGAAGAGCGTGAAACTAGACGTGAGAGGTAGATCTATGCATTTGAGAGCTTGGATCCCTAGGTGAAGAAGGGTTTGAAGGAAGCAGGAAGGCAGAGAAGAGCTAGGGCACGCGGTTTCACGATTTGATCTAGGGCATGCTTGCATTGAGCTAGGGTTTTGATTCAGCCATTAACGAGAACAGAGAAGGTATTTGATAGAGAGTCAAAGGAAGAAATGGCTCCCAAGAAGGTACAACAACAACAGTAAAAGGGAAAAAGAAGATTGTTGTCGAGGAAGAAGAGGAAATGACCCCAAAAAGTAATTTTTAGACATGCAAAGATCCAGAGGGTGTCATTGTTGGCCAGAGTGGGACTCACACATATAGAAAGAGAAAAGTGAGTGAGTATAACCATAGAACCTTAGACAACAAGAAGCAACTGGATGCCCTTCTCACTTCAAGAACAAACAAGTGCACGGTGGATGACATTCCCATCTATGACGATGCGAGAGAAGCTCCTGAAGAAGATTGGTGTCTATCAATTTTATGAGCTTCCATATTTTGGGAAGTATGAGCCATTATATAGATGGCTCATGAGCAGAGTCCATGAGGACTTCTTCTATTTCACGGGATGAAGGGTCAGACTCTCTTCCACACTTATCTCTTCCATTATAGGATTGAGAGCCACTAGAGAGGATATTAAAGTGACTTAGCAGATAAAGTTGCTATCTTGGAGACCAGAAGGAGTTAGGGTACCAAAAGGGTCCACGCGGAATGGACATAGATAAGGTAAAATGTGGTCCAATCGTCAAAGCAGCAACACACTTGGTCACCAAATTGAATGACCAAGAATGGTGGTCACAGGTAAATATGATGTGGCTACATGTAGCAAAGCGCATGTTAGAGGGATTCATCTACAACATAATAGAAGGTATATTACAGAGAAGATTGTAGGGGAAGCGTGCACACACTGGAGGAAAGATAAGTTTTGGCATTGTCCTCCTATCATTAGTATTCATGGAGATCGGGGTACCAGATGGACCCAAGGAGAAAATATGGGAGTACCCCATAAACAATAAGTCCTCAGCTGAGAGATTCAGCAAATACCTCTACATGGGGTCGATGACAGAGGATGTGAAGGAATGAGTGGAGAAGTGGTATGATAGACTTTGTGCGGTGGCATTTGAGGAAGAATGTTGCATTCCTAAGGACTTGCCATCAATGGTGGGAAAGCAAGTGCAGTTTGATATTTATCAACACTTCAGTATCGTGAGGTTTTTGATGATGGATGGGTCTTGGAGCTATTGGTGCAAGTTACCCTACGCATTCACAGTGAGGTACTTTCAAGCATCCATCCATCATTTTACAGACACAAGGAGGTTGATGTTCAATGTAGACAAGGTGGATTGTGACTACCACACCTTGAGGAAAAAGTACATGTATATCCAGGTCGAGTGTGTATGACGAAGCACTTATTTCAGAAGTACTAAGCATAAAGCCGGTAAGTCTCATTGTGGGAGACACAGGGGCAGTGCTTGTCTATATCCAGCTTAAAGCCCAAGATGGAAAAGAATAAGTATGTGGAGAATGAGTTCGCACTCCCAAGGCCACCAAAGGGCATACATACTATGGAGAATATTCTAGTACCGAAGCCCTCTGAAACAATACAAGTGGAAGAAGATGAAGAGCGAGAAGACAGTGGAGGATTGATACGCAAAAGGAGGCATCCTTCTGATCCACAAGAAGAAGAGTGCACTACTACTCCACCACAAGGAGAGGATGAAGAAGAAGATATAGGGTAGTGCAAGGAGAGCACATATTTAAGAAGGTGTTCAAGAAAACAAGAACACAGGACAAGACCCCAGACTGTGAGAAAGTCACCACGCCTATCACCTCACAAGGAGCCTGCTGAGAAGAGAAGGAGGAAGCTGAAATTAGATGAAGAAGTAGAAGAGACTAAAGAGGGCACACGTGCATCACCAATAACTCTTGACCAAGAAGAGGAGCCACAGAACCTGGAAGAGTAGAGAAAAGAAGAGACAAGGAATGTGGAGAAGAAGGAAAGAGAAGAAAAAGAGAAGTTAGAGGCCACTCAGGACACTGCCACAGATAATACACAAGTGCCCAATCTTGATGCTACAGTCCCAAAAGGGCTTAGATCAAGGAGGATAAGTGGAGAGAAAAGTGCACCAACCATGGGATATGCGGAGGACACAAGAAATATTTTTCCCATGCGCTAGTTCCAGAGCACCATTGAGAAGAAGGATCTATATGGCTGGGAGCTCATGGACAAGGACATGGCGACGATGTGTACTAGAAATCAATTGTCATGGTCAATGCATATGCAAATGGATGAACCATAATTCTATGTATGCGAAGAGTCCTATGTATCGAGGTGCTTAAAAATGGATCCACTTTGGCCAAACACATAATAGTTAAGCCAATTATGTCGATGAACAAGTGAGTAATGCGTTGGTGAAAATATCAATAGAAGTGGCAAGAAGGAATATGGATAAGGCTTCCACCACAAAATCGTTGCGTGAAGAGATGAAGGTGAAGGATGCTGAGATAGCATGCTTAAAGCAAGAGAAGGACTTGAACCAAAGAAAGTATGACACTTTCGTGAGCATGGCGGAAGAAATTGATATTATGTGATCAAAGTGTGCCCGCATCTGAGTCCAAAGTACTAGAGTCTTTTCCTTCAGCGATGCATTATGTAAAAACTTTGGTAAACCTGGTATTAGAAGATAAAACCATTAGAATGCTAAAAAAGAATGTTGAAGAAGAAGATGAAAGGGCTAAGGCTGCAGTAGCATGAAGGATTGCAAGATATGGAGGCCTACTGCAAGCACTTCAAGAGGAATTAAAGAAGGCAGATCATGCCTTGAATATATGCACAGCCCGAAGTGTTGATTCAGATAAAAACTATAGATGAAGACAGTGAAGTACACAGGGCTATGAAAGATGAGACCTTAGGCCATCATTGAAAGGTTAACTATTGTAAAACAAAAGTGCGAGGCCTTGGCAGCAACACAACAGCCACCACAAGGAGAGGTTAGATGAGCTTGGAAAACTCATCGCCCAAAGAATGGATGTGCTGGAAGGGACACACACTTCACTGTCAAGTGTTATGATAATAATAGAGAATGAACAAGGGGAGTTAGCACAGATGAGCTGGAATCCATTATGGTGGATATACCAGACCAAGCAGAAAAGGCACTGAATGAATGGCAGACCTTGTAGGCAGAAATAAAGGAGGAGTATCCAGAATTGATACTTTAGGACAAGGCAGAGGAACCTAAAAAATAATTCATTCTTTATTTTATTCTTTCAAATTATTTATGTATTCTTTATTCAACATTCTTTACTTCAGTTTTGAACATAACCATTGTCGGGAAACAATGAGATTAGTGTGGGGTAATGTTGATAAGAGAAAACACTTAGTAGAACTCACACATAGAGTCCATGTGGGAGAGCAGGCCAGATTCAAAGGCGCGGAAGGATAGGAATAACCCACGTGTGGAAGGCAAGTTCAGTATTCAGGACTTAGCCATTTTGGAGCATGAAGTCTATTTTTAGGAGATGGTGTGTGGAACACACAAACAACACCGAGACTTGCATGCCACACATTGTCTATCTTTAGAGGATCGGATCGAAGCACTTTTGCATGGAGGTGATCCAAGAATAGATTCAACACCTCAGTTAACTATAAGAGATCTATAGATAGCACACTTGCATGTGTGGCTATGTTTGTAAATGGCATGTGGCTATTATTAGCATGCGACCTATTTTTGGAGTAGTTAAGCGGTGAAGGGAAAGTCCCCACCCTATATATATGAGTCAAATTACTTAGTTAAGAGAGATGGAGATATAGATGTAGACGTGAGATAGATATAGATGTGTGTATGTGACTAGATAATTGTATCAGATCCATGCGCGCATGATTACTATTATTGTATGAAGCTTTTGTGTTACTGTTATGATTAATATATGAAGGATATTGGCTGAACCAGAGTATTATTCTATATGTTTTGATCATTGCATGTTATTGATTCAGTCATGATTAACACTTAAGTATATTCATTCATAGATCTGGTTCTGTTATACACCGTGTGATGATGGATTAGTTATAGGTATATATCTTTGTTACTTCATCATGCTAACATCCTACTACAACAACCCTAAAGAGGGACCTGGTACCTTTGCGCGCTTCGGTGAGTGCTCAGCCTATGTTGAGTGATGTGTCAGCATGTCTAGGGTGTATCTATGAATTCTAGGCCACATCAATGTCTAATATCTAAAAACCATAACATTTACATTTCCTCATACCCAAAATTCCTAACATTTCAATAACTTTGCAATTAACCCAAAACCATGTAAATCCAAATCATATTTTCATAAAAATAGTACCTTGGGAACTATTTCAACTCCACCATGCCTAAACAACCTGACTCCACCATACCTAAAAACTTGAATCCACTATGCCTAAACAACCTGACTCCACCATGCCTAAACAACCTGACTCCACAATGCCTAAAAAACCTGACTCCACCATGCCTAAGACAACTTGACTCAACCATTCCTAACTAACATAGTTTCCCTCATAACAATACAATGGAAATGAAACCAAGTACAACATCGGTCTAATACCATAATCCATTATATAAAGGGAATTTATGTGTATCAATACATATATACACATGTATGAATAATAAAATGTATCTCAAAAACTCTCATAATATAATCTCGCATCTTCGGTCGATGCCAATATAAATATCAAAACATCAAAATCAATACATATCATCATGTATCCGCCTCATATCGAGCCCTCATCCTCACTATCACCACCACCCTCACCTGGTCTAGTCCTCCACCCCGCCATCATCTCCCCAGGCTGGTCCCGGTCTCTCGTGAATTGGTAACCTCGCCCTAACCTTTTCATATGGTTACACCCCCTGTACTACCATAACTATAAGTCCGAGACTAGGTTATCTCACTCATGGCTTGTTGTGCCTTGTACTCAGTATATGACATCACTTGTATACCTACCTCTAGTAATCGATCCCGGTAACACATGGCCTCCGCCACGGAATACATGTATGTGTTCATGGCTATAACTTGTGGTGGGGCCATAGCCCATGGTGTAACCTATACCTATACATAACCCTATCCCTATACCTATGTTGGAACCTGTACCTTGGCTAAAACTAACTTAGGCCTATGTAGATGCTACTACCGTGCCTCTAATGTGGCCACGTAGGACTGAAGGGTGATAACATGTACTTGTAAGCCCGCTAGTTTTCCACCATCCCCGCCAATGCCTACGTGAACTATTCCTAAAGGGTCGCAACCTACACTATAATGCGCCACATGTCCTCCATCATGTGCCTGTGTTGGTCCGGGCTCTACAATGTAGCCACTTGTGCCTATAAACTAGATACCTACCCCGGAGAGTCATCACTGAGCTTGTGATCGTGTCACATGTAGGCTAGAAAGTTATTACCCGACCCCGTAACTAATCCCTTTACATTATCACAAAGGCCACATTTGACTATCTCGGGTCTCGAGGTACCACCCATATTGTGCCACCTACCACTACCTATATGCATCGATGGTGCCCGCATCATTAATCCATCGATCTAACACCTTCTCCTCCTTCCCTTTGGGATCACTCAGATGTGGTGGAGACATGAGTCTCTACATCATCTCTATGGTACACTAGAAAAGGTGGGGCACGTCATACTGCGTAGTCTAAAATACCATCTAACCCTATCCACCTATATCATCTCGTGTTCACTATCGACACCGCCCCGTATCCATCTCAATAACTAAAACCCCTCTAACTCCCCATTCATGCCTCTATATGATGGAAAGCCCACATATGGCCACCACATGATATTTAGCACTAATAGGCCATCCAATAGCCGCCTGTAGTATGTAACATCATATGTGACCCTAGCCGCCCTCGCCTACACCTCGATTGACACCCATCTCCTAAAACCCACTCTATAAAAACCACCCCAACCATTCCTATTATGGTAACCTAACTAGATGCACACATATAATGTGCTCATACACCCAACAATGTAATACATATGTACAACACATACCAAACCTCTTGTACCTCCCATAAGCCCATAACTCCCTATACAAATGGACTAGGAAAGCTGGTGCCCAAGTAAAACATACCCGCTCCTCGATCATGTCCTATAGCACACCCATTAGTGCTCATGGAAATCTCCCACCCTCATAATTGGAAGAAAAAAAAAAGCCTATTGGCACCATCATCAGAAACAGACAATCTGATCTCCTATGGATATGCCACATACATCTCCCCATAACTCGAGTCACACTATGATAACTCAACATGTCCATCACCTCACCAAAAATAACTACTATCGGCTACACTGAAGCCTCCATCGAAATCAAATACACTGGCTCCCCAAAAATAGGAAGCTATGGGATCTTATACATGTCCTCCAATGTGACGGTCATCTCGCCAGTAGGTAAGTGAAAAGTATTTGTCACAGAGTCCCATATTTCAATGAGAGTGACCATCAAGCTATGATCTTGACCTATACGCCTATAACATCCGATCAAACCGATCCCAACATATCTATGTGCTCCTCTCCCAACTCGCCATGTCCAAAGAATCCACTCCCCCACTCAAAACAAATCAAATGGATCCACTAGATCTTGTGGGCCCATCTATTGATGCCAATCACCTCCTCTAAACTCGACTCCACTCACAACTTAACCGTTGTTTTCCACTTACACACGCTTGCTTGTCATTTTCTATAAATAATAATCAACAAATGAATCTATAAAAAAGTGGATTTTTCCTTTTTATACCCAAATAGACATGACCGACATCCCGATCAAGTTATGCCCTAGTAAACTGATATTGGTTGACCTCTTATCGATGTCGGTGGTCACTTCACTTAACCATATAACCTCAATAATCCCTATTTTTCCAAAAATATGTCATTCCTGCACCCAGACCATTAGTGTTGCTTATTAGGTTCTCCCCACAACTAACCTAACCCACTTATTCACCTCCCTATTTTCCTTTAGGGACATATTATTTTCCTTAGCCCCAAATCGACATGACCGATGTTGGTCAAGTCATACCTAGTCAATCGATATCGCTTAGCCTTTAACTACATTAGTCACCACCCCCTTAAAATATATCCACATAATAATATACCTTTTTCCTCAACTAATGCTCCTCTTTCACCATTTACTCTTACCATTACCTATTAGGTTCACCCCAAATCCTTATATACCTAATCATTTCCCTCCTTATGTTTAGGGACATTTTACTTGCCTATAAATCATTCGCACCCATGAACCCACCCACAAAACCCCGACCTAATCCTTTTATTGGACATTTGAATTCATCACCTCATTATACCTTGTGATGATGGTACATGGTTTGTTTAGCCTACCAAACTTACCTTTCCTAATGACTTGTTTTTATTATCAACTGACTCAAACCTATGGGTGTTTCAAAGCCTACCTAATACCTATTCCTTCACCTCACCTCATTGTGTTTCATGACCATATCCTATACCTTAGATACCTAGACCACATCAACCTTGTTTGGATAAACAACCGACATTTTTCCACAGTAGAGTTTTGTATGCTCTTCATCCTAGTGCCTTGTCACATTTTATACGTGTGTGTGCATTTGAATTCCCCTACCTAAAACCTACACCCAACCTTATAACTGCTTATGCCCATCTCGTACCCTCATTTTCAACACCTACCACATTATAAAACCACTCACCACTTCTGCCTACAACTTTAACAGCCTCTAGTTTGAGGGGGATCACCTTCACTCCTACCTGGGCCAACCCTACTCTCACCTATATTTGGGGCAACCAGCTTTTGTTTTAGTTTTTGAGATGTAGAGCTCAATTACTTCAAAGATAACATGCTATATCAACTTGCTGGAAAAAATAGTAATCAACATCAGTTATGAAGGGACCAACGTCGGTCACCTATGACTGAAATCATTCAGAAAGTAGGAACCATCATCGGTTAGGGCTAACTGACATCAGGTACCTGTGCATGAGTGTTTTATTTAACTCATGGGAATTAGATCTAAGTTTAGTATTAAATAAGATCTATTGATTGTGATTACATGACTAAATGCCCTAAGTTTTTATAAGGTATTTATAATCTAGAAAGCTAGGGTTAGAAGAGAGAGTTAATGATTATTTTGAAAATAATTATGAGGAGAGTTTTCTTGGAGAAGAAGGAAAAGCTTGAGAGAAAGAAATTTTGTACATTGATCGAGAGAGGTGTGGAAGATCATTCGGGACAAATTCCCAATGGAGAGATTACATATAAATAGCTCAATGAACTCCTATAAGTAAGG
Source organism: Taxus wallichiana var. yunnanensis (assembly GCA_018340775.1). Taxonomy (NCBI): domain Eukaryota; kingdom Viridiplantae; phylum Streptophyta; class Pinopsida; order Cupressales; family Taxaceae; genus Taxus; species Taxus wallichiana. Next base: position 604,908,045 of record CM031234.1, read on the forward strand.
ATTCAAGGCTAATCTCTAAGTCCTCTCAATATCCCAAATATCTCTCAACTATGAGTTGTGCATTACAATTATTTTGCACACTCATATATTATTTTATAAATATTAAAAACTATTACTACCAAATAACCCAAACCACTCCTAAGTGTTCACACTATGAACAATATTTCTGTAATAGTCACCCCCTTAGTGTGAACATGGGGAAAGCTATCTCCTGTACCTGCTCATGATCTACAAAGAAATGAAGGTTTTCAATGAGTACCAACAACTCAAACAATATGAGGTTTTCAAAGAGAACCTCCAACTCAGAAAATGGTTTTCTAGTGGAACCAACCACTACATAGTAGCATACATTATTTTTCTCACATCATTGTTTCTAACTTAGAGGGATTACAAAACATAAATTATGCTCATGCAGGAGCTTTAAATAGGAATGTTACTTTTGTTCATTATTACAACATAAAGTAAACACACCACACAACAAAAATAAAAGGTCACCAATACCATGAAGCAATATCTTTGTTGGTGACTAACAAGAGATGCCAATTTTCCTCCATCCTCCATCAGGAACTACTTAGTATAGGTAGTCATCTTCATCCTCCTTCTATTCAGTTAATATTTTTCTTCATTCTCACAATTCCCAAAGGTTCTTGTTCATTAATCGCATTTGTATTTTCACCTTCCATGTGTGAAAATTTAACCCATTGAATTTATCTAATGGAATTTCCATAATAGGTGTTGAAATCAGTCGAAAATGCACCCTTACAATAAACTTTAAACACTAGAAGTAAAATTTTCTCGACATATTTTCCAAGAGATCCAAGATCTTATGAAAGTACGCATGAAGGTGAAAAATGTGAAGGTGGGTTGTTAGAGAGCCATAAAAGGTTCCTACAAGAAGAAATACAGGCGGACATAATTATTTAATAAAAATAATTATCATGACGGTGAAATAGAGGAAAATAGAAGAAGAAAGACATGAAAAGGTGCCTAATGGCTTGTAGATTATTTCAAAGGCAGTGCAATGAAGAAGTGACCACGGGGTGGGCACCGAGTGCCCCCGCATGTGAAAATTAGTAAAGATAATTATTTTAATAGAAAAATAATCACCGTGGCAGCTAGAAGAAGGTTTAGAACAATCACAAGAGAGAAAAAATTCCCTAGGGGCATCGTGGCAGCTTAATATACCCACCGAGGGGGTAAATCAATCATGATCAGTTCATTTGTACCAGAGTTCTTGCAAAATTTTACCACGAGCGAGAGCAAAAACCTGAGTGAGATGGTGAGGCTACTCGAGTAGAAGGAGCGAGAATATCGTATCCGGGAGTACATATCGGACCCATCGATGGACCTTACGTGAGTGGCCTATCATTATTTGTGAATTACATATTTAATGCCATTTCTAGGTCGTTTTTAGGCTAGTTAGGGGATTTTTTGAAATATGTGTGCACGCATGTGTTGATTTGATGTATACATGCACTCGTATGCGTCGGTTTGGCATATGCACACATTGCATGCATCGGTTAGATGGGGACGTGTATGCGCATCCGTTGGAAGGTGGATACGCAAAGTGCATCCATCGGGAAGGGGGAATATGGATGCACATGCACACACGTCAAACTAGACGTGTTACCATCAAGAAGGGTGTGTATATATCTTGGGTAGGTAGAACAGGGCACGCATGCGCACGTGCCAAAGTAGATGCCTATGCATCATACTCTGGGGCATATGCATTTTTGTAGATGTGGAGAACTTGATTAGAACTATAAGGGGCATGTATGCGTCAATAGGGGTACGTAGGCATCGAAGGAGGTGTGTAGGTGTTAGAGGAAAGGGAGAAAAGCACCTTTTAGCAAAATAGCTAAGTAGAGAAGAAGATAGACTAGATCGGTATAGAAGAAAGGAGAAATTAGTATGTTAGATGACTTAAAGAAGCATTTTTCTTAGAAAAATAGATGGAATTAGATAAAATTGTGCTAAACACATGTGTTTGTTTTGTATTGCATATTGCCCATGCTTCACACACGTGAGCGATATGGTTGGCTAACAAAGTGATAGAGGTGTAGTTTGACGAGGATGATAGGAAGATATTAGATATCCTCCTATATGTCACAGGATTGGCCTATGTGGCCGATATGCCCCAGATTACACTAGATCATGGCCTCCTTACAGCCATGGCGGAGAGGTGGCATAGTGAGAGTCAATACTTTCGCTCCCGACTAGTGAGATCATGGTCACACTAGAGGACATGTGGTACATTATGTGGGTTCTAATCCAAGGTCATCTCGATCAAGTATACGAGCCACCGCCTGATATTGAGCGATGCATTTTAGAGTTATTTGGTTTCCCAATGATACCGCATCGCGGATGACTATTAGATTATCGCGGTGTATCGAGGACCCGAGCTAGATCACGTGGTAGTTTATATAATGGATTTTTCAAAGTGAGTTCTACTACCCCGACAAGACTAGTGCTTCATTTCCGTTCGACCTCCTTCGAGTGATATGTGGGTTGATAGACGGAGATACCTATTTTGGGGTCAGTGCATTCTAGCACACCTTTACCGGGATTTACATATTATTATCTACTATCATCAGAAGACGATAGGTCCAAACCAAACTACTTTAGATTTGGGCATGGGACCATATAGCCATTGGTCACCCCTAGGTGTTTTGAGAGCCCGGCTCAAGAGGAGCCTTCTTCTATGGGGTGGGTCCCTATTAGGGATGATGTGCATCCATACATGAGATATTCCTATCATTATCATTGCATATTAATGAGTTATAATAGGTCGTTGTAGTATGGAGGCCTTACAGACATTTCCAATGGCCCGAGGATGATTTAGAGCTCAGCACTACCATAGTTGAACATTTTATCTTGGGCAAGTCGCAACTATATGAGGGAGTTTTATAGATTAGACCGATGTCAGAGGTATTTTGGCATTACCCAAGATGTTCATGGGACAAATATGTGGTATGATCGGAGGGCTCAAGAGTATTTTGATATGGGTCCATAGATTACATAGATAGTTCAATGGCTAGCTTCTTACATGTGGTACCCGTTATGTGGGTGTCACCGAGGCAGATTAGAGATCTAGGTTGCACACTTGAGTATGTGCCATGGTACCATGGTGTGATTCCACATCAATTGACCATTCCTAGGTGTTGGGTTTCTAAAATATACTTTTTAATACTGGACCACATACCAAGTCAGGACGAAAAGTCCCTCCTCTTTAATGGGAGAGGTTCCCTTATTGAAAAAAAGTGGAAAAACCTATGTACATATGTACAATTTGCATCAAGATGTGGATTTCTGATATCATGAAATGCATTTTATACCAAGAAGGTCATCAATACAGAAGAACAGAGGAATTAAGGAGATGGAAGAGAAGGAAGAAAATAATACTTTCAGGGAAAATAGCTAAAGAAAAAAACCCTTATGTGTATTTAGAAACAAGAAGCATAATGGAATCATTCATGTTTAAAATAGAGATTATTTCATAGACACAAAGTTCCCAAAATCAAAATAACAAGAACACAAAGTTTCTTAGCATGCAAAGATGAATGATTCACGAATTCAAACAAGAAAGAAAGAGAGGCAGAGGAAGAAGGGGAAAACTTATGTATTGATTTCTTCAATTCAAATTACACCCGCAGAGTCTCATAATTCCAACCCTTTACAATGGCATTAAGAGACCATTAAATAAACATCAAGAAATGGTTACAATAGTTACAATTCCTTTTAATCATTTACAACCTTTCGATTCTTGATTCGTGAAGAAACGCTAATGGCGGCAGAGGAAGAATCTCTGCAACATGGCCATTTAAAACCATTTGAATATGAGCCATTGATCCTTTACAACTTCAAATGTGAGCCATCCATGTGGAAGATCAAAATTAAAATGGGCCTAGGGATGCCATTCACATTTTGGAACTTTATAGAGATTTGTCATTTTTTGATATTTTTCCCCACCCGTCCGCCAGGGTTGGACACGTGGCATCATTTAAGTGGCAACGTGGTCATGGCTCAATTTTTACAACTTTAACCTTTTCAACAAAAAGGCTTAAAAACTTGAAGTTCTCCACTAACCCGCTTCCCTAGATGTTGAGTTTTCAACCGCATGACTGACACAAGGCCTCACCCGAGTGGCTACAGAGCTACGATTCACTTTGAAACTTTAACTTCATTGAACCAAAATGCTTAAAAACTCAAAGTTCTTCGTCAACCTACTTTGAATTTTCAATGCCTGAATTGACACGCGACATCATCTAAGTGGCTACGGCGTTACGGTTCACTTTGAAACTTTAATACCCTTTTAGCAAAAAAGGAACAAAACTTCAAAACACTCTGATGGTTCGCTTCCCCATTGTTGAATTTTCAACACACAACTTAACTTTATAACTTTCAAATGGACTCGAGGGGAAGTGCTTCAATTTTATGATTTAACTCCTTTTCACCAAAACAAAGCACAAAAACCTCAAAGCACTCCGATGATCCACCTCCTCTGGCTTTGACTTTTCAATGCATGACCTACACATGGCCTCACCTGAGTGGCTACAGAGTTGTGATTCACTTTAAAACTTTAATCCTTCTTTTGGAAACAAAGGGTAAAATTCCTAAAGTGTTCTGACAATCAATCTTCCCACTTTGCACTGAAAAATGGCCACGTGTCCCTTTGCGGGTCCAAGGGGTCGATTTATACTTTAACTCTTTTTCTTTGCCAAACTACATCAAAACACAAAACAATTCCACTCGTCTTCCCTTCCGCCAAAAAGTAACCAATCAGGGACTTGCGGGTCGTGGGGATAACTTGACACTTTTTCCAAAAGCTAGCAAAAAGTGCTAAGTTCCCAAAAAGGACCTACCGCTTCATTTTCCCGATCAACCAATCAGAATCCTTTGGGCCGAGGGGCCAAATTGATACTTTTTTCCAAAAGAGAACAAAAAGTGTTAAGTTCACAAAAAAATCCGTCTACCGCATCCAATTAGAAATGTCCACGTACTCATGGATGTTGGGGCACAAAATTTGATGGGGAAGAAATTCCCATCATTCGCGACTATGGGAAAAATGGAAATTGAAGGAAAAACTTGTAATTTATGCCTCGAATTTTGATTTGCTTCTCCATGGATAGAGAAAAGACAAATAAAACCTAGGCTAAAACACGATCCACAGCCATAGGAAAGATTAACAATCAAACCCAAAAGAATTTCATGGGAAAATGGAGAATATATCAAACCACGGGGTTTGAAAGATTTTAAATCACTTAGGGGAAATTGCAGATGAGCACCGACTCAAAATTTTTGAATTTTCCTTGGAAAATGAAGGGGATTTTGAGGCGACAACAACTGGCTCTTTCTGGGGATGACTTGATAGAGGAACGATGCAAGATCAAGAACCATAGAAAACTCTGGGAAAAATAGACCAGTGCCTTATCCATTGGGCAAATAGAGTCGAAGGCAAAACCAATACAGAGGACAAACACATGAAAAGGGAAACAAACCAAAAGGAAAACAAAAAAAAAACACACACAACAAGGAGCAGAAAGGTAAAACAAACAAAACCAAAACATTGAGGAACGAATAAAACCAAAACATATACATAATATACAAGGGGACCACCTAATCACCTAGGACTTGAACAATTTCAGATATTTCCCACTGTAAGGAAGTGGGAGATGAGATCCATCCATGTAATCTAGGTAAAAAGAGTTCTCTCCAGCAAAATGCCTGATTTTGAAAGGACCAAGCCAAAGAGATTCAAACTTACCATGGCTTCCTCGAGGCTCGTGTCTTTTGTCCCATAGTAGAACAATGTCTCCCACTTGAAACACTCTGGGTTTAGCTTTCTTATCAAACAGAGCCTTCACCTTTTTTGATGAGCTGAAATTCTGTCAAAAACCTGCATTCTGTCTTCATTCAGCTTCTGGAGGTACATGATCCTTTTGTCCAAGGAACTAGTGAAGCTTGAATCCTCAATAGCTTTCATCAGATGAAGGCTAGCAATTCCACTATCACTGGTAGTTGAGCTTCAACACCATACACCACTTGGAAAGGAGACATTCCAATTTCTCTTTTAGGTGTAATCCTATCAGCCCAAAGAGCATCATAAAGTTTCTTGTGCCAATTCCTCTGAGATTCATTGACAAGCTTTCAAACAATGGACACCAAGTTCTTATTTGTTGATTCTACTTGTCCATTCCCTTGGGGGTAGTAGTCTAAAGAATGAGCAAGGGAGATTCCATAACCATAGCATAATTCCATCATTTCAGCAAAAGAAAAATTGAAGCATTATCAGTTACAATCTTGCTTGGTATCCCAAACCTTATCAAAATGTTCTCCTTGATGAAATTACATACTACCTCAGAAGTAGTACTTTTGACTGGGATGGCTTCCACCCACTTTGAAATAATTTGTGGCAGTTAACACATGGGTATGCCCAACACTGGAAGGTGGATTGAGTGTTCCAATGAAATCTAGACCCCATTGTTGAAAAGGCTCATCAATCACTACTGCTTGAGAGGTAAAGCAGCCAACTTAGGTCTCCCAACAAAATTTTGACAAGCTTCACACTTACCTACCCATTTTGATGCATCTCTGAACAATGTGGGCCAATAGTACCCAACACGAAGGATTTTGTGGGTAGTGATAAAGATAAGAGAAATGACCTCCACAAGCTTGGTCATGAAAAGTTGAGAACAACTTCTTATTGCTCTTTGTCTACACACTTCAAGAATCTTCCATCTATGCCTCATTTGAACAAAGCATTCTCCCACAACACATATTGTGTAGACCTCAGCTTGATGGATCTCTTTTCTTTGGCATTCAAATGGGATGGACATTCTCCATAGGTGAGAAAATGTGCAATGTCAGCATACCATTCATCTGTTGAACTAAGGAAAAGAACAACAAGAACATCAACTACCTCTTGGGACAATTCCTTATCAGCTCCTTCAGCAATGAGTTCACACAAGCCTTTACCCCTGATTAGCTTTGTTGGCTTGATGTCAAGATCATATTCTTGAACTTTTTCTACCCAATTTCTCTCTTGTTCCAAACTCCTGTTGTGTAAGAATGGATTTGATTGTTGTATCAGGCACAAGCACAACAAAATGAGAGTTAAGGATATAGAACCGAAACTACTTAACAACTTTGACCACTACAAAAGCATGTTTCTCCATCATAGTGTACTTCAACTCATGATCCTTTAGGACATAACTCATGAAGGCAATTGGGAGCTCATGATCTTCAAAATTTTTCTGAGTCAAAGATGATAGCCAAGGTATTCTTTGTGGCATAGCAATAGATAATGAAATCTTTGTTAAAATCAGGACATGCTAAGATGGGAGTCTTAGCAATGGCTTTCTTAATGCCCTCAAAATATTCTTTACCTTTAGAAGACCAACCAAAACTTTTCTTCCCTTTCATCATCTGAGCAATGCTCATAGTCAGTTCAACAAAATATGGGATGAATCTCCTCAGAAATTGATCTTGCCAAAGAAGGAGTGAACACCCTTCTTACTGGTAGGGAGGGGAATCTCTGGATTGCTTGAACTCATTCAGGATCAATTTTGATTCCTCCTTGGAAACAATATGTCCCAACAACTTACCTTCAGTGACATAGAAGACAAACTTCTTAGGGTTGAGAGAAACCCCATGGTCTCTGCACTTTTGAGGACTATTTCAAGGTGTTGAAAGTGATCTACTCTGGTTTTGGAAAATACAGTTAAATCATCAAGGTACACAACTATGCATTTTCCTTTAGGCTACCAAAATCCAAGTCCATGGCCCTCTGAAAAGTGGCACCAACATTGATGAGACCAAAAGGCATCCTCTTGTAGGAAAAGGTGCCCCAAGGAGTAGTGAAGGTAGTCTTGTGTTGATCTGCAGTATTGACCTCCACTTGATTGTACCCTGAGAATCCATCTAGCATAGATAACATCTCTGAGCCTATTACAGCTTGCAACACTTGATCCATCATAGGAGAGGATAGTTATCTTTCAAAGAAGCCTGATTCAAATTCCTAAAATCAACACAGATCCGAATCTCACCATTCTTCTTCTCACAGGTACAATATTGGCAATCCATGTAGAATGGTGTATTGGGAAGATAATCCTTGCCTTCAGCAGCTTCTGGATCTCTTGGTAAATAGTATCAGCAACTTTTGGATTGTATTGCCTTTACTTTTTCTTGAAAGGGTTTGATCCCAGGTTTCAGAGGAATGAAGTGTTGCATTTCCTTTGGTTGGAAAGCTTTGAGGTCATCATATGAATATGCAAAACATCAACATACCTTTTTAACAGATTTACTACTTTCTTCTTCTCCTCTTGAGTGCAGCACTTTCCAATGTTTACCAACTTGGGTTCTTCAAGACTCCCAATGTTCACCTTTTCACATTCAGCAGACTGTCGAGCTCCTTTAGAAGCTTTAGACTTAATATATCTATCATGTTTATCAAACAACTCTTCCAAACTTACCAGCCCTTTGGGGATCTTGTTACCTTTCAGTTTGATGCAGCCATCTTGATCCATCTCTTCTTTGACACCTTCTTCATTGGAGGATACACACTCTCTGTAAAAATATTGTCACTTCCTTCAAAGTATAGCTGATCAAAATTATCTCTAAGCTCCAAGAAAGAGAGCACATGTTGATCATCATTAAAGACCTACCAATTGTTTGCATTATCAGGCACACTAGGGCCTATGAATCATTTCAATGGTAAATTTCTCCTAGAGAAATCTGGGTGAGGGATCAACAAAGACCCTGAGACAACTAGAGAATCAGCTCTAGTGTTCCTTTCTCTTGGCACAAATTCAATGGAGAAAGCATCAAGGAACTCAATAGAATCCCAGACAAGATTTCTATAGTGTTTCAATCTTCTATTCTTGACCTGGTAAAGATCCCTGACCTGTTTCACAATCAACTTAGCATCACCATGAGAAAGAAGATTATTTACTCCCATTTCTTTTGCCATGTTCAAACCAAGAATGAGAGCCTCATACTCAGCTGTATTATTTGTATTTTCAAACTGAATTTTGAAGGAAAAAGGATGAATCTTCTCTTCTGGGGAGATCAACACCACACCAGCTCCAGAACCAGCTGAAGAGTAGCTGCCATCAAATTCCAAAGTCCAAACACCATTAGGATTATGAATCACCTCCTTAGGAAGACTTTCCTCATCTTGTGACATAATCATGTAGTTACCATGCCCTATGTCCTCATAAAGTATTTGTGCCTTTGGATCATCTGTCTTTTTGCACAATGTATTCAGTTTGTTTCTCAGGTAGCAACTTCTTCATTTTTCCATTGATGGGATCAAAGAGCATGTGACCAATCCATCTGAATCTCACCTCCTACATCCTTACAGAAATTCCTACTCAGCAACATACCATATGAGGGAGGAATATCAGCTACCAAAATAGTGGCCAAGACCTTCTTCTCTGGAAAAGCAACAAAATCTACTTGTGCATCTTTAATTCTTCCAACCAAGGGTACTTCCCTACTCTCCATGGAATAGCAGGAACCATAGGTGCATGTTAAAGTCAAGCCCAAAGCATGAGCCACTTTGGCAGGCATCACATTGTCTGATGCACTAGAGTCAATGACACAATTACTGAGTTTGTGGCCAGCTATGAGGAGAGTCACATAGAATGGTTTGATTTTTTCATTAGGGAAGTTACTATAGCCACAAGGCTTGGTTGAGATGGGGAAGAAGGAGTGGGAAAAAGGCCTTTAGAAGTATGGGATGAGGCTTTGGATTTGAATTAACAAAGTTTACCATTTTAGCAAAGGATTTGGGATGGGTTTGGTAAAACTCTACCTCTGAAATCTGAATCTTGGTCTTTTTGAGATGGTCAATTATATCAAAGGATCTAGAGGTGGATGGGGCATCACTACTTGGAACTTGAGGAGCATTAGGCCTATCAACTTTAGGTTTATCATTTTTTGGAACTGAAGGACTAGAAGTTTTAGAAGTAGAAGTAGAGGGAGAACTAGCAGAACTCACCTTTTGTGTGGAGGTAGTGGGAACAGAGCTCCTCTTCTTGCAACAACTGGAATGGTTATAGGATACTCCTTGGATTTCTTTGTAGGCTGCACCACCTTCTCTTTTCTGTTGGTCTGCTCTCGAGTCATAACAACATATGACTCACTATTCATGTCTACCACTACTTCATCATACTCATCATCATCATCTACACCTTTAGTGGTGAGGAAGTGCACTCTAGATCCACCAGGCTCCTCCAGTTCTTCATCGATTTTTCTTCTTCTTCTGCATAGTATTCATTAGCCTCCTCATCATCAAGTTCTTGAACTTCACAGGTTGCATTGAGTGGAACCTTGAGAGGTGGACCTTCAATGGCCAATCTAGTTTGAGAAGTAGGCAATCTGTTCCTAGGCTGAAATTTCTTCCTTGGAATATCTTGATAGGGGGCATGCTGAGCCAATTGCTTTTTAATGGAAATGAGATCATTTGCCAACTTCTGCACTAACTAGTTTGAATTGGCTCTAGGAGAGGAAGAAGAAGATGCCTTTAGACTTGGAGGATTCTCTTTTTAATTTCCCTGACATGATAAGATCATCTTCAACACTGATAGCTAATCTCTTGATCAAGATCCGAGTTGCAAGATTATCTCTCCTTAGGGCATAGCTCACTTCAGGTAATTGAGCATTGAGGAAGAAACACTTTTGAATTTGATCAACTGGGTGAGTGGCCTATGGAATTTTGTTGATCAGTTTGTTGAATTTAGCCACAAACTCCCTCATGGGTTCATGTGGTTCCTTCTTGATCTGAGAAAGTTGAGCCAAGAGAGCATGCACATCCTCAGCAGGTTTAAAACGTCACTCAAACTTAGTTGTCATAGAGTTTAATTGGTGATGGACCCAGCAGGAAGGTGATAAAACCAATCAAACATTGTCCTACAATGTCTCCACAAAAATCCTGATAGATACATCTTCATATTCAACTCCAAGGACTCCACATGCAACAATGAAGGCTGCAATGTGTTCATCTGGGTGCACTTTTCCATCACCTCTGAATTTGGGAAAGTTCTTTCTATTACCCCTAGGTAACTCATGCAAAGGTTGAGGAAGGGAAAGAGGCCCAACCCGTTGTCCCCAAGGAAAAGGTGTTTCCATCCTTGGAAATATTGTTTGTAGAGGAACTGAAACACCAACAAGAATTAGGGCACGAAGATTAGGGCTGAGTTTTCCTTGAGGAGTGCTATTCTCAGGAACTCTATCTTCAATAGGAGGAGTGCTTTGCAGACCGTGTTCTTCTATTTCTTCTTGCTTGGAAGAAGAGGGAAGCCTTGTTGCTCTAGAAGTTGAAAATCAGAATCTTCAATTCCAAGAGCTCTTCTACCACGAGTGTATCTTAGAGTCACCAGATCAGAAATGATCAATAAATTGTTCTTTTAAAAAGGAATCCTGAAATAAATCCCCAACGGAGTCACCAAAAATTGTTGGGTTTATAAAATGTACTTTTAATACAAACCACAGTCAGGGATAGAAAAGTCCCTCCTCTTTAATGGGAGAGGTTCCCTTATTGAAAACAAGCAGAAAAACCTATGTACAAATGTACAATTTGCATCAAGATGTGGATTTCTGATATCATGAAATGCATTTTATACTAGGAAGGTCATCAATACGGAAGAACAAAGGAATTAAGGAGATGGGAGAGAAGGAAGAAAACAATACTTTCGGGAAAATAGCTAGCAGAGAAAACCCTTATGTGTATTGAGAAAATGAGAAGAAGAATGGAATCATTCACATTTATAACAGATATGATTTCATAGACACAAAGTTCCCAAAATCAAAATAACAAGAACACAAAGTTTCTTAGCATGCAAAGATGAATGATTCATGAATTCGAACCAGGAAAGAAAGAGAGGCAGAGGAAGAAGGGGAAAAACTTTTGTATTGATTTATTTCAAAATTACACTTGATTCAAATTACACTTTACGTTAAGAGACCATTAAATAAACATCAAGAAATGGTTACAATAGTTACAATTCCTTTTAATCATTTGCAACCTTTCGATTCTTGATTCGTGAAGAAACACTAATGGCGAAGAGGAAGAAAATCTCTGCAACATGGCCATTTAAAACCATTTGAATATGAGCCATTGATCCTTTTAACTTCAAATGTGAGCCATCCACGTGGAAGATCAAAATCGCAATGGGCCTAGGGATGCCATTCACATTTTGAAACTTTAGAGAGATTTGTCATTTTTTGATATTTTTCCCCCCGTCACCAGGTTGGACACGTGGCATCATGTGAGTGGCGACGGGTCGCGGCTCACTTTTTACAACTTTAACCTTTTCAACAAAAAGGCTCAAAACTTGAAGTTCTCCATTGGCCCACTTCTTGGCTGTTGACTTTTCAACTACATGACTCGACACGTGGCCTCACCTGAGTGGTGGCGAGTTACGGTTCACTTTGAAACTTTAACTTCTTTTAACCAAAATGCTCAAAAACTCAAAGTTCTTCGCCAGCCCACTTTGACTTTTCAACACTGAATTGACACGTGGCATCATCTGAGTGGTTGTGGCATTGCGATTCACTTTGAAACTTTAATCCCTTTTAGCAAAAAAGGCACAAAACTTCAAAACTCTCTATGGTCTGCTTCCCCGTTGTTGACTTTTCAATGCACAACTTAACTTTATAACTTTCAAATGGATCAGCGGGGAAGCGCTTCAATTTTATGATTTAACTCCTTTTCACCAAAACAAAGCACAAAAACCTCAAAGCGCTCCAATGATCCACCTCCCTATTGTTTACTTTTCAATGCATGACTTGACACGTGGCCTCACCTAAGTGGCTACAGAGTTTTGATTCACTTTAAAACTTTAATCCTTCTTTTGGAAATAAAGGGTAAAATTCCTAAAGTGTTCCGACAACCCGCCTTCCCACTTTGCACTGAAAAATGGCCACGTGTCCCTTTGTGGGCCCAAGGGGTCAATTTATACTTTAACTCTTTTCTCTGCCAAACTTCCTTAAAACACAAAACAAGTCCACCCGTCTACCTTCGCTTTCGCCAAAAAGTAACCAATCAGAACTTGTGGTTCGTGGGGTGAACTTGACACTTTTGCCAAAAGCTAGCAAAAAGTGCTAAGTTCCCAAAAAGGACATGCCACTTCATTTTCCCTATCAACCAATTAGAATCCTTTAAGCCGAGGGGCCAAATTGATACTTTTGCCAAAAGAGAACAAAAAGTGTTAAGTTCACAAAAGGATCTATTCTGCTGCATCCAATTAGAAACGTCCACGTACTCATGGATGTTGGGGCACAAAATTTGACAGGGAAGAAATGCCCATCATCCACGACTATGGGGAAAATGGAAATTGAAGGAAAACTTTGTAATTTATTCCTAATTTTGATTTGCTTCTCCATGGACAGAGAAAAGACAAACAAAACTAGGCTAAAACATGATCCATGGCCACAAGAAAGATTAACAATCAAACCCAAAATATTTTCATGGGAAAAAAATAATATATCAAACCACGGGGTTTGAAATATTTTAAATCACTTAGGGAAAAATTGCAGATGAGCACCGACTCAAAATTTTCAAATTTGCCTTGGAAAATGAAGGGGATTTTGAGGGTGACAACACTAGGGTAGCCTATAATGTAGGTGGGAGGGCTTCTCCAGTGGGGCCTGCCAAAGTGACGAGGGTGTGATTAGCGAGGATGATGATGATGATTATGATGATGATGATGATGATGATGATGATGATGATGATGATGATGATGATGATGCGATGATATGATGATGATGACGATGGTGGTCTTGATGCACAACATCATGTTAGTGGGAGAGGAAAGATCCTCGATTACAACAATTGTAGAGATAGGACCCGGACTTAGGCCAAGGCAGCACCCTTAGGCACCGATATAGATTTTCCCCTAGTGGGCATTCCAACGGGGGATTTATGCCCCATTACAAAGGTATTTCTCAAGAGGTCCCACACCTCGTGCTCTAGGGGGTGGTGGTGATGATGGGTAGTTTTCTGCATTATATTTATAGTGGCTTAATCATGGCTAGCTAGAGAGAGGGATGAGGCTAGGGCCCGGTAGAGACCCCGACAAAGAAAGAGAGACCACGTCGATCTCAGTGCTACTTAGGGTGACGATAGTGTGGCATGGCAAAGCTCAGATTGGTCAAATGGCTACACAGGGGCTTAGTTGTTGAGCTAGTTACATCGAGCATAGACCTAGCTACATGGTGTCATTTTTCAGTATGATCGTGTGCAGTCTCGTGTAGGGTTACATTATCTAGATGGATCGGCCCAAGCCCATTTCCGGACCATCATTATTGATAGAGACCGAGAGGTTACTTCCACTAGATAGGCTTATGCTAATAGGGGGAGACTGATAGGTGAGTGAGATGCCACCTTATAGGAAGCCACCGATGTTGGAGATGCGTACATGATTTAGGATGTGATGAGAGCTAGTGGTGAGGCCCTATATTATAGGATGGCATACTTTAGAGTGGTCTCGAAGAGCAGCAAGTGGTGCCCTTTGCTCAGTTGGATGTGAGCAGGAAAGGTTCTAGATCACGGAGATCGGGGTGGTTAGTTAGATCAGTACAATAGCCGAATGCACAAACCACTAGAGGCACATGGTCCAATCGAGATAATTTGGTGGTCTCTCTAGGACATGCCCATAAAAGCCACCACCTTTATATCCCCCAGACATGTTCTAGGTAGTGCCAAGAGGGTAAGAGTTGCGGTTGATTTTTTCATATCATTTGTACAGATGTATGTACCATATACATGCCTCTTATGAAGGCTGATTTTGACCGTTGTATATATTCATGTTCATTATTATTTTGGGATGCCTCTTGATGAAGGCTTAGTTGTCACATATTTGTTTGTATCTTGATGTACTATTATTATGATTATGCCTTTTGATGAAGGCCCAACTTATGATCCATGCACCTTTCATATGGATGATGGAAAAATGATATCAGTATACCATACTTTTGAGACAAATACTTTGATACACATTTTATAGGGATACTTGATGATCTTTATACACATCTTGTTCGATATGCTCTCATGGTGATGATTCATGTTTCTTTAGATGTATATATCATGATGTATGATTTCTCTTTCCTCTATGTATGTGACATACCTTAGATTTAGAGATGTGTATGTTGTATTTTTCATATTAATGATATACTTACAATTTGATATCACGTGTTTTTTGATTTATGGGATGTTCGATTTCATATTCTAGCTCTTAGGATGATACTAGATTATATTAGTGTGGGGGATAGATTTTTGATTATGTGCAACGCCTCTTTCCCCATTGATGATATGATATGTGATGATTAGCTTAGCATACATGCATGATTTAACACTTAGCATTTCTATATATATGATGTAGTGAATGATGTTTAAATGTGATGAAATGGTAGATTATAAATATGATAACAAACAACTATGCGAAAACAAAAACACAAGAAAAGTTAACAAAACTAAACCAATATACACACACAAAATAACACAAAAAAATGCAACTAAAATGAATTCATGTAAATTCTAACAACAAATTAAATTGGTATTCAATCTAAGTGAGTAAAATGAATCCTAATATATGCACATAGCAAATGATGAAAACATAACAATATCTTATAAGTATGAAAGCTACGAATGAAAGAAATTCATAACTTACACAATGCAATACTTAGTAGGTAATAAAATGAACCATTCAAATATCAAACAAAACGAAAAGATAAGTACATTAAAACTATACAAACCAACAATTAAAATCAATTTAAATACTACCTTGTTTTCATGGGACAACATTGATATATGTTTTCTTATGTTTTTGGGTTATCTTGAAAGATAAGTTTTCAAAGCTAATGTTTACATTATTTTCAAGGTTTTCTCCAAGATCACGTTGTGAAGTTGATGTAGCTTGATCCCTAAAAGGGAAATTTTCTAAAGTTTTAGGTTTTTTCTAAGGTCATTTTCCAAAAGCAATGTACAAGAATAAAGAAGTGTGGATGCCCCTCAGTGACATGGGAATATACAAAAGCGTAATGCCACACATATATGTCGAGTAATTGGAATGTAAAGGTTCCCCAGTGCTAGATGGGAATATACAAAGGAAACATCCTTCACACAGATACAAGAGTAAACAAACCAGATCACATGCTTTGTAAGGGAGACTTGGTAGGGTTCCTAGACTTAGCCAGGGAATCTAACTCCTAAAAAGCGGTGAGAATTACCCATCCTGATGCAAGAGTGTCTTGTGAATGAGGGATCATCCTTAAGCACCAAAACTAGCTTTCACTCAAATCCCTACCCACTCCACCATAATTTTGTGGTTTTCACATGTGGACGACATGCTTTTTCTTTACTATTTTCTAAATTTTCCATTTTGTTTTGCTTGTTTTTTCCATTTATTATTATTTTTATTCTTATTTGATATTCTCGTCATGCTTAAGCATAGAACTACTTGAGGTGCATGTAATTCATAGGTTTTGGAAGCTCTTCACCATCCAAGTATGCAATTTTATAAGCTCTTGATCCATACTTAGCAACCACCACATAAGGGCCTAACGAGTTAGCTTCAAACTTACCTTTCTTTTCTCTATCCTTGAATGTGTCTTTTGATTTTCGTTTAGGAATAGATCACCTACATAAAGTTCCCGATGAATGATGCATTTGTTGTATCCCCTAGATACTCTGTTCTGATACACTTTAAGGTGATTGAGCACTCTGATACACTTTTCATCTAATAGTTCCAACTCTGCCAATCGAGCGACTCTGTAGTCCTCATCTTTATCAAGATAGTCTCTAAGAGATATTCTTAGGGAGGGAAGCTCCACTTCCGAGGTATGATGGCCGTAGTGACATAGACAAGTGAATATGGAGTCACACCAGTAGGAGTGTGAATGGAGGTTCGAGTAGGCCCAGAGGGTGGGATGTATTTGCAAGTGCCAATTATGGCCAATCTTACTTACCATTTTCTCCATGATTCATACAAGGTTTTATTAGTAGCCTCCACTTTTCCATTACCTTTCGGGTAATAGGGGTAGACCACTTGAGATAAATATGGAAGCATTGACACAAGGTTTTAACTATTTTATTCTTAAATGATTTACCATTATCAATGAAAATGGCTAAAGGGATACCATAACAATAGATGAGATGGTTCATGGTGAATTTGGAGATCTTTACACCATTGACATAAGTAAGAGGGAAATCCTCTACCCATTTATTAAAATACTCATTGGTAGTGATAATGTGGGTGTGGCCATCTAAAGAGGAAGGATGGAGCTTCCTATGAGATCTAGACCCCATTTGGAAAAAGGCTAAGGATTTGTAATAGGTCAGAAAAGCCTGTGGTGGTGCATGTATTAAATTTCCATATTTCTAGCATAGTTAAAACTTCTTTACAAAGTAACAACAATTTGATTCCATGGTAGGCCAATAATAGCCTACTCTTCAACATTTTCTTAGCTAAGATCATGTCGTTGGTGTGCGCTCCACAAATACCGCCATTTACTTATTTAATGGCATGGATTGAGTAAGTAACATCCAAACAAAAATCGATTCCCTTCATAGCCATGACGATAAATGGTTCCTCGTAGGAGGGTATAATGGGATATACGGTGGATAAGGGATTTCTTTTTCAGAGTGGGTAATATCTGGTGGGAAGGTTCCATCTTATAAGTATCGAAAGATATGATCATACCAGGGGATAATGGAACAACTTCACATGCCAAACATGACTCTGGCATATCATATGTGGGCATTTATAAATGCTCAACGAAGAAAGGAATTTTACTCTCCTTAGGAAGGATGCACAAGAGAGACCCAATTGTAGCCATAGCATCTACAGATCTATTATGTGACCTTGGTTTTTCTCAAATATGATCTCGTGCAAATTACTCCTTCAAAGTTTCAACCATTTTCTTATATGGAATAATCTTCTCATCTTTAACCTTGTACTCATCATTAACTTGTTTAATGATAAGTTAGAGTCTCCAATGACTCTTAGTTCTCTAATATTCTAAGTAATAGCTAGCTTGAGGCCAGCGATGAGTGCTTCATATTCTACAATGTTATTAGTGCACAAAAATCCCAACCGGAATGCTCTTAGTATAACCTCCCCTATGGGAGTGATGAGCACCACTCTTTCTCTTGATCCATGGAAGGTGAATGATCCATCAAAATGGACCTGCCATTATATGGATTCTTCAATATACATCATAGATGCATCTGGTAGATCTAGACACAAAGGTTCCATCCCTGGTAGAGGCGCTTCTGCCAACTGATCAACTAACACATGTCCTTTTAAGGACTTATGATTCACAAAATCAATATCAAATTCACTTAGGAGAATGATCCAATTAGTCATTCAGCCCATGAGGGTGGGTTTGGATAAAAGGTACTTGAGAGTTCAACCTTAGATATGAGTTTGGTTTTATTTTTAGGAGATAATGGCGAAACTTTTAGAAGGTAAAGATAACTTCCAAGTAGGCCTTTTCAATTTGTGGATAATTTAACTCATAAGCAATCAAGGTGTGACTGAGATAATAAATTTCCCTTTCTTTATGGCCTAGATCATATTGGGTAAGCAGTGCACCAATAGCAAACTAGGTGGCGGAAATGTACAAGAGGAGAGGTTCACCTGGGGTAGGTGGCATGAGTACAGGTGGATTGACAAGGTATTTCTTGAGTAATGCAAATGCATTCTAACACTCTGGTCCCCAATTTAATTTAACATCTTTCTTCAGTAAATGGGTAAATGGGTGACACTTATTAGCAAGCTATGAAATGAAGCGATAGATTTCCTTAATCTTTCCTTATAAACTCCTGAGTTGCTTGAGAGTAGTAGGTGGAGGAATTTATATAATAGATGTGACCTTATTAGGGTCCACTTCTAACCCTCTCTGTGAAACTATGAAACCCAAGAGCTTTCCCTGATAAAACATTAAAGACACATTTCTTGGGATTCAAGTGTGCCTTCTAATATTTTAGATGCTAAAAATACGTCTAAACACCTCTAGGTGCTCTTCTCTGCTCTTGGATTTGGCTAAAATGTCATCAACATAGTCTTCCATGATTTCATTCATTATATCATGGAAGATGACAGTCATGGCATATTGGTAAGTGGCCCTACATTCTTGAGTCCGAAAGGCATGACTTTGTAGAAAAATTTCCCCCATCTTGAAGGTGGTTTTATGCTGATCTTCTTCTACAATTTGTATATTATAACCTAAAATCCATCCATTAAGGATAACATTTCATAACCAGCAAAGTGGAATCTACGATCATATCAATGTTAATCAAGGGGAATTCATCCTTAATACATGCCTTGTTAATGTCATGGAAATCGATGTAGATTCTTATGCCGAAAGGCTTCTCCTGGACATGGACTATGTTTGAGATCTATTCTAAATAGTCGATGGGCTTAATAAAATCAGCAGCTAGTAGTTTTCCAATTCTTATTTGACAAGGAGCGAACCTTATGGTGCATCTTTCTCAACTTCTACTTGATGGGTTTGGCGCTGGTACACAACAAGGTTGTGCACGACTAGTGATGGCTCCAAACCAGGCATATCTATGTATGTCCATATGAATATATCCACATATTCCCTCAAGATCTCTACAAATATCTTATGTTCCTAAGTAGAGAGAAAGCTCCCAATTTTATCATTCTAGGTTTGCTCCTCTAAGCCAATGTTGACGTTGATTATTTCCTTAACAAGAATCTTAGAAGCATCTTCCATCTGTGTAGGATCGGGGGAAAGTAAGATCAACCTCCTACGGTAACTCATCATCACTTTTAAATGGATAAGCTAGTTCATCCACAAACTATTCGTTATGTTTATTTATGAGTGTTTCAAATAAATTGTCACACCGTGAGACTTCGCATCTATCCTTTTTCCAGGTTTCTCGGAAGTTCTTGTAATCTTATTTACTATCTTCTTATGCAAATTTCCACACATCTCGATTCTTCTCTCGAAGTATGCACAGGTGTCAAGTTGAATTGTAAATCCTTTCTTATGGTCCCCTCTTTGGAATAGAATACCGAGTCCCATGAACTCTGCAAATGCGTCATCATTTTCAAAGAATTCAAGCGGCATGTGAAGTTGTTGATCCCAATCTATAATTTCAATATATACAAGGTATACTTGATAATTGGTTAAAGGATGGATTTTGATAAGGTAAGGACAACCATTGTGGGAATAGGTTAGTGGAAGAAAGATCCTCAGAGGCTACACTAAGAATCTACGTCGCTATCAGAATGAGATGAAATATCCTCACATTCAGAAAAGGTGGCATCAACCTTGAGGGGTTGAGTATCATGAGGTCTTATCCCAAGACCATGCTTATCAGACTTGAAATGGGGGTGGGAATGGGCACTAATCGGCCTTGTGCATTGATTCCACATCTAAACCCACTATAACCCATGATGAACATCATGCGGTGACCTTTGATATACTGGGGTGCTTAATGGCATGAAGCCATGGTTCCTTCCGACACTCTACTAGTGGGATCTTCTAACATCTTTTCTTCATATAGAATACCACTAGAGACAAATTTATCCAATGGTTTAGAACACGTCTCTTGTATACTCTTAAACTAAAAATAAGGCTTACCCCTTGTTCTAGGTGACACTGATAAATCTGATATTAACAAAGCTTGTTCAAGAGTGAATGGATCACCTGGGCTCATATTTTTCTAATGTTCTTCCCATGATGCAAAAGGGTTGACTAACGAAGGAAAATCCTGATTGTAAGGCATGAGTGACTATGAATGTACCCTCTTCTTCATAGGTTTCATTTGGAAGGGGATGACAACATCCACCAAAGGGTACTCATAAGTGCACAAGAGAAACTGTGTAATTCTCAACAATGTGTAAATGGTTCGAGGTCACCCAGAATGGTAACTACACAACCTTCATGACATAGCTTGATACATTGATGAAAAGTCAATGGGATAGCCTGCATGGCATAGATCCATGGGCACCCTAAGAGAATGTCTTATGGAAGGTCCAAGTCCAGGACATGAAATGTCGTGTCATGACAAGTTGGGCCTACTTCCATGGGCACTACTATAGTACTCACTAATTCTCTTTCTTCATTGTCATATGTTGTGATCGTAATAGTCTTGGCCCCTAGATCTACTTCTAAATGGCCTAGCTACTTAACCAGCTTCAAGGTACAAATTTTAGACCAGATCCACCATCCACAAGTACTCTTTTGATTTTATGATGAGTAACCACCACTTCTAGATACAAGGGTAAGTTATGCTCTGGTTTTTTACGGGGGATTGCATTACGATCAAAAGTAATATGATCCGTGGAGTTGAGATGAGCAACCATAGCCTGGAGGTGTGTGGGATATACCTCTATAGAGAATCCCAAATTCTGTAATGTTTTGTACAATATGTTCTTTTGAGAAGTAGATATTTTGAGGAGATATAAAATGGATATCCTAGTAGGTGTTTTCTCTAACTGGTCTATCAAATTATACTTGAATTTCCTAGGAATAGGTTGGGGATTGGGTATGGTCAAGCAAGCACGTCTCATCCCTACGAAAAATATATTTTCTAAGATCTTAATAGTGTTGACATGTTCATCAAATAAATAGATACATCCTATGAGGGAATAAAAGGGACTACCATTAATAAGGTAAATGTAAACAATAGTCCTATAGTCATTTGGAAGTTTTCCGTGATCTAGTTTTCTTTTATTTTTATCCACATGATTAGGAAAAGGATCTTTGTATATACCCATTTTATCGTTTGGACCTTTACCTGAATCGGGGGAGATACTCTACGGCGATCTTTCCCTCTTCAATGAGGTCTTGTATGTAATGTCGTAGTCTTAAACATCTATCTTTTTGTGTCCTTTAACACGATGGAAGTCGCAGTACTCATGGTCTTTGAACCAACCAAGTTTTGGAGCATTGTCTGGGTATGGTACTATTGTAGTTGGATATTCCACCATTTTTACATCATCAAGTTGTTTTAATATGACAGTTAGGGATTCTATCAATGGTGTAAACGTAGGTTTAGTATGTGCCTTGGGACAAGGTCCTTGTGAAAGCTTTAAAAGCGGGCCTGTCTACACGACTTGGACTCTTTTAGAGTCTATAATGCCATCACCAATGACATGTTTGTTCTTATTGAAGAACTTTGGTTTGTCCACAGATTTAGCTTCATGTTTGTCTTTAACAATTGGCTTGAGCATACCTTTTGCAATGAGGGCCTTCTTGATTTAACCACCTTTCTCTATGACTTCTTCGAAGTTAGAGCCACATTACATTTGTAAATGGAAGGCTATTTCCGAGTTTAAGTTAGGAACAAAAATGCTCACTAGTTGTTTCTCTGGTAAGGCACAAGGGAAGAGACTTGTCAACCCTCTCCATTGTTGTAAGAAACCTGCAAAGGTCTCATTGGGTTTTTGTTTTGCATTACAAAGGTCATTCATTATGATGTCATTTTCCATGTTAAAAGAGTAATGCCATACAAATTTCTCTGCCAACGTAGGCCATGTTGTAATAGACCCTTTAGGTATGCTAAAGAACCATTCTAATGCCAAAGCTCCTAGGCTACGAGGAAAGATTCATATCAAGAAATTATCGCTATATGTGACCTCTTGGTAAGCCATATAAAATTCTTTGATGTGATCTCGAGGATCACCTTTTCCTTTATATTTTTCGAACTTTGGAATAGTGAAGTGTTTTGGGAAGGGTTTTGTAGCATGTCTTTGTCAAATGGGTAATGGCACAACTCTTCATATACATACTTCCTACTATGTCCAAATTTTCCCTCTTGTAGGGTAGTAAGTGTGTCTTTCATCGATTCTAAATCTTTCTAAATGAGTTGTTCTTTTGTAGGTGATATCGGTCTTTGTGGTTTAGATGATTTAAAGGTAGTATTAGTGTATGGATCGAGTGAAAATCGCTATCAAGTGCATCTTGCATAAGAGGTTTTTAGGGTGTAATTTCTACACACATAGAAAAGAACTACATGGATTTTGAGAAGTAGTGCAGAGATCGCTTAGAAGTTCACTCTTTTGGTGACCTCGGGGTTAGTCAGACTCCCCATTTGCATATTTATTTTTTAGAATTTGATGTGCTTTGGGGTTTTGTAGGATATGAATTTTTGCGGTTACAGTGAATTTTGTGATCATCCAATAACATATAGTTGACCAACAATAAAGGTTAGTGACCACCTTACGACACAACAAAAATAATTTTATGAGGTCTTACGTAGTTTTAACTGCCTATTAGTGGTCTCTAGTGCCTAGATGCCCTAGTATTGTCCCAGTGCCCTAGTCTCGGCTCATATGGAATTTTCAATATTTTCTATGTTTGATTGTGACATTCTACTCCTCCAATTTACCAGCCTTCCAGTCTAGAACACTATGTGATTTATTGTGAAATTAGCTAAGTCTTTATTCCCTCTCTTGCACTTAGGGTTTCAATTTTCATTAGCTTATTTCTTACATCAAATATATTCTTTATCATTGATTTATCATATGTACCTCTACAATATTAGGGTTTAGCATAATTCAATATTTGTTAAATCTTCTAGTAAAACCATCACTCGAGCCCAACCTTGCTTCTAGGTATTTTATCATGGCTCAATCTTATGAACCCTTTACTGAAGCCCACCTTCAAGATCTTAATGATCATATTTTCAAACATCCATAAGATCTTGATCTACTTTTATTCATTGCTCATGATGAGGCCACCAATCTAGCGGAGCTTAGTGTTCCCGCTTCTACTACCACTTCCATTATTATTACTACTCAATATCTTAACTCCATGCTTCCACCTACTTCTATTATTCCCATCTTTGTTCCTACTCCTACCAACCACTTCGTGTTCTACCTCTTATTTATCATGCACTAAAAGTATCTTCTATTGGCACTCAAGATATAGCCTCTCTCTATCAATATCTCCAAATTCAAATCGAAACTTCAACATGATACTTCTTTTGCATCTCCATATCTTGAATCCACTTTACTCCTTCACACTCCTTTTACCCACCATTTCCACCCATCCACTTCCTCAAAATTTCATCACTCCTAAGTTTCCCACCTTCAATGGCCATGGAGATCCTCAAGAGCATCTTAGATCTTTTCATGTGGCATGTCTCAATTATTCAGATGATCATACATTACTCATAAATTTATTTCCTCGAAGTCTCTATGGTTATGCTATGCATTGGTTTTATGATCTACATGTTCATTTGGTATCATCATTTACGCATTTATTCGATGTTTTTCTTGCACATTTTTCAATCAATATTGTTATAAGATATGTTATACTCAACTTGCAAAAATTAAACAAGGATCTAATGAGCATCTAATAGACCATGTTTTATTATATAAGAACAACTTAGCTAAAATGACCAATGTATTCACTATAAGGAGAAAATATTCATCATCAATGTGTAATAAATGATCATATTTTACTCTCTTTTACCAATTTTGACTACATTTTGTGACTTTTGTTTGATCTAGTATAAGTTAGGATGTAATTTTCCATCTTTTTTAGATCTAGTTCTAACATCTAAAAACTCTATAATTCCTAACAAAGTGTGTGGAAATTCATTTTTGTAATAAAACAGGTCACAATCAGTCAGAAGAACAAAGTATGAAGCAACCAACACATTTTTGGGAACATTGGATTCAATATGGCTTAGCTTCGAACCTCCAGGCTTAGTTCCAGAACTCCATCACACAGCAAATGAACTCTATCGCTTAGTTCTAGAACCTTCAAACTTAGTTTTGGAACTCCTGCGCTTAGCTCCTGAATGTTCGCAGTTAGTTCCAGAATAGTTCCCTTTGGTTCCTGGAACTTCTCCAAAGTTCCAGAATCAATGGGAATCTGTTTATTTTGACAACATCTGGTGATAAGAACAATCAATGAGCCTTTTAATCGGGATCGATCAACAGATTGCTGATTCTTCATACCCCGTAAAATATGAATGCAGGATCGAGACAATTGTGTGTCCAGCAAGGTCCCTAGATTCCACATCTACTTTGAGTGCTATTTTGTTTCATGGGAACCTATTGATAGATGGAAAACTATTAAGCACTTGTAATTATAAATACATATTTGGATGATAAAATATATATAAGGAAATGTAGATAGATTAGAGAGAGGATATATATATATATATATATATATATATATATTTATATGATAGACATATAGAAAATTTTGTAAGACAACATTTCACTACTGAGATAGCCATTTCGTTTTGAGAGAATCATACTTTGTCAACTCCTGATTCAAGGTGGAGTAAGGGCCCACTCCTCCAAGAAGTAGGATTCTTTGTTTTATTGGTATTTATATTTCTAAGAAATTTGTGTAAATCTATTAAGTGTTAATTCTGTAAATGCTTTTGATTCTTTAGTTAAATTCTGTCACGTACTTGTCCCTATAGGTGTTATAGGTTAGACTCTTATTTCCTTGCAAGCATTTTCAAATGTGTGTTTACTTCCAATAATTTGTTTCATTATGTAAATGTGTGTTTACTTCCAGCAATTTGTTTCATTCTACAAGAGTGTGTTTACTTCCAGTAATTTGTTTCATTTTGCAAAAGTGTGTTTCATTTCAACAGATACGTTTAATTCTAAAGATTTATTTATTTCAGCAATGAGTGTTTATTTCAGCAAGTTTCCTATAGTATATTTTTAATAAGGCTTTGGCCAAGGAATCCTAAAGACACTGCAAAAACCCCCTAGAAAATATAAAAATAATAAATACCTACAATCAATTACTAGATCACTAAGATTCTTCTTGTTGCATATAGCTTCAGACACACCCCTGGTTTGAATATGACATCAACTAAGATTTGATTAAATGAAGGGAATAACGACACCCATCATTCACTAACTCGGAACTTAAATATTTATTTTCCAAATTCTCTTACCACCTCTCTAAGAGAGTGTCATATTTGAGACATCTCCTTCATTTGATCAATTATGTCATACTCTTAAATTACGTGAAGGAAAAATTATCTCTATGGTAAAACTCAAGTATCATGATCAACCTTCATCATCTTCTAATTAGTTTCAAAGAAAATCAACTTTCAAACCATCTACAAAACCTCCTGAAGAAAAATCAATTTTCAACGTTGTCTCTATTGAGTTTTGGAGCCAAATTGCTTCACAAATAACATGTTTTACAACTTGCTAGTTTAGACAAGAATCGACATCGGTCGGCGGGACTGACATCGACACACAGACCAACCCGGGACCAGTAACCAACATCGACTACCTATGTGTTTATATTTTTATTTAAGAAGTGGGGTTAGATCTAATGTTTGATTAAAAGGTGATCTAATGGTTGTAAATTTATTGCTAAAGTTCCCTAAGTTTGTATATGCTTATATAAGCTAGAAATTCGTGGTTGAAGCTAGAGTTAGAAGAATTGTAAGATGGAATTCTTAGAGAGAGAAAAGATAAGCTTGTGAGAGAAAATTTCGTACATCCGTGTGAGGTGTGGAAGATTGTAGATATTCATTGTATTTCCTCTGTAAAGAAATATTAATAGATTGGTTGTTTCTTAGTGGATGTAGCCCACACTGGGTGAGCCACATTATATCTTGTGTATTTTTCTTCTAGTTTATTTCTGTATTTATTGCTTGTATGCTTAATTATGATTATAGATCTGTACAACAAGAGTGTGCTAACCCCTTAACAATCGTATAAAATCTTTGTTTGTTTGAGGGTTTTTGTGTTGACATATTTACTCACGAGGGATTTCGATTGAGTGAGAACACAAAAATGGAAGAAAATAATAAATACAAAGTGGAGAAATTTGATGGCCATAATTATCAACTATCGAAGATGTAGGTGGAAGATTATCTGTATCAGAAAGATTTATATTTACCGTTAGAGGCAAATGCAAAGCCTACGAAGATGAATAATGAAGAATGGAAGATTCTTGACAGAAAGGCTCTGGGATCTATAAGATTGATCCTGGCAGCATCTGTAGCTTCAAATATTACTGAAGCAACAACCACAGGTAGATTTGATGAAATATTTAGCTAATTTATATGAAAAACCAAGTGCTTCAAATAAAGTTTATTTGATGAAGAAATTATTTAATTCAAAAATGCAAGAAGGTGGATCTGTATCAAACCATTTGAATGATTTTCATTCCATTGTAAATCAATTAAAATCAGTTAATATTCCATTTGATGATGAAGTGAAAGAACTTTTATTCTTATTCTCTTTGTCAGATAGTTGGGATAACTTGGTAATGGTTGTTAGTAATACAACATCTGCTACTAATATTTTGAAGTTTGATGATGTGGTTAGTATAATCTTGAATGAAGAAATACATAGAAAAGTACATAGAGAGTCGTCATCTGGAAATGCTTTGAATGTAGAAAGTAGGGGAAGGCAGAAGGAGAGATCCAAGAGAAAGAATAATGAGAAATCAAATTCTAAGAATGGTAGATCTAAATCCAGAGGTAGAGGAATAACTTGTTAGAATTGTGGAAAGAAAGGACATGTAAAGAAGGATTGTTGGTTCAAGGAAAATAAAGAGAATATACTAGATAAAGGTAAAGAGAAAATATTGCAATAGAGGTAATGCAAGATGCCCTTATTCTCTCCTTATATAGTAAAATAGAATCATGGGTTTTATATTCAAGAGCTTTTTTCCATGCTACCCCTAATAAGGGTTATTTCAAAAATTATGTCTAGGGTAATTTTAGGCATGTTTATTTAGGAGATGATGAACCATGAAATATTACTGGTAAAGGGGAAGTTCATCTAAAATTACAAAATGGAAATACATGGATATTGAAATATGTGAGACATGTGCCAAGCCTTAGGAGAAATCTAATTTTTGCAGAAAACTAGGTGAATCTGGTTGCATGGTTACATTCACAGCCTGACTCTTGAAAGTTACCAAGGGAGCTCTTGTTGTGGCAAGAGGCAAGAAGGTAGGAACATTGTATTTGTCTACCTATATTACTAATTCCTTTTCTATTTTATCTACTTCAGATTCAGATGCAAGCATGTGGCACAATCAGCTAGGCCATATGAGTCAAAAAGGAATGCAGATCTTAAAGGCAAAGGGTAAGTTATCAGATTTGAAAAATGTAGATCTTGATTTCTGTGAGCATTGTATATTTGGAAAGAAAAAGAGAGTGATATTTCTCAAAGTTGGGGCAATAAATAAGAAGCAAAAATTAGAGCTTTTTCACTCATATGTGTGGGGACCAGCCCATGTAGCTTCTCATGGAGGATCCCAATACTATATGACTTTCATTGATGATGCCACAAGAAAGGTATGAGTTTATTGTATAAAGCGTAAATCTAATGTTTTTGAGACTTTTAAAATATGGAAAGCCCTTGTTGAAAATGAATCCAATTTAAAATTAAAATGTCTTAGATCTGATAATGGTGGTGAGTACTACAACAAGGCTTTCAATGATTATTGTTTAGTAAATGGAATATGTAGAGAAAGAACGGTTCCTAGAACCACATGAGAATGGTGTGGTTGAAAGAATGAACATGACTATCATGGAATGTGCAAGAAGCATGAGGATACATGTTGGATTATCCTTGCAGTTTTGGGTAGAAGCAGTAGACACGATAATATATTTAATCAACAATGGGCCTTCAAGTACACTGGATAGTGGAATACAAGAAAATATTAGACTGAAAAAGATGTAGATATTTCTTTTCTTAGAGTATTTGGTTCAAAATATTTTGTGCATATTGATAAAGAAAATAGAAAAAAATTGGATGTTAAATCCAAGAAATGTACTTTTATTGGTTATTGCTCTAGTGATTTTGGATTCTATTTTTTTGGGATTTAGAAGATTCTAAGATTGTTAGGAGTTATGACATTGAATGGAATGAAAAGAGAATGTACAGGATCATATTTTGATACCCAAGGATGAACCGGTGGAATATTTTGTGGAATAAAATGCATTCTCATATTTAAAATAGTCATCCAAAGTACCAAAGCGTTGGTGAGGGAAACTAGTGCCGATATATACAAGATCAATATCAACACCAAAACTAATACCGATTATAGAAGAGGACCATGTTGGTCTCCTAGACCAACATCGGCTCATGAGTGACCAACATCACCATCACTTTGTCAGAGGTTGATAGAAATTTGCATAATGATCTTCCAAAGACCCCCCATATTTCTATAAGAAGGTCAGAATGGGTAAGTAGAACTCCATAAAGATTTACACCTTCCTTATTTTATCTAATATTGGTGATAGTAGTGAACCATAAAGTTTTGAAGAATCAATGCGGATGAAACCCATAAAAGTGGGAGCATGGCATGGATGAGGAGATGGACTCCTTGAAATAGAACCAAACATGGGATTTGGTTAAGTTTCCAGTGAGTAAAAGAACAATACATAAAAATGGGTTTACTTCATAAGAAGAGGGTGGATTGTTTTGAGTTTAAAAGGATTTGCACAAATAGAATATTTGCACTTAGAACAACTTTCTGTTAAGAATACGTTCCTTCACAAGGAATTTTGAGAGGAAGAGAATATTTGCACTATATGTAAAGCAACGCCTTCTTGGATATGAATTCAAGGGTAAGGAGAAACTTGTGTCTAGGTTGAAAAATTGTTTGTATGAGCTCAAGAAAGCCCCAAGGTAATGATATATGATGTTTGACAGTTTTATGCATGATCATGGTTATATGAGATGTGAATCTAACCATCGTGTTTATTTAAAGAAGCTTGAAAATGGAAGCTATATTATTTTGTTACTAGTATGTAGATGATACGCTTATTATAGGATCTAGTATGCAGGACATTGTTGAATTTAAAGAATATTTAGCTCATACATTTGCAATGAAGGATTTAGGAGCTGCAAAGAAAATCCTTGACATGTAAAGTATTAGAGACAATAAGAACAAGAAGTTGTATTTGTCTCAGAACATTATATCAATAAGGTGTTAGAAAGGTTTAATATACAGAATTCAACACCTATAAGTACACCTATGGCTGGGAAAATTAAATTGAGAAAATATCAGTGTCCTACATCACATGAGGAGGTTGCGTACATGGCACAAGTTCCATATTATTCAAAGTAGTTGGAAGTCTTATTTATGTTATGTTTTATACTGCACGGACATTGCACACTGAAGTGAGAGTTGTGAGAAGATTTATGGCCAATCTAGGTAAAGAGCATCGGAAAGCAGTCCAATGGATATTCAAATATTTGAGAGGGACATCCAACATGGAGTTATGTTATGGAGGTTTAGATACTTCTTTATGTGGCTATGTTAATTCAGATATGGCTAAAGATTTGGATGGTAGGAGAAGCACCACTGGATATGTATTCACAATAGGTGGCACGACAATTATCTAGATTTCAAGATTGCATAAGGTTGTGGCCTTGTCTACTATATAGGTTGAATATGTCGAGCTACAAAGGCTAGTAAAAATATGATATGGATGAGTAGGTTCATGGAAGAGTTGGGAAAGGAGCAAGAGGATTATAGATTGTATAATGATAGTCAAAGTGTGATTCATCTAGCAAATAACTCAGCGTTTCATTCAAGAACAAAACACATTCAATTGAGATATCACTTCATACGGCAGGTGTTGGAGGATGGTCAACTGAAACTAGAGAAAATTCATACAAATGATAACCCTACGGATATGTTAATGAAGTCGTTAACAAAGGATAAGTTGGAGATACACTCCACTTCGGTTGGTCTTCAATTTTGAGACTTGAAGAGGAAGAAATAGACTAAGGAAAGGATCCAAGAATGGAGTTGTGTGGTATAGTGGAACAATTTATCTCTAAGTGGGATATTATTGAGTTGTTGAGCCAAATTTCTTCACAAATAACATGTTTCAGGTTTACACAATAACCGACATCGATTGGATGGCCGACGTCGGTCACCCGGGATGAACTAGCATCGGTTGGGGTAACCACCATTGGTTACCTATGCATTTATGTTTTTATTTAAGATGCGGGATTAGATCTAACATTTTATTAAAAGGTGATCTAAGGGTTGTAAATGTATTGCTAAAGTTCCCTAAGTTTGTATATGCTTATATAAGCTAGAAAGCTAGGGTTAGACACTAGAATTAGAAGATTTGTAAGAAGGAATTCTTGGAGAGAGAAAAGAGAAGCTTGTGAGAGAAAATTATTGTACATCTATGTGAGGTGTGGAAGATTTCAGATCTTCATTGTATTTCCTCTGTAAAGCAAAGATTAATAGATTGGTTGTTTCTTGGTGGACATAGCCCACATTGGTGAACCACATTATATCTTGTGTATTGTTCTTCTGGTTTATTTTCATATTTATTTCTTGTATGCTTAATTCTTATTATAAATCTGCATAAAAAGAGTGTGTTTGACCCCCAATAGTCTTTACTCCTAAAAGCTTCAATGACAACCTCCAAAGCGCACATTCACAAAATTTCCTTGTGCTCTGCATATTCTATTTTTGTAGCTTATTGAGATCAATCTTATTATACTTCCCCATCCACTTAATCTTAATCCATCTCACCCTAAAGGCAAAAATTATAATGAAAATTTAATATTTTACTATCATCATCAGCACCGGGCATTCCACCGATTGATGTTTCAAACTTGCGCATCTCATTCAAGATCTTATAGACAATAATGCAATCGAGCTTCTTGAGCCTTCGACATCTATGTCGGTCAATGAAAATAAAAAGGTCAAAAATTTAATGATCCTATTCTTAAACATGACAAGAAAGCTGAATCTTTGGCTAATCATACATATCGTGCAGTCCCTCCTCCTTCATCCGGGGCCCCTCCATTTTCTAGTTGGTAATGTTGATGCATCACCACCATTCATTAATTTCTATGATCATGATTATCATGTTATATTCTCTTTTTATACATTACATATCAATACTTCTATTGGACCTCATGCCATCAATAATACAATGATCGATCCATCAATTCATATGGGCATGTGTTATATTGCACTTCTTATCATTATCAACTATTTGCTCTCTCATATTGTGTATTCAATTCCCAAATATTATGGTTACGTCAAGATTCCAGTTACGGTTGGGCCTCTTACCATGCTTGTGTCATTCGTTGTGGCACCTTCAATCAAAGGGTGTGATATGGTTTTAGGTCCGCCTTCGCTCTATGCCACTCAAGCAATCATTTCCATGAATAACTCGTAACATCCCGACTTTTGGAACTCAATATTTTTAATAAGGCTTAATTGGAATGATATTTTGTGGAATTCGACTTATGAGTTATTTTGGCATTAACTTATGTGTTAATTATTCCTTTTGGAATGTGGCACATAGTTTCATTTAAAATAAATAAATAAAATTAAATTTAGCCTAAAAGCTAATTGGAGGCATTTTTGAAGTTTAATTATGTTTAAATGGATTTTGGAATCCATGGAATAAAGGAGAGTTAGGTTTTGATTTTTACCATTTAGCATGCCGTGAAGAGAGGAGGAAGTAGAGGAGAGACCATGTCAAAAAAAAATCGGAGGATTTCATGGAAGTTTTACGGCCATTTGGAGCTGATTTTGGGCCTGTATTTGGGGATCTTTCCATTCTTTATTGCAGCAATGTTGGGGAGAAATTTTCTATAAAAATAAATAAGGTTTTGGAGTTTATTTTGTGTGGTGTGGAGCTAAGAAGCTGGAGGAAGAAAAATAGAGAAGGAAAGAGGAAATCACAAAGGGTTTTTGGTCTTCTTCATCAAGAATATTTCAGGCAAGGGTTTCTTGTTTTTGTCTATGCAATATTTTACAAGTAAATGCATATTCAGTTTATTCCTCTTCTGGGTAATGAGAAATATGGATTATCTATTGTGGGTATTAATATTTTCGAGTTAATCCTGTATGGGTATTTGGAAAATATGTTTATTTTAATATGGGCATTTTATATTTTGGATCTCTCATGTATGAGAGCCAAAGATCTCGTTTTTATCTTTACTTGATAAATGGAATCCATGAGGTTATTCATTTGGTTGTTGAGAGAAGATTTCTTGACATTTTCGCTATGGGTTTTGGACTGGTCTCTAGGCTGCATTTTTAAATGCTGGAATGTTGTATTTTTGCTGATTCGTTGATTTGCTTCAGCTGTTATAAGTTGGGTTATTTGCTCTTGGAAGTGCTATTTTTTTTTATTAAATTAGTGCTGCATTTCTTGCTGCAGTGTTGGCTGTTATAATGCCGAGTTTTGGGTAATTCCTTACTGTGTGTAGTTAATATTTGATGTGTTATTTAGCTGTAACACTAGCTGTCAAAACACAGTGCTTTGGGGTGATTTCTATGCTCCAGGTTGCTTTGTCAGATTGCTGTTTTCTTTACTGCAGTATTTGCTTCTAGTACGCTGCATTTTGTCAAATGGTTAATGTGCAATCATTTGCATAGCATTTGAAAGAATGTTTTGCTATGACATTTTGTCAAATGATTAGTGTGCAATCATTTGGCTAGAATATTTAAAGAATCATGTGTTGTGGCATTACGTCAAATAGTTGATATGCAATCTTTTGATTGTTGTTCTATTTGCTGCAGTGTTTTCTGCTAAAATGAATTCGTTGGAATTGAAGTGAATATCTTTATGGCATTTTATTATACTGCTGGAACAAATTCGTTTGAATTTATGTGAAGTTATTTCATGGCATTTTATTATGCTGCTTTGGATTGGATTCATTGGAATTTATGTGAAATTCTTTTATGACACTTTGTCATGCTGCTGAAATGCATTCTTGGATTATATTGGAAGTTTATATTATGACATTTGGTCATATGGATCTCATGCATTCTTGGGTATAAAGGATCTTTTGTTCCTCTTGGAAATTATGTTATGTTGCTGATCTGATTTGGCATAAAGTTCATTGTAAGAATTGTAAAGTGAAGTTCATGTTGAAGCTTTGACAATTGCTTATCATGCCTTCTCCTTTTTACATGGAGCCTATATGTGACATTTCTTCAAACAATTGGTATGCTGATTTGATTTGGCATGAAATAATATTATGAAATGCATTATGTAATCAGCCTTACGTGAGGTAAGTTTTATGCATTTTCATGTAAGATGGTTAAAGACACCACTCTTGAAAGATATTCTGAACTTGGTTAGTTCATGCATGTATACATGCTTTTTGAAATCATTATTATAATAATGAATGAATTAGTATGCTGATGCATGACTGTATATTTCGAATACATTTTCATTTGTAGAATACTACATATATGAAAATGGAAATCCTTGCCAGTTCAGTTTGAGCTGACCCCTTTGTGGAAAATACAGGCCATTCTGGAGATAAGGGAAAGGAAAGAATCTGAAGGGATTCAAGCTGATTTCAGATCTTGATTAGTTACTTTTATATTTCAGTTATGGAATAAATTGTACTTGATGTACTATTGGAATAATCAATATTATATAAGCTTATGAGGCTCTTTGCCATTGCATGTGACTTATAAGATTGTACTGAGATATCAAAAATAATGAAATGTCCTTTGGACTCAACGCTGATTTTTATCAATATGTTTAGCACATATGATTTGTTTGTATAATTTTATGATTTGATTATGTGAGAAATCAACATATCAATTTAATAACGGGAATAATGGGAGTTAGAAAAAAAAATTGGACCTCGGTTCTCGAGGTCCTTACACTTGGTATCAGAGCCGAGGTTGTATAACACTTAGGCCTCTGGGAACGTTATCTAATACTTCTCTTTGTACTTACCAGGAACAATGGTAAGAACTCGGAGCAGTGGTGGTGTGAATAATCCAAACCAAGGTCGTGGTGGCCGAAGGGGAGGAGCTGGAAGAGGTACAGGTAGAGGAGTTGGTGGAAACATCAACCCTATCCTCAACCCCACTAAAGAAGTCCTAAATGAAATTCTCAGGACTGTCAACACTTTGCAAGATAGATTGATAGCTCACGAGAGGAACCTAGAGCAAAATAATGGCCTAGGGGGTAATCATGTAAGACATGACCAACATGAGGTAAACCTGGGAGACTTGAACAACCAGCTGCATGCTCATGAAGATTTACCCATAGGGAATAGAGTAATAGATCCCTTCCTCAAGGAATTGAAGAAAGTGCCTATTCCTAGATTCAAAGGGTTATCCACTGACTCGGGTGATAAAGCTGAGGCTTGGTTGTTTAACTTACAACAATACTTTGGGCTGCATGATTGCAACTCCAATACTAAGGCCCGTATTGTAGTTTACCACCTTGAAGAGCATGTTGTCTTGTGGTGGGCTCATTTGAAGCAAGTTAAGGGTTATGTGGATTCTACCATTACTTGGGAAAATTTGAGAAGAAATTCGAACTAGATATGTCTCAGCTAATCACCGAGAAAGGAAGCAAACTGAGTTTCATAGTTTGAAACAAAATAACATGACTGTAGCTGAGTATGAAGCTCAGTTTTTAGATCTGATCCGTCATGTGGACTATATGAAGGATGAAGAATCTAAGGTAACCAAGTTCAAACTGGGTTTGAGAGAGGTTATCCAGCAAGATGTAAATATGGTCAACCCTAAGAGTCTTGCACAAGTAGTTAGTGCAGCCTACAGGGCGGAAGAAAAAGAGCAATCTCGATTAAAATACCGCCAGGAAATGAAAGAGAAGGCAACAAACAGTAAGAAGACTGTTATTTCCTCTTCTAGACCTTACCGAAACCAGATTTCAAAAGGACTAGCTTTTAATGGCAATAAGAACAATGGAAAGTTTCATGGAAATAATAACCGGGAGGGCCAAGGCCTCCCATTAAACAACAACAAAATAATCAATGCTGGTGGCAATAGATACACACCTGCTACATAGAGCCAACAAGGTTCCAGTGGCAAACAAAGAACCTCAACAAGGTTGTTGGACATGTGGTAAGAACCATTACCAAAGAGATTTCCCAGAATTCCTTGCAAGCAAGACAACAAGCCACCAGGTCTACGCAGTGGTAGATAACCGCAAGGCTGAGCACCAAGCAACCCCTATTGAGACTAGAGGTAAAATCTTTGATGCTGAAATTTCTGTTCTATTTGATTCTGGAGCATCTGATTGCTTTGTGTCTCCTAGAATAGTGCAAAAGCTAAATCTGAAAACTGTTCCTATGAAAGAAAAATGGCAAGTAGAATTTGGGACGGGTAAAAAAGTGCAGATTTCTGAATATTTAGATCAAATAGAAGTTGATCTAGGGATGTTTAAAACTAGATTAAATCTGCATGTTGTTCCTTTGGGATCTTATGATATGATTATTGGCATGGATTGGTTGCAAGACCATAAAGCTCAGATTGATTGTTTTGACAAAAGAATACATTGTTTTGATGATTTTGGCTTTGAACAAGTTCTGTTTGGTATAAAAAACAGCAAGTTTTTACCCACTCTTTCTGCCTTACAGTTGAAAAGAGCAGTCCGTAAGGGATGTCTCTTATTTTCCTTACACATGGAAGAGTCTTCTGAGGTGAAGGAACCTAGTTTTCATGATTATCCAATATTAAATGATTTTAGAGATGTTTTTCCCAAGGAATTTCCAGGTCTTCCCCAAAAAGAGAGTTTGATTTTTCAATAGATATCATGTCAGGTTCAGCCCCTGCCTCTAAAGCACCTTACCGAATGAATACTGTGGACTTACAAGAGCTAAAAGTCCAACTGCAAGAACTTCTTGAGCAAGGAATGATTAGGCCAAGTGTGTCCCCTTGGGGAGCACCAGTGGTCTTTGTTAAAAAGAAAGATGGTACATTAAGGTTGTGTATTGACTACCGCATGCTCAACAAGGTTACCATTAAGAATAAATATCCGCTTCCCAGGATAGATGATTTATTTGATCAAATGAAAGGGGCAGCTTTGTATTTTCTAAGATTGACTTAAGGTCTGGTTACCATCAACTTAGAATCAAAGAGGAAGATTTGCATAAAACAACTTTCCGTACAAGATATGGACACTATGAATTCACGGTTATGCCTTTTGGTTTGACCAATGCACCACCGCTTTTATGAACCTAATGAATAGTGTTTTCAGAGATTTTCTGGATAAGTTTGTATTAGTCTTCCTGGATGACATTTTAATTTATTCTATAGATGAGAAAGAACATGAGAAACATTTAAGAATGGTTCTACAAAGACTTAGGGACCACAAATTATATGCAAAACTGTCTAAGTGTGAATTTTATAAAGATAAAGTGCACTACTTAGGACATATCATTTCTAAGGATGGTATTTCTATGGATCCATCCAAGATTAAAGCTATTAAAGAATGGCCAGCTCCTAAAAATGTGACAGAAGTCCAAGTTTCATGGGTTTGGCTGGGTACTATAGAAGGTTCGTGAATGAATTTTCACGAATAGCCCATCCTATCACATCGCTACAGTGAAAGGGTAAACGTTTTGAATGGACTGCTAGGTGTGAGGAATCCTTTTTAAAGTTGAAACATGCTCTCACTACAGCACCTATCTTGTTGGTTCCAGATCCAAACAACCCTTTTGAGGTCTGGACTGATGCATCCCTAGATGGTTTAGGGGGTGTAATAACTCAAGAAGGAAAGGTAGTGGCTTATGAGTCACGAAAATTAAAGCCTAATGAAATGAACTATCCCCCACATGACTTAGAGTTGGCTGCAGTAGTTCATGCTCTTAAGAAATGGAGACATTTCTTGTTGGGTAAGCCATTCAAACTTAGAACAGATCATAAAAGTCTGGAGCATCTGTTTACTCAAGACAACTTGAATGCCCAACAAAGGAGATGGCTGGAATTGATTAGTGACTATGATATGGACATAAAGTATGTCAAAGGTAAAGAGAATCGAGTAGCTGATGCACTCAGCCGTAGAGTCCACTTTGTTGTTGTTTCTAGAATTAAATTTTTGCTAAAGGATCAGCTATTACAACAACAGAAAATAGATACTTTCTGTCAGGAAATGACTGAAAATATGTTGCAAGAAATAGTGGATAACAAGTATGTTGGGTACTCCTTGGACTTAGATGGTCTTCTAAGGTTCCAAGGTAGAATTTACGTACCTTTTGAAGGAAATTTCAGAACTATTCTGATGCAAGAAGTGCATCAAGCTCCTCATTTTGCACATCCCGGGGTCACTAAAATGACTCATGAATTGAAACAATTTTATTTTTGGCCTGGTATGAAAAAGGATGTGGCTATATTTGTTTCTAAATGTTTAGAATGTCAAAAGGTGAAAGTTGATCATTGCCATCCCGGTGGTAAGATTTTTCCCCATGACGTTCCAAAAGACAAATGGGCAACTATAACTATGGATTTTATTTCTGGTTTGCCAAAATCTAAAAAGAGGCATGATACTATCTTAGTTGTTGTTGACAAGCTAACAAAGGTTGCTCATTTTATTCCTGGTAATCTAATGATGATGCACCTGTACTTGCTGATAGATTTGTGAAGGAAGTTGTAAGATTACATGGAGTTCCTGAATTGATTATTACTGATAGAGATACTTTGTTTACATCTCGGTTTTGGCAAACTCGGCAGCTGCTTTTGGCACAAAGCTGCATTTTAGTTCTTCTTATCATCCTAAAACAGATGGGAAAACTGAAAGAGTAAATCAAGTATTAGAAGACATGCTAAGAATGTATGTTATGGACCAGCAAAACAAGTGGGAAGATTTTCTGCACTTAGTTGAATTTTCTTATAATAATACTTATCATACTTCTTTGCAAATGGCTCCTTTTGAAGCTTTATATGGAAGGAAATGTAGAACACCCTTGGGGTGGGAAGGCCTTGAAAATTGGGTAACCACAGGTCCTGATGTTTTAAAAGAATATGATCAACAAATGATTGTTATAAGACAAAAATTAAAGGCTGCAAGTGATAGACAAAAGAGTTATGCTGATAAGAAAAGGACTGAAAAAGAATTTCAGGTGGGTGAAAAAGTGTTTTTGAGGGTGAAACCTCATAAAAGTTCAATTAAGTTTGGAAAGGCATCTAAACTTGCACCCAGATTTGTTGGTCCATTTGAAATTTTAGAGAAAATTAGTGTTGTAGCCTACAGGTTAGCATTGCCTCCTTCACTTTCTAAAATTCATGATGTATTTCATGTCTCACTTTTGAGAAAATATGTGCATGATCCCTCACATGTGCTAACTTGGTAGAACTTGCAAGTAGATGATAAGCTAAATTTTCAGCTTGAGCCGGTAAGGATATTATCACAGCGAAGCATTAAGTTGCGAAATAGAGATATCCAACAAGTTTTGGTCCAATGGGACAGCCTAAGTGAAAGAAGTGCCACTTGGGAAGATGCAGAGTATGTAAGAAAGAACTTTCCATTTCTTTTTAAGTCTCGGTAATCGGGACATTACCCTTGTTAAGGGGGAGGATGTAACATCCCGACTTTTGGAACTCAATATTTTTAATAAGGCTTAATTGGAATGATATTTTGTGGAATTTGACTTATGAGTTATTTTGGCATTAACTTATGTGTTAATTATTCCTTTTGGAATGTGGCACATAGTTTCATTTAAAATAAATAAATAAAATTAAATTTAGCCTAAAAGCTAATTGGAGGCATTTTTGAAGTTTAATTATGTTTAAATGGATTTTGGAATCCATGGAATAAAGGAGAGTTAGGTTTTGATTTTTACCATTTAGCATGCCGTGAAGAGAGGAGGAAGTAGAGGAGAGACCATGTCAAAAAAAATCTGGAGGATTTCATGGAAGTTTTACGGCCATTGGAGCTGATTTTGGGCCTGTATTTTGGGGATCTTTCCATTCTTTATTGCAGCAATGTTGGGGAGAAATTTTCTATAAAAATAAATAAGGTTTTGGAGTTTATTTTGTGTGGTGTGGAGCTAAGAAGCTTTGGAGGAAGAAAAATAGAGAAGGAAAGAGGAAATCACAAAGGGTTTTTGGTCTTCTTCATCAAGAATATTTCAGGCAAGGGTTTCTTGTTTTTGTCTATGCAATATTTTACAAGTAAATGCATATTCAGTTTATTCCTCTTCTGGGTAATGAGAAATATGGATTATCTATTGTGGGTATTAATATTTTCGAGTTAATCCTGTATGGGTATTTGGAAAATATGTTTATTTTAATATGGGCATTTTATATTTTGGATCTCTCATGTATGAGAGCCAAAGATCTCGTTTTTTTATCTTTACTTGATAAATGGAATCCATGAGGTTATTCATTTGGTTGTTGAGAGAAGATTTCTTGACATTTTCGCTATGGGTTTTGGAATGGTCTCTAGGCTACATTTTTAAATGCTGGAATGTTGTATTTTTGCTGATTCGTTGATTTGCTTCAGCTGTTACAAGTTGGGTTATTTCTTTCTTTGAAGTGCTATTTTTTTATTAAATTATTGTTGCATTTCTTGCTACAGTGTTGGCTGTTATAATGCCAAGTTTTGGGTAATTCCTTACTATGTGTAGTTAATATTTGATGTGTTATTTAGCTGTAACACTAGCTGTCAAAACACAGTGCTTTGGGGTGATTTCTATGATCCAAATTTGTTGTTGATTGCTATTTTCTTTACTCGCAAAGATTTGCTTTGCTAAGTACGCTGCATTTTTTTCAAATGGTTAATGTGCAATCATTTGCATAGCATTTGAAAGAATGTTTTGCTATGACATTTTGTCAAATGATTAGTGTGCAATCATTTGGCTAGAATATTTAAAGAATCATGTGTTGTGGCATTACGTCAAACAGTTGATATGCAATCT
The DNA here is from genome assembly GCA_018340775.1 of Taxus wallichiana var. yunnanensis. Lineage (NCBI taxonomy): Eukaryota > Viridiplantae > Streptophyta > Pinopsida > Cupressales > Taxaceae > Taxus > Taxus wallichiana. The sequence goes on from CM031234.1 coordinate 604,948,664, forward strand.
TTTGATTGTTGTTTATTTGCTGCAGTGTTTGTTGTTAATACGCTGCATTTTGTCAAATGATTAGTGTACAATCATTTGGCTAGAATATTTAAAGAATCATGTGTTGTGGCATTACGTCAAACAGTTGATATGCAATCTTTTGATTGCTTTCTTATTTCTTTGCTGCTAAAATGAATTCGTTGGAATTGAAGTGAATATCTTTATGGCATTTTATTATATTGCTGGAACAAATTCGTTTGAATTTATGTGAAGTTATTTCATGGCATTTTATTATGCTGCTGGATTGGATTCATTGGAATTTATGTGAAATTCTTTTATGACACTTTGTCATGCTATGCAAATGCATTCTTGGATTATATTAGAAGTTTATATTATGACATTTTGTCATATGGTTGGCATGCATTCTTGGGTATAAAGGATATTTTGTTCCTCTTGGAAATTATGTCATGTTGCTGATCTGATTTGGCATAAAGTTCATTATAAGAATTGTAAAGTGAAGTTCATGTTGAAGCTTTGACAATTGCTTATCATGCCTTCTCTTTTTTTTACATGGAGCCTATATGTGACATTTCTTCAAACAGTTGGTATGCTGATTTGATTTGGCATGAAATAATATTATGAAATGCATTATGTAATCAGCCTTACGTGAGGTAAGTTTTATGCATTTTCATGTAAGATGGTTAAGACACCACTCTTGAAAGATATTCTGAACTTGGTTAGTTCGTGCATGTATACATGCTTTTTGAAATCATTATTATAATAATGAATGAATTAGTATGTTGATGCATGACTGTATATTCTGAATACGTTTTCATTTGTAGAATACTACATATATGAAAATGGAAATCCTTTCCAGTTCAGTTTGAGCTGACCCCTTTGTGGAAAATACAAGCCATTCTGGAGATAAGGGAAAGGAAAGAATCTGAAGGGATTCAAGCTGATTTCAGATCTTGATTAGTTACTTTTATATTTCAGTTATGGAATAAATTGTACTTGATGTACTATTGGAATAATCAGTATATTATATAAGCTTATGAGGCTCTTTGCCATTGCATGTAACTTATAAGATTGTACTGAGATATCGAAAATAATGAAATGTCCTTTGGACTCAAAGCTGATTTTTATCAATATGTTTAGCACATATGATTTGTTTGTATAATTTTATGATTTGATTATGTGAGAAATCAACATATCAATTTAATAACGGGAATAATGGGAGTTAGAAAAAAATTGGACCTCGGTTCTCGAGGTCCTTACAATAACTTGTGTCTAAATTTCATTCAAGACAAGCAAGTTATCACAATAAAAGGTGTTTTACCATATACAATGTGGCCGCAACCTCCTCTTGATGTTTTCATTGCACTTGTTATATCTTTTAGGTTCCCTAGACCTCTTAAATCTAAGGCACAATATTCTCCTAGCTCACCTATTCATGAAAACCTACTCTGTCTCATCGGTCCACTAGTCCATCTTATCAACCTAGGTCCAACACTTAGACGACTCCTTCACATAAGTGCACATCATCTCCTCGGTATCATTTTTATAGGTGTTCATCACCCCCGGTCTCCTTCATATAGGTACTCTTTACCTCCTAGGTATACTTAATATAAGTGCTCATCATCTCCTTCATCTCCCTTACATAGTTCATCCCTTTCCCCACTTGTGTCACATATACATCATATATCACCGATCTCGAACATGATCACATGCCTTTATTTCTATAATCATCGTGGAGGACACTTTCCCTTAACTTTTGTTGATAACTTCCTCATCATTGTAAAATTTGGGGGAATCATGCTTACTCCCCCTCCTAGCATTATCAAGTGTCTCTCATTTCTAGCATTAAAATATGTACTTCACATCTAGTCTTTCTCATTCATCTTATATAACTTGATACACAAATTGTATCATCATTACCATGTAATGTACTCTTGTGCTAAGGTTCACACTTTACTATTGAGGGCATACTACATACATGAACCTCACACACTACACCTTTCAAGTTCCATGCTTTGCGATACATCATTCTAGCACTTTATTCTCACACATCATACTATCCTCTTCTACAATATACACTTTATGCTCCATTGATCTATCTTTCTAGTGCACATGTTCAAACCATTTCCCAATTACGCACTCTTGTTCTATGGTTCATTCTTGAATATCAAGGGTTATGTTATAAATGAAACTCATCTCATATATATTCATCCACATATACTTGGGGGCACGCTACTCCTCTCACACTCAAGTTGCATATTATTCCATCTCACTCATTCATAGCATACCACATATTTTAGTTGCATCTATTCTTACTTTCTTATACTGGTTATATGTACACTTTATTTCACATGCTAGGTAGATAGTTCATACGTCATTATCATTTCTATATACACATGCACGTTCACTTGTTCTCTAGTTTTGAATGCATACTTTATACAAATATTTACACAAAACATGGATCCTTGGCACTGTACCTCTTTCCAATACCATGGAGGCTTCTTTAGGAATCTAGTTTTTATACACTACACATGTTATTGTTTTGTTTTATACTACCTATTCTTACTAGCACATTACTCTTACAATATATACACATCTTGACATACTTTTTATCTTTCTAACATACTAACGAGTGCTTCATGTGTAGAATTTTATTTTAGGACTATTTCAGCAACCATGGTTGTTTCATAGTTTGTTTGATATTGTTTTTCATTGTTTTCAGCCTTTTTCCTAATGTCTTGCTTGTTCATTTCTTGTATGATTTTGGCCACTTCAACCCTGATTGTCTTGCAGCATTTTGAGTGATGTCACATGTTTGAAACCTGATTTTTGTGGCCTAATTTTTTTGCACTATTTATTGATTACACTATCTTCTATTGCATGCTTGTCACTTTTTCTACTAACACATGTTTCTATCCACTTTATTTGCATGTGTGCCTTGGTTTCTACCATGCACATTCCCCCTATAGGTTATCTATTTTGGGTCCTCCCTTGGGCCACATTCTCTTAGCGATGTCACATACACCAAAAATGAGGGGGCATACATTGGGTGAATCAATCACCCCATACAACAACTTAGAGATTCAATACAAGCCTACACATTATAAGAAGAGAATAGAGTTAACATAATAGAATGGCCTAGATTCTAACTTGGGTCCTTAGTATGGAACTTAAACCAATGCCTAGATATAGACACTAGGACCTAAGCACTCTTGACCTTTCTTAGCGCACTATGACCAGGGGCAGTTACAGTTACTTTCTTAGATTGGCATAGTTTTCAGCAATTCATAGAGCATTTTTCACAGAACATGCACAATCTTCCAACAATCAAAATGCATTCTATTCTCTTTTTCTACTTGGATCAAATTGGAACAACACTTTGAATAAATCAGGATCACACCATCTGCGAGTGATGTATAAATTCAAGAAACAATGGGGTTGAGAATAACATTATACCTTTCTCCCCAACACTCTTCTGCCATGGCATAAGATCCCCAAAAACTCACATCGGCGTGAGATCACCCAAAAATTCACTCTTCTACAATAATTCAGGACACTTTCTATCCTTTTCACTTATCACGATCAGGTGTACACGTTCTTTTTACTACTTTTTCACATTTTTACATAATTTTGCATACTTTTACGAGTTTTTATAACACATGACTTTGACTACTATTTCACTTTTCTTTTGCAGGTCTGTCCTTAATAAGTAACAAGAAGAATCCCTTCATCAAGCTACAATGATAATAGGTACAACACGACACAACACATATGCTTCACCCCTAGGATCACTTCCTCTTCCTTAGCTTTCATGCTTCATTTTTTATCACTCCATATTTTTTCTTATCTCTTCGGCATGCTTTTTCCATCGATCTACATAGTTATCAGGTATGCATCTCTTATCTACTTTATTTTATCTAGTATCCACTCAACAACATAAAATGGGGGAAAATGTATACACAAAATCACACACTTGGGTACATTTCTAGGTCCTAATCACATACTACTATTCATATGATTCCTAAGTGAGAAAACTAGTAATTGACTATTGTCTTTGGCCTCTTTTCTATATTTCTTTCTTTCTCTTTGGTCTTACACACCCCATAGCTCAGTATGAACTTCATTACTTTATCTTTCATGACTCGACAACAATTCACATCCAAGATGCTAGTGTTCAAGCACCCCAAACTCTTTCTATCTTACTCACTTCTTTTCGTCTCCTATTTTCCTATGGTTCAGCCTTCTAGTTGTCAATTACAAAAATCAATCAAGGGAATCATATAAATACAAAGTTATGTGACCATAATAAAGCACCAAGCTCTAATCATCTATTATCATAATCTAAGGTTACATCAAAAGGCATTCTAAGAGCATCAAAGGAATCCATATAGCTTTTATTCAAAGGAAAAGGGACTGCATTTTCTACATACATGCATAGGAGTGGACGTTCATTTTTAGCCACACATCTATTTACATTTCTACATGTATATATCACTCACTATCAAGTGCATCTTGTACATCTCTTTTTAGGGCACTATTTCTACACACACGCACAAGAACTACATGGATTCTCGAGATGTAGTACAACACTCGATCGTAAATTCACTTTGTTAAGTGATCGTTGGGGTCATTCTCGACTCCCCATTTGCATCTTTATTTTTAGGTTTTTATTTGTCTTTGGGTTTTACATGATATTTTTTTTGCAGGTTATAGGATAATTCCATGATGATCCATCGACATACACAGATGACCAATAGTGAAGGTTAGTGACCACCTCAGTGACACAACAAAAATTATTTTCTCGAGGTCTTGCACACTTGCAGGCACCTACGCGAGTGGTCTCTTGCACCTAGGTGACCCAATCCTATCCAAGGTTCCTTAGTCCCAAATCATCTGATATAGTTTGATTATTTTCTATATTCGATTGTGACTACATGTTCCTCATGTTTACCAGCTTTTCCAAGATATAACACTTCATGATTTATTACAAAATCATCTAAGTCTTCTATTCACTCTCTTGTACTTAGGGTTTCAATTTTCATTAGCTTATTTCTTGCGTTAAATCTATGAATCATCATTTATTTATCATACATGACTCTATAATATTAGGGTTTAGCATAATTAAATATTTGTTAAATCATTTGGTGAACCCATCGCTCGAACCCAACCTTTCTTCTAGGTATTTTTTCATCTTTTTATCATGGCTCAATCTTATGAACCCTTTACTAAAGCCCACCTTCAAGAGCTCAATGATCATCTTGCAAAACATCCACAAGATCTTGATCTACTCTTATTCATTTCTCATGAGGAGGCCACCAATCTAGCTGAGCTTAGTGTTCCTGCTTCTACTACCACTTCCATTCATATTGTTACTCAACCTCCTAATTCCACTCTTCCACCTACTTCTATTGTTCATGTATATGTTCCTACTCCCACCAACCACTTCACTCCACATCTTATTTCTCACATATGACGAGTATTTTCCACTTGCACTCAAAATCTAGCCTCTCTCTATCAAGATATCCAAGTTCAAATATGGAAACTTTAGTAGGTTACTTCTTGCATCACCATCTCTTGATTCCACTTTACTCCTTCACACTCCTTTTACGCCCACAATTTCCACCTATCCACTTCCTCCAAATTTCTTCACCCCTAAGCTTCCCACCTTTAATGGCCATGGTGACCCTCAAGATCATCTTAGATCTTTTCATGTGGCATGTATTGATTATGTGGATGATCATACTTTACTTACAAATATCTTTCCTTGAAGTCTCCAAGATTATTTTATGTGTTGGTTTTATGATTTGCATGTTCATTCAAGAACATCATTTATGAATTTATCTCGATGTTTTTCTTGTACAATTTTCAATCAATGTCGATTCTAATATATCAACATCACAAGTAGAGATGAAAAACATTACCAATCCTATTTACAAGGCTTAAAATGGGGAGAGGCCATCATTATAACTACCCCTTATCACTCCAAGAAGGATTCATGGCTAGCCTTTGATTTCTCCAAAGTAAACACACACCATCAACTTCGATAGGCATGATATCCTCCATTATAACACATGCTTATCCCTCCACTAATTCTAGCCATGAATTACTTTGGTTCCTCTAAAATAAAACACACACTCCCCTTATTCCTCCTTTCGCTACTTATACCTTATTGATTCCAATAATCAATTATGAAAGCTCACCCCAACAAGAAGAAAACATACCACATGATAACACAAGATGCACATCAATGCCACATTTTTTCCAAATGAACAAGTACAAAACAACGACCCAACCACAATATGAACTCATGGATAGGCACCTTCCACAACACAACATTTTCATGGTTACATCTTTATTACAATCATATTTCATTATTTAACCTTAAATATTTGAAGAGCACTTAACATGTAAACATACATTCTCATTTTCTCTAGACTATATTTTCTTTATTTTGTTTAACATTTAACTTATAATGGTTCCATTTAATTTTGCTCATTTCTCTTATTGCAATTAATTTATATAACTTGATTGTTAATAAGAACATTTTAAACACACATGAGTCTACTAATACTTGTTCTCAAGCTAAGGATTCATTTCTCAAGAGCATGTTTACTTGGTATTGTATTTTACCTTCATTGCAAAAAGGGGAAATTTACATGAAGTAAAAAGAGGGATGGAATCACGCTTCCTTTCTCATTATAATGCTTAAACACTACGAATACACTCTATTCACTTTCAAGTTATTACAACTAACTATGTAATTTAACTACTTAGTTTGCATCGCTCGTGATACATATATGATTCACAATCCACTTACTCCTAATTTAGGATACATCATTTTTTTCAAAAGTCATGATACACATAGAATGATTCATTTTACCTGTGTTAATGTTATAATGGTTTGCAGTGAGTTAAAGTGATGTCTAAACTTTCACTTTACTCCTAACCCATCACATTAAGAATTCAATATCAAGAAGTAAAAGTTAATTACATGTTTCAACCACAATTAAACCTCTTAGGAGGTCTAGGTTTAATTTATTTCCATATACCCCAAGGAATCTAGGCCCTAATACAAGTCATTACTAAAGTGTTCAACATCTTTAAATCATGGTACCTTCATAAAATCCCAATATATTTTGTTTTTATTAGCCAAGATAATACCTCTATCCATAAGGCCAAGAAATGTCACAACATGGTTCCTTCACAAGGTGAACTTGCTAATCTTGTCAAATTTTTAGTTCCTTAATCAAGAAAATAATTTGTCCATGAGGGAAGAAAGGGACATCCCCAAGAGTCATGTGTGAAGGATGGGTAAGGTGCAATGTTTACCTACCACAAGATGGTCATGAAGACTCAAGTAAGACCCATTTGTTTGGCATACTATAGAACCTAAATTTGATATAGTGATGGGGAAATGCCACACGCTTAAAAGTTGAATAAGGTGTTCGGTCTCACTAAGGAAACAAGGGCATGAGGGTAAGCTCAAGGGGACCATTCCATACAATAGGGTTATTATTTCATACTATAAGATTTCCACCCAAAATGGAAACACAAAAATATAAGTTGTTATTTTTCTTTGAAGACTAAGTGATTTCATAAGTCAAGCATCACTAAAAATAGGTAAATATGCCATTTTCAATGAATTTTACCGGTACAATAAAAATCCAAAATTACAACAGGACTAAAAATCTTAAATAAAAATATTTCAAATTCATTCTCCTATAATGAGTTTGATACTATGTATAGGATTTTATTACATATTTTTCCATTGAAACATGATACAATCAACTCCTTTTACTCAACCAAACATATAAAGGTACAACTAAGTATAAAAATATCACACTTTCCCAATATGCTAGCAATGTCATATCCATCATAGAAAGTAATAAATAAGTTGGAAGGATTTGCGATGGTTAAACACACAAATTAGACTCTCCTATATACAAGGAAATCCTTAGAGTTGATTTAAACTCAAATTTGGCGAACAAGGTTCAAATGTTGACTGATTTAATATAAATTTAATTAAATCTTAATTTCAAAGTAATTACTATAACTAATGATATAAAAATGATAATATATAGTAAATGGAAAAGAAACATGCATGCAATTATATAAATATCATATTGTTCTATGAGGATCAATATGGAACCCCATGCACATCGAACAAGGTTTCACTTCCAATGGTGTCGTGAATGCTCCACGTAGTAAGCAAGAGATCAAATCACAAAATGAGAATCAAGTACAAAAATACAATGGTGTGTTTGACATGCTCATAGATAAAAAATAGAGGTACATATAGGAGTGTTGTGTAACTCTTGTACATGACACATGTACACAACCCTAACTAACCCTATTGACCTATTCTCACTAAGTGATATGACTAACCACAAGAGGTGGAAAAGACGTCGAGTGTCAATGAGACAAGTCATATACACTAACACCCCCTTCATCAAAGCTGAGGTAGAGGTCATGAAAGTTAAAACTGAAAGAGAAATCCCTAGAAAACTAAGAAAGATGTGTCAATGGGGCCCAAAACTAATCCTGATAAGGTACCCCTGTACAAACAACAATATTTCTAAAAAGAAGAAGTGAAGAAGGGAAATGGGTCCCAAAAACTAGGCTTGATGAGGTACCCATGTACAAAAAGGATCTCAAGTAATGGAGGAAATCCCAAGGGAAAACATCCACTTACAAGAGATAAAAGACATCCCTAAATAACATAAGAAAGATGCATCAAATGAGTCCCGATAATTAAAGTCCTAATAAGGTACTCATGTACAAAATGTAATCTTCTAGAAGAAGAGAAGAGATGAAGAAACACAATCTAACCTCTCAATATCAAGAATGTTTCAATACCACCCCGTATCAAGTGAAGAAGAAGACCCCGAAGTGACAAGATGTGGTTCCCGATTTAACAATAATTGAAATTATGTTAAACCCTAATTGCAGAGTCACAACGAAATGATAAAGAAATAAAGTACAAATCTGACCTAAGAAATAAACTAGAAAATATGAAACCCTAGGTGTAAGAGAAGGGATAAAGTACTTAAATAATTTCATAATTAATCCTAAAATGTGCCTAACTAGAAAACTAATAAATAGGAGGGAAACTATCAAAGACAAACCTAGAAAAATTGTGTGATCTGCGATCTTCATAGATCAAGTTAGGGGAACCTAGGCACTAGATACCTTCTTTAAGGTGCATGTGACTGGGAAAACTGAAAAGTGATTTCTCTTGTGTCACAAGATTTTTGCTAGATGTCTCTTTTCGTCATATGTATGTCATTGGTTGATTTCTTGAGTTCACCTAAAACCTGCAAAGATAAAGAGCACCTATAAAACCCTAAAACACATCAAATCCTAAAAAGAAAAATATGAAAATCAGGATTCAAATAGACCCTTGTGGTCATCTCGACTAAGTGAACTTATAATTCAAGAATTGCACTACATTTCATAATCCATTTAGTTTTATGTGTGTAGAATTGTACCCTAGGAGGCTCTTGTGCAAGATACAATGAGTAGTGAGTAGTAACTAGATGTAGTAAATGTAAGTATATGTGTGCATGGAAAATAAACATCCTCTCCTATGAATTATATGTATAAGAATGCAGCCCCTTGTCCCTTGAATGAATCTAGATGGATACTTTGATGCTCTTGAAATGCCTTTGGATGCAACCATAGGTGATAGTGGTAAATGCTTAGAACTTAGTCCTTTATTATGGTCACATAGCTTTACATTTATATGATTCCCTTGTTTGAATTTTGTAATTAGCCACTAAAGGTTGACACATGAGAAAACAAGATTCCAAACAACTAGAAAATTATGTAGAGAAAATTTAATTCTTGAAGCATTCAACAACTTAGAAGACTCAAACAACAATCAACATTCCAACCTCTGCTAATGAGGATCATTCAAGAAGCCTAAAATGGCTTGTAGCTTCAATATTTGATCAAATATTTGTTATAAATTTGTACCAAGTTCTATACCCTACGTCAATACCTTATTCCATGCATAATAAAACTTCATCAATGATCCAAAATCAAAGAATCATTTAACTCACCCTCTTAGCTAAGACTTTCCTTCACCTTCTCTACCCTAGTTTCTAGTAATACATGCAATTATTGGTTTCTTTAGCATTCCAACCTCCCCAATGTAAAATCCCTATTTCACACTCATAATTAAAAGTTAATCCATCAAAAACATGATTCAAGAAGAACAAATCTTCACCTTTTTCCTATCCTACTCAAGACCGTCCTATAACAATATCTTGTCTCAATTTGTCATAATAATGTAACTTCTTGCTCTTAGGATTCTCAAACCCCACTAATAACTTATTCTCTAAGTTACTAATTCAATCCAATCTTAGAATCACTAAGAAAATGCTTTCAAGGTATCCAAGACTTCACACTACCTTTACTTTGTAAAAACTATCAATTATGCCCTTAAGACAATGTATGCTTGCTACATGCATAGATGGAATGATATAGTCGTTCTCATAAAAAAATAACAACTGAATTCGTCTCCCTTTATCATGCCCATAGTTTTGACCAAATTTTATACTCTAAATCTTCACCCTTCTCCACTTATCCCACTTTCTCTTTCACAACTTACAAACCCTCAACTAGGTCTTAGCTAGGGGACTGTCATGTATAAATATCAATGTAGGCACTTTCAAGATGAAGTAAGGGTTGAATCAAGAACCCATTAATCCCTTTGACATGTGTACTATGTCTCACCCTTGCAATCAATATTCATCTCCTACTTCCTTTGCTATTGCTTCCACTTGTCTAGGTCTTCCACTGTGCATTGTGATTCTTAGTTAGACTGTCAGGGATTTCTCATAAATTCACCATTGAAATTAAAAATTCCTCTTGAATCACTTCACTCACCATTCCCTTGTCTCTATTTTAAAATTTCATTAAAAAATGACTTGATTTGATGCCTCAACCAATGTGCCCTAGCTACACCCTATTGTGCACTATGTAACAACCCGAAGAGTGACATTTGAACATAAAATTCATTATACTTTAATTCAAAGCCTTAAATTTTGTAATGAGGTTTGTATTAATAAATATTGGGAAAGAAATCATCTTACCATAAACTGTGTGATCTCTATGTTTAGTGTCCTCCATGTACAGTTCTTTATCTTGCTCATAGAATAGGGTATGAAACCCTCCAAGTTAACAATGAAGGAAAATAGAGTTTTCTACTTGTAAATTTGTCTCTCCTCAATGTATGCACGTGCTCTAATATCTCCAATGGTTTTCAAATCCTTTCCAAATCTCCTAAAATTGAGATCCCTTAATGCTTTGAGTCACCTATCCATATAACTTTCAACATACCATGTCTCTAAGTTAAGCTAATCACCCTTGTAACTTGTATGCAAAAAGGATACTTCTCGAGTATTTAAATCCACACTTCACAACTTATACCAATGTTAGATTGTTTTCTTACACAGTTTTGGGTTCATTTTGAGAAATCACATATCAATGTCACAATACTTTCTAATTTCCTTAACCATACATTACTTCAACAAGAATGGAGTATCTCAGATTATTAAGAATGTTCATCATAGTTTCCTTATCGGTCATGCTCTCAATACATGCAGATAGATTTGGGTGATCATATAAAAGAATGGTCTAGAAATTAGAAGGAGTAACAATGCTCAAGTAACCCAAATCAACTCTCAAGAGCTTAATGTTCATCACACAATTTAAAGTCATCATACATCTATCTCTGAGATCAAGAATGCAATACCAACAAACATAACAACTGTGCATTTCAGTCACCAACTTGATTTAACACTAATTTTATGCATGAAGCTCACAAAAACCATGTTTTCCTCCCTTTCTAACTTCTTTAGAACCTACACATTGATTCTCATCTAGGATGGTATGAGGTAGATCAGTTAAAATTTGTCTTTTTAGACTCCTTCACTCACCTTCTAACCAAATACAAGCTCTCAGACCCTTGGTCATATGCAAAAGTGTTACAATTTGAGGTCTTTAGGTAGGATAGCTTAATTTTATAAGCATAAACTAGATTGACATGATATCTAGCTAAAGAGAGGACTTAGAACCACCCTTAATTGCCTCATTTTATCCATGTACAAAGGTTTATTAGCTCTAAGCATGTGTGAAAACAACAACAATATGCCAAAATGACATTCACATTCAAATTTTACATTTTGGATGGAAAAGGCTATATTTGAATACTAAAGAACCTAGACACCAACTAACACCTAAAAATGACTTAAATTGACCCTAGGACCTATAACCACATTTGAAAGATAAAATCTATATCTTCATAACTTATTCTTATGCATGGAGTGATGCTCATGCATCATACTCTAGGGTAGGAAAGATTGAACTCCACAACTCTATTTTCCTTCTTTTTTTTTCTAGTTTCTTTGCTTCTTCATCTCCACTTTGATCTTCTCTTTTCCTTCAACCTACTCACTCTTCTTTTCTAAAATTATATGATTTTCTTAGTCCTCATACTACATTTTGTCTTCATGAATGAAGTATGCTTCTCCATAGGCTTCTTCTTCTTCATTCTCTCTTTCAATCTCCATTTCTCCCTCTTGGACTTTCTACTGCTACTCAATTCTAATTTCATTAGCTTCTTCATGACTATTGTCTTCTTCTTCATCTTGTAGTATCTTCATAAGTTCTTTTTCTTCTCTTTTGTAGTCTTCTTCACCCTCAAACAACTATGAACTCTAAGATTCTTGCATGATTTGCTACCAAAAATATCTTCACCAACTATCAACTTTTCTTCACCATCATTTATTTCTTCATTTTCAATTTTTCATCCTCTTATTTAGAAATTTTATCCATTTCTATCTTTTCATCTTCATTACCTGCATACACACACTTAAAGGAAATATTTTAAAAAAAATAAGGAGGCTTTTTGGCCTCATAGAATGCTCCATCAATGAGCTCTTTCTCATTTTCACTTTTGAGCTGCCTCATTGCTCCACTTCATTAGTCTCTTATTTATCCTCCTCAAGGAAAGATAAGAATGCAATTACCTCTTCCTCATCTAAAATTTGAGTTTCTTTATATACTACCTCTTTTTCAACTTCTCTCACTCTTCTCAAACTTCCTCTCTTCTTCTCTTATCTTGCTACTCTCTCTTTTTCTTCCTCACAAGTAGCTTTATTTATATTTCTTCTTAATCACTATTCCAAATCTTTTTCTCTCTTTCTTTCCAATATCTCCAACAATTTTCCCACATCCCTCTTCAACTAGCTCTTCTTGCCTTCAATCATCCAACTACTTTTACTTTCCTCTTTCTTTTCATCTCTCTCTCTCTCTCTCTCTCTTGTTCTCTTTTCTATGACTTATCAATTTCCACAACTCTCTTATCAATTCCTCTCTATCCATCTCTCGCTACGGTTCTCCTTCATCTTTATCATCTATCAAATTTTATTCATGAGGTCTAACAACCCTGAACTATCTATCTTTGCATGTCTTCCTTTTTCCATCAAGTGTCTTCTTTATGTCATCATTCTTAGAAATCTTATCTATTTCTCTTGCTCTATTATCCTCTCATGTAATTTATTTGTCTTGACCTCTTCACTCTTTGTCATTTATTTCTTCATCCACTGAGCATCACATACCCATGCTCTATAACTAGTTTCAGCTCTCCACTCAACTTTTAACCTTTGTCATTTTCATTGTATTCTATTGTTTTTCAAGATGCTTGTAAGGGTATTCAACAAGTTAAAGACCAAACAACAATCAACATCCCATCCTCTTAGATCCTATAGGCATTTTCATCGATGCAAAACACCATTAATTACAAATGGATGATGCTGAATTGATTGTTTAGATGTGTAGATGATGATTCAAGGAGATTCAATGGGGATTGCTCAATCCCATTCAAGTGACCTTACTAACTAGCCTAGGTAATGTCAGCATGGTGATAAGCTTCTTGGTTGCTTTATAAGCATGTTATCATTATGGAGAGCATGTTTTAAGAGTTATTAGGTACTCATATGAGTTGTGGGGTGAAGATAAAGGTAGGTAGCCATGTTTCAGTGCTTTTTTGAGTAGGTATGAATGTTAGGAGGCATATTGAGGTATGGAGATATATGAGTTCATGGATGCATGTAGAAGGTGTATCGTGATGTATCGTGGTATTCCAATTTTGAGTTTTTTCATGATGAGTTATGAAAGATTTTGTGAGAATCGTATCAAAAACAGTGCACCATGATGAAGTTGCACTCTAAAGTAAGCATAATAGCTCTAGTGTAATCACAATGAGGAATCGATCAATCAATGGAACAACTTTCATAATGTAACAAATCTTGACATAGAAGAAAGACAACAGAGTGTTTTTTCATACTCATAAATGTAAAATGAAGGGATATATATAGGGTGTTGAGTAATCCTAGTGCATGACACACAAGAAAACCCTATACCTAACCCATGTGAGATGACCTTCCATATGTGAGTGGAGGACATATAGGATCCCACACACCAACACCCCCTCAAGCTAGGGCAGAGGCTAGGATGAGTCATGCACAAGAAGACACTCCTAAATAACTAATAAAGATGTGCTAATGGGGCCCATAAATTAAAGGCCTATAAGGTGCCCATGTACAAACAACATCTTCCTATAAGAAGAAGAAGAAGTAGAAGAAGAAGAAGAAGAGAAGGACTATATAGCCCAAAGATGAGCAGACAAAATACCTCACCCCAAGAAGAGACCACAAGTGACCTCACCCCAAGAAAATACCACAAGTCACCCCAATCCATGTCATGATCACATTCAGTGAAGAAACTTCACCTCAATGAAGGGCTTGGTGATATATCAAAATGTGATCACTTGTCTCGAATGTATCGAATGTTGATGATACCATCATGAATAAGTTATCATATGAAGTTCATATGGATCTCAATGTGCTTTTTCTACCGATGTAGAACTGGATTTCTACAAATTGAGATAGTGCTCATGTTATCACAATAGATAATGTAGGCCGTTGAAAGCGGAGAACTCAAATACCATGTAAAACAAATTTCATGTGCGTGCATTCTACCTTTGATAAGAATCACAATTATATTCCTCTTCTTATCTAATATGACCCACCAAGAGAGAAACTATAGCAAGAGGTAGATATATGATGATCTAAGTCACTCGCTCAATCATAATTTGTGAACCCAATCAAGTCAATATCCACCTCCTCCATAATAGTGAATGCCATCGATTTATTGGTGCCACAAACATAATGAAGAATCCACTTAGCTACTTTTTAATGCATCTCATGTGGCTCTGCATGAATTTGGACATGATCCCAACATCATAAGATAAATCCAATGGTGTGAGTCAAGTAAATGAATCTCCCCACCAATTGTCGATAAAGGGTACCATCAACCAAGGGAGTAGAGAAATCATAAACCAACTTAACCCCGGAAAGAAAAGGAGTAGGAGAAGACTTGCAATCAAACATCTGAAAATGAAAGCAAGTCAAGAGCATACTTAGGTTGTGAAATCAAAATTCCTAAGTCAGATTGTGAAATTTGGATCCCAAGAAAGTAGTGAAGCAAACCTAAGTTAGTCATGGAAAACTTGTTGGCTAAGGTGATCTTCAAGAATCAATGATAGAGGAAGAGTTACATGTGATCAACAAGTCATCACATAGAGAACAAGAATGAGTATGGAGTCATCTTACCGTATAATATAAACTTTGGATCGAATGACACCTAGAAACCCGCATGTAAGTAAAAATGAGTCCATCTTGGCATACCAAGCTCAAGGGGCTTGTTTAAGGCCATAAATAGACTTCTTTAACTTACAAATGAGGGAGGGATCATGGACATAACCCGGAGGTTTTTCCATGTAGATCTCTTCCTCTAGGTCACCATTAAGGAAGGCACTCTTAACGTCCATTTGATGGAATTTCCATTTGTTTGTTGTGGAAATGGAAAAGGTAAGTCGAATAGAAGTCATCTTCACAATCAAAGAAAAGGTTTCATAATCAACCCCAGCTATCTAGGAGAAACCCTTAGCTACTAATCATACTTTAAAATTTTCAACATCTCCATCTACTCCATACTTTTTTTTGCTCCATACTTTTTTCCCACTTACACTATTTTTCTTCCTTTCTAAGATGGGTGAGATCCCAAGTATCATTCTTCATGAGTGAGGAATACTCCTCATCCATGGAAAAATCCCACTCTGAATACCAGAAGCCTCCCAAAAAGACTGTGGATCAGAGGCAGAGGTGAAGAAAGAGTGGGGTCCAACAAAATCTGAGTGAGTACATCTCATATCCGAAGTATCTCCAACTAAATCTCCAACACTTTGCAAAGTTTTCCTAGCCCAAAGAGGACCAGAGGATCAGCTCGAGTCGAAGATTCACACTCAGTGAGAAGGGACATAGTCCTTGTCATCACTACTATCAAAATCGGAAGACTTAAGGGTCTGATGGTTGGGAGGATTAGGAAGAGGAGCACGCTCAACAACATCATCATCTGATGAGTCAAAATCTAAATCAGAAGCTGAAGAACCTCAATAGGTAGAGAAGTAGAAGTCAAGAAGACTCATCAAACTTAACACTTCTCTCAATATAAAGCTCATGAGAAGTAGGATTCAACAATCGATATCCCTTCACACCATCAGGATACCCTACAAAGATACAAGGTTTGGATTGTGGTTCCAATGCCTTGCATTTCTTCTTGGGAATCTGATCCATAGCCTTAGATCCAAGACTCAAAAGTGATCAACATCAGGCTTGTGTCCAAACCAGGCTTCAAAGGGTGTCATCCCTCTTATTGCCTTATGTGGAACACGGTTCTGAATGTAATTAGCACAATTCACTGCTTCACCAATACTGTGGAGGAAGAGACTTTGAATGAATCATACAAGTGGCCATCTCCTTAAGAGTATGGTTATTTCTTTCTACTACTCCATTATGCAAAGGGATATAAACAACTATATGCATCCCTTCGAAGTACAAAATTTATTGTTTACATATTCACCTCCATTTTCAGCCTTAATAGATCATTCCGCCTATTTCTCAACAAGATCCTTAAAGTCCTAAAAATGTTCAAAGAATTCAAACTTAATCTTAAGAAAATATACCCAAGTATATCGTGAATAGTCATCAATGAAGGTGAGCACATAAAGAGCTCTAATAAAAGAAGGAGACAGAAATGGACCAGAAATATCATTGTGAACAAGATCCAAAGGATGAGTAGCTCTCCAGGCTTTTCCTTTGTCAAATTTCTTTTCAAGATGCTTTCCAAGGGTATAACCCTCACAAAGACCCTTAGAAAACTTGACGCGGGGTGACTTGTTGACCATTTCATTTTGGCTCAATTGTTCAAGGTAACAATAATTTAGATGTCTGAAATGCTCATGCCATAGCTTACTAACCTCATTTACATGAGTGAGAAAGGAAATGGGTGTAGAATCAGAAGTAAAGTGGGAAAAGGTATACAACCGTGAATGGTGATCCACCTTTCCCTCAGCCACTGTAGTGTCATCATTAAGCTCACGAATAATCACCGAGTTAGGAAAAATTCCACTCGCATTCCTTCACCAAGGTGAGTAATTTGGTAAACCGATAGGAGATTGGTAGAGAGATCAAGAACACTCAACACTTGGTTGAATGTTCCCCCATCCATCTCTACCGATCCACTACTAAAACCAACACTTTCATGTCATTACCCATCGTGATTTGGGACATACCACAAGGCTCGATGTTGGAGAACTCAACATGCAAAGAATCCATGTGGTGTGAGGCACCGAAATCTATAATCCACGTCGATGAAGGAGAAAATTTGGCTACAAGGGCCTTTCCTTTCTTCTTATCAGATTTAGAACCTTTTGTAGTAGAAGACTCAACCTTCAAGCATTTTGTTTGATAGACTCAGGAACACCTATTTGATTTTTCTCAAGTAAATGAGTAAGGTGATAAATTTGTTTTCTCATACACATATGCTCTTTATGACCAGGCTTCTTGCAATAGGAACACAAATACTTGTCTTTTTGTGCTCTAGGCTTAGAAGTGGAAGCGTTCGTGTTAAATTTAGTTTTGGTCTTGGTTTCCTTCTTAGGTTGGTCCTTTCTTTATTTCTTCTTTCCAGCTTCTTTTTCTCATTAGTGCTCACTACAAGGGCATGTGACTTGGAATTGAGAGACCCCATTTGAATGAGTTTGTCCTATTCTTGAATGAGTTGGGACAAAAAATAGTCAAAGGGGGCATATTCCAATCCTTTTCCAAGGCGCTTTTGTAGCGTAAAAGGTCGAGACAAAGACAAAATATTCAGACCTACCTTAGAGAGGATTGACAAGATCACAGAATATTTCTTCTCTACTTGACATTCCTTTAACAATAATCTAGTGTGGACAAACTTAGAGAAGAATGCTTGTAGGTTTTCAAAATCACTAGGATTTAACCCTAGTAGTTCATTTTCCAACTCATGCACTCTCATGTCATCTTGTTGTCTAAACATTCCATCTAAAATTTTCCATGCAAAGGTGTTTCAAACGACTAAATGTGGAAGAGCAAGTCAGAGAAATAAGTGAAGACCTAAAGCTTCATCACTAATTTAACCACTTAGATTTTTAAGGGTCGTCATCTAGTTCAGCCTCGCCTCCCATGGTGATGTGGAGTAACCCTTTACCCCTTAGTTTCATAATTATTTTCAATCTCCATTCAAATAAGTTGAACGACATAAGCAAAGGAATTGAAAGTGCATCCATAGTGAAGAGAGAGAAAGAATGCAAAAATAAACACAAGAATCACAACCACCTAGGACAATATAATAACCCCTTTCTTTCGGCACTTTATAGTTTAGTGCGTTGAATACAATCGGGTCCGAGTGTGCATCTTGAAATAGTTGGTAACTCACCTTGTAATCAGCATAATAATGCACAAGAGAGGAGACCACAATTGTGTTTCATGGAGCGCAACAAAGTGAACTATGCAAGCACAACTTGAAAAACTGAAGGAGGTCTCAAATCTTGAGAAAAGTGTCTCACATCGCAATGGATTACCCCTCTACAAATTGGGCACACTGGAAGAAATAATAAGGGTAAATACAAGTTTTAAACAAACTCAAGATGAGTCCCGATGATCTTGACATCGGAAAGGCACAATTAGTAAAAAATGCTCGTGAGTGTCACCGCACACTTGAGCACACAATTAAAAAAATGACAATCACGCCTAAAATTACCATTTTGAAACGCCCAATTTAGCTAATTTTAAAGCTATTGGAGAAAAAATGATAATAAGGGTTGATTTAAAGGACGATTTTAATTATTTACTAATCGTAAATGATAATCAAATTAGATTCGTAATTAATAAAACTAGATTTAATATAATTAAATCTAATTAATTATGATTAAGAAAGGAACACTAATTAGATCTAATAAAAATTAAATCCTAATTAAATATTTAAATATGCTTTCCTTTTAAAAAATCCCACTAAAAAATTAAACACCTTAAAGAGTTATTTTTAAAAAGCACTTTATAAAAAGGATGATTTTTAAAAAAAACTTACCGAACAACTTACCAAAAATATTACCAACTCGGGAGGATCCCGAGTTGTGTGGTAGACCGTTGGAGGATACGGTTGGGTGTATCTTGAGTTGGGCTCGAAGTTGAGGAAAAGGCAAGTAACTTGGCATGGATCGCGGGTAAGTAGGGATCCAACGGGTGGATCTCGAGTGGACGCAGTAAAGCAGGCGACAAGGAAGGGTCATGAGGGTCGAGCAAGGAAGGAATCATGGAACACAAGTTAAAGAGCTTAGAGAGGAGCTTGTAGTGGGGGAAAAGCATAGGAAGGAGCTGTTGGGAGCAGGCCGAGGCTAGAAAATAACTCAAGGAGTGGGATCCAAAGACGGGCAAGAGCTCGAGCTCAAAGTAGGGTTTGACCAAAAACACAAGTAGAGCAATTTGGTTCGACCACGACTCACAGGAAAGAACATGAGTAGGTTGAACATGGGCATAAAAATGAACTTCTACACGAAAAGGTAGGATCCCAAGCAAATAAAAGAGTTTGAAAGAGCTCGGTGGAGAGCTTGGTTGGGAGCTCAGTGGAGAAGAACACCAAACACCAAAGACTTCAAACTTGAAATTTTGCAAATGTACCTACAAAACACCATGAAAACACAGAAAAGACCAAAAAAATAGAGATCTAAAAAAATTCCAGCTTTATTAAAAAAACCGAATAAAGAACCTCTTATTTTAGCTAGATCTACTAAATTTAGTTGTAGCTAGCTAAATGTAGTTATAAAACCCCGGAAAACTTAAGGAGATCTACACATGCACGAAGAACATAGCAAAACCAAAAAATTTCCAAGAGCAACTTGTTGAATATGTTAGCAATAAAATTTCTAGAATCTAATGATCGAAAAACTTACACTGGGAGTAAAAATGAAACCAAGAGTAATCACAACTCAAATGACAAATGCACATTAAGTGCGCCATCCCCGAGTAGTGTTGGGATGGGTAACCTCCCAGGAAATTCCCGATGTCACTACCTCATAATATTGTTGGTTCTAATTGGGTGTATACCCGGATCCATCATGTGGGAGGGTGTTGGCATAGCAATTGTATAACAAGATGAGATCCTCTCCACCATCGCCCGAGATTTTGGTGTGAATAAAGTCATGCAGATCTGATACCATGAAAGAGTTTGCAAGAATCATATTAAAACTATGCACCACGATGAAGTTGCACTCTAAATGAAGTGTAATAGCTCCAATGTAATCACAAGGAGGAATTGATCAATCAATGGAAGAGCTTGCATAATGTAACAAAGATTGCACATAGAAAAAAGACATCGGAGTGTTTTGGCATACTCATAAATGTCAAATGAAGGGATACATATAGGGTGTTGAGTAATCCTAGTACATGACACAAAAGCAAACCCTAAACCTAACCCATGTGAGATGACCCTCCATATGTGAGTGGAGGACATATAAGATCCCACACACCAAGTTATAGTTTTCTTTGAACCATGACCTATCCTTTATTGTGTAAAACCCTAAGGGCTAGCTATGTAATTCTTAGTATCTAGAGAGTTTGAGAGATGGTAATGAATTTATTATGATTGGATATGTTAGTATGATGTTTCATGGTTCTTTGAGAAAAATTTCAGGATGTTAGGATGTGAATTTTGCAAGTTATGTCAATTTTGGTGAGGCAACATCAAGAACAAGGATATTTCCAACTCGAATTAAAACTTTGATTCTCACCCTAAATTGTGTGATTTTATGGCACCTTTCCATTTCAAGTATGTTTTTAAAGTGATTCTATAATTTTTCAAAAAATAATTATGTCATTTCATCGTCACATTTTTATGAACGAATGTTAAGAAGGTAAACAACTTTTTATGAGTTTGAAACCCTAACTTGAAAGTGGTTTGAGAGATTTGATTCATAAGTGGCCAAATTTTTTACCTATGTGCATGGATGTTGATTTTAACATGTATAATAATCATTCATATTTCCATAAAGGTATGGTATAGGTCATGGTGATGAGTGGACCCCACTCAAACAAGTTAGTTTCTGAAGAAGTTTGTTTTGGGACAAGGTTGTCCAAAGGTGTTGTAGAATAAATTGGATTATTTTTCAATATGAGATTTGTTATTGATTTCAAAATATGTTTCAATAAATTTTTATGCAATTTCATAGTCAAATGAGCTCCATTTAGGTTGATTGGTCAAAGGGTAGTTTTGAGGCAATAAAAAGTAGTCTTCAATGAAATGAGCATAACAAGAGCTACAGGTGGAGTTAAGAGGTGATTCAAGTTTTGTTGGAAAGATAATTCAGATATATTTATAGTGATATAAGGTGTTTCTCATGATTATGATTTTTGTTAAGGTTTACAGATAATTTTTTGGATAGGAATATTTTTTCAAGTGCAAGACAAGATAAGATTTGTTGGATGTTTTGAGTTGGTTGGAGCATGATATGGATTAGGTGATGATTTATATCACATTTAGAGTGAATAGGGAGGATTAATTTTTCATCAATGAATAAATTTTTAGGTCTTAATTGTTCTTGGAAAGGTGCTAACTATTTGATATTTGAAAACAACTTTTTTGGACAGTTTGATTTGGTGAAGACAAAAGTGGTTGAGGTTTGAGCAGGTGATTTTTTCATGACTTATAACTTTCTTAGAAGTGTTATACAGGTTCTTCCATTTCCATTTAGTTTTCACATGACATATTTTGGATGTTTTTGAGTGATCTAGTGGAAAAAATATGTTGACATGGTCCTGAAGGGTGTTGGAAACAAGTGTTTTGAGAAGTATAAGAAGAAGTGGTCCCATTTAATGAAATAATTTGATTGGTTGGTGTAAATTAAGAATATGTATGATGTTTAAATGTTATTTTAAACATATGTGATGAATTTTAAATAATTACTAAAAATATTTTTGGTGTTAGGAGAATTTTGGCATTCCAATGCATGGGTTTTGGTGAAATTTTGGTGCAAATAAGAAGGGTTTTTGTTAGGCCAAACCATATGGTTTAGTTGTGACAGTTGTGATAAATTTATGGGATGTTTTTAATGATTAATTGGTCAAAAAAATTTATTACCTACCTCCTTTAGGTTGGAATAAAGAAAAAGGTATAAAAGTGATGTTTTGGGCACATTTTTGAACTAGTGCTCTTGGAGGGAAAAGTACGACCTAAAGGAAAGTGATTTTTAGGTTTGTGTCCATGGATTAAGGATGAGGAAGAAAATGAAAGGTTTATTAAGATTAGATAACATGTGTGCAAGGGTTTTATGAGTTTATAAGTGAAGAAAGAGCAAGATTGTGCAAGTTTGAAGACTTGGGGTTTGTGCTTCAATTAGAGATCTCCATCGGTTGTGACAAATACAAAAGAAGAGATCAAACATTGTATGGTGGTTGAGTTGTTACTTGGTCATACTAGGGTGTTGTAGCCTCATTTTTTATTTGGTTCTTCACTTAAATTATGGGTTGGTTCTCCTTGTAAGGTTGGTGCTCTACTAAACTAGGGGTTAGTGATCCTTGTGAAGTTGGTGCTTCACTAAATCTCCTTAATTTGTGTAATATAAGTAGATTTTCAATGGGTTTTATTCCCAATTATAGTTTCACACTTACATATTGATGTATTCACATCTAATATCACATACTCAACAAGAAGTATTAGATTAATTACTTTCAACTTATTTCAATCTTGTATTTACACCTCATTCTCAATACTAGGAAACAACCAAAAAAACTTGCAAAAAATCCTATAGGCTCAATTCAATTCATTCAATGATATAAGAAAGTTTTTTAACCTTCATTTACCCTATCTTGGTCATTCATTCTCTTAAAACTCAAGAATTGATAACTTTTCTCACTTTTGCCAAAATTACCTCATTGGGCTTCTTGAGAAGATTACCCATGGAATGACGATGGATAGAAAAAAATGTAAGGTATTCGAAGGAAGTATTATTGTTTTTTATTACCATTTAATAAGTTATAGGCATATTCAAAATAGTTAGGTTCAGCTCTCAAAGTCTTCCCTACTTCCTTCATAACTTACCCTCTAAGCTTATAATACTTCTACCATGCCTGTTACAATACATATCTTGATACCACTTATGATTGCAAAACCCTTTATATGAAAAATTATCAATTCAAGTACCTATTAGACCCAACATTATAGGTGAAAAATTTTAGGGTTTACTCCTTTGGAATAATTTCTTGGAATCACAAATTTAAGATTCAAAATTAGGTCACTTTGTCATATTATAGTACCCTCCGATAAATTTTCAAGCTTTCCTCATAGATGTGAAATTTTTTTATGGAAAAATCCATTAAATTCTCAATAAAATAAAGGTATAGATAATTCCTTATGATTCTTAGCTATTGAAACAATTATGAATCCTCCAAACAACTAATTTTCTATAAACCCTAGGTATACATCTACAAAGAGCTCTGAGAATGCACCGTTCTTTAATATAATGAGTGTATTCATCTTCAAAGGTTAGAATTACTTAAAATAGGTCTATAGAGAATTATAGAAACTTAATAATTTAATATTAGGTCTTCACTCAAAAAAAAAAACATTCCATTCCCTTAAAATATCCTTCTCTCGAGTCTAAAAACTAGGGTTTTGGTTAACTATGAGACTATCCAAAGAAAAAGAGGTTTATCACCTGAACTTAGTCTTCAAAAACTTAGAGATCATTCTATTCTACCTGATCACACCTCTAAGTCACCTTTTCTTACTAAAATTTGGTGTATACCATCTTAAAACACCCTAAGATATGTTTGAACAAACCTTGCTACAGTTTTATAATGCTCCAACAACTTCAGTACTCATAATGACATCAACCCTACATCAATATACAGATGTAAACAATAGAATAATGTTATTACCTTCCTGGTTGCATCAATATATTGCATAAATAATGTCTTACATTTCTCAAACTGAACCATATACCCTAAAAACTATGAAAGGAATAGTAAACTGTAACCCTCAACTTTTGGAGCTCCAAAATTGTTTTTCAATTTATTGATCAATGATAGGAACAATTAAAAATGAGTTTTTATATGCATTATTTTCTTGAGCTCCTCTTGTAACTAACTTTTCTTGATCATATGTAAGTTTTACAAGATATGGTCACATTACAAGAGGTGTGAAAGAACTCAACTTTAGTTAGAGGTTGCAATTCATTCATTTCCCTAATACTTGGAACAACAATGGAGCTTAAACAACTACCAAATGCTTGGAAAACACTTAAAAATACCTACACAACCTAGAAAGCCAAAAATTGGCTCTTAGAAATTCAAATTTTTGAATAGGTCAAAATGGAGGGAAACTCCATAATTCAAATTTTTGAATCTCCAAAGCTTATTAGACACCACAAATGACTCAATGACACCCCTAAGAACTTATACAACCCAAAATTTTCTTACTAGAAGCCTAACTATCCTTGGTGACAATGCCTTTGCATCACATATGGTGTTCTTTGTTGAGTACTTTATTTCTTTCTATTGTGTTTTATGTTGCATATCTTAATAAGAACACATGGTTATGAATGTTGCATGAAAAATATAAATTAATGAATGTATGGTTTGATAAATGAAAGAAAAATTATCATAAAACTGATTCACCCCCTCTTAATCCCTTGTGCTTCCAACTTCCTACCATGAGGATCATCCAAGTAGCCTAAAATGTCTCAGAATTCAATATTTGATCAAATATTCCTTAGACAGCTTGTACTAAGGTCTATACCTTGTGTCAATACCTTATTCCATGCATAATAAACCTTCATCAATGATCCAAAATCAAAGAATCATTTAACTCACCCTCTTAGCTTAGATTGTCCTTCACCTTCTCTACTCTATTTTCTAGTGAATACATGAAATTATTTATTTCTTTAGCCTTAAAATATCCCCAATGTAATCTACATGTTTCACACTCATAACCAAAGTTATGCCATCAAGAAACATGATTCATTAAGAAAAAATCTTCACCTTTTTCCTATCATACTCAAGATTGTCCTAATATTGCAACGTCTTCCTCTTAGGATTCTCAAACCCCACTAGTAACTTGTTCTCTAAGTTACTACTTCAACTCACTCTTAAAATCACTAAATAAATGATTTCAAGGTACCTAAGACTTCGCACTACCTTTACTTTTCAAAAACTATCAATTATGCCTTGAGACAATGTATGCTTGCTACATGCATGGATGGAATGATCTAGTGGCGCTCAAAACAAAATAACAAATGTATTGGCCTCCCTTCATCATTCCCAAAGTGTGGACCAAATTTTATACTCTAACTCTTCACCCTTCTCCAATCATCCCACTTTGTCTTTCACATCTTACAAACCCTCAACTAGGACTTAGCTAGGGGACCATCATGTATAAATCTCAATGTAGGTACTTTCAAGATGAAGTAATGGTTTATTTAGGAACCCATTAAGCGCTTTGACATGTGTACTATGCTTCACCCCCGCACTCAATGGTCATCTCGTACTTCCTTTGTTATTTCTTCCACTTGACTAAGTCTTCCACTATGCACTATGATTATCGCTTAAACTGTCATGATTTTCTCAAAATTCCACCATTTAAATTCAAAATTTCCTCTTAGAATGAAAAATAATCATGATATTTTCATGATTCAAGAAACTAAAATGTCTATGGAGAGATTCAAGGATGTGGGTAGGTCTATTTGGAAAGAAAGTCTATTGGGAAGGTCATAGCTCTGTGGGGGCCTCTGGAGGTGTGGTCACTCTTTGGGATCCTAGTATTATGCATGGTGTCCTTATCCTGTCAGCTCTAGGTCATGTGGCTATGTGTTTCACGAACCTGTCCTCAAAGAAATCCTGGTATGTTTCTAATATTTATGCACCTAACAATGTGAGTGAGAGAAGGAAGCTCTGGAGTGATCTCACGTCTTTCAAGAAGTTATTCAAAGATAAAGATTGGCTTATTGGAGGAGATTTAAATTCCCCCTTTCTCTAGGGAAAAAAAGGGGGTATAGCTTCTTTCACTGATAGTATGGAAGATCTGGTTGAGTTCCTCAACATCAATGGGATGGTGGATTTGGAACTGGAAGGATCAAAGTTCACATGGGTCAATAGGAGAATTGGGTCAGAACTTATTCAAATCAGATTGGATAGGTTTGTGGTGAGTCACCTCTATATGATGAATCAGCTCTACTCCCTCAAGACTCTTCCCAGAATTGGATCTGACCATAACCCTATCCTCCTTAAATTGGGAATTCAGATCAAGAAAGCTAGGCCTTTCCGGTTTGAAAAGATTTGGTTAGATCATCCTGATCTTCCTACCAGAATCAAAGAGTGGTGGAATATCAAGGTTTTTGGGGTGGCTAGTTATAGACTTAGTTTTAAATTAAAGCATCTCAAAAATTGTCTCAAAAGATGGAATAAAGAGGTTTTTGGAAACATTTTCCAAGAAAAAAGTAGAGTGGTAGAAGGCATAAGGAATATTGAGGAACTTATTGAAATTGATGGTCTCAATCTAATTCTAAAAGAACAAGAACAAAATCTCCTGATTGAGTATCATAACATCCTGGCGAAAGAAGAAGTGTACTGGAAACAAAAATCGAGAGTGAAATGGCTTAAGGAGGGGGATAAGAACACCAATTTTTTCCATTTCTCGGTGACCTCTTGGACAAATATCCTAAAAATATCTGAAATCAAGAATGAGAATGGAGAGATCCTATCAGAAAGTAAGGATATCAACCAAGTCATTTTAAATTATTTTAAGGATTTCATTCAACAGGGTTAGAGGGTTGACGAGAAGAGTCAAAAAATATTTTGAATCTTTTCTAGAAGGTAATTTCCTCGAGAGGAAAACCATGAGATCTTAAAGATCCGTTCTGAAGAGGAAATCAGGTATGTGATCTTTGATATGGAACCTAATAAGTCTCCAGGCCCTAATGGCTTTCAGGCCTTCTTTTACCAAAAATTCTGGGAGGTGATAAAGATTGAAGTTATTGATATGGTCCAAGAATTTTTCAAAAATGGGAAGCTTCTCAGATAGCTCAACAATACATTTTTGGTCCTCATTCCCAAAATTTTTGGAGCCAACGAGGTCAAGGAATTTAGACCGATCAGCCTGTGTAACACGAGTTATAAAATTCTAACCAAAATAATAGCTTGCAGGATCAGGACGGTGCTCACCCATTTTATCTCTGAGAACCAAGGAGCCTTTGTCCCGGGGAGACAGATCACTGATAGCATTGTAGTGATCCAGAGGCCATTCACTCCATTGATAACTCTGCTAGATCAGCTATGTTCCTTAAGCTTGACATGCATAAGGCCTATGATAGGATTAACTGGTCTTTCCTTTGGGCTATTCTTGAAAAAGTGGGGTTCGATAATACTATGGTTAGCATGATTATGACCTGTATATCCACTGCTAGTTACTCGGTGTTGGTCAATGGTAGTCTGGAAGGATTCTTTAGAGCTGGTAGAGGATTAAGATAGGGTGATCCCCTATCCCCTTTCCTTTATGTTATCATGGCTGAATCCTTGAGTAGAATTTGTAAGTAGGCTATGATTTCTAAGAATATCTAGGGTATTAATATTTCAAATGGGCTCCCTCCTATTTTCCTCAATCAATTTGTTGATGAAAACTTCCTGATGGGGAAGGCCTCTATCCAAGAAGCCACCAACTTCAAGTTTGCTCTCAACGAAGTATGAAAAGTCTCGTGGCGTAGATGGTCAATTTCCTTAAAAGTGCAGTCTATTTTATTAATGTGGATAAACATGTTCAAGATAGGCTTACTTGCATCCTTGGTTGTAGAATCAAAAGCTTCCTAAATTCCTACCTCGGTATGCTTCTTCTCCTCAAAAATCCTAATAGCTCTGTTTGGAATACCCTGCTGGAAAGAGTTAACAAAAAAATTTCCTCCTGGAAAGGTCTCCTCCTTTCAAAAGCTGGAAAGATTCAACTTCTTCAGAGCTCCCTCCAAGGTATTCCCATCTATATTATGTCTCTCTTCAAACTTCCGGCTAAAATAACTACTATTTTGGAAAGAATTTAGAAAATATTTCTCTGGTTGGTGCTTGAAGATTTTAAATTCCCCCTGGTGGCATGGGACAAAGTAACTAAGCCAAAGTTGTGTGGTGGTTTGGGTTTGAAGAACATTCCTATTATGAACAAATATCTTTTAGCCAAAGCTGGTTGGAGAATAGCTAGAGAGGAAGGCCTGTGGGTTGAGATAATAAAAAAGAAATACCTACGAAATTATGGCAGCATTGACTCCTTTTTCTTCCACAATAACCTTCCTAAAGGATCTTATTTCTGGAATTCCCTGATGGACTCCAAAGAAATCCTCTCCAAAGGTGCCTCTTGGGAGATTGGGAAGGGGAACATGATCAGATTTTGGTGGGACAACTGGATTGAAGAGGCTCCCTTAGTTGATCAAGAAATTTGGAAGGAGGTTGCTCAGGTCTACGAAGATAAAGGTAAATTTTGGATTAAGGATTTCTGGTATTTTAGGAAAGGTATCATTGGGAAACCATAACCCCTCCTCTGGACTACCTTGGTGACCTCGAACCCTTTTAGGATCTCAATAAGAAACTCAGGGACTTTCACATCCCCATCTTCCAGATGAAGGAGGACACAATCATATGGAGAGAGGAGGATTCGAGAAACTTCTCTGTTAAATTTTCCTATAGCTCTCATTTCAAGAAGGATCAACAAAGAGACTATTGGGGAAGTTATGGATTAAAGATATGATCCCAAAGATCAATATTTTTTTCTGGTTGGCTATCCAAAATAGAATCATGTCGATTGATAACCTTAAAAAGAGAGGGATGATGATTCCTAATAGGTGTTCTTTATGCAGGAAAAGGGAGGAAAATGTGAATCACTCTTCTTACATTTTCTTTCACTAAAGGTGTTTTCATGATGATTTTGGAGTTTTCAATATCCAATGGATCATACCTTCCAATATAGAAGATTACAACATTCAATGGGAAAGTCCCTTTAGGTTTCCCTTTTTGAATTGGGCCTGGAGGATTGCTTTACCTCACTTCTTATGGGGGATCTGGAAAGCAAGGAATAATAGTGTTTTTCGAGACCAGATACCACATACTTAGGTGATAAAGAGGAAGATCCTAACAGCCATAAAGGAAAATCTCAAACTCTTTAAAAGTAAAACTAACAAGAGTTGTCCAAAAGGGGAATAGGTTGTGTTGGAAAAGTTTGCCTATAGTCCTAGTCATGATCCAAAACCCTGACAAGATTGTGAACTGGAACAAGCCGGTGGGATCCACTATCAAGATCAATTTTGATGGAGCTTCCAAAGGAAACTTTGGTCAATTAGGGGGTGGTGGTATCTTAAGAAATAAATAAGGAGATTGGTTGTTTGCATATACTGGTCCTTTAGGCAAACAAACCAAAAATATGGTAGGCTTGAAGCCCTCTTGTGGGGGATTTTAATTGCCAAGGAAAAAGGCATTAAGGATATACAGATTGAAGGTGACTCCCTAATCATCATAAGTGCTCTCAATAATAGGTGCAAGATCAATTGGGCTTTAAGAAGCATCATCCAAGATATCAAGGAAATGCTTAAATATTTTGATAAAGTTTCTATTAATCACACGTGGAGACATGGAAATATTTGTGTGGACAAGATGGCAAATATAGGTGTCTGAAGCCATGAGTACAAGATATGGGGTGTTGGAGATAAGCTTCCCTCTAGCATTAATGATGAAATCATTAAGGAAAAGGGGTGCTAAGTTTCATAATGGTGGCATGAGTGGGCGTAAGTATTTCAAGTACCCTGGGAACTTTCAAATTAATCATATTCGCTGCTCATTTTTGAAAGGGTGAATTTTTTCTGTTTTGGGGTGCTTCTGCTTTAGAGGGGAAGTTTAGTAAAGATAAAATGGGAGGTGATGGAATCGGGTGGAGCCTCGTGAGCCAAAAATTGAGGAGAATAATCGAGTCATGTGGAATAAGCTTAAGGTAGGGGGTTTCAACAATTTCATTACCAAATTACATGGTCATGACTCAAGTCTATCAAAATATTTTGGCATTGCTTGGAAGGAGGGTTTTTCATATTCGTGGCATGGATGTCGAGGTCTCAGAGACCAACATTGCCAGGATTACTGAAATGAAAATGGAAGGATTGAAGCTCTATAAGGATAGAAAACACAGGGATTTGGAGATTGATAGGTTTTTGTTGGCAAAGAGAGGTGCCGGTTTTTCATGGATGGTATCGTGCACTCTTGCATCCCCGGTGTGTGGAAGGATGTCTACCTCCAACTCATGAAATATATCACTTTGGAGGGCAAGTATAGGAAGATCTATACCCACCATATGACCTTGCTCAATATGTTTTGGCACAAGGTGATGATTAGTATTCCTTTCTTCCTTGCTACCTCTCTCATGAATTCTTTGATAGCCTTTCAGTAGGACAAGGCTGAGGTTCCCCTGCACAAAGGTTTGATTCTCCTTCTGGTCAAGAATGGTACTCTGACCCTGGTCCCTCCTTTGAGGTCGGTGATGAACGAGCATGCTGAGGAGGATGATGTCACTCTCATTGTTTTCCTCACAAAAATGAAGGCGGCAAGGGTATCGATGTGAAAAAGGATTGGGAAAAATTCAGTAGAGATGGTGACCTTGGGGAGACCAGTGCTTCCAGGAATATAGCTTGTGTGGGTGATCCTAATGTCTTTGATGAATGGAGTAGGAAAATTTTGTACCTGGAGGGTGTCCTGAAGGCCATGGAGGCTACCAAGATCTAGCCAAAGAGATTCTATGGTGGACATTATCAATATCTCCAAGAAAATGGTCACTGATCAAGTTCAGACTAAACGTAGAGTTAATGAGCTGGAAAATCAAGTGAAGGTTTTGTTGGATAGGGTGGATATGATGGAATTAGGAAACAAAAGAAGGAAATTCAACCTCAGGATCAGTAGCTCTGAGGAGGAGACAGATAATGGTGGTCATGGCGGGTCCTGATCCCATGGTTTATTATGTTTTGGCTGGTGCTTCTTGGTCATGTTTTGTAGGTTACCCCTCTCTCAACCGTGGGGAACTTTGGCAAACTTTTGGTTCTTAGTTGTTTTTTTCTCTCCATCTCTAGGGTTTCCTCTCTAGGGTCTAGTTTGCATTGTAAGAGTTAAGATGTCTTAACTCATTTTTTGGGACTCTTTTGGTGTGGTAACTCTTGCTAGTTTGCCTTTTTTTCTCCCTCTCTTATATGGCCCCTGGATCCGATCCTATTTTTTTCCTTATCCAATAAAAAAACTTCAATAACTAGCCCCTTGTCACTATTTTAAAATTTCATACAAAAATGACCTAATTTGATGCCTCAACCAATGTGCCCTAGCTATACCCCTACCGTGCACTACAAAACAACCAGAGAGGAGTGACATTTGAATATAAAATTTAGTGTACATTGATTCAAAGGCTCAAAATTTTTGAGGTTTGTATCAATATTGGGAAAGAACCCATCTTACCAAAAAAATTGATCTCTATGTTTAGTGTCCTCCTTCATGTACAATTTTTTATCTTACTCACGAAAAACGGTGTGAAATCCTCTAAGTTAACAAAGAAGGAAAATGGAGTTTTCTACTTGTAAATGCTTCTCTCCTCGATGCATGCACGTGCCATAATCTCTCCAATGGTTTCCAAATACTTTCCAACTCTCCTACAAATTGATACCCCTCAATGTTTTGAGTCACTTATCCATACAACGTGTCAACATAACATGTCTCTAAGTTAAGCTAATCATCCCTATAACTTATATGCAAATAAGTATACTTCTCAGGAGTCTTTGAATCCACAATTCACACCTTACACCAATGCTATATTTTTTTCTTACACAGATTTGGGTTCATTATGAGAAAGTGCACACTAATGTCACAATACTTTCTAGTTTCCTTACCACGCATTGCTTCAACAAGAATGGAGTCTCTCAGGATTATTAAGAATGTTCATCACGCTTTCCTTATCATTCATGCTCTCAATACATGTAGATAGATTTGGGTGATCATACACAAGAATGGTCTAGAAATTAGGAGTAATAATATTCAAGTAACCCAAATCATTATGAGAAAGTGCACACTAATGTCACAATACTTTATAGTTTCCTTACCCACGCATTACTTCAACAAGAATAGAGTCTCTCATGATTATTAAGAATGTTCATCACAATTTCCTTATCAGTCATGTTCTCAATACATGCGAGATAGATTTGGGTGATCATACACAAGAATGGTCTAGAAATTAGGAGTAATAATATTCAAGTAACCCAAATCAACCCTCAAGAGCTTAATTCTCATCACATAGCTTAAATTATTTATACATGTTTCTCTAAGATTAATAATGTAATACAAACAAACACAACAACTGTGCAATTATGTCACAAACTTGATTTAACACTAATTTCATGCATGAAGCACGCAAACCCTAAGTTTTCCTCCTTTTCTAACTTCCTTGAACTTACACATTGATTCTCATCTAGATGGAATGAGGTAGATCTATTAAAATTTTGCATTTCATAACCTTCACTCACCTTCTAACTAAATACAAGCTCCTACACCATTGGTCATATGCAAAAGTGTTACAATTTGAGGTCTTTAGGCAAGATAACTTAAGTTTATAAGAAAAAAACTAGATTGACATGCTCTCTAGCTAAAAAGAGGAATTACAACCACCCCTAATTGCCTCATTTCATTCATACAAATGTTTATTAGCTCCAAGAATGCATGAAAAACAACAATAAGTGAAAATGACCTTCGCATTCAAATTTTACATTTTAGAAGGAAAAGGATTCATTTGAATATTAAAGAACCTAGGAACCAAATAACACCTCAAAATGACTTAAATTGACCCCTAGGACCTACAACAACATATGAAATCCAAAATTGATATCTTCATGACTTATTCTTATGCATGGAGTGATGCTCCTACATCGAAAAAGACCCAAAATATGCAAGCAAGATAGAAAGAGGTCGGTTGCTCGGAGGGGACATGGGTGCACAGGCGTTGGCGTCCTAGCTAGATGCTCATGTCCAGAATCATAAAATATGATGTATTAAAAGTCAAAATGAGAAATAGGGTGTATAATGAAAAGAAAGAAACCAAAAGAAAGCAAAGAGGCCAAAGAAAGTGGTCAAATAGTACTTTTCTCACTTAGGAATAATATGAATATTAGTATTTGATCAAGACCTAGAAATATACCCAAGTGCTTGATTTAGTGTCTAAATTTCCCCCACTTTTTTTTTTGAGAGAATTATCGATAACATAAATTAGATAAGAGATTTGTACCTAATAACCATGTAGATCAATGGTGAAAGTGTTAAGGAGACAAGAAAAATCATGAAGTGAATAATATGAAGTATGGAAGCTAAAGAAGAGGAAGTGATCAGTAGGGGTGAAAAGCATGTGTATATGTCATGTTGTACCTATTTTCAATTTATCTTGATGCTTGACAATATGCATTTTGTTTCCCATAATAACGAACTGCAAAAGAGAAGAGCAAAAAAGTAGTCAAAGTTGTGTATATGTGAAAAAATTTGATCAAATGTGTAAAAAGTATGTAAAAATGAAAAAAACAACATGTGCACCTTATCCTTGATGATTGAGAGGATAGAAAGGATCCTAAAAATTATATAGAAGAAAAAAAATTGGGTGATCACATGCCAAGTGCGAGTTTTTTGGGTGATCTTATGCCATGACAGAATAAGTGTAGGGAGAAAGGTCTAGTGTTATTCTCCATCATTTGACTACTTCTCGATGATTTATACACCACATCAAATGGTTTGATCCTCCTTTGTTCAAGTTTGGTCAAGTTTGATCTGGTTTTTCTAACATGAAATATAAAAATGAGATAACATGCATGATGATTCTTTGGAGGATTGTGCCTGTACTAAGAAAATTGTTGTGTAGACTACTGAAAACTATGTTGATATGAGAAAATTATTGTGTAGTCATAGGTGTTCGTGAAGGGTTAGGAACACCTAGGTGATAGTTTTTGTGGTTGGGAAATGACGTCTATGATATGCTGAAAACCCAAGTCGATTCTCGGGTCATTTTTAAGATTGTATAATGTGTTGATCCTATACTAAATTGTGTTGTACTATAAATATGAATTGTTGTATGGGGTGACTGCTTCACCTAATTTATACCCCCTCATTTATACCCCAACATCACTAGAGTATGCAGCCCAAAGGAGAGAAATTTTCTTGGTAAAAACAAGGCACACACAAACAAAGTGGTTGGAAAACATGTGTTATTACAAATAAGACAAATATGCATATAGAAGAAAAAATGTAAGATAGCAAGAAAGAAGACAAATTATACCACAAAAATCAGGTTTCAAACATGGGACATTGATCACAATGTCACAAGAAAATCATGGTCAAAGAAACCAAAAGAATATAGTGTGCACACAAGACAAAGGGCATAGCCCACAAATAATGGCATACAATGAAAAACAATGGTAAATGGTGACAAGTAAAGAGTAATAGACAACCATGGTAGCAAATATCTCTTACAAAGAAAACATTGCACATGAATCACCCATTAGCATGTTAGAAAGATAGAAATTATGTCAAGGCATGTATGATGTAATATAATAGTGTTCTAGTATGTGTATGTAATGGAAAAGTTTGCAAAGCTATGGGATGAGGTTAAAGAACCTCAAACTTGACTAAAATCAACCATGCACCATATGATTAGAGCTAAACAAGAAACTATCTATGCATATATAAATTTGAAACAAACATTCAAACCCTAGCATGTATACTACTCTCTACTCCATGAAAGATTAATAAAAATGAACCTAGTTAGATTCTAAGCAATCAAATTAGATGTGTTGTTTGCTTCAATGGAGGTGAAGAGGTCTCTAAAATGGCTACAAGGCCAAGTTAGATACCCTCCTACTAACCTACAATGAAGTTATGGATACAAGATGGAGGAGCTTCAACAATGGAGGATAGCCAAGATCAAATTCCTATTAGCTTGGCTAATGCAAATGAGGTCTAATGCCAATATCTCCAAATGTGAGAGAGAAGGACTTGTGAGTGAAGTTGTAAGTTTGAAAGGGAGGGGTGACCCTTTTATTTATAGATTTCCAAATGAGAGGATGTTGAACTTTGGGTGCATGTGGGACTAAATCTCAAAAGCACTTTTATATTAGATTAGGATAAACATGCTTTAGACTTAGTTAAGCTTGGTTTAGGCTAGTTAACTAGGATTTAGGATAGTTAAACTTGATTATCAAGTGATTATAGACTCATTGAGATTTAGAGGGGTCTGATAACTAATTGCGATCGATAGATAGCCTACGAGGCCAATAGAAGTGGTCTAGAGAGAACTAGGGAGGTTCGAATGGTCAAAGGAGGAATGTTTAGCTAATAAGAGAGATATTAGCCAAATAAGTTGATTATAGGAGGAATACAACTGAGAAGGTGTCATGAATGGGCATCAAGAGTGGAGTGAAGAAGGGTTAATTAACAAAGTGTCATTAATTAGTTGAATTGGATGAAATGCTAAGTGTAAGCATGTTTAGGTGTCTACATTTTCCCTCTTTGAGGTGGTGTAAATGGCGTCACTTCAAAGAAAGTAAACAAGAATAAAAAAGTAGAAAATTTTGAAGGGATAGAAGAAAAATGAGTAGAATGAAGGATGCCCCCTCGATTGTTGATGGGGTGATGGAAGAACTTGATCGATGATCGAAAAGATGATAGAAAGAGAACAAAAGAAAGAATAGTGTGAAGAAGAAGAAAATGGATATATAAGAAAAGGAGTATGAGGAAGGGGAATGACCTAACATCCATCCAATGCCTTTTAAACAACTTTATTTTTCATCATATTGCTAATGATCTTCATCATCGGTCCTTATTAAAAAGAATGAAAAAAAGTGTAATATGACATGAAAATCCATATACGAACAAATGTCCATTGCTAAAAACACAAACTCCATGCAACATACAAAATGCAATGCAAAATGAGAAAGAAAAACATTCCTAACTCCAAAACATACATAATATAATGCAAAATGAGAAATTAAACAAGAGAACCTACAGAGAAACAAGTATAATGTTTTTGTTATCAAGCTTCAATTTGAACCTTTTTGAATTAACAAGGGTTGACGATGGCTCCCCAGAAAGGATACATGTAAGGGGAATAATGGAGGACACTTTGGTCCAATGATAAAGTAATGTGCACTACAAAATAGTACCGTGCAACTCGTTATGCCCTAGAGTACAAACAAAGTAATCAACCTATCTTTTTTTATGGAGGTAGATCAAGATGATCCACGAGTCACGCAATGAACAAGTGAGAACCAAAAAGAGACATTTTTGTAGGATGATTTATATTGTTTTTAATGTTTCTAAAACATATTTGAATGTTTTGATTTTTTCTAACATATTTGAATGTTTTGAAAGATTTTCTAAAGTTTTCTAAAGCTATGTACATGAATACAAGGAAGCATGGATGCCCCTAGTGATAGATGGGATGTACAAGGGCATAAGGCCACATGCGTACGATAAAGTTGAAGATGCAAAAATGCCCCAACAATTAGGTGGGAGTATTCAAGGTAAACTCTTCATGTGTAGAAGTGGGACCCAAGGCCATTACGGATAGGTTCAACATGATGATGAACGTAAACTAATAAAGTGCTGGGAAGGAACAAGGATTCCCTCAGTATAAGTTGGCCTAAAAGCACATGATAGAAAGGAAGGAGAAGAGGTTGTTTTTGTAAAAGGGGAAAAAAGTGTCCGAAAACATGGCAAAAAGTAATCTTATACACATGGATGTTCTTAACGAAGTATAACAACAATGTAAATGATATAAATGTATCTTAGAAGCCTCACGATGAAGAAGTGATTAGCCAAAGGCACAAATAATGAGACAAGATAAGGAATAAAGAAAGAGTTTGAACAAGGTCTAAAAAAAGACACTTGGTAACATACTAATCTTGTTTACTCATAGAGATCCATTGTGTGCATGTGGAGATTAATTACCTCTTGAAGGGAAGATTTAATAGACAAGCAAGTGAGGACACCCTAGCCAATGTGTAAGAATGATTTATTTTGATAGATGATAGGTGATTTGTGAATGAAGGGTGGAATGATAGTCGTACATTGCTTTTCGCCACACCAAAGTGTCCATAGCCCCAACAGAGATGCATTTGATTCTAATCACAACATTGTTCTAGTGCCAGTCAGGTATCCATATCCCCGATAGAGTTTATTGGAAATACCCCAAGAGAGAGTAATATATCAATTTAATTTACTTTCTTTTAGCTTTTAGATTTTGATTTTTGATTGATTTTGATTCTTTTTCTTTCTGAAAATTTATTTTAGATCTCTTGTTTAAAAGGGGTTAATAATTACTAATGGCTTGATGAAAGGAGATAGAAGTGATTATGATGACGACATTGGCTAATTTCAACAAATATGTCCAAAATTTCTTCGCAACAAGTTTATTAGATGTTGAATGTGATAGAATCTATAAGAGGTCAATCGTTCTTTGATTTACCAAGGTGATGAAAGACTAGGGTCAAACAACTACCATAGAGATAAATGTTGCAAAATGCATGCAAAAAGGATAACCAAAATATCATCAAAGGGATCAAAATGGCAGAAAGACTCGTAGAGGAAGAACAAGAAAGGGAAGAAAGAAACATCCATGTGTATGTAATACCTAATTACAATGTTTGAGAAAATGTACCTTTGATTTTATTGTATTCTCATGTTTTTGTATTTTTGAATTGTTTTGATTTTTAGATTTTGATATTTTTAGAAATTTGGGACCAAAAAGTCACTCTGCATGATAAGATCCAACAACAATGTCTGTGACTTCCTTAATAAGGGAGACTAGGCGTGTTTGTTTATCAAGAGTCATGTTTTCCCCGATCTCGATGATTTTTGTGAGCTCATACTCAAAAATGACTATGATTTATCTTGAAACATGGATTTCATATATGGATCTTGAGTTCCCTATCCATAGGTTTCTACACTTTACACCATACTTGATGGTTATGTTGATGTGTGTTCTTGAATCGCGCTTGATTTAAAATTTTGAGATTGTTCGAGTTGTTGGGGATTTCAAGCTCTTGGAAGTTTTGACCTGAGTTTGATGAAGAAATTGTTTGGGTTTCTTATAATCGACATGTGACTTTTATGATCCCAAGAAGGAGAAGAAAGTGAACATGGACATTTAGACCTGATGTGAGAAATGACCACGGGATTGCCACAACCATTGATAGAAGAAATATTTGATGGATGAAAAGGATACGGTCCAAAAATTGAAGAGGATGGGATAACAAGAGGTGAGCCACTGATAGAAGATGATGAAGGGCTACTAGAATATGGCCCTAAGATGGAATAAATTAGGCTACAAGGACATGGCCCAAGAATAGAATATGATGACGAAGGGTTGGTAGGGTGTGGCCCAAGTATATATGAGGAGGGACTACTGAGGAGGTGTCCCATAGATAGAAGGGGATGAAGGGTTACTAGGACATGGCCTAAGAATAGAAGGTAATGGCTACCAGGAGGTGACCCACAAGTAGAAAATGGAGGGCTACCTAGGGTAGCTCCGTAATAGAAGAAGACAGTGGGATACTCAACAAAGGACCCAAGGTGAGATTTTTATTAAGGAATGATGATAGATAATGAATGATTTGGTAATAAGAAGATAGGCCATGGCTCAATGCTAGACCCCGACATCTCATCATGCTTAGAAGAAGGTGAAGATGGAATAGAAGAAGAATCAAGTTCCATGAACTTAGGCTCCTCATCTATATTATGACAAAAGGGAAAAATTCTTTTCCCCAATATGTGAGCGTATCAAGTTCTAGAAAGAATCCTTGTAGAGGGATATCATCATGTAGTCTAATTGTTCCTTCATTCTAAGAGAAATCAATTAGTAGAGGTTGTTTTTCTTTAGCCATAGAAGGTTGAATAGAAGAAACATGTCCGATAAGTGGGGAAGATTGATTGACAGAAGAAGATGACTCAAGAGAGGAAGTAGGATTGAGGCAAAACATCTCTTGAAGGGACGATTTGGATTTGGACCTATGTTATTTTTCTAGAAGACAACATAATGTAGGTTAGAAAGTAGGATTGCATAGACATCTATTAAGTTGTGATGTAGGAGTCGAATTAGATGATTCACTAGAGGGAACCCGAGACATGGAACTCTTCGATGGAGGAAGAGTTCATCGAGATGATTGATGAAGGAGGTCCTGAAAGAAAGGAGGACCATGACTCAAGAACCAAATTATATTCGATCAATGGAACATGGAGTCACATGAGTCTTCAAAGGATGAATATGTCATTGAGGTGATTTGGAATAAATGTCCTACAAAGGAAGGGATGACCTAATTCAAGATTTGATCTACGGCTATATCCGAACAATAGTTGGGATCCTCAATCTTCGAACAAAGATTGGGAATCCGAATGGTAGTTTGGATCTGAATCGGAGAAGAAGAGTGGGGGAACTTGAATAATAATTTGAATTAAAAGCATCCAAGCCATACCACTGACTATGAGTTGAAGGTGGGGAATAGGGTACCTGAATGGTCTCTCTAGTACGAAGAACCAAACGAGGCTTAGTCGTAATGGTTATCTTGTGATTTGAATTCCTAAACCTAGATTCTATATTTTTGTAAGTGTGAGAAACTGCACAATAGTTATTCATTGTTAGCATCATTTAAGCACAAGTTTCTAGACCTAGATAGTGTGATGGAACTCCTTCAAAGGGAAGAAGGATCCATATCAATTTGAGTAGCATAATAGAAACTAACTAGACATTTCATAAGTATGGAGATGCGTGTGTGATTTTCTGAAGAAGGTCTAAGGAAAATAGACATCGTGATGGCGCAATCTCGATGAGATTAAAATGGATTGTCTTAGAAAAAAATTCTAGATGAATAATCATAAAGAACAATCATGCAAGTGTGAAACACAAAGCTAATCCATAAGGAAATACTCCCTAAAAATGTGTGTGCAAAATGATAGTTCGATGCAAAGATGATCAACACAATGTCAATATTTACATCAAGTTTCAAATGAACAAGGCATAAATATTAACAAAGGGTAGATGTGACTCCCAATCAAAGGATATAATGACGCATTCAAAAACCAACAAGGCCAAAATTTTAAAGGGTGAGGTTTACAAATGTAAGCTACTTAACCAAACCAATTGGACACATCTATCAAGATTCACAAAGAATCGATATATTAGTGCCAAAGTGGTACTAAATGACACAAAAAAAAGTAAGTGAACCTTTCAATATTTGGGACAATGTTTGAAATCAAAATAAGTCAAAGTATACTAAGGGTGTGCTAAAATGTGAGCAGCGTAACGCCATAATGTGGATAATTAGATCACATTTACGAAAAACATGACATAAGTATCTTAATTGTGTCAAGACAATGTGAAAAGGTAACATGTCAAAGGGAGATCAAATGATAAACCAATCCTAACTATGATGATGATCTTGAAATCAAGATTAAGTGGCCATAAAAGATATGAGGACGCATCCACACACTTTAGACATTTAAAAACTCATCCATAAACATGGATGAGCGTAAACGGACAAAAAAATGGTGAACACTATCTATGAAACACTCCTAAAAGGTACCTTATCTTGTCTTGAATGGGAAACAAGAATGTAAAGGTGTAGATCAAAAATATGAAAATAAACTAAGCACCACTTGACAAAGTTTCACCTCGTCCGAAGGCGAGAAAGAAACCAAGCTAAGTGATATGTCATTTAATTTCATGATGAGATACACTTAGATCTAACTTAAATGGATTCATTACCATGTTCGAAAAACAAGGTTTTGAATCCAAACAAGTTATCACTTCATGATGGATAAGACTCAAAAAAGGACTAGCAAAGTGGGCTCCAAGCGAATGGCCTCCCTAATAAGATCTCTTAACTAGGTGTTACAAAGTTGTCTTAAGCAAGCTCAATTTACCCAAAAATTTGTAATGACTAATTTGGGAGTATCTCGGCTTTACTTTACCCCCTTCAAGAACAATGGGAAATAAATGCATCCATGTGTACTCTCACTGGGGTCGCCATACGGACAACTAGTAATGCTAACTCACAAGGAAAAACTAGTCAAGTGGGTAAGTGGAGCGCTTCCTGTTTCATCCACGAGGTTACACAATGGTGGATTACTTTAGGGTTCCTGAACCACCCCCATTATTGTAGCTTAAGGTGTTATGCCAAAGGGGTTATGTTCTAGTTAAGCGAGATAGGGACATACCCTTTTCCGAAACCTGCAATACAGTGTGATGAAAGTGGTGTGTTTTTTTATCTTTTTAATTTAAATGTGGTTTTAAGTGGCACACCATTTAAAACCTGCATAAAACACGTGTATTAGAAGTTTTGTGTTTTGAATTCCTCCTTTCTTTGACAATCGATTTTGGTCCTACATACCAAGGTTAGTAATTTTCCAAAACGTCATATAAAGGAGATAAGAAGTTTTTTTATTTCCTAGATCATCCTAAGACTCAAGGAAAGAGTATACACAACAAGGTATCTCACTCAAATTTTTAATAAATGGAAAATTCCTAAGTATAATGAGAAAATAAGTTCCTTTTAACCAACTTTTAAAGCTAATTAAACTGCTTTTGCAGTATGAATAAAGTGGTGAAACATTTTGATTCCCAAGATCACTAGAAGGCATCGGGAAGAGCATATGTGTTTCAAAACCTTCACAAATAAAGATGAAAAATTTCAACTAAGTTAGTATGAAAAAACATGATGGAAAAGAAGCCTGTAAACAACTAATTAGTCTCACAAATACCTTTCACAGTGTTAGAATAACCAGGAAACCATTTTTCAAACTTTAAGACACAGTAGAAAATGAATTAGTTACCTAATAACATAAATCATAAATTTTCCATAATTAAAAAACCTAATTTTATGTTTTCATAGTGTATTTCACTTCAATATCTTTCCAACGCAATAAAAATGGAGTCGTTTCGAGCTCTGGAGAAAAAGTTATGGCCTCTAGAAGATTGCTAATGATAATTACGCTATGATGTGTGTGTCTACGCCTGATTTGTGTGCCTATCTAGGATTTGTGTTCTTGCATCATGATTTGCGTACCTATGCACCTCTACTAAAAAAATGATACTTTTTAAGGTGTGTGTGCCATGGTTTGGGCATGTGCACCCAGTTTAAGGTGCCTGCACGTGGTTTTGTGCACTTGCGCGTGGTTTTGGGTACCGCGCTCCTCCGAAAAAAATGATAGTTTTTAAGGTGTGTGCCATGGTTTGGGCATGTGTACCTGGCTTAAGTTCAAGGTGCCTGCACGTGGTTTTGGGTACTTGTGCTCCTCTGTCAAAAATGACATTCAATGGTGCTTGCTTTGGCGAAAAGGTGTATGTGCACCTTCCCGTAGGTGGCTAAAAAACATGGGATTTTTTTTTTTAAATCTCAAAAATGTCAAAATTTCATCAATTTGGTTTAATTTTGGCAGCACTTTACCTCCTTCGATCCTGCAAAGAGCACAAAAGCAAGACAATCCTAGCTAAAATAGTTAAGAAATATGATCTTTAGTCGTTACTACAAAAAATCATTAGTGAAATCAAAAACTTGAACTAATCTAAAAAACTTTGAAAAACTAATCTAAAAAGCTTAAAACTATCCTAGAAATTTTGAAACTAAGAAACAATTAGAAACTAAAACAAAAAGCTTCAAAGTGACTCCATTAATGGAGGATGGACAAAGTGTCCCACCGGGTGTGCCAAATGTATGCAATGGAAAGGTTTACAAAGCTATGGGATGAGGTTAAAGAACCTCAAGCTTGACTAAACTCAACCATGCACCATATGATTAGAGCTAAACAAGAAACTATCTATGCATATATAAATTTGAAAAAACATTCAAACCCTAGCATGTATACTACTCTCTACTCCATGAAAGCTTTAATAAAAATGAACCTAGTTAGATTCTAAGCAATCAAATTAGATTTTTTGTTTGCTTTAATGGAGGTGAAGAGGTCTCTCTAAAATAGCTACAATGCCAAGTTAGATACCCTCCTACTAACCTACTATGAATTTATGGATGCAAGATGGAGGAGCTTTAATAATGGAGGATAGCCAAGATCAAATGCCTATTATCTTGGCTAATGCAAATGAGGTCTAATGCCAATATCTCCAAATGTGAGAGAGAAGGACTTGTGAGTGAAGTTGTAAGTTTGAAAGGGAGGGGTGACCCTTCTATTTATAGATTTCCAAATGAGAGGATGTTGAACTTTGGGTGCATGTGGGACTAAAGCTCAAAATCACTTTTA
Organism: Taxus wallichiana var. yunnanensis; assembly: GCA_018340775.1. Classification (NCBI taxonomy): domain Eukaryota; kingdom Viridiplantae; phylum Streptophyta; class Pinopsida; order Cupressales; family Taxaceae; genus Taxus; species Taxus wallichiana. The sequence continues at coordinate 604,992,415 of CM031234.1, forward strand.
GATTAGATTAGGATAAACATGCTTTAGGCTTAGTTAAGCTTGGTTTAGGCTAGTTAACTAGGATTTAGGCTAGTTAAACTTGATTAGCAAGTGATTAGAGACTCATTGAGAGTTGGGAGGGGTCTGGATAACCAATTGTGACTGATAGATAGCCTACGAAGCCAATAGAAGTGGTCTAGAGAGAACTAGGGAGGTTCTGAATGGTCGAAAGGAGGAATGTTTAGCTAATAAGAGAGATATTAGCCAAATAAGTTGATTATAGGAGGAATACAACTGAAAAGGTGTCATGAATGGGCATCCGAGAGTGGAGCGAAGAAGGGTTGATTAACGAAGTGTCATTAATTGGTTGAATTGGATGAAATGCTAAGTGTAAGTATGTTTTAGGTGTCTACAATATGAATAGGAAGTAGTATAAATTGAAACAATAACACTTGTAGTGTGTATGAAAGTAGATGCCCTTAGGATCCACTGTGGGACTAGTAAGAGGTAAAGTGCTAAACATTTGTGTTGCATCTAATAGATATTTGTAAAGAATGCATTCACAACTAGAAGTAAATTTAACACACATGTGTATATAGAAAATATAATGACATACGAAATATCCTTCAAACATAGTAAGTAAGTGTACATGTGAGTATAAGTAAGCAAAAATAATGTGTAACAAAAATATGTAGTATGTTGTGAATGTGAATGGAATGAAATGCAGAGTGAGTGTGATAGGAGAAGCATGCCCCCCAAGTGAATGTGTATGAGTATGCATGAGATGAGGTTCATTTATAAATTCCCCTCAATAGTCAAGAATGAACCATAGATCAATAGTGTGTCATTGGGAAATGGTTTTCATTATGTGCTAGAAAGTTATGATCAAAAATTGTTGAGCATAGAGAGTGAGTGGTTGTGGTGAGGTTTATTTTAGATTGAGACCCTAAGCGAGTCAAGTATGAACCATGGAACTAGAGTGCATCATAGGGAAGTGTGTTGTGTGACCATGTGATGCTAGAAAGATGTGTCATAAATGTGTTGTGTGTGGAGTGTGTAGTGTGTATGATGTGAGGTTCATGTATGTAGTGAGCCCTCAACAGTCAAGTGAGAATCGTAGCACAAGAGTGCATTATCGGGTGATGACGATACAAATGTATCAAGATGTGTAAGACGTGTGTGGAAGACTAGATGTAAAGTGTGAAGTGAAATAGTAGAAATGTGATACACCTCACAATGATATAAAGGGGATAGTAAGCATGATGCCCCCGAGTGTATGATGATGTAGAATAATTAAGTAATGTCATCTAAAATATTGTCATTGTCATGGTAAAATTCAAATGGAGATGCATGAGAGACCTGATAAGAAATAATATGTGGTTGATCAAGTAAGGAGCCATTGTGGCATAGATTGTACATGCCCATTGCATATTATTCGTCAGTGAAAGGTGGTAATGGAAATCCATGTGCATACCATTGAGTAATATTTTATGAATAGCTGAGAAATGAATCATTGCAAATAAAAATGTGGCCAAAGGGAATGGGGAATGAAATGTCGATATGATTAGGATCTAAAGTGCCACCAATGTAGTCAAGCCATGATTTTCCAAGAGTAAGTAGAGAGAGATGAGAAATGTTTTGTGACAAATACTGACATATGAATTAATTAGAGGCCATAAGAAAAATAATGAAAACATACCCATGATATAAATGAGGAGAATGTGATGGAGAAATGAGATCATCCAACGTGAATCCTGGTCGAGCCAAGCCATCATGTGTGCAGATAGTGTCAAAGAAAGTGGGGTCGAATGGAATGTGTGGCTAGTAAGCATTACTTATGAAGAGGATGCATGTGAATGGAGGAAGTGCAGATGCATATTTCTCATGAGAAGATGATGAATGCGGTATGACATATGATGTATGGACATATCCCCGATAAAGCACCATAGAATTAGTAGAAGGAGGGGGTGATAATGGAGAGGATGGAACAACGTATAATATAAAAAATGGTTCCTTCGAGTGGAAGAAAGTTTTCTCAGATAGTTTTGGGTCATGTATCAATAGGACGAATGTATATTAGTAGAAGTCGGATAGGTAATGCAATAGTTGGGTATATGTTAAAATATTGGAATGGGATACTATCAACAAGAACTGAATATTCAAATCCCTCATGTAATAATTTGATGCACCGATGAACTGTAGAAGGAATTGCTTGCATTTTATGAAGGTATGACCTACCGAGTAAGTAATTATATGAAACAGGGAAATCAATAACAAATAATACTATAAGAAATATTTTAGGCCCAACTGTGACAAGAAAATTATTATTTCCAAGACAAGTATACTAAGTAGAATCATATGCCTAGAGAGAAATAGATGTTGGGTTAAGATTAGCTACAAAAAGGCCTATATTTTGAATGAATGATAAAGGAAAAATATTAAGTTTAGATCCATTGTTGACTAAAGTTCACTTAACACCCAAGTTATGAATGCATACTCATATATAAAGAGGAGGATCATTGTCATAAAAAGAAAGATTGTCAACTACAATAGATGGAAAAGTAATCTACTGAGAAAATGCATCCACAAATGTCTAATAAACTATGTTTGAATCAATAGTAGAAGGGATGTGAGTATTAGCCAAGAGAGTAATAATTTTAGCTTGAAAATCAAGATTGGCTAGCAATAAATCATGAATAGAGATATCCATGATGAGAGGATGAAATAAGTGATGAAATGAAGACCCAAGAGTGTTCGAATTAGATGGGTTCACCAAATGATTTAACAATAATTCAAATTATGCTAAACCCTAATTACAGAGTCATAATGAAATGAGAAATTAATAAAGTGCAGATCTAACCTAAGCAATAAGTTATAAAATATGAAACACTAGGTGTAAGATAAGGGATAAAGTACTTAACTGATTTCACAATTAATCATGGATTGTGCCAAACTAAAAAACTAACAAATAGGAGGAGGAAACTATCAAAGATGAACCTAGAAAATTGTGTGAATGTCAGATCTTCCTAAACCGGCATGCTTGCACTGGGTCATGGGTGCCTAGGTGCAAGATACCTTCTCTAGGTTCATGTGACTACAAAAACTATCAGAAATTGATTTCTTCTGTGTCACAAGATGTCAACTTTAGTCTCTCAGTATGTCGTTGGTCGATTGCCAAGTTTTCCTAAAACCTTAGAAAGAGAGCCCGTAAATAGAAAGAGCGCATGTAAAACCCCAAAACACATCAAATCCTAAAAATAAATTAGATGCAAATGGGAATTCATACTGACCCCGGAGGTCACCTTACTTAGTGAACTCACAATTCGAGTGTTGCAGTACATTTTAGACTCCATGTAGTTCTCGTGTGTGTGTGTGTGTGTGTGTGTGTGTGTGTGTGTGTGTGTGTGTGGAATTTTTCCCTAGGTGGCTCTTGTGTAAGATGCATTGAATAGCGAGAGTAGCTAGGTGTAGAAAATGTAAGTAGATATGTGCATGGAAAAATGAACTTCCCCTCCTATGAAGTGTAAGCATAAGAAAGTAATTCCTTGTCCCTTGAATCAAGCTAGATGGATGTTAATATGCTCTTGAAATGCCTTTAGATGCAACATTGGGTGACAAAGATTAAATTCTTAGAACTTGGTACTTTATTATGGTCACATAAATTTGTATTTATATGATTCCCTTGTTTGAATTTTGTAATTAACCACTAAAAGGCCAAACCATAAGAAAACAAGGTGCCCAATGGATAGAAATGACCCAAAATATGCGAGCAAGATACAAAGAGGTTAGGGGAACCCATAGGAAATGGGGGCACCTACGCGCTAGCATCCCGGGATGGGTACTAGTGTCCAGACTTAGAAAAGCTAAAGTATCAAAAGTCAGATTGGGCAATAGGGTGTGTAAGGCCAAGAAGGAAACCAAACATTTTCTAATCCCATAATTATTTGATACAATTTTTATTTTCTCAAAGTGAGAGATATAACATCTTTCCATTCGTGATAGTTAAATGGGGTAAGAAAAGGAACAATGTTAATATCCATAGAAGATAAAAATGAGAATAAAATATTGGAAAGAATTGAACTACACAAAATGAACATCCCTTGAATGCGAACTTTATAAGTAGTGTGTTGATTACACCCAAGTGTTCATGCAACATGAGATGATTGGTCAATCACCTTGTAATTAATGAAATATCACATAAGCATGGAGACCACAATATGCTCAGTCATGTGCAATAAAACAAGTGAACAAGAATAAAATCAAACAAGAAGGGGAGGAGGTTATCTTTCCACAAGGTTGTGGCGACGCACTCACTAACCCACAAGTGAAGAAGAACGATTAAAAAGTGAAGAAAGGGCTCAAAAAAGAGTCCAAAGGTTTCCAAGACACAATTGAGGCTCCTAGAAGGTGGAAAAAAATGCTCAGAGGAATGGTACACACTCAACAAATGGTTAGTAGTAAAAAACAACCAATAACCCTAAAAATCATATTGTAGAACAAGCCGATAATCCTAATTTAACGATTAAAAAGGAAAATAAAAACACTTTAAAAATGATAATAACGTTAATTTATGAAAAATTAAAACTACTAAGTTAAACATAATTTTAAAAAATTAATTAAAGCCTAATCAAATAATAAAAGCTCCTAGAGATTAATTACACCAAAGGTGTCCCCTATGGAAAGGCCCTTCCGATGTTTCTACAAAAATGTTAAATTTGATTGATGACCATTCGGATGTTTTCACATTTTTAATTGCCACAAGAGGCTTCAGTCTGCGCATCGGGGGGTTATTGTTGTGGGTTATTACTTACAGAGGAATGTTGGGATCTTTCGGTGTATCGACATTTTCCTAATTCTGTAATCCACATACCTAAATGCATGCTAAGACAATCTATCACTGACATCCAAAAAACAAAAGAGTCTAGGGCATAAGAAGTCATAAAGGGGTCTTCTCATGATAGTAAAACCTTATGTCAGGTCTTGCACAAGATGCATGACAGAGGAAGTTTGTGGCAATTTCATCAATGTTTGCAGAAGGTTTCTGGGTAATTTATTAGATTTCCTATACCAAGATCTATTGGTCAATGTGAGGTCTGCAACACATGTGATTCAGGGATTGTGCAAATCTTATAATTCCAACAAAATTGCAGACCCTATGAATACTAGCTACCCAATGGAATCTAGTATTAATAATTCTGCCTCTGTGGTGGATAACCAGGTCAGCGAACAGGAAACCAATCAAGGAACTCAGGGGAATTCATCCACTAGACAAACTGATTTCATTCTCGAAACTGACCATTCTACCATTGATGCAGAAAATCGTGGTTCAAATGAATGATCGAAGATATTTCAGGAATTTCCAGAGAAGATCACGACATCTTGGAATGCAATGATTGCAGGATATGTACAGAATGGACATTGTAAAGAAGCCCTCGAATTTTACCCTCAACAAATAAAACATAGGTAGTAGATATAAAATGCAAACACACCAACTATACATCCCAAATAATTGAAAACCATTGTGCTGCAGGGAAAAGACAATCCATGGCATCTTATTTGTATCCTACAAACAGAAATTATAGGACCATTTCCCCTATATCTGATCTCACTCTCACTTGAATGTCATTCTGATACGATACTCTAAATAACATTCCTGAAAGATACTCAGTCACTTGGGGTACTGAAATATCCATAACGAACAAACAATCTGGAAAGCTTTCCTATTGAGAAATAAGGAATGGACTTAAATTTTGGCATATTTTACTTCTTCCAAGTTTATGCTGCCTACACTCACTATTTTCCATAAGAACAACTTTCATTTGCCTCATAACCACATACCCATGAGATCTGATGGATTGCCTTTGGACATCAAGCATGGTTCCTTACCAGACCATCTTTGAGAATCGTATTATATCTTCCAATACCTACAGTTACGATGGTTATGTGCACACATTAAATTACCATTATAATCCAACATGCACAAATACCCCACATACATCATTTGAAGGTTTCTTGAACTGTAAATGCAGAGTAAATGATCATGGTTCAGGGTTACATCAGTAGATTTCTTCAAGATAGAAACTTCCACAAAATAATATAGTTCAGATGTTGAAATCCACAAAATGAATCTTCTATTTGAAGTAATTGAGGGCATGTCACCAAGAGTTTCCTCATTTTCGACATGGAAATCATGTCTTGGGAGATTTAACCACATACACTCCATCTGCTTCATGCTTCCCAATTTCACACCTGGCGTAAATCACTTGCTCAATGCACAACATCCAATCCCAGTTGCAAGCATTGAAAGAACATTCCATATTTCACCGGAGAGAACCAGACTACTCCCGTGATCATGTTAAAGACATTGCCAACCTTTGTGCAATTCATGAAATCAATGAGATGCAAGTTGCTGTCAAATTGTTGGCATCCTCATTCAAGGGGAAAGCTTTATAGTGGTTCAGAGCCTTGCCTCGTGCTCTATCCAAAATTGGAACCAAATATTTATAGCCCTCCATGAGAAGTTTGGGGAAAAGGGAGACAACTTGTCCCTTTTGGAGCAGCTGACAACTATCAAAAGAGCTCCCAATGAGCAGCTGACTGATTTTAATTTCAGATTTCAAAGGACTTGGGAGAGGATTCCAGTGGCAAGAAGGCCAACGGCAGAAGGTGCTTTTCTATATTACCTTAAAGCCTTAAATTCTGATATTTCTATGTTGATTCAATCCATGGGAGGCACAACTATCCCTGTTGCTTATAGCATTGCCATTAGAGCTGAAAATTGTTTAATTCAAGCTGGAAAGCTAGCTCCTAGGCCTCCAATGCCATTATATCCAAGTTTAGAGAGCCCAAGTACTAGCCAAGTGCCTAATTTAGCTTCTATTCCCACTCCTAGAAATCAGAGTTCAAATGAAGCTTCTACTTCATCTCCAAGTGCCTCAAACGAGCTTCAAGAAGTCATGAAGCAATTGCAAAATTTAGGCAATGAGTCAAGTTACTCTCAAGATGGAAATCAGCAGACTCCGGATGTTGATCAGATTTCTAGGTTGATCATACTAGCATCCAAAGCAGATTGCACAACATTGAATCCTTTCTCCAAGTGTGGGACTTGCAAAATGAGAAAGGAATCTCCAGAGAAGGTTGGTTCCTATTCCTCTGTTCAGATGCACACGAAAAATGCAGAGGGTTTACTCAAAATCTAATCTAACTTGCCAAGGAGATAGGGTAAGAATATGCATAAAAATAAACCTAAGCTAACAGAGGTGATGCACCGAGGAATGAAGAACACCTATCTTGCCAATAAACACAAACAATTAAAATGTGATGCAAGATCATGCACGAGATAACAAAATTTGTAGTGAAAGATCGAGGATGAGGGTTGAGAATCATCCATAGACATACATTACTTGATCCAAAGATTGATACAATACACTGCAAAATGCCAAGAGGCAAAGTTGCATTACAGTTTTAAATGGGAGGTTCAAACTCCACAAATTCACCTGCCGAAGAGAAGGAGGGAGGGGCAAAACAAGAATGTCTGACCTTTAGAAAGAAGCCCCTCCTTACAATTTATAGGAAGAATGAGAGAGGGAAAAGAGAGAGGAAATCCAAATCTACCCCAACCACTTCTAGGTTGCATTTAATTCATCTCATTATGGCGGTAGGTTTAAAAGCAACTGAACTGTATTTTGAATTAAAGTTGGTTGTTGAAACGTCATTTCTGGCCATTACCACGTGCTAGAGGATTTTTCTATTTTCTCTCTCAAACTGAACCAAAATGCAAGATTGACCTCTGGAATCATGTAGAGAATTTCACCATCTATCCATTGATATAAAGAACGTGAAAATCGAGCTCCGATCGAAAGTTATGGCCATTTGAAGATTTAGGGCAAAAACAGCCCAAAAGGGATCGGTGGGAAAAAAATTGAATTTTACCTCCTTTTTGCATTCTCGGGAAAAATTTAAAATTTTTCGTGCTCCGCCACTGGATGACACGTTTCGTGCTCTAGTTTTTCTGCGGCTTATCCTTTGAAAATTTCTTGCCACTTGGACACGTGGCATGACCTGATTCTCTCCGACCTCCTTGTCTCTTTTCGGCCATTTCGCCTTTTCACGCCCCACGCGTTTTTGGCCCGATGTCCCGGATGAAAATCTCCCGCTCAGCCTGATTCAAGCTTCCTTGTTCCTATTTGAGGTGAAGACACGTGGCGAGATTCCATTCGTTGGCGGCTCTTTCGGCTTTTTGCGTCCCTCGCGTACTTTTGGCCCGGCTGTCCCAAACTACCTGGGACAAATATCTCCGAACCGCCCGAAATGGACTGTCTTTCGGCGAATCGGCCGGTTCGCGTCCTCGCGTACTTTTGGCCCGGATGTCCCAAACTGCGTGAAACAAAAGACTTAGACATTTTTCCTTGCTTTCAGCCATTTCGGCTTCTCGCGTCCCTCGCGTCCCAACGTCCCAACTGTCCCGCGGACTGCCTGGGACAAAAGAATTAGCTGATTTTCTTGCTTTTTCGTCCCCAAGCTTGGTACGACGAACCTCAATACGACCCGAACCCTTCAGACCCGAAATGCTTTAAAACAGTTTCTTCGCAACCTCATTTTTTGCATTTTTCCATTTTTTCTAACTCGTTGGGATTTCTTCTTGGATGGGAGAGTTAGAAAAAGTCGAGGGGCCCCCAAAAACATGACTTCGGTCTTGAATCAATCTTACTTGCTCAAGACTCGAATAATTTGATGTATGTTATCAAAATTACCTTGAGGGGTGAATTTTGGATAACAGCCTTCTTCAATTGTTTCATCATTTCTTTCAAGTGCCAACCTTTTCAGTTTTTGAGGAGACCAAATCATTAATTGACAGAAGTTCCCTTTTTCTCTTATTCTGCCATTTCATGCTCCATGCATTTGGACAATGAGAAATAACCAGGTATTCAAGAGAGTTCTTGAGCTGTGAGATTCCATAATGTATGGACTCCAGATATTCACAATTTCCAATGTTCAAACATTTTAGGAGGGTCATCTTACAAATGTGGGATGGAACCTGAGCGATAAAGATCAAGTATTTGAAGCTTTAAAAGAGCATTGACTGAATTAGGTAGTTTCTTGATGGGCGTACAGACTAACCTGAGGAAAACTAAATGCTTCAAACATTCTGTGCTTTTTGACAAGGAGTGGAGAGCAGTCCCTGACAAATCCAACACCCTGAGAGAGATCATTTTCCCAATCACCTGTTAGGGAATTTATTTCAAATAAAGATTGCAATGCATTAGAAAGGGTTGGATATGAGAAGATCTGAATGTGTTTGGACCATTACTCAAACTATTGCGCATCAATGAAAATCTTGGAAACTCTTGTAAATGTCTGCCAGCTCAAAAGAAGCATTTCTCTTCTTTCTCAGCAATTTGTTGTGCTAAATCGAGCAAGACATCATGCACCCAAATAGGCCACACTTCCATCCATAAACAAATAAAACATAGGTAGTACCCTAAACAAATAAATCAGAGTGAATGGCATTACCCTAAACAAATAAAACCATTGTAAAGAAGCCCTCGAATTTTATGAACAAATGCAACTTGCAGGGCAAGGCCAACCTTGAAGACATTTGTCAATGTCCTCTCGACATGTGGCAAGTTGGCTGCTCTGGAACAGGGTAAGGAAATTTTTATAAGCCAATTACAGTCTGATGTCATAGTGTCAAATGCTCTCGTAGACATGTATGCAAAATGTGGGAGCATATAGGAAGTGCACAATTTATTTGACAAAATGCAACATCAAAATGTTGTCTCCTGGACATCTCTAATTGGAGGATATGGTATGCATGGCTGTGCAAAAGAGGCCCTCAATCTCTTTGATCAGATGCAACACTCTTTTCAGCAATGTTTCTCTATGATCTGTGATTTCTGTGATGCAGGGGTTTTGATATATGAGGATTTATTTTATTACCAGGGGTTTGCTTTATTGGATGCCCAAAGAAATAAAAATTAGAAATAATTTTCGTAGAGAATGTAGAACATATTTCCAGTTTAGGTCTCTCCAAGATATTTGGAGAGGATGAGGAGGTTAAAATCATATCACAACCCTTCACATTTACAACATATCTTGCTTTTATTTTCTCTTATCAGGTATCTGCACATTAACAATCTTATTGGGGCATACTGATCTGGGAAAGGAGCTACTTCTACTATACTGGCAAGATGGACAGCTAAATGGAGTTCTCACCGTGGGATGATTTTGTAGGAACTGAAAGCATCCCCACTCTTTTGGCCCCAATTGATCATTGCAGTTTTTGATGGAGATCTGGAATAACTCTTTCCATGGAATAAGTTAATTGAAATTGAATGCACCTCACTGAAAAGTGGTGGTCAACAATAACAAACATTAGACTAGTTGTCATGTCATGCTATGGAAGTTGAAATTTGTAGCAAGGACTTTGTGCATGGAACACATGTTTTCCAGTAATATTCGATTAAGGGAATAGATGGCAATAAGGCCAAATGATATTTTTTGAACCCAACCGAGCATTGGAGTTTTTGATGGATGTCTGAACACAATTTTTCCATGGAATGTTTTCAATGGAATTGAATTTACCACCTCCCTTTTGACTTGGTAGATATTTGCAGTCTTTAATGGATGTCTGAACCATCTTGCTGTGGAGTGACTTCATTGACAGTAAATGCATTTTCATGAATAAAAAAATCACTCAACCAGTGGCCACTTCATTCATGGTATTTCCATTATGTGGAAATGTTTTGGAAGTTGAACTCCTTTTGCAGTAATCTGCATAGGGAACTCCTTTCGCCAATTTTACTTGTTAATGAAAAAATTGACAATAAGGCTAAAATTGTCATCTTTTCCCCCAAGATATCTTGTATGTTCTTTGATGGATATCTGGACATAGGTGTTGCTATGGAATGACTCATGGGAATTGAATGCAATCCTAGTGATTGGCATTAGGCAGTAACAACCTTAAAACTTGCTGACATGTTATCAGGCTGATCTTAAGCAGTGGTCCATTGGTGTTTGGACTTGTAACATAGGGTAGGTATTTGTAGCTATGATTTACTATGGGGACTTATACTTTTTCTTCCCAAATGGGAACATGATTTCTCAACACCGAACCCAATCCATCTTTTTCAAAATCTTAAATGTTAAACTAAAGATGATATTTGAGATACTTTAGGCAGTTCCTGGTGTAAGCCTTTGCCATGTATTTCTCATTTACAATGTTACAATAACTATCAATAAATAACCAATGAGGCAATAATCTGTAAGACACCTATTGCTGGTCTTGGTACAGGCCTTACCTGGTCAAGTTTATTGTATAGTTTTTTTTATTTATTAGTTAATTAAATTAATTGATTAGCCTTGTATTTTAAAGTGAGGCAGGGGCTATTAGACATAAGAAAATGTCAAATATGTCAGGTCAAGATAACCTCTCTCATTCTTGAATAGGGTATACGAGTGTTGAGAATGCATTGCATGTTTACATTTGTGGATTTCTGACTTACGATATCTGAAGTGTGCATTTTCTCAGCTTGTAAAAAGATGGAAAGTGGAGAAATAACCATCATCAGGATGGATGATCAGGTCAGTTTCAGGCATCTATGCAATTCAATTAGCCTATCTTCATCTCTGCCTATTTAGAACCATGTAGTGGGACCTTTTTGGGTTCTCGATTTAGGGACTTGTTGAATGAAGGTTCACAGAGGCATTTTAACTATAGATGAGAGCATCATCCAAGTGAATAAAAAAATAGCAAATCTTGAGTGGCAGATAAAATATACATGTTGTTCATATGACCAACTGCTGGAGGGTTCAATTATTGATGATTTTTGTGCATCATATGTTCTCTTGCAATAAATCAATCTTATAACTAAAAGGGGGGCTACAAAGTTCTGTAACAAACAAGCATTGTGGTTGGGTTTCTTGGATCTTCACTAATAATTAATTTGGCCTCTTTAAGCACAAATTGCACTCGTGTCAATAATGCAAGTGAGACTGAGATGATAAAGTGGACCAAAGATAGAAGACATAATTTAGGTAGAAACAACATGGGCCCTGGAATAGGTGTGGACATGCAGGGTAATTCCCACCTTTTTATTTCCAAATTTCCATTCGTGTCTTCATCATATCTAAGAAATTAAACTCAAGCGAGTTTGTGACAAGGTGGTTGGTGTGTAAGTAGTAGTATCAAGTCCCCCATAGGTGAGATTGGTACAAATATGAGGAGGACCATAAAGGAGGCATTCTCCTATGCGGTGATCATAACATGGGTGTTGGTGAAGGCTTCTCAGTACTCTTGTGGAGTAAGAAATGTGTTTACACTATATAGGCGGTATTCCCCAAGAGTGAGGCGTTAAAAGTTTCCTTTTAAGGGATCAGGGGCTGGTATGTGGGTAGCTGAAATAGATGATGTGTCGGGGTCAATGCGGAGGTAGAGTTAATGGATTGGGAAGCTAATGGGTTAGTCGTGGAGGTTGGGGCAGTGGTAGGAATGGAGGAGGTATGTGTGGTCGAAGCAGTGGTTATGCTGGTAAGTGGAGGTGTAGGTGAAGAAATAGTGGTTGTGAAGGTAGACAAACTTAATAGGTATGAGCACATCATTGGGTCAGTAAAGCATGTTATATATTTTAAAAGGTGATGGGTCAGCTGGAATGGTATAGGTGTGCCCTTCATGTTCAAACTTTACACAATAATGCAAAGTGGAAGGAACACAACCCATGACATGAATCTAGGGTTTGCCAAGCAATCATGCAATGTCTTTAGGGTCTTACATTCATCACCTCCTCCAAGGTATGATCTAATCGCATGATCCTACCCAATTAGGTGGCTTTATTGCCCCTCTTATCTTTTTAATCGCCTTTGTTTACGTTTTGATTACCTTATACAGACTTGAGTGGAAAATAAAATCTACTTGTCACTCATATGATCATCTACTAGAGGGGCTCAATTGTCAATGATTATTGTCATTGATGGACATCATCATCATGGGTGTTGATAGAGGAAATCCTAATTGCTACCCTGATAGCTAGAGAGGCTTTAATTTCAAATGTGCATGCAATTTCCACCCTAGGATTCCAAGTCAACTCCAAATATTCGTCTCTAAAGTGTCTCTTACGATGCACAAGTGAATTTTCCTTATTTTTATGTGTGTTGTAACTACCTAGATAACATAACGACTAACATTGCAAATAAAAACTATTTACAATGTCAGTAGTGCTCATTCTTTAAATGTCTCTACAAACTCCACATTACACCAACTTCCTCCTTCAAATAATTAACAAAAGTGGCACATGGCCGTAAGAAAGAAGAGTTTCACATTGGTTCCCTACAAGGCCCTTCTCCTCCCTCTGCCCCCTTCTTCATTTCCCCTATTTCTCCTATAATGTTACACTCCCTCAAGTTTAACTTCTTCAACATATCCCCTTCGTCGTTGAAAGGATTGCAAAGATATCTTGGGTTTAAATTTTTTTCCAGCTTCCAATTTTACCATCAATCTAATTTATAATGAAATGCTGGAATGATTACTCAGTCATGGCACCAACTTGCAATACTTTTATTTTCAAATGGCCTTTGTGTTGAGTTTGAAATGAAGGAACATGTGTTGGGCTCCAGTGCATTCTGTTGTAGTTATTGATTCCCCTTATAGTCCTATCAAATCTACAGGTAAAAAAGGCACACGTACCAACACTTGGAGCAAGAAGAAAGGAGTCAAGACTACTATCACTCAACTAAAACAACCCATCATAAATACTACCCTCTACTTTGATAGCACCTCCACTACTACTTTACTCAACACTTCTTGTATCCAAACCGAAAGTGTCATTCAAGGGGTATCAAATGTATTCATGTTTAGTGCAAATAAATTTGACCACAAAAGGCTACCACTCATGATATAAAATCTACAAATGTACAGAGGTCTTCATGTATTCATGTTTAGTTCAGATCTCATGATATAAGATTTGCAAATGTATATGTACAAATTTGTAACAAATTTGAAATGTACAAATAGAACCTTTCAATGTAATGCTTCATCTATATTCCTACACTTACACTATCAATCACACCCCTTATCAACATGTTAACGACAATACAAAAAGGATTTTTCAACAAAAACAAACCAAAAAACCAACGCAACCACCATCTCAAACACATTGCAACACTAACACAATTTCACCCAAATAATTAACTACCCCTCTAAATCAAATAACAATACCATTCGGCATTCACATTGCATTGTACACATGCGATTGCTAGTTAAATTAATCTTACAATTTAAAGAAAGGGAAATTAGATCATAATTTAAATTTAATAAACTAAGACCTAAATAAGAATTAAAAACACCCTTTTAAAAATAATTAGATCTTAATGATTTAATACTTAAGATCTAACAAATTATTAAAAGGCCACTTAAATAAACTAACCCATTTTTAAGAATAAACACCCATCCTTAATTAAATACCTACCTTACTTTAATAAAGCCACCCCTTTAAAAACCACACCCCACTTATAATATAAATTACCTAACCCCTTATATCAAAAGGCATCCACTTTAATAGCCACGATATAAAATCCAAACCCATTTAATTTAATAACCACGACCACATTAGAAACAACCCCTACTTATTAATAAACCCAACGTAAAAATTTGAAAGGGCTACGAAATGAAAAAGTGGGAGAAGATAAGGTTAAAAACATGGTGGAAGTGGTCATGAAGGGTGAAAGTGGGTAAGGTATGGGCAACACGCAGGGAAAAATGTAACAAAGAATGGCCAACGAAAAAACACAAGTTTCAGGGAAGGGTTTCAAGGTAAGGCCGAGGAAAATGGCCAGAGTAAGGAAAATGAATGTGTGGAAATAAATAACCAATGCTTCAATGGTTGCATGCATGACATAAAACACAATGCAAGTCACAAGGTCATAGAGTTATGAGTATGACACGATGGATGCAAGGAAGTTTGAAGTGGACATGAAACTATCAAAACCAAACATGTCAAGGAGAAATATGAATGCGGGGTGATGTAGGGTGAAGGCCAACACAAAAAGAAAAACCACAACTTCGCATACAAGCTTAAGCTAATGCAAGCAATAAAAAAACATACAACCTAAACAATACATAGGGCAAAACACTTAATGCGAGTAGTGTAGTAAAGAGGGTAATGCAAAACTATGTAATGTAACCCAATAACCAAACAAAACACAACCATGCACAATTCCAATAAGCAAAAAAAAAATATAACTAGCTAACATGGCTAATGAACAATGCAACTCGACCATGCAGGGGAGACATGCGATGCAAGAAAACTAGGTAGGAAGGGAGGCACGAGAAAGGTCTGAAAACCAAAAAAATTAAAAATCACTTCCAATTAAAAATACCGATAAAAACTAGAAACTAAGAACCAACCTCTAGATTTAGTTTTACCTCCAAACTTAGTTGCAACAAGCTAGATTTGGCTGAAAACACCAGTAATTTGCATGTGAAAAACTAGAAAACCACACAAACTCCCAAAAATAATATTGTTAAACCTATAAAGAAGATTCAAAAATTAAATAAAAAACTTTCATGAGAACCATGAAAACCGAAAATAGAGTAATAATAGAACCGGAATCAAATGAGTGCATGTTTACAAAATAATAGATTTGATACCATATCATATTTTTCTATGAGGATCAATATAGAACTCCATGCACATCAAACAAGGTTACACTTCCAATGGTGTCGTGAACACTCCACGTAGTAAACAAGAGATTAAATCGCAAAATGAGAATCAAGTACAAAAAGACAACAATGTGTCTGACATGCTCATAAATAAAAAAGAGGTACATATAGGAGTGTTGTGTAACTCCTATGCATGACATGTGTACACAACCCTAACTAATCTTATTGGCCTATTTTCACTAGGTGAAATGAATAACCACAACAGGTGGACAAAATTCCAAGTTTTGACGAGACAAGTAATATCCACCAACAACAAACCCTAAGCAAATGAGAGAGATAGATGACTTAGTTGACTTCCAAGTGATCTGGGTAGGTGAATAGATGAAAAAAACTAGAAGCATCATCATCAAGGCTCACTAGAGGTTTTGAGACCCATAAATTTGTAAGACATGAAGTACCCATGAGAGGATAGGAGTTCTGGGTGCTAATGACTAGATCTGACGCTAGTGTTCACCCAAATGTTTAGGTTTTGATATTTTTTGTATATAAGGACCTTCGTTGTTGAACTTTGTTTGTTGCTTTGAATTTGTTTCAATGTCATTTTTTGCACATGTAACCTAAAAATAGATACCTAGTTGCACATACTCACAAACCACATCAAACCTAATAAAGAAAATGTGAAATTGGGAGTCGAATGACCTTTACAAATCACCCAAAGAATGAACTTAGTATCAAGCATTGCACTACATTTCAAAATCTATGTAGTTCTGTGTCAATGTGTGTGTAGATGCCCTTGTGCAAGTTACACAATGAAAGTAGGATAGATCTAGAATGTAGTAAATGTATAGAATGTGTGAGATGGAATAGAGTAGACTTCCCCTTCTACGATGTGTATGCATAGTGATGCATCCCTTGTACCTTGAGTGAATTTTTGGATCGATTCTTTGTCATGCTCTTTATTCCTTTAATGTGTTATCCATTTTACCCTTGGGAAAAAATGGACAATGGGGTAAATTGGACCATGGGACCGAAGATTACTTCATAAAGCATTCGGGGCATTTCAGTAAATTTTTTATTTAGGAGCATTTACGGTGTGGCGAAAGGTTCGGGATAAACTTGGACTATTCTTCCCTTTTAAGGATTTGGAGGCTCAAGGTTTGCTCGTAGCGAGAAAGTTGGCCCCGTAGGCCCACTTCCGGTCAACATGGGTAAAATGATCAAAATTGATAAACCAATTTTGGGGGCCTTATTGGGGTTTCACGATTCTCCTAGTGCTAAGAATATCCCAAGAAAGTAAGTTTTGGGAGCAAAATCAGGTTTGGAGAGCATAATAACAATAAGCCAAATAGCTCACCAAACATCTTGGCAAGTTGGTTTACATGCTAAGGGTGAGCTATAGGTGTAGGGTTGCTTTGACGAGGGTCAAATTGTTAACACATAGGGGTGAGCTCAAAATCAAGATCAATGTTGCAAGGTATAGCTCAGTCTGAGTGCATATGGTTGACATGCTTGTCCTTGAAGGCATAATGGAACATCTTGACGCACAACTTGACAAGGACACAACATGTTGGAGGGAGAATACTGAGCTAATTTTTCAAGAGATGTAAGATATCAAGGGTAATGTTGGGTGATGTGTGCGGCGAGCTCAACATCAAGCTCATGGAAACCAAAGTGACATTGCGAGAGATCAACGTGGGCCCAAGAGAAATTGATGGGAAGGAGAAAAGAGGGGTTTCCATAGTGGAAAGATAACAAAGTAAGCCTAAGGACTCAATGATTCAATAAGTGGTGAGCTCATTAGAAGCTATTGGGAAGGCCAAGCGAGTTTCTCGATGTTGGGAAATGTGGGAGGAACATTGGGGAGAAGAGCATATCGGTGAATTAATGGCTAAGGTGCTCGACCCATAAGGGAAGACATTGTAGGTGGTGAAGGTGTTCATGAGGGATTTGGAAAAAAGTGAGGATATGGGGAATTCTTGAATGGTTCTGCTTAGTGCAAGACAAAGGAGATCGTAAACTTGCAGGAGGTAAGGTGATTTTGGGCATGATTGACATGAAAGTTTTGAAGTTGGAGCAAGGAAAGTAGGGTGGCTATAACACATTGGATTATTAGCGAGTTCATAGAAGGAACAAGATGCATGGCATAGGCTCGAGTTCACGTGCTAGGTGTTCACAAAGATCTTGGGAGGGTGAGTCCTTAAATTACTCAGCTATCTATTTTGAAGCACCACAGGGTTAGTAGGTGAGATGATCATCGAGTGATTTCATGGGAAAGAATCTCAAGGGCTCGTTGGAATAGGTGACTTAGTCATGGAACGTGTGTGAAGTTCAATATAGATGGTGAAGCTCACACGAGTTGGAGCTCGGCACTCGGTGGATGCAACACAATAGAAAGGAAATTTCAAGGAGGATTTCGAGAGTTACTTTCGAGCTAGCCCATTTTAGGATTTTAGAGATGAATGCATCAGAACTCACCTCACAAGTTGTTGGAAAAATGGGCTCGACTCAAATTTCAAAGTCTAAATTTTATACTTCAAGTTTGAAGTCGATGCATTTTAGATATCCAAGGGGTGAGTTGGTGAAAAATGATGGGTGAACTATGAACTTCAAATTCCAAAATTGAGTTTCGAGGTCATGAACGCTTGAAACTTAGGCTCACCGAATTATGAAAAATGGATATCGAAGCCCCATGATGTCGGCCAGAGTCATGAGGAGTCAACGGAATTAATGTTGAGCATGCCACGAGGTAGGGGTTCATTGGAAGGAATTCATCCGAGTTGGCCGAGTCGGTGCTTGAATCATGGTGAGGATTAATGTGGCAAATAACCCAGGTCAATGTAAAATGTAGAGGAGCCACCCAAAGTAAGAAAAATAGAATGGTGTTATTAAATCTCGACATGGGGTCTAAACTGGTAGCCAATTGAGGAATGAGGTTCTAAGAAATGAAATTTGAGTAGGTTTAGTTTAGGGGAATCCCGATGAATTTAAGATGTGGCGAGTAAATAGCTCGGTAGAAGGATTGAAAATATGAGGCACCCATTCGGTCACCAAGCAAAGTGGAGTTGGAAGAAAATGAGAAGTGCTTTCCCATAATGCAACAAGGTGACTCACAAGTCAGCTCGTCATGTTGTGCATCAAGGTTAGCTAGTAAACCCCCATCCAATGCAAAAATCAATCTTGTGAGTCCTAAAGCACATCAAGGTCCTTTTCAAAAGTTCATTAAACTATTATTTTTAATTAAATGAAGGGGACATTTTAAATTTATGTCGGCATGGAGGGGGAGATTTTTCTAGGTATAAGAATGATGTAATCAAGTGATGGAGAGCTATAACAGAGCATGGGAAGATACAAGGAGACCATGCTTTCTACTGTTATGCCTAGATTTTACGATTTCTTCCTTCTTTCTCCCACCACTCGTCAATGATATAAAATGTAAAGGGAATGCAAAATTCAAGGAGTTAGACAATTTTTTTCAAGCTTTCCTCTTCTTCTCAAGCTAAGTTATTATGAATTTAGAGGCTTTTAAGCCTTCCTTCCAAATATTGTAATGGCAACCCTTACCTCTTCTTGTTGTAATGATGCATTGTGCATGTGCTTGGAGTAATAAAATGATGTTTTGTGACTAATTTTTGTCCTTGCACCATTTTTATTGCTTCCTTTTTCCTCTCTCATGTTTACAGGTATACTATGCAACCCCATGTTTCTATTACAGGTTTTGGAAGATGTTTTGCTTAACAGGAATGAAGTATTATATGTAATTGGTCTGTGATGCATGTCCATCCTTCCCATGCTCATCCTTCTTCATTGGTAGGCTGGAAATTTGTCTAGAAAATCCCTTTCTTGGTGCATCACCACTTCTAGTGTAGGTTTTATTTCATGCATCTCTCTCTCTATCCCCTTGGAAATGTTAGTATAGGTCTAGTTAGCTATTTTTATTACATTAGGAGTAGTGTAGTGCTTAGTTTAGGAAGAGGAAGCCGACCTTCTCTAGAGGGTTAACCTAAGGCCATAATTCCCACAACTTGAGAGGTGATACCCATGTTACCCAATCACACCGAATGCCCCATTCACATGTAGGAAATTTGGGGGTGTTGTGATTTGGTGATAACAGATTTTAGCACACCTAGTGGGACCAAAAGAGTTATATTTTTCATAGGTGTGTGTATTTGTGTTATTTTTTTCATTAATTTTGTTGTGCTCTTAGTGAAATTTTAGCCTTAGGAGGCATACCCAAGCACAACTAATGACTCCATTGGTCTAAGTAACCCACTCTCTGAGTTGTAGACTTTCTTTTTCCACCCATTTCCATCCATTTTTCTTCCACATCTTTCCATTTTTATCCCATTCATGAAGTTGTGCAATCATGGCTTCATTCCCACAGTGGAATTCCCACTTGCAGCAGTAAAGAAATACCAATTCACTTTGCTTCCAAGCTTGCAAAATTCATTCCTAGATGATTACAGTCCACCTCCAAATCTATTTTATAGTGAAAATCAACAACATGCATATCCCTATGAGCAAAGTCATGGTCAGTTTGGTTATTCACCTAACTATGTAGATTTTCAAGAGTAGAATATGCAGATGATGGAGGTTATCCTACATATGAAGATGTTGAGTTGTAGTTGAAGATGTAGAAATTGGAAGTAGGTATGGTGCGATCTAGGGCCACAGCTCAAATGAAGGCATTTAGGATTGGCTTCAGGGTACCTTGTCCATGGGTTGGCCCTATGCCAAATCACTATATCCTACAAGAAAATCTTGGTTTCATGGTTGAAATGTTGCCTCAACTTGAAATATGGGTTGAAGAGATAGAGGCTCATGAATACAATTCTAGTCATCCTATCAATGGGAAACTTCTACATTACCACTTCAGAGTCCTCTTTCCATTCCCTAACCAATATCATTTCATCCTAAACCTCAATTCCCAAGCTTTTCACCTACTTCTCATATTGTGAATCCCATTTCTTCATCTCCTATATTCCCATCCCATCATGAATCTTCTTCCCCTTTTCTTTTTGATTCTTTCCCTTCCACAAAAGCCACAAGTTTCACCTCTTCAAATAGTGCACAAAATAGTTCATCCCCAACCCACCCCTCCTCTTACATTCCCGAATCCATTTTGGGAGGACCAAGATTAGAAAATTAGCCAAGAAGAGGAGAAGGTTAAGGATCCTAGCAAAGAAGAGCTTGCATAAAATTTAAAGGAGTGGAATGCAAGACTTAACATTAAGTATATTCCTCTCCTATTTAAGCCTCAGCTTAAGGTTGAAGCTAAAAAGTAGGTGATGAAGACTGAATGTAAATGATGACTAGATTTCTACTTGTTTAGAATGCAGATGCATAATGGTTCTACATTCATGGAAAATGTTGAATCATTACAATTAGAATAGTTAGTGGAAGAATCCAAATGAGCTTCAAGTCTGCAAGAGGGAGGGCATGTGTAAACAAATGGAAAAAGATTTCAAATGTGCAAAATATTACAAGTGAATGTAGTGATCCTCACTATCCCGCATGTCTAAAACTTGCAACACTTTTGGAGGGTTTCATTATTATGCTAAGTTCATCATCACATGTTGTAGATAGTCACCAAGAGCTTCATGTTGTGAAGGAGAACAAGGAAGATTCAGAGGCTTTGAGTGCAGATAAGGCCATTAATGAGGTTTAAAATATTTCTCCCTCTCCATCTTCACAAAAATCTGATTTCTTAGATGAATTTAAACTTTCTAATTTCATGTTTGAGGATGAAGAATATCAGGGTGAACAAAATGCCAATCCAAAGGACACCATGAAAAAAGGGGAGTTATTGGAACAATTGGAAAATGAAGAGGAAAACTATTTTTCAGATTTGGAAGAGTGTGTTTTGATGGATAAAGCCTATGGAACTTGACAATTTTTCTATTCCATCACCTCTTTTCCAACACAATGTGCCTAGTACCATGGAAGGAAATTCAAGAGAATAATGTTTCTCATAATTGTCCTCTTGATCGGGATGAGAATTGAATCTTCCATGTCCCTTATTGAATGAAGAAGAGGAGGAGCACACAATATTGACTAAGTTAGGTTCAAAATATTTGAATGAATATGATATCATGGAGAGATTCCTATTTTTAATTATGGATCCTTATTTGGTTAATGAACCTACGATGGAGGAAACTATTCTTGAAGATCTTGTTACCCTAATAGTCTCAAAAGTAGCAGATGAAATAATATGGCCTTGCAAGTTTCATATTGATGAGGAGGTTAGAAATTCAAGTCAATTTTATCTTCAATCAAAGGAGAGACTCTACATGAGCATCACACTTCAAGAACTTGTGGTGATTCAACAATGACTTCATTAGAGGTTGCATGAAATAGTAAAGAGTTGGATGTTGTGGAGGAACTCCTTGTTGTCAAGGAAGAGAAAGGAATCCAAGATCACATAACTTCAATACCATTCATTTAGGTGGAAGATTAGTTGTTTGTAGATGAAAAACAAGAGGAAAATCAGCTCATGGTAGTCACGTTTTTTCAGAATGTCTTGCAGGTAGTTTTCCTTATCAATTTGAGGATCGGAGTAGTGGGAACATTTGACAGATCCAACCATGTCCCATTAGGTACCTAGCTTCATTGGAGAAAAGGTTAGAGTTTCCACCGATCATGTTCAATTATGAACACAAGGATGAGTCTCAAAGTGTCAAGGGTCAACACCAAAACCTCCAAGATTTAGACAATTTTGTGTTTAGGGAGTTGTTTCTTTTGTTTGATGTTGATATTTTGGCAAGATGGGTAGAAATTTTTTGTCTTTTCAATATTTCACTCATACAAGTAGCCATGCTCATTTTAAAATCAAGTAGGCCCAAATTTTAAGGAAATGAAGTTACTTTTCCTTACCAGTGTTGGGTTTCATTTGAGGTTTTCCTTGCTTCCGGTTAGTGTAGGGTAGGAGTAGGTTTGTTTTCTCCACAACAAGTGTTTATGCACACTTTGCATGTCTCACTTGGGGCATGTATGATTTCATCCTTTTTATATAATATGTTTTCCATTTTGTTCTTACACAATACACCATGATTCAAAGGGCTCCTAGGAAGGTCTATGTCATGAAGAAGCTCAAAGTTGTAGGAAATAGTTGTTGTTTCTAAAAGATATCAAATGCAGAGTAACTAAAACCGGAAAAGGGACAATTTTCAGTGTTTCCATTTCTTTTGTCCCTCTAGGTCAATCAAACTTGAGCTTTTGGTGCCCCATGCAAATCAAATGAGTTAGAGAAAATGAGCAACTTTCTCTCTAATCATCCAATCCTCCCCTAGGTTTTAAGTATAAGACCAACCTCAAATCCCTCTTAATTTCATTTCAGTTATTATTCTTATGGAGTTTTAGAAGAATCGATCTTCAGCAGTTCCCAAACAACATACAAAAGATGGAATATGTTGGTTTCAACAGATAGTCCCAATTTTCTTCCTAGGTTAACATGTGCTTCCTAATCTCTGCAGTACCCAACACTTGCCAAGATATCATCAGTTGAATGTGCTTCAAGTTTGGTAGGAATCAGATTTTGGTAAAATTTTACATTCACATTTTCAGTACCAAATACATCATGTTTGCAGAGGGAAGATGAAAATCCAATTTTGTCATAATTTTCTAGTGTCATAAAATTATTTTTGAAAATTTCTTATGGAATTAAAAATTCAAGCATTACAGGAAGGTCCAAGGTCAGCGGTGCTCAAGGGATTTAGGTATCCATCATAGAGAATCAAATTAGTTTTGAGATAAAAATAGTGAATCCATGCCCAATGGATGTTGAAGGCTCTTGGACTAATGCTTAGCAGAAAAAACATCCCCGAAGTCACCAAAAATGTTATCCATTTTTCCCCAGGAAAAAATGGACAATGGGGTATATTAGACCACAGACCAGAACATTATAGTATGAAAGGAAGGTTCGGGATCAACTTGGACTATTCTTCCCTTTTCCAGGTTTTGGAGGTTCAAGGTTTTCTCATAGAGAAAGTTGGCCTCGGCGGGCCCACTTCCAATCAACATAGGTAAAATTATCAAAATTGATAAACCAATTTTGGGGGGCCTTACTAGGGTTTTTGATTCTCGATGCCAAGTAGATCCAAGAAATTCAGTTTTGGGAGCAAAATCAAGTTTGGAGAGCATAATAACAATAAACCAAATAGCTCGGCAAGATAGTTGGCATGCTAAGGGCAAGCTATAGGTGTAGGGCCACTTTGAAGAGGTTCGATTGTTAGCACAAAGGGTGAGCTCAAAATAGAGCTCAATGTTACAAGGTATAGCTCAAGTGCAAGCACATATGGTTAATAGGCTGCCATTGGAGGAATAATGAATCATCTTGATGCACGGCTTGACAATGACATATCATATTGGGGGAATACCAAGCTTAGTTTTTAAGTGATGTAATATCTCGAGGGTAATGTTGGGCCACACATGCGATGATGTCAACATTGAGCTCATGGAATCCAGTGATTTTTAGAGATCAACGTGGGCCGGTGGAAGTCGATGGGAAGGAGAAAACAGGGGGTTACCGCAGAGGAAATATAACAAATAAGGCATAAGGAATTGATGAGTCAATAAGTGGTCAACTTGTTAAAAGCTATTAGGAAAGTCCAAGAATTTTCTCGATGTTGGGAAATGAATGAGGAACATTGGGAAGAGCATATTAGTGAATTAATGGTTGAGGTGATCGGCCCATGAGGAAGACATTATAGGTGGTTAAGGTGTTCATGGGGATTTGGTAAAAAGTGTGGATATTGGGGAAAGCTCAAAGGCTAGGCTTAGTGCAAGGAAAAGGAGCTCGTGAGAGGTAAGGTGAGTTCGGGTGTGATTGGAATGACATGTTCAAAGTCGGAGTGAGGCAAGCGGGTTTGGCATGTAACGCATTGATAATTAGTGAGCTCACAAAAGGAACATGGATTCATAGCATAGACTCAAGTTCATAGTGTAAGGTGTTCAGAAAGAGCATTGGGAGGGCCGAGTCCTTAAACTACTCAAATGAGCTAGTTTGAAGCATCACGGGTTTGTCGGGTGAGGAGCTCACCGGGTGAGTTTGCGAAAGGAGCTCGAGGGCTTGTTGAATAGGGAACTCAATCATGGCACGAGAGAATAGGTTCAATATAGACAATGGAGATCATAGCATTTAGAGCTCGGCACTCAGTGGATGTAACATAATGGTAAGGTGATTTCGGGGAGGATTTGGGAGTTGCTTTCAAAGGTAGCCCATTTTAGGCTTTCGAGATAAATGCATCGAAACTCACCCCAATGAGTTGTTGGTAAAATGGCTCGAGACTCTAAAATTTTGAATTCTAAATTTTGGACTTCCGGTTTGAGTTGATGCATTTGGATATCCAAGGGGCGAGTTGGTAAAAAAGGATGGGTGAACTCCAAACTCTTAATTCCAAAATTCAGTTTCGAGGTCATGAACATTGAAACTCGAGGCTTTGCGAGTTATGACAATGGATATCATAATCCAAAGTTTGAAGTGGTCGGTGGGGTAGGTGTCTTGGAGTGTGAATTCGGGGTGATGCCATGTAAAATGGTCAACTCTTGAGTGGCAGGGTACATATTGGGATCCCAGGATGTCGGTCAGTCACGAGGAGTTGGTGAAATTAATGTTGAGCATGTCGGAGGTAGGGGGTCGTTGGGAGGAATTTGATCGAGTTGGTTGAGTCAATGCTTGAAGCACGGTGAGGATTAATGTGGTAAACGACTCAATCAATGTAAAATGTAGAGCCACCCGATCAAGCAAAACGGAATGACATTATAGAAGCTTGACTTGGGGTCTGAACTAGCAGAAAATGTGAGGAACAAGGTGATAAGCTAATGAAATATGAGCAGGGTTAGTTTAGGGAATCCCATCAATTTAAGACATGGTGAGTAAATAGCTCGATGGAAGGATTGAAAATATGAGGTGCCCGAGTCGGTCACCACACAAAGTAGAGTTGGAAGAAAATGCGAAGTTCTCACCCATGATGAAACAAGGTGACTTCTAGTTAGCTCTCCAATCTAGTTGGTGAATTGTCTACCGAGTCAAACTAGTAAACCCCCCATGTTAAAAATCAACCTTGTGAGTCCCAAAGCACATCAAGGTGCTTTTCAAAAATTTATTAAAATATTATTTTTAATTTAATGAAGGGTACATTTTAAATTTATAAAGGCATGGAGGGGGAAATTTTTCCGGGCATAAGAATGATGTAATCAAGCATGGAGAGCTGCAATAGAGCATGGGCGATTATAAGGAGACCATGCATGTACGATTATGCCTATATTTTTTAGGATTTCTTCCTTCTTTCTCTCACCATCTTAGAATTCTATAAAATGTAAAGGAATGTAAAATTCAAGGAGTTAGACAATTTTTTCAAGCTTCCCCTCTTCTTCTCAAGCTAAGTTGTGAATTTAGAGGATTTCAAGCCTTCCTAGTTCCTTCCAAAGATTGTAATGGAAACCCTTGCCTCTTCCTACTTGTAATGATGCACTATGCATGTGCTTGGAGTAATAAAATTATGTTTTATGACTAATTATATCTTTCCTTACACCATTTTTGTTTCTTCCTTTTTCCTCTCTCATGTTTACAAGTATACTATGCAACCCCATGTTTCTATTGTAGGTTTTGGAAGATGTTGTGCTTAACGGGAATGAAGTATTGTATGTAATTGGGTCTATGATGCATGTCCATCCTTCCCATGCTCATCCTTCTTCATTGGAAGGCTAGAAATTTTTCTAGCAAATCCCTTTCTTGGTGCATCACCACTTCTAGTGTAGGTTTTATTTCATGCAATCTCTCTCCCTATCCCCTTGGAAATGTTAGTATAGGTTTAGTTAGCTATTTTTCTTGCATTAAGAGTAGTGTAGTGCTTGGTTTAGGAAGAGGAAGCCAACCTTCTTTGAAGGTTCACCTAAATCCACAAGTCTCATAGCTTGAGAGGTGATACCCATGTTACCCAATCACACCAAATACCCCATTCACAAGTAGGAAATTTGAAGGGTGTCATGATTTGGTAATAATAGAATACAAGCTTAGGTGATAATGGATAATGCTAGTTCTTTTACCCTTATTTGAGAGCTATAACTATGTGTATATATAAATGATTCCCTTGTTTAAATTTTGTAATTGAAAACTAGAAGGTCAAACCAAAAGTGTAAAATATGCCCAAGAAGTGAAAGAGAACCAAAAGAGTGATAAAATGATATATATGGTCGGGAGTTCTTGGGAGGTTCTTTCCTAAATGGGCACTAGTGTCTCGAGGCCAAAAAAAAAAATCGAAAAATATCGACAAGGTTGTAGGGTGTCCAAGATCAATAAAATTATAAGAGACAAAGAAAAAGGCCCAAAAGACATTATCAATCACTAGTTTTCTTACTTATGAATCATGTATACATTAGTATGCTCTAGGACCTAGAAATGTACCCAAGTGCTTAGATTTTTTTTCTATAGTGACTACTTCTCCAAAGCTACCAATCGTAAATTCTCCATATTTCCCTTGTCACAAAAATACCAAAGGCCTAAAAAATCCTACTCGTAAAACTAGTTTACAAAGTGAATTTATCATAAATAAGGGTTGATAATGATTATCCTAGATAAATAATAGAGATATGCAAAGGCTGAAATCTATTTCTCCACCTCGGGCCCGAATAGCAAGCCAAAACCAAACCAAACTTTTAACTTTCAGCAAAGAGTCCGAGGTTGCAAAAATCTCAACAAAGATCTTAGAGGGGTGAATAAAATTACATGAATGGACTTTCAAATTCATTCTTAGGTTTGATAAAAAAACACTCCACATGACAAGGAACATAATTAAAACTTAACTTTCCCATTTCAAGGCTTGGGAGTTGGTTTGTGTGTCTCAAAAATCACATTTTATCAACTTCTACAAGGTAAACAAAAAGGTAGTTTTAAACTAGAAATCAATTTTGAATTGTCATTTTTGTGATTTTTGTTATCCATTATTGATATAAAAGCTATCCAAACATCTAAGGAGGTAAACTAGAAAATTGGATTACACTCAAAAAATAAATTCATTCAAGTTGTGTAGAAGAGGGGAAATTATAAATTTTCAATGTTACATTTCATTAAAACTTGTTAAAGCATATTCATGATTGGTTTTATTTTCAATAACCATAAGAAATAAAAAATAGAAATATTGAAGTCATGCAAGATGGAGGGAGATAACCATGCCATAGTAGAAATCGAATCGGGTAATGTGGCTTTGAGCAAGTTGAACACACAAAAGCTATGTGGATGCAAAGAAGGTTATCGATCCCCGCCAATGACCAAATAAACTTTCCAAATCTACATACGAAAACCATATCCCAAGTGTTGCATTCAAATGAAAAGTAATGTCCAAGTGGAATATTTATCACCTCGCATTCAAATGCCAACATTATGGTGTAACCACATAGTTCCAAATTACAATCACACATATTATGGAGTGGTCCACACAACTTGTCACCTCACAATACTCCAATGCTACATCAAACATGTAAACCATGAAAATGTAAGTGATCCTAAGAAAATCCAATCATTTGTCTACCTTATTACAAAATCCATTTAAACAAATTCATTTTGTGTGTGGACTTGTATTTGATTCATGACCGCATCCCTTCAAGGAATTTTTTAAAACATTCCATGTGCCTAATGTGATTAACTAAAATAGAAATATTCTAGTGTAATCTAATGTTATGAGAGCAGTAAATGATTGAATAAATAGAAAAATAAAATATTGAAATACACCCATGTAAAATAAGATAGAAAATATGAAACCCTAATGTGCAATGAGGGTTAAGAAAATCCTTATCTGATTCAAATGCCATGGGACTATGTCGCAGTGTAGACCAAGTGAACATGAGGAGGAAACAACCACACATAAGCTTGGGGAATTACATATCTGAGCTATATGATTAGATTAGGGCACCTGAAAAGGGACAGGGTGCTCGTGGTTGCCTGATCGATGATGATTTCAATGGGTGACCTTCAAAATAGAAATATTATAGGTAATCTAATGTTATGAGAAGCTGATTGAAATAAAAATGGAATAGAAACCTCCTCTAGAGTGTCACTGGATGTTTTCTTGTGTTCACTTTCTATCACATGAATTTCAATGTTGTTGTAAGACCTCTGATAAATAATTGGTTTCTATCGCAAAACCCCAAAGAAAGCATCACTAAAGCACCCTAAAAAAAAAGATGCATATGAAGGGGTCGAATGTCCTCAGTACCAAATGATGGACTAATCACTAAGCATTGCACTACATTTCAAACCCAATGTAGTTCTATGTGTGTGTGTGTGTAATCGTGCCCTAGGTTTCTCTTTTGTCAATCACACGTTTGAAGTAGTAACAAATAACTAGATGTAGAATGTAGTAAATGTGTGCATGGAAACAATAGACTCCCCTCCTATGAAGTGTGATGTAGATGAACATGCATTATGTGCCTTATGATGGAGCTAGATGGATGAAAATGTACCTTTAGATTCCTTTGATGTAAGTAACTCTAGATTGTGATAGTAGATGTTTAGTGCTTTTATACCTCATTATGGTCACATAAATTTATATTTATATGGTTCTCTTGTTCTAATTTCATAATTAACCCCAAAAGGCCAAACACCAAAAATATAGAAATCTCAAATGGCTAGAAAGTGCCCAAAAGGTGAGAGTAAAGTGCAAAGAGGATCAGGACGCCCCAAAGGGGACCAGGGTACCTAAGACACCCTAGTCCTAGCTGGGCACCCGAGTCAAAAATAGGAAAATGTAGAATGACAATACAGACCAAAAAGTGCAGGTGAAAGATTAAAAGTAATGACAAAAAAGCAAAGTAAAATGGCTAAAGACATGGGTTAATTACTACTCTTTTCACTTAAGAACCATATGAATAGTAGTATGAGACCGGACTAAATAATGACTCAAAGTGTGTGATGTTTTGTCTACATTTTCCCCCACTTTATGTTGGTGAGCGGAAAGCTTGGTAACATAAAGTAAATAGAGATGTGTACTTAAAAATCCATGTAAAGTGATGTAGAATGAGTTTTGAAATACTATATAAAGTGTGGAGTGATAAAAAACATTAAGCGTGGAGACTAAAGATGTAATTTAAAGTGTAAAAAGTGATGAAAGTGAACCTAGGGTGGAAGCGCATGTGTAGATGACAATGTGTGTATGTACCTGTATGGTTAGTATCATGTGTTGTTTTTGTTTACTATTTGCTTTCCATACGGATGGACTTGCAAAAGAGAAGACAATCAAGTAGTAAAATATGCATATATATGTATAAAAATGGATGTATATATTTAAAGAAACATGTAAAAATAGTATGAAAATGACAATGAAAAAGGAACATGTGCACCTGATCCATGATGAGACAAAAGGGGTGTAGAAAGGATCCTGTAAATGTCGATGAAGTGTGAGTTTTTTGGGTGATCTCATGCCACTATGGCCGAAGAAGTGTAGGGAGGAAAGTTCGATGTTCCTCCAACCTATAACCACTTCCCGAGAGTTGTGAAGAGATCTATGTACTTGTCAGTTTTTTGGGTGATCCGATGTCACTGCCGAAGAAGTGTAGGGAGGAAATTCTGATGTTCCTCCAACTTATAATTGCTCCCTAAAATGCTAAGGAAAATCTACCTTGTAAAAGCCATATGTATGGAGTTATGTAGACTGGTCTGAACTCACTCACTATGTAACCCATTGTGTCATGGATGAAAAACTGAAAACTAAATTGTATCGATACTATGTGTAAACCCAAATGATTCCCTCCTCTTTGGGGGTGCATGCGGTCAGGATAGGAGAATGTGGCCCCAAAAGAGGACTAACCATGGATATTGAAACTCTTCCCTACAAGGGGAAGGAAATGTGCTTGGTAAAGACTAAGGCACATGTAAACAAGTTGCTAGAAAATAAGTGTTAGTATGAACATGCATGTAGACACCAGTGTAAGCCAAACAAATAATGTGTAAGCTAGAACATAAGTAGACAATGTAAACACCCAAAAATACAATGTAGGCCACACAAAGTGGGTTGCAAACATGGGACACCACTCATGATGTCGCAAGACACTCAAGGCCACAGTGGCTGCAAACAAACAAGTGTGCACACAAGATAAATGGAAAAGCCCACAAACACGAGAAAATAATAGCAGACAATGCAATAAAAAATATGGAGACAAGTGTCCCTACAAATTAAATGATGCACACATGAAGTACCCTTTAGCATGTTAGAAAGATAAAATGTATGTCAAAAGTGTGTATAAACCAAAGTAGTGTGTTATGAACAAAAATGAAACAATATCACTTGTAGCATATGAATGTGGATGCCCCCAAGAGCCTTTATGGGATTGGTATTCAAGCATCCCTACCGTTGTGTATTATCCTTGTATATCCTACGATCACAACTAGAAATAAAGTGAATGTGCATGTGTGTATGATAATGATAATGACATACAAAATATCTATCTAACATGTGTAATAAAGTGAACATGTAAAAGAAAGTGCAAGCAAGAGTAAATGCAACCATAAAATGCAGTATGTTGTGGATGGATGGAATGAAATGTAGAGTGAATGATGGGAGCCATGTGTCCCCCAGAGTGAATGGAATTTTATGTAGTGAGGTTCATTTAATATGCCCCCTTAGCATTCAAGAATGAACCATAAACGAGAGTGCATCATCAAGAAATGGTCAAACTATGTGTTGTGTGTAGCGCATTGTGATGATTGGGTAGTGATGAAATGCAACATAGAGATGAACTATGTATGAATCTGTAGCCTAAGTGTATATCATGACAATATGAATAGAAAGGAGTGGTGATGTATCCTAAATTGTATACCACTAAATGATGTAAGCAAAAAATATGATGTAACCTATTACGAGATGATGGTAGAAGAAGTGACCATGTAGCCTAAAGTGTATATCACTTAGTCTAGGTATGTTGCATGAGAAAATATTGAATGATGAACATGTAATGGTGATGAGGTCCATTTGTGATGTATACCCTCAACAGTCCAATATGGACCGTGAGACTAGAGTGCGTCATCGGGTAATGAGCGTTGCTTTAGGTGTAGTATTTTTTGAGATGCATTACATTGAGTGGGTTTTTAAGTAAATTTCTCAAAAGGGTAGCGAGGTAGTAAACTCCACCACCATTTTTTCAATGATGATGTAAGGACCAAGCCAATTTGGCTTAAATTTACCTTTAAGAGTAGCATCTGCATTTGTATTTTTCTGATTTTCTTTTAAGACCAAGTCACCAATGTTGAACTCTCAAGAATGGATTTTGTGATTTTATGCATGCGTAATGCAAGATTGATATGCATGAAGGTTTTCAAGTGCTTGCATGTGACATGAATCCAACATTTCTATCTCATGTAGGTGGTTTTCCCGATATTCATTATCCTTGAGAATGCCTTTGAGTGAAACTCACAATGAAGGTATCTCAAGTTCAAGGGGGTGACAACCTTGGCACCATAGAAAAAGGAAAATGGAGTAGCATTATTAGGTGTGTGAATACTAGTATGATAGGCTAGAATAGTGTAGAATAATTGATTATGCCAGTAATTTCCACTAGAAGCAAAGGTTTTGCATAGTATTTTGACAATTGATTTTTTGGTGGCTTCATCTTGGCCATTTCCTTATAGATAATAAGGTGTGGAGAATGATTGTTTGATTTTTAATTTGGCACAAAAAAATTAACGTCCTTATTTTTGAAGGAATATCCATTATCAACAATTATGACGGAAGGCACACCAAAGCATGTGATTATATGGGTGGTAAGGAAACCATAAATGTCAATACCAGTAATATTGTGTAGGGGATCCACCTCGACCCATTTAGTAAAGTACTCATTAGTGGTAATAATGTATTCATGTCCTTCGGAAGATTCAGGATTGATCATGCTAATGAGAGTTGATTCCCAGAGAGAAAAGGACCAAGTTAGATAAATTAGTTAGAGGTCATATGCAGGTGCGTGATAAAGGTTGTCATGTTTTTGAATTTCTCAAAATGAGTGGCATATTCAAGGAAATCTTGTTCCATTGTAGGCCAATAATATCCTTAGCACAAAATATTTTGTGACATATCTTTTCCAGAAAAATTCCCACCACACATGCTATCATGTATTTGCGAGAATACGAGTCCTAAGCAATGTAAGATTCGACATTTGATTGTGCGTTTAAACAATTTAGTTCCAATGATGACATAATGAGTGGCCTCACATCATAAGTGATGTGTTTCATGAGGTTGGAGATTATCAGGGATGGTTTATTTATATAAGTAATTGTAAATGGATGTGAACCATTCATAATTGTCTTGACTGCATGTTATGGCACAAGCTACGAGAGGAAGTGTGGAGATAGAAGGATGTCGTAAGTGCATAATGATGAATGTGGATTTTTCATCAAGTAATATCTTATAGAATGAATGAAACTTTGCACTAGCCATGGCGTCTACATGATGATTATCCTTACGAGGAATGGTTGTGATAGTGTAAGACTCAAATGTAGCCAAGAGATCTTTGACAAACATGTTGTATGGGATTAAGTGTTCCTCTTTTGTGTTATATGTATCATTTACCTAGTTTATGATGAGTTGAGAATCACCATGAATGCATAAGTTGTGAATGAGTAGTTTCTGAGTGGTGAGAAGGCTGAGGATGAGGGCTTCATACTCAGTAATGTTGTTTGTACATGAAAATCCCAATCGATATGCAAAGGGGAGTGGATCACCTTGTGGGGTAATGAAGACTATGCTGGCCCCTGCACTAGAGTAGTAATGAGACCCATCAAAGTACATTGTCCATGTGTCAGAATTGATAGCATAAGTAGTGAAATCATCGCGGAAAGAGTCAAAAATAGGAGATGTATCAAGAAGGGGGGCTACTACCAATTGATCGACGATGATTTTCCTTTAATTACTTTTTGTGATATAAACTTGAAATCAAATTTGGTAAGAAGCATAACCCAACATGCTAGACGTCCCGATAGATGTGTACGAGATAAGAGGTATCGTAAGGGGTCTACTTTGGTGATGATATGTACCTCATTATTAAGAAGATAATGACGTAATTTATCTATGACAAAGACCAATCTGAGGCATAGTTTTTCGATGTAACTATAGTTGCATTCATAAGAGAGCAATGTTTGACTAATATAGTAAATTGCTCTTTCTCATTGAGAATCATCATGTTGAGCCAAAGAAAGCCCCTAAGGCATGAAACATGGTAGAAATTTTGAGTATGGAGCTTAATTACTTCACAAGAAAATTTCTTTTACATGTTACTAGTTTTGACAGTGACCAACATCATGTCAAGGGATGACCATCATCGGTCAAGGTATAACTAACATCGGTCAGAAAGGACAACATTTGGTCATCTATGCAACATTGTTTTGTTCTTTAACAAGAAATAGAATAAATATCTTGCTTTAAAGATGATTTATTGATTGTAAAACATAGTTAGTTTCCCAGAATATATATATATATATATATATATATATATATATATATATATATATATATATATATATATATATATATATATATATATATATATATATGTGCATGCATGTATGAATTGAGAGGTAAGTAAGAAGAAAATAGCAATTGTTTTGCATGTAAGTTTTCTTGGTGAGCAAGAAAGAGTAGTTGAGTGAGGGAAAAGAATTGAACATCCTATGAGGTGTTAGAAGACAGTAGATCTTCATTGTATTTCCTCTGTAAATCACTAAATAATAATATTGGCCATTTCTTGGTGGACGTAGCCCACACTGGGTGAACCACATTAAATTTGGTGTTATCTTTCTCTTATTTATTTCATCTTCTAGTTATTTCCGCATTCATTGCTTGTATGCTTTATCTGATTATAGATCTGTGCAACATTGTTATATGGTTTAACCCCAACAACTAGTATCAGAGCTTTGTTTGGAGGTTTTGTGTGTTGACAGGATTTACTCATAGAGGTTTTCTTATTGAGTGGGAGCAGAACAATGGCAGAAGATAGTAAATACCAAGTAGAGAAATTTGATGGTCATAATTATCAACTATGGAAGATGCAGGTGGAGGATTATTTGTATCAAAAATATCTATACTTACCGTTGGATGAGCATGGATAACCGAGCACGATGAATGATGAAGAATGGAAGGTTATTGATAGAAAGGATCTATATCTATAAGATTGAACCTAATAACATTGGTGGCTTCAAATTTTACAAATACAAAACCATGATAGAGTTGATGAAATATTTATAAAATTTGTATGAAACTTCTAGTGCTTAAAATAAGGTTTATTTGATGAAAAAATTGTTTAATTATAAGATGCAAGAAGGTGGATCTATATCTAATCATTAAATGATTTCTAGTCTATTGTAAATCAATTAAAATTAGTAGAAATTTTGTTTGATGATGAAGTGAAAGAACTTTTATTCTTATGATATTTTCCAGATAGTTGGGATAACTTGGTAATGGTTGTTAGTAATACAACAACTGCTCTCAAAGGTTTGAAATTTGATGATGTGGTTAGTATAATCCTTAATGAGGAAATACACAGAAAATATTAGGAGAAGCATCATCTTGGAAACACTTTAACTATAGAAAGAAGGGGAAGATCTAAGGAGAGATCATATAAGAGCAAGAAGAATGGGAGATCAAAGTCAAGACATGGCAAATCTAGATCCAGGTACAAAGATTTACTTTGCTGGAATTGTGGAAAGAGAGGACACATAAAGGAGTGTTGGTCCAAGGAAAACAAAGAGAATACATTAGACAAAGGTAAAGAGGAAAATGTTGTAAGTGAGGTAAAGCAAGATTCCCTTATTCTCTCCTTGGATAATAAATTAGAATCTTGGGTTTTAGATTCTAGAGCTTCTTTCCATGCTACGCCTCATAAGGGTTATTTCAGAAATTATGTTTAGGGTGATTTTGGACAAGTTTATTTAGGAGATGATGAGCCATGTAATATTACTAGTAAAGGTGATGTTTATCTAAAGTTGCAGAATGGAAATCCATGGGTATTGAAAGATGTGAGGCATGTACCAAGCCTCAAGAGAAATCTAATATCTGTAGGGAAACTTGGTGAATCTAGATGCATGGTTACA
Organism: Taxus wallichiana var. yunnanensis; assembly: GCA_018340775.1. Classification (NCBI taxonomy): domain Eukaryota; kingdom Viridiplantae; phylum Streptophyta; class Pinopsida; order Cupressales; family Taxaceae; genus Taxus; species Taxus wallichiana. The sequence continues at coordinate 605,028,114 of CM031234.1, forward strand.
TTCACAGCCTAATTCTTGGAAGGTTACCAAGGGATCTCTTGTTTTGGAAAGAGATAAAAAGGTAGGAACTTTATATCTGTCTACATGTGTTATTGATTCCTTTTTTATGTTATCTACTATAGATTCATATGCAACCATGTGGCATAATCAGCTAGGCCATATGAGTGAAAAAGGAATGCAGATCTTAAAGGATAAGGGTAAGTTATCAAATTTGAAATAGTTAGATCTTGAATTTTGTGAGCATTGCATATTTGGAAAGTAGAAGAGAGTGAGATTTCTCAAGGTTGGGTCAATAAAGAAGGAGCAAAAATTAGAGCTTGTACACTCATATGTGTGGGGACCAACTCAAGTAGATTCTATTAGAGGATCCTAATATTATGTGACTTTCATTGATGATGCCACAAATAAGGTATGGATTTATTGTATTAAGTGTAAATATGATGTTTTTGAGACTTTTAAAAGGTGGAAATCCCTTGTAGAAAATGAAACAAACTTAAAATTGAAGTGCCTTAGATCTAAAAATAGTGGTGAGTATTGCAACAAGGATTTTAATGATTATTGTTTAGTGAATGGAATACGAAGAGAAAGAATGATTCTTAGAACTCCACATGAGAATGGAGTTGTAGAAAGAATGAACAAACAATCATGGAATGTCCTAGAAGCATGAGGATATAATCGGCTTGTTTTTGAAGTTTTGGGCGAAAGAAGTGGATACAACAAAGTGTACTTGATCAACCACGGGCCTTCAAAAGAATGGGATTGTGGAATACCATAAGAGGCTTGGTCTGGAAAAGAGGTATATTTTTATTTTTTAGAATTTTGGATAAAAATATTTTGTGCTTATTGATAGAAAAAATAGGAAAAAGTTGGATGCTAAATCTAAGAGATGTACTTTCATTGGTTATGGCTCTCATGATTTTAGATATCGATTTTAGGATTTAGAAGATTCTAAGATTGTTAGGAGTCATGAAATTGATTGAAATGAAAAAATAATGTACAAGGATCAGGTTTTGGTGCCTAAACATGAACAGGTTGAGGATATTTTAAAGGAAAATCAGTTTTTCGACCTAAAGCATACATCCACACATGCCAAAATTGGTCTACATACGTCGATGTTAGTTAGGCTAACGCATCGGTACACATGATCATATTTAGGGAAGACAATTACAGAACCGACGTCGGTACTCCTCGAGCCGATGTTGGTAAGGCAACCACATTGGTTATGAGATAGAGGAACTATGGTCGCTTATAGTACCACGGTTGATTATAGGTGACCGATCGATCACGATAGATATTTACATGAATGTGCAATAGTAGCAGAATGAGCCCCAACACCCAAAATCTCGGTAAGTAGGTCAAAAGGGTAAGTAGACCTCCGAGATATTTTCACCTTCCTTTTTTATTTATTATTGAGTGATAGTGGTGAACCAAACAACTTTGAAGAATCAATGCAAGTAGATACCCACGAAAGCGGTGGGAGTATGACATGGATGAAGAGATGGACTCCTTAGAAAAAATTAGACATTGGATTTGGTCAAGTTTCCAAAGCATGTAGGAAAAATCTACGGAAAAATGGGTTTACAAATCAAGGAAGAAGAGGGTGGACTGAAAAGGTACAAGGTGAGGCTTGTGGTAAAGGGATTTTCATAGAAATAAGGTATTGACTTTGATGAGATTTTTTCTCTTGTAGTTAAGATGACTTCTATTCATACTGTTCTAAGTTTGGTTGCAACAAAAGATTTGCATTTAGAACAATTTGATGTTAAGATGGATTTTCTTCATGGTGATTTAGAGGAAGAGATTTATATGCGAAGTCACTTGGTTATGAAGTCAAGGGTAAGGAGAAACTTGTGTGCAAATTGAAAAAGAGCCTATATGGGCTCACACAAGCTCTAAGGCAATGGTATTTGATATTTGTCAATTTTATGCATGAGCATGGTTATATGAGATGTGAATCTAACCATTGTGTTTATTTTAAGAAACTTTAAAATGAGAGCTATGTTATTTTGTTACTGTATATGGATGATATGTTGATTGTAGGATCTAGTATACAAAATATTGGTAAACTCAAAGAAATGTTAGCTCACATATTTGCGCATGAAGGATTTGGGAGCTATAAAGAAAATCCTTGGCATGAAAATTCACAGAGATAGGAAAAACAATAAGTTGTATTTGTCTCAAGAATCTTATATCAATAAGGTGTTGGAAAGGTTTAACATGCAAGTTTCAAAACCTGTTAGTACACCTATGGTTGGACACTTCAAATTTAGAAAATAGTAGTGTCCTTCATCACATGAGGACGTTGATTACATGGCACATGTTCTCTATGCTTCAGCAGTAGGAAGTCTTATATGTGTTGATGGGTGTCATCATTCCCTTCATTTAATCAACTTCTTGTTGATGTCATATCAAACCAGGGGTGTGTCTAAAGCTATATGCAACAAGAGTACTTTAATTTATCTAGTAGTTGGCTATAGCTATTTTTATATTTTCTGGGGATCTCTTTAATGTCTTAAGGATTTCTTGGTAAAACCTTATTCAAATCAAACTATGAAAACTTGTTGAAGATAAAACACACTGAAAGCTTGCTGAAAGGAAACACACTATGCAGAATGGAAACACACTTGCTGTTGGAAAATAAACACTCTTGCTTTTGAAAGAAAACACTCAGATGAAAATGCTTGAAAACAATTGCAAGAAATATAAAGTTTTATCTAAACACCTGCAGGAACAAGTATGCAACATAATTTAATTGAAAGAACTGAAGCAATACAAAATAACATATCTAAGTTATTTGCTAAAGAAATATAAATACTAAATAAAAGAATATCCTAGTCCTCGGGGGAGTGGACCCTTGCTCTTCCTTAAATCAGGATTTTAACAATTCATAATTCTCTCAAATCGAATGGCTATTTTATAGATGAAAACATTCAAGATTACAAAATGTAATGGCTCTGGATACTTAATCTATTTCTCTATTTTATATCTATTTCCTTCTATATCTCCCTCTCTAATCTCTAATGCAGGTCTACTTTATATACATTTTTCAATCACAGTTGTCTCAATGATTTTGATGAAATCGAATCATGCCCGTAATAGATGTTGAGTCGTATGGCGGTTGATCGTATAGTTGTAGGATAAATCCTCTCTGGATATACGCTCAGAAATCTTCTCATCCTTCATGATTATAGATGCAAAATATCTATATGTGGTTTAAAATAGATAACTCTCATCGGTTCTAGAACTTTGGAGAAGTTCTAACCATAGGAAATTGTTAAGAACCAAAACCTGTGAGAGTTTTAGAGTTGTCCCCAAAAGTTTGAACTAAGTCTGAAAATTCCAGAACTAAATTCTGGAGTTCTAGAACTAAGTCTTGAAAGTTCTGGAACTAAATGATGACTGTGTGATGGAGTTCCGAACTAGCTTGGAAGTTCTAGAACTAAGCTATGTAGGAATAGATGCTATCAAAACATATCATGCTATCTTAAAATTCATACAACACTATGTTAGGAATTTCAAAGTTTTTAACATTAGGATCACAATCAATCAATAGACAAAAGTTACATCCTAACTCATATAAGATCAACTAAAAGTCACACAATGCAATCAATTTAACTAAAAGGAAATTATGATGAGATCATATATTATACATTAATTAAACATATTTTGGCCTCATCATTTCCCCCAAACTTACTTGTTTGTAAGTCACTTTACAAACTCATTCTTCAAAAGTGGGATCATATGTCCTACATTTCATTTGATTGCTCGAGATCAAATGGCTGAAATGAATCTTCCAATGCTTAAGCTCGATGTATTATACCCGCTCCTCTTTCTATATTCCTCTCCCATTTCTTAAATTCAGCAGGGTCTTGAGGTTCTCTGTTACTCGCCAAGGAGACATGGGGTAAGAAGTAGAGGTGACCCCATTTGCATTCCCATCCATATTTGGTTGTAGGTTTCATTGACTTGGGAAATTATTGTGCATAATGCTTTGGCCCTCTCTAAACTCCATATTAGATTTGTAGGGGAAATTACTTCCCTTCTTTTCAAAGCAACAATAAGGATTTCCCACCTTTTGAGCATCCTTCATAAATATCTTCAAATTTTTCCTCCTCGTAGGAGGTGAAGACATCAATACTCTTTTGCAGAATAGAAGGGTAATGTGTCTTGAATCTCCTATCAAAGGCATGAGTTCTAAAATGTGTGAGGAAGACAAAAGTTTTACCATAATGAGCTCTCATGCATAGGCTGTTGAATTGCTTTCAATAAAAATTCAGATTCTCTTTCCTTCCATGCAATTTGGTTTTGCAAAAGAGAGATAAATGCATTACGCTGGCTCTCCCCTACATATAAGTTAAACATGAATCCTGTGTTTTTCTGTAGCATATAATTGCAAAGATAAAATTCACACAGGAGATTTTTCTGTCAGGGCTGAGATAGAGAGTAAGTTGCCATGAATTCAGATTCATCTTGTAGTTCATGTGGAAGCCCACATGTAATTCTTGACAACTTCCAGTGAATGAACTACTCTTCCAAAAACACACTATATGCAGGAGAAGGTCTCCTACAGAAAGCAATTTCTCACTCATAATATAGACCATATGAATTTTGGCAAGACATTTATATTTATTTCCTTCCTCCTTATAAAATTTTTCTTCCCATTCCTTTCTTGCCTTCATTTCTTCCTCCATTTTGGTCTTTAATTCCTTATTTGATGTTTTGGCTTCTCTGAGCTCTCTGCAAAGATCATCCCATTTTTATTTCAGTGGCAAATAGGTCAACACAGTTTGTGCAGAGGCTGTGGATACAACACTCTATTTTCTCAAGTTTGGAACTCTTCCTCTTTTTTAATTTCAAATTCTGCTTCTTGCTTGAAAATTCCTCGGTCTGCTAAGCTAAGTTGTTAGCTCATCAATGAGTGTCTCCCTTTGTTCCAATTTAAGTTTGAGGAAGTCCAATTCCTCATATTTTTCTCTGATAATAAGCTCTTCTCTAGACAAAAATAGAGCCTGTTTAACTTGTTGCCTTTCCTCTTCCTCTGAAATTATTTGAGGAGTTTGGCATTCTTCCTCTATTAAAGGAAATTTTCCTTTTCTTATCCTAGATGCCAACTCTTCTTCTTCATGTGGCATTGATGAAGGTTCAACCAACTCTTGAAAATTTTTATCATCAAATCTTTCTTCTTCTATGTCCATTTCATTGTGACTTGACCTGTGTGTATTCATGGCCATGCTTGCCCAAAATGTCGAGAGCTTCCTCTTCCATCCTTTCCTGTTCACTCCTTATTTCTGCAGTTCCCCTTGACCTCTTATGACTTTTTATTTTCTGGGGAAGTTCAACATGCCCAACAGTGAACTTCCCTCTAGAACTTCTTCTTATTGTTCTTTCTAGTTCTTATGTGGGTGAGTTATCATCATCAGAGATGGATATTGGTTCTTCTAAAGCTGTTGTGGAAGAAGAAATTTCCCTCACATGTACAAAGGCTCTGTTGTTTTTATCTTCCTCACCACCTTCTTTTCCTTGGTATGTTTTCTCTTTCCATTTCCCTCTATCATTCTATAGGGGTATCAATTTCTAGGTTAGCTGAAGGAAAGAATGGGGCTGGAATTGTCCTCCTGATAATATTAGGGTTTTTCTTGAACTTGCCAAGAAACTTGTCCCAAATTTCTTATCCATTATTTTTTGACAAGAAATGGTATTGGCATATCAAGTGAATTAGACCATGATGTCTAATTGTTCCAACACCCTAGGAATATCTCTGAGCCATGGTCTGAATGGAGTCAAAAAGAAACCCTGGGAGGTTTATTATGTATTCAAGCTTGGCAGCTCCATACTTCAGATATATGAGCATTTTAAGACTTCTTTTCCCACAGCACCCAAATTGACCGTCACAAGTTAAATATTTTACTATCTAGAATGCTCCCTATCAAAGGGTTTGGGAAAACTAGCCCTTCCCCTTTTATGATTTTCTTTATATTATAGATATATTGGGGTTCAACTTCTTCTTCTTACAAAATACTTCTACCAATTTTTTCAAAGTCCCCTTTACAGTTGTGGGACATGAACAATGGATCCTCTGACACATTGCTTATAGTATTTACGAGAAAAGGAATAGAAACATTTCTTACTTTTTTTTAGCCTATTCTAGATTTATGACAAATTCTCTTACCAGCTCGTCATTATGTCTTGAAAATTTCTTCAGGAATTCAAGCCATCCTACATGCTCAAAGATGGATGCTACTTCTTTATCTGGGAGCAGCTGGGAATCATCCTCTGGTTCTAATTTCTTCTTAATCCCCATATCGGCTTGAGTTATGTCTCCCTTGATTTCATGTGAATTAGTTGTAGGCCTTTTCGTTAGCCGCTGCAGAACCTCTGTTTTAAGCTGTGGAACCTTAGTTCTTAGCTACGAACATCTAAATTCTCCTTTCTTTCTTTAGAATACAAACTCACTTTTTTTGCTCCTTCCTCAAGATACTTCTGCAATATTTATCTCACTTGATGTTTGCAATAATGATTATTAATGATAACCATGCCGCCACTTATTCCATCTAAATCAATATCATGATTACACACTTGTAATCATAATGTATAAATAGATGACTCATCATACCTACTTTTTAAATTAAGTCACATCACACATGCAAACATTTAATCAACCCTAAATAAGTTAAAAGACATAATTACCATCCTTGATGATGTAAGCCTTTTGTTATGATGACTCGTCATTCCTACAAGTGGAACAAAACATGATTAGATAAGACAATTGGCATTCAAGAGAATTCCTTTATTTGAACTATCCAAAAAGAGGTCAACCACCAATTGCTAGTTTTCAATTGACCTTGAGAGAATTTTTATATATTTTTATGTTTATTTTTTTTTTTTTTTGGGAAGAAGATGCCATTTTCTGGTTTTCATCTTCTTCCCTTTATTCTAGATCTATCATCTGATTATTTGATCATTTTGGAAGAACTCAGTTCTTCCATATGATCAAATTCTTTGTCTGCTTTAATCTTTCTCAAAAATTCATTCTTAGTGGGAGGCTTCCTATAGAGTTTCAGCCTATGTCCATTGACCAAGAGTGTTCTACTACTGTCATCAATGGGAAGTAACTGAATAGAACCATTGTCAAAAATATGATCAATCTGATAAGGTCCCAACCATCTGGTTCTCAATTTTCCCTTGAATTGTTGGTACTTAGAGTCAAATAGTAATTCCTCGGTCTCCTACTTTGAATTTCATTTTCTTGATATGTATGTCATGCCATTGCTTCCTTTTTCTCTGAATCATCTTTTTCTGAAGTGCTTCCAACCTTAATTCATCCAACTCATTGAGTTGAAGGATTCTTTCTTTTTGAGCTGCATTTAATTCAATTCCCACCTTCACTGTTGTCCTCAATGTCTGAAGTTCAAATTCTATAGGCAACAAGGGATTTTTCCCATAGACTAATTCATATGGTGAAAACCCTGTTGTAGTTTTCCAAGTTGTATTATACGCCCAGACAACTTCAAGTAGTCTCTTTACCCAATCTTTTCTCCTAGCTTCAACCGTTTTGGTAAGGATGTTCTCCAATTCTCTGTTTGTTACTTCAGCTTGTCCATTTAACTATGTATGGTAAGGAGATGACTTCCTATGATTGATTTGGTAATACCTTGTGAAAGCTTGGATCATGTTAGACATGAATTGTGGTCCCTGATCTGAAACTATGCTCTTTGGTGCTCCAAACTTGATCATAATTCTATTCCAAAGGAAAACAGAAATTGCTTCCTCGGTGGCATTTGTTAATGCCTACACTTCTGCCCATTTTGTTACATAGTCAAGTACATACAATAATATATTCCTTCCCTCATGAAGGAGGATTAAAGGGACCAAAAAATCCAATCCCCATCTCTCAAATGGTTTAACCACAACTTGAGGCTAAAGAGGCATTTCATTAGTGAAAGTTGGTTATCCCATCCTTTGACAAGGATCACACCTCTTGATATATCTTTTCACATCCTTGTACAGAGATGGAAAATAATAACCAGTACCAAGTATCTTACAAGTTGTTCTTTTTACTAAATAGTGTCCTCCACCTGGTTCATCATGACATGCTCTGAGGATATCAAAGACTTCATCCTCTCTTACACACTTACACAAGAAAAATTAGGACCACACTTAAATAGAATTCCATTTAACCATTTGAATTGTGCACTAGTTTTTAGTAGCTTCTTTGTTTGTTTCTTAGTGAAAGAGGAGGGAACTTCCCTGTTGCAAGATAATTTTCCATATCAACAAACCATGGTGTACTTGCTGAGATTGAAAAAAGTTGTTCATCTGGAAAGTTATCCTTGACTGGATCTTGTTCCCATGTGGTGGTTAGTCTTGACAGAAAATCAGTTACCACATTAGATTTACCTAGATTTTCCACAATAGTAATATCAAATTCTTGCAAAAGTAATAACCATCTAATGACTCTTCCTCCAACCACTGGTTTGTTCATTAAATACTTAATTGTTGAATGATCTATGTATACAAATATCTTATACCCTATAATATAATGTCTAAATTTATTGATTGCATAAATTACAACAAGAAATTCATTTTCAATGGTGGTGTAATTCTTTTTAGTGGGAGTAAGATTCTTACTAAGATAGTAAATGGCATACATCTTTCCTTCTTCATCTTTTTGTCCCAATAGTGCACCAATGTAATAATTTGAGGAATTTGTTTGGATATGAAATGAATTTTCCCAATTAGGACCTCTTAATATTGGGGCACCGATTAATTTGTTTTTAATTTCTTCAAAAGCATGTTGGCATTTTTTATCCCAATGAAATTCATAGTCATTGGTTAGCAAATTAAACATGGGGGCAGCAATCTTATTGAAATTTTTATTTATGATCCATGTCCTAAAAATGATTTGATATCATTTTTAGGTAAAAATGATCCTATGTTTTGATCCACTGTTCTAATATGGTGTCCTAATTCCCTCATCCACCATCATCAAACATTTTTCATCACTAGAGACAAGTTGTGTTGTTCACATCTTATTAACACTCTTTCCATATTTCTTAAAGCATCTTCAAATGTATCTCCATGTATAGTGAAGTCTTCAATATATACTTCAACACAATCATTTGTTAGATCGGTAAATATTGCAAAACAACTCTCTCTGAAAGTTGTAGGAGCATTGCATAAACCAAATGGTAACACTCTATAGGAAAAGGTTCCCCATGGACATGTAAATGTAGTTTTGTCTTGATCCTCAGCAGCAACTCTGATTTTATTGTACCCACTAAAGCCATCTAAGAAAGAAAAGTACTATTTACCTGAAAGGTTATCTAGGACTTGATCTATGAATGGTAAGGGAAAATAATCTTTCATTGTGGCTTTGTTTAGTTCCCTATAGTTAACACATATTCTCCATTTTCTATTATTTTTGGGAACAATTACAAGAGGAGATACCCATTGGCTATCTGAGATAGGGTAGATGAAACCTACTTGTAATAGTTTTTCAATTTCTTGTTTGACTATATCCCTTAAAGTTGGGTTAATCCTTCTTTGAGGCTGCCTAACTGGTTTAGTGTTTTCAGTATAGATGTGATGAGTGCAGATACTTGGATGAATCCCCTTCATATCTTTGTAATCCCAAGAAAATATTTAGTATGATTTTTTAGAACATCAAACAATTTAGCTTCTTCATCCTCCTTCAACTAGTTGTTAATGTTTAAAGTTTTACCTAGTTGAATTTCAACATGTTTGGTTCCAATATGTGATGAACTAATTTGTGGAAAGGGTTTCATTAAAGTATTTAATGGACATGCATGTAGTAACAACATATGCCTTGTAGCAACATCTCCAAAAGTTCCTTGAGACAGAATGTTGGAAAGAGGACAGTAATGAGAATTATGATACTTATCTCTTTGCAGGCCAAATTCCTCATCACTGCTACTTTCCAGAAATTCTTCACCACTTCCTGATGTACTTGAGACTGAAGCTATGTAATTCATCCTCTCCCCATGAGAAATATCATTCCTCCGGAGTGAAATCATTTTCAATCAAAGAGAACTGTTGTTGTTGTGGTTTGAACTATAGCCATATATTCCCGAAACTAAGTTTTGGGTTCTAAACTAAGTTCACGAGTTAGAACTATTTTTGATTACATTGAAGATAAGCGAGGTTCTCATCCAATGGTGGATTAATCATCCCTTCTACTTCTCTTACATGATCCTATAATGTGATCATAGCGAAAAAGATAAATTTTACTTATTAATTTCATGAGAATCAACCCACAATTGTTCATGGTATCGGTGAAAGGTTGTGCGGTAGGATATAAGGAAATTTGTATATAGTTCTTACCATTCGAGATTGTCATATCATCACGACTGCAATCTATTAAAGCGGCCAGAACTCTAGCTAGCCATTGTCTGCCCAAAATAATGGGATAACCCAATGTTTTACCTTTTGGCTTCAATATAAGAAAGTCAACTGGATATTCCCATGACTCTACCATAACCACCACATCTTTAATAATTCCTTCTAGTTTTTCTACAGACTGATCTGCCATCTGATAATATGGTATTAGTAGGTTGTATACCTATTAATGGTAATGTTTTCAGAGTCTCCACTATCATTACATTAATAGCAGCTCCCAAATCTATCAAAACATTATGTACTTCCTTATTTCCTATAGAGACAGAAATAACAGGACTTTCAAGATCTCCATATTTGGGAAGTAGTAGTTTTCCTAATAATAAATCAGAAAGTTTCCCATCTCCTTTGATATTCTTGGGTTACTGTCTCTTTCTTCCAGGATTTTTCATGCATAATATTTTGATCAATTTATTCAATTCTGGAATATCTTTAATTGCTTGTAACAGTGGTATTTCAATATTCAATTTCCTTAATTCCTGAACCAATTCAAACTCCTTGATTTCTATATCTTCTCTGAATCTCTCAGGAAATGGAGTCTCAATAATGTTGTTATCTGGCTCCTTTTCTTTTCTTTCTATCTCCTCTTTCAGAACAACAATGCTAGAGTTTTCATTTTCTTTTGTCATTTCAATGATTATAAGGGGTGGATTGTTAATGATTTTTCTAGATCTAGTTTGAATATCCTTACAATCCATAGCATGTAAATCAACTAATTTTTCTAGTTTTGTTCCATAAACAGAGTTGTTTGTTTGTTTCTAGGGTTTGCTACTGGCTGTGTTGACATTTGTGTTTGGACTACATTCTCAGTTTGTGTATTTTGTGTAGGGGATCCCATGATGACCTATTGATTGATATGTTCTTCCTTGGGAATAATTAGGGTTCCATCTAGGTTGTGACCAAGCATAAGGATTTCCTTGACCAAAGACATGGTTTTTATGTCCCTCGGCTTGATTTGCCCAATCTTGAGGGTTCCAAGCTGGTTGAGGTACCCAAGGTGGTTGTCCCCATTTTTGTGGTACCACCTAAGAAACCCATGGCATTTTCCATGGATTAGGAGCTGATCTTGGCATAAACTATCCTTGGTTGGTTGTTTCGAACAAAATTCAATTATTCGGTTGTTGATGAGGCCTTTGGTTTGTTTATGTTGATTTTTAATGATAGAAAGTAAAGAACACACATCAGTGTCATGTTCTTTAGATTCACGAGATAAGACACATTTCTATTTTATCTAAAGGATAATCTCTTAATATATCTAGCAATATATAGCCAATGGTTTAGTTTTGGAATTTGCTTTAGCTTGTAATCCATCCATATTAGAGGTTAACTATACTAAAATGTTTGTTTTAAAGTTTGCTAATTCATCCATTAGTTTGTTCATATATGGACTCAGACTCTTTACTGATTTTCCCTTTCTAGGTCCTCCTCTTGTTTTGGAATAACTTCTACAAATTTCTTTAATTCCATTCATTCTTATCTGATCAATATCTCCCCCTCCTATCAAGTTAAGGGCTTCTCTAGATTCATCATCCAAACCTTTGAGAAAAATGGTTTTACTTAATTCCTCTGTAAGCACAAATCCACATCTTTTGCTAACAAAGAGGAATCTATCTAAATAGTCTTCTATGTTTTCGTCCTCTTCCTGCTTGATTTTAAAGAATTCTTCCTTCTTATTTCTCCCTCTGTAATAATCTTGGTATTTATCTAGGAAGGTAGTCTCCATTTGTGCCCAAGTGTTAATAGAGTTGGATGTTAATCCCATGAACCATCTCATTGTTGCATCCTTCAAGGTGGATGGAAACAACTTGAGTTTTTGATTATCTGTTTTATAATCATAGGTCTGACATAGTACCTTGAATTCAAATAAAAATTGGTCAAGATCTTTAGATGACATCCCTCTGAAAGTGGGTAAATGTGTAGGTGAGATATTTTTCATTGATGTGTCATCATCTCCCAATTGGATTGGATAAGTAAAGGTCCTATCAGGTACTCCCTCAGCTTCTCATGCCATTTCAAAAATATTTTTGAAGTTTCCTCCCAATCAATGTGGTAAGTTGTATGCTTTAGGGAAGGTGAAAAATCAGGAGTAGGAGGTTGAATACTCAATTGAGAATCAAAACTTACCCTTAATGGGTCTTGGGTAATAAGCCTTCTCCTAAAATTTATACTCCCTTCAGGTGACTAATCTAAGAATTCCAAAAATGGTAATTTTGTTTCTTGTCTGACAGGGGATGGTGGTGCCTCCAATTCTTGATCAATTTCCTTACTTTGATTAGAGGATGTTATGAATTCTTGTGAAGATTTTTTTGGAAGGAATATACCCGTGAGTCTCTTGGTCTACTCATATATTTTGTGATATAGTAGTGAAGATTCTTCAACTACTAAATGTATGTTTTTTTGCTCTTGTCAACACTCAATTAGAAAATTCCAACTAGTGGTCCCCGACAAATGCACCAAAAATGATGGGTGTCGTCATTCCCTTCATTTAATCAACTTCTTGTTGATGTCATATCAAACCAGGGGTGTGTCTAAAGCTATATGCAACAAGAGTACTTTAACTGATCTAGTAGTTGGTTGTAGCTATTTTTATATTTTCTGGGGGATCTCTTTAATGTCTTAAGGATTTCTTGGTAAAACCTTATTCAAATCAAATTATGAAAACTTGTTGAAGATAAAACATTGAAAGCTTGCTGAAAGGAAACACACTTCTGTTGGAAAATAAACACTCTTTCTTTTGAAAGAAAACATTCAAATGAAAATGCTTGAAAATGATTGCAAGAAATATAAATTTTTATCTAAACACCTGCATGAACAAGTATGCAATGTAATTTAATTGAAAGAATTAAAGCAATACAAAAATAACAGATCTAAGCTATTTGCTAAAAAAATATAAATACTAAATAAAAGAATATCCTAGTCCTTGGGGGAGTGGGCCCTTGCTCCTCCTTGAATCAAGATTTTAACAACTCATAATTCTCTCAAATCAGAATGGCTATTTTATTGATGAAAACATTTAGTATTATAAAAATGTAATAATGGCTCTGGATACTTAATCTATTTATCTATTTTATATCTATTTCCTTTTATATCTCCCTCTCTAATCTCTAATGTAGGTCTGCTTTATATACATTTTTTAATCACAGTTGTCTCAATGATTTTGATGAAATCAAATCATGCCCAGAATAGATGTGAGTCATATGGTGGTTGATCAAATAGTTGTAGGATAACTCCTCCTCGGATCTTGCTTAGAAATCTTCTCATCCTTCATGATTGTAGATGTAAAATATCAGGATGTGGTTTAAAATAGATAACTCTCATCAGTTCTGTAACTTTGGAGAAGTTCTGGAACCATAGGAAATTATTAAGAACCAAAACCTGTGAGAGTTCTGAAGTTGTTCCCAAAAGTTCCGGAACTAAGTCTGAAAATTTCAGAACTAAATTTTGGAGTTCCGAACTAAGTCCGAAAGTTCTAAAACTAAATGATGACTGTGTGATGGAGTTCCGAACTAGCTTGGAAGTTCAAAACTAAGTTGTGTAGGAATAGAAACTATCAAAACATACTGAACATCCACACCTACTTCATTTCCTCAATGATTAGACATGCTTTATTACAAAACTAAATTTAAACACACACTATGTTAGGAATTTCATAGTTTTTAACATTAGGATCACAATCAATCAAAAGACAGACAGTTACATCCTAAATCATATCAGATCAACTAAAAGTCACACAATGTAATCAATTTAACCAAAAGGAGAGTATGATGAGATCATATATTATACATTAATCGGACATATTCTAGCCTCATCATATGTCATGGTTTGTACTAGACCAGACATTACACAGGTAGTGGGAGTTGTGAGCAGGTTTATGGCTAATCTAGGTAAAGAACATTAGAAATTAGTCCAATGGATTCTCAAGTATTTGAGAGGGACATCCAGCATGGATTTATGCTATGGAGGGTTAGATACTTCTTTACATGGCTATGTTGATTCAGATATGGTTGGAGATTTGGATGGTAGGAGGAGCACCACTAGATATGTTTTCACAGTAGGTGGAAAGACAATTAGTTGGATTTTGATATTGCAGAAGGTTGTGGCTTTGTCTACTATAGAGGAAAAGTATCTTGTAGCTACAAAAGCTAGCAAGGAGATGATATGGATGAGCGGTTCATGAAAGAGTTGGGTAAGGAGAAAGGGGATTATAGATTATACAGTGATAATCGGGCGTGATTCATCTAACAAATAACTCAAAATTTCAATCAAGAATGAAACACATTTAATTGAGGTATCACTTCATACGGCAGGTGTTGGAGGATGGGAAGTTGAAATTAGAGAAAATCCATATGGATGAGAACCCTGTGGATATGCTAATGAATCCATTAGTAAGGGAGAATTTGGAGCTTCACTCCACTTCTGTTGGTCTTCGAGTTTGAGACTTAAAGAGGAATAAATAGGTCAAGAAAAAGGAACTAAGGATGGTGATACATAGTACATTATAGCAATTGATCTCCAAGTTGGAGATTGTTGATTATGGATATTAATTGCTTCACAAGAAACTTGTTTTTACATGTTACTAGTTTTTACAATGACTGACATCGTTCAGGGGATGAACGACATCGGTCAGGGTATAACCGGCATTAAACCCATTATTGTTCGCCCTTGACCGATGTCGGGAAGGGTCAATTTTAATTCCTCATTATGAGATGATATTTCCAAGAAGTTTACCAATGGTGACACTAAAAAACACATTTATTAGGATTTAAGCGACGTGGGTATTGATGTATGGGCATTTAAATGGTATTTATAGGTCTCTTGCATGGGTTGAATGATGTCTAGACTTAGCTAATATTTCATAAATGCAGTCTTTGATAATCTTGTGAATATAATCATGGAATGTATTCATCATTTCCCATTGATAAGTGGCCCTGGTGTTCTTAAGGTCAAAGGGCATGACAATGTTATAGAATGTTCCTCAGGGTGTGGTAAGCGAAGTCTTCTCCTGATCAACTAGGTTTATTTTGATTTGGTTTTAGCTTGAAAAACCATACATGAAAGATAAAATATCATAGTCAAGAGTAAATTCAAAAATAGTATCAATATGAGGTAAGGAAAACTATCCTTAAGACAATCTTTATTTAAATCAAGAAAGTCGATGCAACAATGGATGTGGCCATCTGGTTTCATTACTAGTACAATGTTATATACCCATTCGAGATAGTCAATAGCTTTGAATAAAGCTAGAGTCAAGTAGCTTTTGGATTTCTTCCTTGACTAAGAGTGCCACCTTTGGGTGCATTTTGCAGATTTTTTGTTGGACTGGCTTTGCACTAGGGTTAAGGAAAATATTATGCATCACAATAGATGGATCAATACCCGACATATCACTATAGTCCCATGTGAAAATGTCATATAAGTCATGCAATACTTTCTTGATGTCTTTTTGTTCACTAGGTGAGAGAGGCAACTAGTAAAACAATGCGTGGGTTCTCAGATGTTCCCAAGTTATATTGTATTGTTTCTTCATTAAGAAGGGAGGACCGATCTTCGATGTATGGATATATAGGAATAGTGTTAAGATAATTGGTGCAATTAGTAGGTACATCGGGCTCTCCAAAATAAGTAGCATGTTGAAGCAATGGTAGATAACATCTTTTATGGTGAAAAGAATGAAATTTATCATAAACCCCCATGTGTTCTAAGAAAGCATCATCGGTCTAAAAGTGTCTAAAGTATCGCAAATGGTAGAAGTATTTTGAGCGATGAATTTTGGATGAATGAGCGAAAGTAAAGAGGTTTGTAAGGGGTATAAACTTCTAAGGAGGGATGGATTGTGGTGGTATCCCAATCCAAATTTATTAGATTACATGGGAAAATCCCAAAGTGTTATTATTCTAAGTTCTTGTTGATTTGAGTTTGTATTGGAGAATCCATAGCGGCGTAAGTACTCATATCCTAACCCATATTTATAAAATTCTTGAGTAATATCGGAAGAACTAGGGGTATCACTAGATTGTTCAATAGCATTACAATATGTGAAAGGTGATGGATCAGCCATAACATCATAAACAACTCCCTGATAGTGAAATTTAAGTTGTGTATATAAGGTAGAAGGGACCGCATGCATGGCATGGATCCATGGCCACCCAAGAAGAATGTTATAGTTAAGGTTATTGGGCATGACATGACATGGAATAGTGATTATACATGGACCAACAGTGATAAGAAGACTAATAGTTCCTAAGACACGCTTGGGAATGTTGTCAAAACCACAAATGGAGACTGATGAAGGAGCCAAGGAAATTTCTGAAAGACCTAAGTGATGCAGAAAAGTGACATTAAAAAATGTTAAGGCCATATCCATTATCAACTAAGGTGTGTTTGACCTTGATATTGTTAATATAAACTTGAATATACAATGGGGGTCATGCTCTAGTATTTCTTGAGAAGGTAGTTCATCTAATGTGAAAGTGATTTGATCCTCATTAAGAGATAAGGCTGAAGTAAACTTGTGGTATACATATTTGAGTGATATGTGAGGAGGAATATAGGTAGTAGCCAAATATGATTTGAGTCTATTAATACAATCAGATGATTATGCAAATAAGCATGGATAGAGATATTCATGAGGACAAGATTATAGGATGATAATCAAAGAATGAGGATCCTAAAAGTGTGAAGATTGAGTATGGGTTCACCAAAATTATTAACTAAAATAGAAATATTCTAGTGTAATCTAATGTTATAGGAGTAGTAAAATGAATGAATAAATGGAACAATAAAATATTGAAATACACCCAAGCAAACTAAGCTAGAAAATATGAAACCTAATGTGCAAAAAGGTTAATAAAATCCTTATTTGATTTGCATATGTCATGAGACTATGTTACAGTGTAGACCAAGTGAACAGGAGGAGGAAATGACCACATAGAATCCTTAGAAAATATGGATCGAGCTATATGATTGGACTGGGGTGCTTGGAAAGGGATAGGGGCGCCTATGGGTGCCCTGGTATGAGATCTGGGCTCCCTAGTCTGCGTAAATGACCAAGAAACCTCCTCTGGAGTGTCACTGGATGTTCACCAATGTTAATTTCATGTCACTTGAATTTTGTTGTGTGATTGCCAATGTTGTTGTAAGACCTACGATAAATAGTTTCTGTAAAACTCTAGACATAAAAACTCTAAAAAATAAAGATGCATATAAAGGGGTCGGATTGTCCTCGGTATCAAATTAATGGACTTATCATTTGAGCATTGCACCACATCTCAAACCCAATGTAGTTCTACATGTGTGTGTGTGTGTGTGTAATCGTGTCATATTGGTTACTCTTGTGTCAGTCACACTTTGTGAAGTAACAAGAAAATAACTAGATGTAGAATGTAGTAAATGTGTGCATGAAAACAATAGACTCCCCTCCTATGAAGTGTGATGCAAATAAACCATCCTTGTGTGCCTTATGATGGATCTAGATGGGTGCAAATGTAGCTTTAGATTCCTTTGATGGATGTAACTCTAGATGGTGATAGTAGATGATTAGTGTGTTTTCCCTCATTATGGTCACATAACTTTATATTTAGATGGTTCTCTTGTTCTAATTTTTTAATTAACCCCAAAAAGGTCGACCACCAAAAATATAGAAATCTCAAACGAATAGAAAGTTCCCAAAAGGTGAGAGTAAAGTGAAAAGAGGATCAGGGCACCCCGGAGGGGACTAGGGTGCGTAGGGTGCCCCATTCAAAAATAGGAAAAATGCGAATGATAATATAGACCCATAAGTGTGGGTGTAAGATCAAAGTAACAATGGAAAGCAAAGTAAAATGGCCAAAGACATGGGTTGATTATTTCCCTTTTCACTTGAGAGCCATATGAACAGTAGTATGAGACCGTGACTAAATAATTACTCAAAGTGTGTGATTTTGTGTCTACATAATCAATGCTTCCATTTTGGCACTGAAAGGGAGTATGCTGGCAAGTTTTTTGGAATTTGGCTTTACTCCTGTTAATTACATTTTCTTTGAAAGTTTCTATAGCCTTTTAAACAAATATTTTTTTGCATAGGCCTACGGTTGAGGCATGGTTGCATCCCTCAAAGTAATTTTTCAAATATTCCATGTGTTTAAACTCCCACATTTTACATACATGTCTATCAAGGTAGTAACAACTATAAAATCTAATAACTTTCCTCCACACTTTGTGGCGATGTCTATGTGCGATCCAAAGGCTCCCATTTTTGTACAAGTGGAAGGAGGATGTTGCATTGAGGGTGTGGCACTTGGGTTTACAAATATATAATGCATTTATATACATTTTCCAACACCTTGTTATAATTTCACATTTTATTTACATGTCAAACAAAAATATAATTTCTACTATACTTGTTGGAGTCCATACCGCATATCAAAGCTCCCATTTTACACGTCAGGACGATGTGTCCAAGATATATAAATATAATGTGTAATGGAAGGGTGAAGAAATGAGAAGGTCTATAGAGTTGCACCATGCTTACCATTGGGGCAAGATGCCTACCACCATTACTCCCTCCATCCACTCCAACAACCCCCACAACCGAGTTCAATCACCATTACCCACTAAAACTTGTAAATTTGATTGTTTGTTTATTTTTATTATTATTATTTATTAAATGTTTTCTTTCCTTGGTGTCTTGTTTAGGTTATTAGTTATATCTCTACTTTATTTTATTTTTATTTATTAATATAGCTTTGTTTTTTATTTTGTTTTGTTTTATAATTTGAAATTTTAAAATTACATTTTAATATCATAATTGTTTGTATTTGGTGTATTATTACTATCATTAGTTTATTATTATTATAATAATTATTTTGTAGCCAATGACACTATTCCTGGGGCCCAATATCTTTTTAGTTGTGTAGTTGCTTTGGTTGATTATATTTGTTTGACTTCGAAATTGCGGAAGTGTCATAGAATTCGATCACGTCCACAATTCTTCAAATGCCATGCCGGAGTTTCCTCCTAGATTTTATGATGTTAAATGTGCTTGTGTTTTGCGTGATAGTATCTTTGTAAGCTCTATGAGAGGTGATTTTCTTCATTTTATATGTTCTTCCCCTATAGACATAAAATCACACACTTTGGGTAATTATCTATTCCTGATTACATACTACTATTCATATGATTCCTAAGTAAGAAAAGGAATAATTAACCCATGTCTTTGGCCACCTTTCTTTGTCTTATGTAGTTCCTTTCAATATTGCACCTTCACTTTCTTAGTCTACCTTATTATACTCTAGTTTTATCATCTTGAACACCAACATCCAACCAGACGGATGTCAACGTCAGCGCCCTCATTCCCTCTAGGTGCCCCTGACCCATTTGTACTTTAATCACATTTTTTGGGTCTTTTCTATTCGTTTTATCATCTTATCTTCTTGGTATTTGGACTTTTCGGGATAATTATGAAATTCAAGCAAGGGAATCATATAAATATAAAGTTATGTGATCATAATAAGGGACCAAACACTAAGCATTAGTTATCACCACCTAAGGTTGCATCCATCAAGCATCTAAGAGCTTCATTGCATCCATCTAGCACCATCCAAGGGACACAAGGGCTGGTTATTCTACATACACACTTCATAGGAGGGAAGTTCATTCTATTCCATACACACATCTATTACATTTATTTACATCTAGCTTATTTTCTCGCTATTAAGTGTGACTCACACAAGAGCCACCTAGGGCATGATTCCGCACACACACACATATAACTACATTGGGTCTGAGATGTAGTGTAGTGATTAGTCGTAAGTTCACCATCGTGATAGCTGGGGAAATTCCTACCCCTCATTCTACAAATTTTTTAGGATTTGATGTTTATTTGATGGTTTTACATTTTCATATTTCATTGTAGGTTTCCAGTGATCTCAATGATCTTGGTGCAACCTCCGAGTGACCAAATGCGACTAACAACTGAACATCTTGTGACCACTCTGAGGATTTTTCTTGATCTTTTCTGTAGACCTATGCACCTAGAATCGGGTCTAGGGTGCCTCCAGTGCCCCCTATCCCTCTCTAAGCACCTCCAGTCTAACAATTTTCTCTAGAGATTCATTTGTTTGGGTCTCGTGTGACACTCTTACTACTCTGTTCACTGGTCAAAGACATCGGTATAGTTTAGAATTTACTAAAATCAACTAAGTACCTTCTTCTCCTCCTTGCAACTAGGTTTCATAATTTATTGCTTAGTTTGCTTAATTATCATTTTTGTACTTAATTACATATTTATTTACTACTACAATAACATCATATTAGGCTCTTATTTACACATTTTAGCTTAATCATTTTGGTGAACCCAAACTTTGATCTGAACACTCTTAGGATCCTCATACCACCATTTTTATTATCTTTCTAGGATCTCTTCATCATGAGTATATCCATTAATGAGTTTTTGCTTATCAATCCTCAATTAAGAGATAGAATCAGAAATCTCTTTGCTACCACTCGTATTCTTGCTAATATGCATCCAGATTCAGTATATCAAACATTTGTTGAGGCATTTTCCCAACATATTTCTTTCCCGTCTAATCCTCATGTTGATATTTCTATTTTTTACAATGATCCACCCTTGCATATCATGATTTGCATTTACAATATGGGTATCAAGCATACTTTAATCGATAATGGATCTGAACTCAATCTATGTCTTATGTCATTCCTTGAAAATATTGGTCTTTCTACTGCAAATTTTAGTCCATCGTTTCTTTCCCTTTGGGCATATGATGGTTTTTTCATCCATGCGTAGGTCACATTACTCTTCCTATCACTATAGGGCCCAAAACCCTTAACACAATTTTCTTTTTCATTGACTTTCTAGTTTTGTATAACTGTTTACTTGGTCAGCCATGGCTCCATGCCATGCAAGTAGTTCCTTTTATAGTACATCACTGTGTCAAGTTCCTACATGAGGCATAAAATATACAGTTCCTAGTGATCGTGGCCCATTTAAATATTGTGATCGTGATCCCAATACTACAATTCCTACTCCACGATCCAATACTACTAATGAACCACAACCCATGGATACTCCAGGATCATTTACCACCACTTGAAGGTGTTATTTACATGCTAGATGTAGTCCCATCTACAACACCACCTCCTCCTTGCTACTACTATTGTTATGGTACTTTATCGGGGGCTACCTACACATCGATGTCATTCCACCTACTTCACTATCGCATGTGCATCCACCATTAGCATGTCCTCCCTTTACATGTATGTTTTTCATGAATAATTCTTATTGGGAACATATTCCATTTGATCCTACTTGTGATGACACTATATGCACACATGATGGCTTGGCTTAGCTAGGCTTTGTGGTTGACGACATCTTTCCTTCACCCTATGTTCCTCATCTTTATCATGGTTTCATCCACATCACTTTGTTACTTATGGGATTCACGTATTTCATCTCACATTTTTTCTTACATGAGCTCCTCGCGATGTTTCCTTACACTTGGATAGTCTTGGCTTGACTATATTGGGGCACCTTAGATCTTGATCATATTAAAATTTCATTTCCTATGCCTTTCAGTCATGTTTTCATTTGCAATGATTCCTTTCTTGGCTATTCACAAAATCTTACACACTAGTATGCACATGGTTGTCCATTACCCCCTTTCACTGACGAAGAATATGCAATGGGCATGTACAACCTTCATCATAATGGCTCACTACGTGATCAACCCAATACTATTTCTTATCATGTATCAGATGCTTTACCTTTCGGTTTTGATCATGACAATGACGACCTCCTAGATGACATTACTTGATCTCTTTTCTCATCACACACTTGGGGGCATCACACCTATTTCCCCCTTAGCATTTACAAAGGTTTAATTGTCTCATCACTTCACATCTAGACTTTCACATATGACATATACATATTTTCACACACTAGTATCGCCCTTCTTCCCGATGACACACTTGTGTTATTATGGTTATTAGATCATTGTTAAGGTATCTCTTACAATAAGAACCCTGTTTCATCTTAGCATTACATGTTTCATAAACATATCTATTTATTACATAATCACTCATACATACATACATTTATTATTATCTATCGCTAGTCTCGCATACAACACAATCTTTCATCAACTATCACATCAACTATACACTATCAATTACACTTCATCATCTTCACACCTCACTTATCTCTGTCTATTCCAAACATCATTCATCGAATAACACACTCATCATCACACACTTGGGGGGTATCACACTTACTCCCCACGCACCTTTTAGCCTTATCAACTATCATACATCTTACACACATCGTATTTAGTCTTTTACATTCACTATACACATTCTCATAAATTTTCACCGTCATTTCCCGATGACACACTCTTGTGCTTTGGTTCACACTTGATTGTTGAGGGCATACTATACACATGAACCTCACACACTGCACATTGTACACACCACACATTCTTACACACTTGACCATATCACACATTTTACACTAGACACATTCACCACACATATATCTAGTATTTCTTAGTCACATTGCACATTCAACATCTCACATAACATGTGTTCTACACACGTGACTTCTTCCTCTCATAACATCTATCACACACTAGGTACATTACTCACTATACACATTCACGTTACATATCTCTTACATATACTTATACATGTTATGGTCATTACCCTATGACGTACTCTACTCTCATGGGCCATACTCAAAAGCTAAGGGTATACATTTAAAATGGACCTCATTACATTCATGCATTCAATCACTCTCTTATTCACTCACACACTCTGCACTTTACGCTTTTCGATCACATCTTTTTAGCACACACAATTCAAACCCTTTCCTTATGACACACTCTTATTTATGGTTCATTATTGACTGTTGAGGGGGCATAAATAAATGAACCTCATTACATACATACACATTCACTCAAGGGGGACGTTTCTCCTATCATTCACACTATATCCCATCCCATCTCATCCATAGCATATTGCATACTACATATCTTTGTTGCATTTCCTCTTGCTTACTTCTTCTTACATGATCACTTTTTACACATGATAGATAGATATCTTGTGTTTCATTATATTTATCATAGACACATGTTTGTTCACTTGATTTCTAGTTGTGATCACAAATTATGTAGATCTATTACATGCATCATGGATGATTGGCACAATACATATTACCAGGTCCCTCGAGGCTCTTGGGGACATCCACTTTCATACACTTGCGGTGTTATTGTTTCATTTTGTTTCATAAAACATTACATTATCAAATTATACATTCTTTGACATAATTTTTATATTTATAACATGCTAACGGGTTCTTTATGTGTAGCATTTTTTATGCTAGACTATCTATTTATATGGTTATCTATTACATTGTTTTCATTGCTTTCTCTTTGTATGCTCTTGTTTATGGGATTTTCCCTTTGTCTTGTGTGCACACTTGTCTTTTTATGACCACTTCGACCTTGATTTTCTTGCGACATCGTGAGTGATGTCCCATGTTTACAACCCACTTTTCATGGTCTACATTGTCTTATTGTGTGTTTACTTGTGTCTTATCTTACACATTGTTTGCTTAGCTTACATTTTGTTTTATACATGTGTGTTTTTCTTTTCTTGTACTAACACTTGTCTCCTAGCCACTTTGTTTGTGTATGCCTTGGTTTCTACTAAGCACATTCCCTTCCCCCTACAGAGCATAGGTTTAACATATTAGTTGGTTGTCTTTGGGCCACATACTCCTTCAACGACATTGCATGCACCCCAAATGAGGGGGGCATCATATTGGTGAATTAGTCACCCCATAAAAAGTTATAAACAACATAACATGGTGTCATTAGAACACAATTTTAGTTTTGCATAGGGCTCAAAATCATACTTGGGTCTTGTTATTCATATTTCACCTTGCGAAAAATTATGGATCAGGCCATGACCCCGCATGGAAAGACTCGGAGAAAAACACGTTTAAATATTGTAAACAAGTCACAAAAGGGCTCAACAATGGAGTGGAAGGGCTAAGAAAGACTAAACGACCCTATGAAAAAGAAATGGCTCTGTCGAGCCGTTTCTATGTCTTAAATCCATTCTATGGGTTACAGGTGGGCTCGGAAATAGAATAGCAGGGTCAGAAGAGGAGGAGCAGTGTCTCAAAGAAGCCAAGAATAAGAAAAGGAAGAAATGGTGAAGATCCAAAGTCTTTGGGATCAAAACAGTTTAGAAAGAGTCCAAAATTGACTAAGTATGGAGGAGACAACAGAGAGAGCCACGTGTCAACACGATACTTCTTCAAAGTTGAATCCAAAAAGAGAGGCTCGAACAAGCGCCAGGGCTCCACGTGTCTCAGGCTGAAGCGGAGGTAGAGTCAAAGCATCAAATTCAAAAGGTGGACAAAACGGGCCTCAAAAAAGGCCAAGTATATAAATGTTAGCGAAGTAGAC
Source organism: Taxus wallichiana var. yunnanensis (assembly GCA_018340775.1). Classification (NCBI taxonomy): domain Eukaryota; kingdom Viridiplantae; phylum Streptophyta; class Pinopsida; order Cupressales; family Taxaceae; genus Taxus; species Taxus wallichiana. The sequence goes on from CM031234.1 coordinate 605,052,992, forward strand.
ACTTGTTAGCTCGTGCTCCTCCCAAAGTTAGTCCAAAGGTGGAGACCCAAAGAAGGCCTCGACACACGTAGCCCAAGTTCCAAAAAGGTAAGAGGGGCCGTTGAAAAGTCTAAGGATCTATGTAGACTTCTAAGTGTCAACCTGACACTCCTTCAAAGGAAAAATCCTAAGTGGTTTTCTAAGTGAGCGTGGAGCCTCCATGTGTCCCATTTCAAAAAAGGGACAGGGTCGGGTTGAATAGTCAAACACTGAGACAGACCAGCGGAAGGTACCAAGTGTCTAAATGGTGTTAATTCAAGAGCAAAATAAAGGAAAGGTTTCCAAATGAGTGCCAAACCTGACTGCCATGTGTCCCCAGTCAAGAAATATGACCCCACCGAGAAAAGGACTTAGCCAAAAACATAGAAATTGGGTAGGCAGTGGATGAAGCACCACGTGGAAATCCTAAACCAACAGTGCTAAGGTGGGCCATCGGGGAAAAGTTGGTTTTTTGCCCCTTTTATTCGAAAGATGTGAAAGTTGTAAAAGGGCCACAACTCGTCCCAAAGGGAAAAAGTTAGCATTTGAGCCCAAGTCAAGGTCAAAGTGGGAAAGTGGGAGTCGGAAGAAAAGGTGAAAATTTTCCTTTTGTCGAAGGGCACAAAGATGAAAATTGAAGTGTATCTCCCCAGCTAACCAAAGGGTGCCACATGTCCCATATTAAAGAAGGGGCCCATTTTTTAAACTAGTTTTCCGCTCTTTTACGGACCCGATACAATCAATCACTTTTCTTTATCTCTCTACACTCACTCTTTTAGGCTTGAACATTCAACATTATTTATCTCTTTGCCTCATTCTTTCAAATCTAATCAAGGTCTCGATCCTAGAGCTTATCATTCATCAACAAATATTCATTTGATCATTTAATTTGCACTTTAACTCTGTCTCTGCATATCTGATTTGAAATCTCTTACTCAACTCGATCAACTAAAATAATCCTTATTTTGAATCCTTTGTTTGATCAGTAACTCTCCATCTGTAGGCTCTATTTCATCTCTCTCTCTCTCTCTAAATTTTCTCAATTTGAATAATCCTTTTCTCACTTCAATAGTAACAATGATTTTGAATTTTTACCGCTTAAATGGACAAGGGAAACTAATTTTCTGGCCCATGATTTTCTCTATTCTTATGTTTCTAGAAATACTATTCGATTATCCAAAAATCCTGATTTTTCTATTTCAAATGCTAGAGGATTTTTTCATGATTCCAAAAATTCCAAGAATTTAAAAATTGACCAATTGGAGCTCTAGATATGTTGATGCGGGTGTAGGGGGTTCGTGAGAAACAACTTTACCAATTCAAAATTAATATCCTTACATTATACCTTGTAGACTATATAAAAATTTCATTAAATCATTTAAATCAATTTTCCTCGTGTAAATCAGATATATCGGGTATGTCGATAACTCAAGGAACAAGTGCATTGTGAACTTAGTTCATCTGATCATTCATCTATCCACACTATATTATCTCTCCCCTTTTACTTTGTAATGCGGGTCATTCGGGTCTCTAAGGAACTCGAGGTACACAGGAACTTGTGCCTTCACTATCCTTTATGCCTGCATACTTCTCCTTCTCCAAAAATCATTTTTTCTTTGGATTGTGGGTCATCTTGACTGCGGGGAACTAAGTCCCATGTGATACTTATGCCTCTTAGGCCTACAACCTCTACCATCTCTACAAAACACTCTCCTCTCCCTTCATCCTTTTTTTGTGGGTTGAATTGTTGACCAAAGAACTATGGAACTCGAGGAACTATACCATCAAGATTCATTGTTCCCAAAATGTCCTTCCCATCCGCAACTCTCTCCCCTTCTCCCAAGCTTTGACTTTTGGGTTGAATATTCTTGTGGGGAACTTAGATCTTTAGGGTACTTGTTCCATCTGGGGACTTAGTGCCCAAAGCCTTCTCTCACCCACAACACTTTACCCATTTAACTTTTGGGTTGACTAGTCATGTAGGGAACTCTTGTTCCATGGGAAAAAGTTCCATCCGCACCCCTTCTACCCACATTTCACTAAAGTACTCAAAAACTCAAAAAAATTAAAAAAATCTAAGGACCAAATGTTTTTCTTTTCTCCATACACATTTTATGAGTACTTAGAATATGTGAAAAAGATTTTAGCCCACTAAAACACTATAATCATATGTACTAACCATTTTAATCTCTCCATTGTGTTTCAATATCCCTTTCCAAGTTTGTAGTGACCTTGAATCAACTTGGAACCATTCAGAATGCTCAATAAACTTTCCGGACTTTTTTATTCCACTGAAGCATTGAACCTCCTAATATCCAACAATGCCATCATCATGAAACACCCCGAAACCTCTCGAGAGATGTCACTTCCAATCAACCTTCACATTTCTCTTACTTCCTGAAGTTTGTTGCATACTTTGTTAACACTTGTTGACCTTGAAAACCCTACATAATACCTAATTCACATATTTTTCCATCAATTCCACTTGACATCAATGACAACACTAATGAAAATGACAAAGATCCAACAGATGTCACTCGACCAAAATGTATATATCTAAATACACAAGGATCAAATTATTATACTTATATTGTATGTTGATGATCTCACTTTTGATAGGAAGTTCCAACTCCATGATCAATGATATTAAGCTCAAGTTGATGAGGTATTTTAATATAATATACTTAGGGCTTTACACTTCTTCATTCGAATTTTGATTAATCATTCACAAATGGTATTTCTCTTACACAAAATAAGTATGTTATATACCTTCTTCATCAATTTGATATAAATGAAAGTAAGTTATCCCATACTCCTTTTCATTTAAGTGTTTTCCTCACTATGAATTGTAATACTCCTATAGTTGATCCCACATTATATCAACTATATACATAGTTTATCATGACTGAATCACACATGCTTTGATATTACCTTCATTGTTAACCTTGTCTCTTGGTTCTCCCAAAATCCACATAAGAGTCATTGAAAGGAAGCCAAATGTGATTTGTGTTCTATTAAGGGTTACTCACATTGGTATTCAATACACACCATATGGTACTTCTCATATTGTTGATTATACCAACTCATATTTTGTAGGAGATATTGATGCCCGTAAATCAAAACTTTGTTTTATTTACGAACTTGGGTCAAGTTCATTTTCATTGGGATGCAAGAAGAAAATTGTTATTTCTTTGTCATCCACCGAGGCTAACTCTTTGGGAGTTATGAAATATAGTAAGGATGAACTTTGGTTTTGACAATTATTTGATGAGTACAATTATCCACATAAAAACCCTAGTACACTTGTGTGTGACAACCAAATTGTTATTTTTATTTCTTGCAATATTGTTGAGTATGAGTGGAAAACACGTATTGAGATATGTAGTGCCCACCAATTTCTCTCTCTATTTTGATTACGTTGACTCATTGTAATTATTTGTGACGAGACATTGGATAGATTTTTTATCATGGTTAATTGACTAGGATGCATATTTTTTCACTTTCCTTTGTATATGCTAAATTTTCTTGGTAGGATGGTTGTATTTGGCCCATGAGGCCAATTCACAATTATCATATTTATTATTTGATTTTAGTATGATGTTTATGGATCTCATGGATTTTGAGATTAGCATGAATATTATATTAAAAAGTGAAATATGTGATGGATGAATTTCATGAATTCTAATATCTTGTATGGTGGATGGATGATTTGGTAACTATTTGGTTGGTTATTGTATGTATGACTTGATTGCTTGATATGGGAATTATTGTTTTATTTAGCATTTTGTATCGAACAGGTATGGTGTTTGCAATTAAGTGTGTATGAAACAAGTTTACACTATAGGAGAACGTGGGTTTCATTTGATGTTCCTCCATGTGGCATATTAGGCCTTATAGGAAAAAATTTCCCCTTTCCCGTATTTTGGCCCCTTTATGGTTTTATTTTGTTGATTAAATTTTCTAAATGGGAAACTAACCCCATGGCATATGTTATTGATTTATTTAGCTATTTATATCTCTATTTTATCTCACTTGCATTTATTTGGATAACCCCAAGTGTATTTTGTTAGTTAGTGGTGGTTTTAATTAACTAGTAACTACCCACTTGCATGGGTTGACTTAAATTATATTATTATTATTTTGGGTTCATGATCACCTAATCATTGATTATATGGATCTACCACCACTCTTAAAGGTGACCTCTTTCCCAAAACTCAAATTTGGGAAAAAGTGACTTTTTCTAAGACTTTAGGGAAAGTGTGGGTGAGATATTTTCAAGGCTCATAATGCCTATTTTCACCCTTTTGATACCATTTTAAACTACCAAAATTTATTATTTTTGGACCATGTTCTTGCTTTGGGTTTTGTGTGTGAGTTACTCCACATGGAGACTTGGATTACTTGTTTTGAAATTATTTCAGTTATTGATTTTTTAAGAGCACGTTAGAGGTACTTTGATGAATTAGACTCTTAGGTGGAGTGACACATGTTACCTTCCTATTCGGTTTTGATTTTGATATGTTTTTCCCTTATTATCCTCTTATTGAAGGTTTTGGGGTTATCTTTTTGGTTTTTGTTTTGGATTTTTTTTTTGAGAGGAGGATCTTGGCTATTGGAAACTTGGATTTTGGGCATTGGATTTGATTTTGTGAGGTAGGCCTTGCACCCTTTTTCTTGTTTATTTATTTGAAATGAAATCTTACATATCTCGTATTGAGGTTTTGGTGTTTGAATTGGTTTTTGGATTTTACAATGAGTTTTTACTTTAGTATATTTTTCTCCATCCATCCCCTTGAGGAATGGATTTTCAAATTATATGGGAAGAGGGAAGAATCATCTATTATTTCCAACAAGGCTTGATGGGAAATCCTAGTTGGGATTTCTATTTTACTCTCTTTCTATGGTTTGAAGTGGTATATTTATTCTCATATGGTTTGGGAATTATCTCCTTTTTAACTAAATAATTCTCTAAGATTTGAAAATCCTTGGCAAGGAGGAGGAAAGAAGATATAAGGTTTTTGGAGGGATGTCGAATTATGGAGGAATTTGGGATACTTGAAAATTTGTGGAGACTTTTTAGATAATTATTTTGATATGGTTTAAATTTGTATTCTCTCTCCCTCTTTTCCTATTTATAAAGAAGTATGGAAATTTTTGTAATTCTTTTGAGTTTTTCAAAACAATCTTTTTGTTTTTGGTTGGATGTTTCTTTTGGATATTTTCCTATTACTTTTGTGCTCGTTTGGAGGTTTGCATTCTTTTCTCTCCCATGGGATTGGAGGGAGGATAACATGCCCTTTATTTCTTGGTTGTGGCATGAAATTATTGCAATTGGTAGGGGGTAAATCAAGACTTATCTTATGGTTTGGATACACATTTAGATGAAGTTGGATCTTAGAGAAAATGTAGTTTTGGAGCTTGATCTCTTGTTTAAAATGTGAATATTCAAAGGAAATTATTGCATGGTGTTCCCATTTTGTGGGAGGCTTGTATAATTGCATTTTAAAGTGGTTTTAATATTTTAAAATTCAAACGAAGAGACGTAGATATTTTGGTTTCAGTCTTTTTGGGAAATTAGATTAAATAAAATTGTTTACTTACATTTTAAGTTTATTGTAATCTTGTAATTAGAGTGAAGGGAATATATTATTTATCATTGTTGTTGTTTCATAACTATATTAAAAACAATGAGTAAATATTGCAATGTGAAATGAGAAAATGGGTTAACTTGTGTAAATGGAAATTTTGTATTTCGCCCCATACCATTTTTTTAAAGAAAATATTAATAAAATTTGAATAAGGGAAAAGGGCTTCTTTAGTTGAGCTTATAGATGTTATTGTAGTTCTTACCAAACTACAAATTCGCAATCAAAACTTGTATTTTATGGTTCCATTATTGTGCTTTAGAAACTTGAAGGTATCTACATTTAGTTTGTTAATCAATGAAGTTTGTAAGAAAGGTATAAATGGATAATAGTTTGTTATGATTTAACAATTCGAAAAGAAGTTAGTTTTGTGTTTTTCACTCCCCATATTTTATTTATTATATATATTTCTTCAAAAATAGCTCTATACTTACCAATATAGCCTCTTGGTCATTTATTTACAAAGAAAATTGTAACCTTTCCATTTCAAAATAGGAATTTGGAACACCTTTCACACACGCGTGTGTCACACACACACACACACAAACAAATATGATTTTTTTAAAAAAATAGAACAAAATAGGTGTGTATACATAAAATAATACAAGTGTATTTTATGAAAAAATATAGTGGATGTTATATATATATATATATATATATATATATATATATATATATGGGGATTTGTGGCCCCTAAAACCCTTTAAATTTTACTATACACATTCCACCATTGATTTTAGGGATTGGATCTACATTTTGCAACCCTTCCCTTTCCCTTACACACAAGACCTACTTCCATACCCGACCACTCTTCCTCAAACAAGTGTATATATATCTCGCCCATTGAGTTTTAAAATCACACACACACACACACACACACACACACACACACACACACACACACACACACACACACACACACACAAAAAAATGATTTTAAAAATATTATAAATAAAGTAAAAATATGACCTAAGCAATAAATAATTAAATTTAAAACCCTAAGTGCAAGAGAAGGAATGAGATGCTTAGTTGATTTTGCAATAATCCTAAAGTTGTTACGAGCTAGAAGACTGATGGAATGGGAATTCATATTGTCATAACCGAGCCCATAAAAATGTAGAACCATCAGAAATTATAGGACTAGGGCATTTGGATTGGGTCAAGGGTGCTTAGGCATTAGAGACCTTCTCTAAGCGCATGCGACTGTATAAAATGTCAAGAAGTGATTTCTTCACTATCACACAAGTTTTGCTAGACCTCTCTTAGTCACATATATGTCACTATAAGATCTTTGAGTTCTTTTGAAACCTACATAAAGAGAAAGAGAACCTACAAAACCCAAAAATAGATCAAATCCTAAAAATAAAAAAGATGAAAATGGTGATTCAAACTGACCCCGATGGTCACCCAACTGAGTGAACTTATCCAGGTGTTACACTACATTTCAAAATCCATTTAGTTCTACATGTGTGTGTGTTAGATTCGCTCCCTAGGTGGCTCGTGTGCAAGATGCACTAAATAGCAAGAATGTAGCTAGATGTAGAAAATGTAAGTAGATGTGTGCATGGAAAAATGAACTTCCCCTCCTATGAATTGTATGCAAAATAATGCAATCCCGTGACCCATAAGTGAGTGATAGATGGATGTTTTTATGCTCTTAGAATTCCTTTAGATGATACCTTAGGTGATAGTAGTAGATGTTTAGAGCTTGGTCCTTTATTATGGTCACATAGCTTTATATTTATATGATTCCCTTTTTTCAATTTCGTAATTAACCTCTAAATTATGACCCATGAGAAAACAAGTTTCCCAATGGATAGAAAAGACCCAAAAGATGAGAGCAAGATACAAAGATGTCGGGGGAACCCGGAGGGGGATGGGGTACCTGTAGCACTGGTGCCATGGTTGTGCAATCGTGTCCAAAGTCAAAAAATAGGAGAATCAAAATTCAAACTAGGAAATAGGGTGTGTAAGGCCAAGAAGGAAAACATGAAGAAATAAAAAATGCTAAACACAGTGGTCAATTAGTAATTTTTTCATGACTCATATGAATAGTGGTATGTTACTAGGACCTACAAATGTACCCAAAGTGCATGATTTAGTGTTTATATTTGCCCCCACTTTATGTTTTTGGGTGAATGTTTGATAACATAAATTAGATAATAGATGCATACATGATAACCATGTAGATCGATGGCAAAAATCGTGTTAGGTTATGGAGCCTATTTTCATGTGTGAAAGTGTTGAAGACTCAGACACTTTGAGATTACTATACACTTTTCATGTATCCTCTCCAAGGTTCGAGGGCACAACCCCTAAAAAAAAAAAATTGGGCCTTAAAACATGCCCGATATATCAAAACATGATTTTCTCATATGGGCAAGATTTTTGACCCATAGGTTTATGGGACGATTTTTGCCCATGGTTTTGATACCCACGGTTTTGTAAAACTACTTAAGTAGTTGTCTATTTATATGGTTTTATGCATATGATAGATGTATGAAAAACATTGCAGATGTGTTTTGAATTCGGGTGTGAATTCTGTAGAGTTTGTTGAGCATAGCTCCAAATAGATCTGGGTATTGTATTGAGAGAGTGGTGGCTTGTAATAAAATCTGAGCAAGTGATTCTTGGTGGACATAGCCCAAATTAGGTGAACCACGTTAAATACTATCTCTTTATGTTGTGTTATTTTATTCTACACTTTTATTTGAGATCTTTAATATTTTCTGCATATTAGTCTCTCTTTGTTGTGATTACTGTGAGGGATTATTCTGCATATTTTATCCCTTATTTCCTAACAATTGGTATCAGAGCCTAGTTTGGTTTGCTTTGAAGTGTTGAATCACGGGAAATTTTTATCTTGAGTGGGAGATATGGTAGATGATGGAAGATCTAGGGTTGATAAATTCAATGGGTAGAATTTTAGTCTTTGGAAGATGTAGATGGAAGATTACCTTTATCAGAAGGATCTTTATACTCCGTTGTCTGAGAAGGTGAACAAACCCTCGAGCATGATAGATGCGGAATGGGATTTTCTGGATAGGAAGGCACTTGGGACAATCCGGCTATGTCTTGCATCTTCGGTATTATTTAATGTTTCAAAGGAAAAGACTACAAAAGAACTAATGGATGCATTAGGGAAGTTGTATGAAAAACCCTCTACCTCTAATAAGATATTTTTAATGAAAAATTTGTTTAATATGAAGATGTCTAAGAATGGTTCAGTAGCAGATCATCTAAATGATTTTAATACGGTTGTAAATATGCTAGCTTTGGTTATAATAGAATTTGATGAAGAAGTTAGGGCTTTATTAGTTCTATGCTCTTTACCTAAGAGTTGGAATAGCCTAGTAATGGCGGTAAGCAACTCGGTTCCTACTAACTCAAAGTTGAAGTTTGAGGATGTTGTAGGGGTGATTCTAAGCGAGGAAATGCGAAGAAAAATCTTTGGTGAATCTTCTACTTCAGGGAATGCTTTGACAGTGGAAACTAGAGGGAGACAAAAGAATAGAGGAAACCGTGGAAAATCAAAGGATTGGGCAAGGTCAAAATCCAAAAGCAAGATAGTATGTTGGCACTGTGGAAAGTTTGGGCATGCGAAGGATTGTTGGGAGCTTTGGGACAAGAAGAAACAACAGGAAGAAAACAAGGAGGCAAATGTGGCAATGGGTAATGTATGTCATGATGCTTTGATTCTTTCTTTTCATAATATTACTTGAATCTTGGGTTTTAGATTCGGGGGCTTCTTTCCATGCTTCTCACATAGGCATTATTTTGTTGATTATGTTCAAGGAGATTTTGGGCATGTTTTTCTTGGTGATGATGAGCCTTGCGAGCATAGTTGGAAAAGGTTTTGTTCAGGTTAAGATGCAAAATGGGAATACTTGGCTATTGAAGGATGTCAGACATGTGCCTACATTAAGATGAAATTTGATATCAGCGGGCAGTTGGGAAGTGATGGTTGTATTGTGATATTTACAACGACTCTTGAAGGTTACCAAGGGTGCTCTTGTGGTGACAAGAGGTAAGAAGGTTGGAACCTTGTATTTAACCACTTATAACACTAATGTTTGTAATCTTGTGGCTTCAGAAGTAGATACAACATTGTGGCACTATAGGCTCGGTCATATGAGCCATAAGGGCATGGAGATCATAAAGAAGGATTTGCCTAGATATACAGAAATAGGTTTGGAGTTCTGTGAGGACTGCATATATGGGAAACAAAAGTGAGTAAGGTTTCTCAAGGTTAGACCTACAAAGAAAGAGAGTAAGTTAGAGTTGGTGCATTCTAATGTGTGGGGGGGCTCAGGTATCATCTCTTGGGGGTTCAAATTATTATGTTACTTTTATTGATGATGCAACAAGAAATTTTAGGTTTATTGTATTAGAAACAAATCTGATGTATTTGACACTTTTGTTAAATGGAAAGCCTTGGTAGAGAATGAAATAGGTCTTAAGCTAAAATGTCTCAGGTCAGATAATGGAGGGAGTATTGCAGCAATGAATTTGATGATTATTGTTCTAAGAATGGAATCTGCAGGAAAAATGGTTCCAGGAACTCCATGACAAATGGGGGTATCATAAAGGATGAACAGAACAATAATGGAACATGCTAAGAGCATGAGGTTACATGCAGGACTACCTCTTTCTTTTTGGGTAAAAGCGGTGAGCACAAGTTGTGTACTTGATAAACAGAGGACCCTCAAGTGCCTTGGATGGAGGCATACCTGAGGAGGCTTGGTATGGTAAGAAAGTTGATTATTCATTTCTTAGAGTCTTTGGATGTGAGGTGTTTGTTCATATAGACAAGGATGATAGGACCAAGCTAGAGGCTAAGTCAAAAAATGTACTTTCATTAGTTATGGTGGTGATGACTTTGGATATAAATGTTGGAGTATTAAGGATAAGAAAATCATTCGATCTAGGGATGTGGTCTTTAATGAGAAAGTCATGTATAAGCAGTAGTTGTAGGAAAATAGGGAAGAATCTAAGAAAGAATATGCAGCGGTAGAGGATCTTCGGATGGAAAAGTGACACATGAATCAGTTCAGGAACCTCCTCAACAGAACCCCAAACTCCTATATTGAGGAGGTCTTCTAGGGTAAGAAGAGAACCTAGAACATTTTTCTCCTTCTCTTTATTATTTATTACTCACTGATAGTGGAGAGCCAAAGAGCTTTGATGAAGCAATGTAGGTAGATGCCAGGAAGAAGTGGGAGCAAGCCATGGATGAGGAGCATCAGGCTCTCATGAAAAACTAGACATGGGATTTGGTAAAGCTACCCAAAGGCAAAAGAGCATTACAAGAACAAGTGGGTGTTCATTTAAAGAGGAAGAAGGAGGAAAGAAAAGATACAAGGCCTAGTTGGTGGTCAAGGGGTTTGCACACAAAAAAAAGGTATAGATTTTGATGAGATTTTTTCTCCTGTAGTAAAAATGACTTCTATTAGAACTATTCTAGGAATAGTTGTAATAGAAGACTTACACTTAGAATATCTTGATGTAAAGACTGCATTTCTCCATGGTGATTTGGAGGAGGAACTATATATGCAACAACCAGAGGGCTATGAGGTTAAAAGGTAAAGAGGAGATGGTGTGCAAATTGAAGAAGAGCTTGTATGGCTTGAAACAAGCTCCACGTCAATGGTATAAGAAATTTGATAGCTTCATGATGGAGCAAGGTTATATTAGATGTCATTCTGACCATTGTGTGTATACAAAGAAATTTGAGGATGGCAATTATATTATCCTTTGTTTGTATGTGGATGACATGTTGGTTGGTAAAAACATGCAGGAAATAAAAGTACTCAAGAAGCAGCTAAGTGAATCCTTTGCTATGAAGGATTTGGGGGTAGCCAAACAAATCCTTGGTATGAGGATATCTCGGGATAGGAAGGAATGGAAGCTGACTTTATCTCAAGAAGAGTACATTAAGAAGGTCTTGAGAGGTTTAATATGTAGGATGTTAAACCGGTTGGGACTCCTTTGGCAGGCCATTTCAAGTTATCAAAGGAATAGTGTCCTAAGATAGAGCAAGAGAGAAACTAGATGTCCAAGGTACCTTACTCATCAGCGGTTGGCAGTTTGATGTATGCCATGGTGTGTACTAGGCCTGATATTTCCCATGTAGTGGGAGCGGTGAGTAGATTTATGAGTGATCTAGGTAGAGATCACTAGGCGGAGTAAAGTGGATCCTTTGGTATTTGAGAGGGACCATGGGGACAGTTTTGTGCTATAGTGGATCAAACACCACTTTGTGTGGTTATGTAGATTCGATATGGCTAGAGATGTAGATAGCGAGGAGCACAACAGTTATGTTTACACTGTAGGTGGAACAACGATGTAGTAGGATTTCACGACTACAAAAGTTGGTGGCTTTGTCAACCACGGAGGCTGAGTATGTTGCTGCCACAGAGGCAAGCAAGAAATGATTTGGTTACAATTTACTTGAGGAGTTGGGCATAAGCAGGAGGAAGGAAAGTTGCATAGTGATAGTCAGAGTGTTATACACCTAGCTAAGAACTCTGCTTTCCACTCTAGGATGAAGCATATACAATTAAGGTACCATTTCATCAGGAAAGCTTTGGAGGAAGAGAAGTTGAAGCTAGAGAAGATTCATACTAGTCAGAATCCTGTAGACATGATGACCAAGGTGGTCACAAGGGAAAAATTGAAGCTGTGTTCAACTTTGGTTGGTCTTCACGAAACTAGTGAAGGGTTGAGAAGCTTTCTCAGAGGAAAACTAGTCTCCAAGTGGGAGATTGTTAGGTTGTGGAGCCTATTTTCATGTGTGAAAGTGTTGAAGACTGTACACTAAGATTACTATACACTTTTCATGTATCCTCACCGGGGTTTGGGGCACACCCGAAAAAAAAAAAATTGGGCCTTAAAACATGCCCAATATATCGAGAAACGTGATTTTCTCATATGGGTGGGATTTTGACCCATAGGTTTATGGGATGGTTTTTTCCCATGGTTTTAATACCCACGGTTTTGTAAAACTACTTAAGCAATTGTCTATTTATATGGTTTTATGCATATGATAGATGTATGAAAAACATTGCAAGATGTGTTTTGAATTTGGTTGTGAATTTTGTAGAGTTTGTTGAGCATAGCTCCAAATAGATCTGGTATTGTATTGAGAGAGTGGTGGCTTGTAATAAAATCTAAGCAAGTGATTCTTGGTGGATGTAGCCCAAATTGGGTGAACCACGTTAAATACTATCTCTTTGTGTTGTGTTATTTTATTCTGCACTTTTATTTGAGATCTTTAATATTTTCTGCATATTAGTCTCTACTATTGCGATTCTGTGAGGGATTATTCCACATATTTTATCCCTTATTTCCTAACAAATCATGTCGTGGAGACAAGAAAAATTGTGAGTGATAAAATGAAGCATGGGAGCTAAAGAAGAGGAAGTGACCCTCGGGGTGAAAGCATATGTGTATATGTCATATATCACATTATACTTGTTGTCGATGTTGATTGATGATTGATGATGTGACCGATGTTTCCCATAAGAGACAGGACTTGTAAAAGAGAAGATCAAATGAGTATTCAAATATGTGTATATGGAAAATTCAATCCAAATGTGTAAAAAGTATGTAAAAATGTAAAAAGGAACATGTGCACCTAATCCATGATGAGTGAAATGAGTAGAGAGAATCCTAAAAATGTTGTAGGAGAAAAAAAAAAATTGGAAATCTCATGCTAAGAATGAGTTTTTGGCGACCTCACACCAAGTGCTAGTTTTTGGCAATCTCATGCCATGAAAAGAAGAGTGTAAGGAGAAATCTAGTGTTGTTGTCCATCCTTTGATTTCTTCTTGGTGATTTATACACCACTACGAGATGGTGTGATCATGCTTTTTCAAATCGATATGTTTTGATCCAACGTGAATAAATAAAATTCAAAATCATGCATGTTGATTGCTTTAGAGGATTGTGCCTATACTTTAAAAAATGTTGTGTAGACTACTGAAATTTGTGTTGTTCTAAGAAAAAAATTGGAATCGACCCATGGTCATAGGTGCCTAGGAAGGGTTAGGAGTTCCCGGAACTCATGTCTCGTGTTTGGGCACTCGCATATGTGTGATGTCTTTGAGGAGACAATTCAGATTTTGAGCCCCTTCTGTAACTGAATACTGTGTTGATTTTGTACTGAAATTTGATGTATTGTGACTATGAAGTATTATTTGGGGTGACTGATTCACTCAATGTATAACCCCCTCATTTGGGGTGCATGTGACATTGCTAGGAGAATGTAGCCCAAAGGAGGACCCGATGTATATCTGAAACTATAGTCTTGTAAGGGGGTGAATGTTCTTGGTAGAAACCAAGGCACATGCAAACAAAGTGGTTGGAAACAAGTGTTTTTATAAACAAGATAAATACTCATATAGAATACAATATGTAAGCTAGTGAGCAAGAATACAATGTAGACCCAAAAAAGGGGGTTGTAAACATGTGACATTTCTCATAATGTCACAAAGTAATAGAGGTTGAAACATCCAAAATCATATGATGTGCACATAAAATAAAGGGAAAATCCCATAAATAGTGGAGAACAATGACAAACAGTGGCAAGCAAAGTGTAAAAACAACCATATGGTAAATAGTTCTTACAAAGCAAATGTTACACATGAAGCACCCATTAGCATGTAAGAAATATAAAAATTATGTCAAATCATGTATGATTTGATAATAATTAGTGTGCTAGTAAGAATATGAAGTAGTATATAATGAAACAATAAAACATGTGATGTGTACAAAAGTATATGCCCCTAGGAGTCGTTGTGGGACTGGTAAGAGGTACAGTGCCAGAATCGATGTTACTTCTAATAGATTTTTGTAAAGGTTCTATTCAAAACTAGAAGGAAAGTGAATTTGCATGTGTATATAGGAAATATAATGACATACAAAATATTTGTCTAGCATAGTAAGAAAAGTGTAACATGCGAGCATAAGTAAACAAGAACAATGTGCAACCAAGATATACAGTATGTTGTGAGTGTGAATGGAATGGAATAAATGTGATTTTAATAGATAGCATGCCCCCTGAGTGAATGTGTATGAGTATGCATGAGATGATGTAAAATACCCCTCAAAAGTCAAGAATGAACCATAGAACAAGAGTGTGTCATCGGAAATGGTTTGAATTGTGCACTAGAAAGATATGATCAATAAATCATAGAGCATAGAGAGTGAGTGAGTTTGGTGAGGTTCATTTCAGATTTAGACCCTTAACAGTCGAGTATGAACCAAAAAATAGAGTGCGTCATAGGGTAGTGTGTTGTGATGAATGTGTGCTAGAAAGATGTGTCATGAATGTGCCGAGTGTGAAATGTAGTGTGTGTATGATGTGAGGTTCATGAATGTAGTATGCCCTTAGCATTCAATTTTGAACCATAGCACAAGAGTGTGTCATCAAGTAATGATGATACAAATGTATCAAGATGTGTAAGATGCATGTGAAAAACTAGATGTGAAGTAAGAAGTGAAATGGTAGAAGTGTGAGACACACGGAAAATAAGCATGAAGAGAAAAATGATCAAGTAATATCATCTAAGAGATTGTCATTTTCATGGTCAAAACTACATATGGAGATGCATCCAAGACTTGGTAAGAAATTGTATGAGGTTGATCATATAAGGATCCATTGCGGTGCAAATTATACATGCCCATAGCATATTCTTCATTGGTGAAAGGTGTTGGTGGGCATCCATGTGCATACCAAAGAGTGAGATTTTTGAATATCCAAGAAATGAATCATTGTAAATAGAAACATGGCTAAAGGGAATAGGAAATGTGATGTTAATATGATAAAGATCTAGAGAGCCCCAATGTAATCAATCCAAGACTACCCTAGAGTAAGCGGGGAAGTGTGAGAAGCATGAGAAACAAAGAGTGGTAGATGAAAAATGAAAATACCATAAGCAGTAGTAATACAAACATATCCATGATAGATATGAGGTAAATGAGGTGAAGGTAAGATATCATCAAGTGTAAACCCAATTTGAGTCAATCCCTCATGTGTACAAATAGTGTCAGATCAAGTAAGATCAAATGGAATGTGATGCTAATAAGAGTTATTCATGAAAAGAGTGCATGTGAAAGGAGGAAGCGTAGATGCTCACTCCTCTTGAGAAGATTAGATAGGTTGCATGGTGTTCAATGCATGGATAGACCCCCGATAAAGTGCCATATCATTAGTATAAGGAAGGGGCTTATAGAATCGATATTCACTAGGGCCAATAGCAATGAAAGTATCATTAAAATATGAATCACCTATCTTGATAGGAGTAAAATTTAGATTGCATAGTTTTTCATCAATAAGCTCAATGGTATCAAATTCATCATCAAAATCATTAGTGCTAACATTATCATGTTGGATAACGATATGAGGATATTGGTAGGTGGTGAATCAGATGTAGGGGCGAGAGGATTCTCAATGAGTGGAATCGAAGTGTTTAGTGGAGAAAACACAGTGGGTGAAATGATAGTAGTAGTATGAGTGGAGACAGATAGAATGCTAGTGGTGGTGGAAGGAGGTTGTTAAGCACTAGATTGACCAATATCATATGTGCCAATATTTCTATATGGAATAGGCTGCGATGGAGGAATAGGCATAGCAATGATAGGGTCTATGCGACAAAACTTGAATGGATCAAGGTCTACAATAATGGTATGCTCATAACCATCATGTAATAATTTAATGCACAATGATTAATAGTAGATGGGACAGCATGCATGGCGTGAATCCAAGGTCTACCCAATAAGAGATAAAACTGAAACAAGGCATCAATAATGAAAAATATTGTAGGAACAATTTTAGGTCTAACTTGTATAGGTAATGTGATAATGCCTAAACATGTGTAAGTAGTGGAATCATAGCCACAAATAAGAGTGGAATTCTTAGTAATTAGATTATCTGTAATGCCAATTTTCTTTAAAAGGGAGTGAGCACATAAATTTATGGTGGATCCATTGTCAATGAGTACACATTGATACAAATGGTGTCAATGATAGCAGTGATAAGTAAAGGTGCACATGGATTATCAATAGCATATGGAAATATGTCCTCATCACTAAATGATATAACATGTGGTATATTTTTGAGAGACTAAATGAGATGTGTGAAGGCCACCAAATAATTATTTCTTTCAATGTAGATCTAACAAAGGGCAGCCTCTAATGTAAGATGAAAATCAATTGCATTATGGAACAAGTCATAGAGACATATTTTGGTCAGTGTATTCTTAAGTTTCTAAATAATTTCATAGCCTTTAGAAGTGGTAGGAGGATCCATAGAAGTGATATGCAATGGGATAGAAATGGGAAGGGTCGTAGGAGGAAAAGTGTGGTGATTAGTGACTACATTAATATTTGGATCAGCCCTAGGTGTAATAAAGCAAGGAGGATGTTGAGTACGAACTTACATGAAATCAACAACAATAGTAGCCATGTCAAAAACCTTAGTTGGAGAGAAATAAAGATAAGAATATTGATCCATGACTTGAGAAGAAGAAAACATACTCAGAAGGTAGGGTTTGAATAGACAAGTTCATCAAATTATTTAACAATAATATAAATAAAGGTTAAATTCTAATTTTATGGTAACAATGCAATGATATAGAATTAAAGTACAAATCTGACCTAAGTAATAAGAAATTAAATTTTAAACCCTAAGTACAAGAGAAGGGATGAGATACTTAGCTGATTTCGCAATAATTTTGATGGTGTTCCAAGATGGAAGACTGATGGAACATGAATATATAGTGTCACAACCGAGCCCGAGAAAATGCATAATCGTTAGAAACATTAGGACTAGGGCACTGAACTGGTCATGGGCACCTAAGTGCAAATGAGACCTTCTTTGGGTACCTATGACTGTTTAAACTATCGGAAAGTGATTTCTTCAGTGTCACACAAGTGTCACTAGACCTCACTTTTAGTCACTGTATGTCATTATAAGATCGCCGAGTTCACCTAAAACCTACAAAGAGAAAGAGCACCTACAAAACCCCAAAAACATCAAATCCTCAAAAAAACATGTAAATGGGGAGTCAGACTAACCCCGACGGTCACTTGACTGAGTGAACTTATGATCCGGGTGCCACACTACATTTTAGACTCCATGTAATTCTGTGTGTGTGTGTAGAATCATTCCCTAGGTGTCTCTTGTGCAAGATGCACAAAATAACGAGTAAGTAGCTAGATGTAGCAAATGTAAGTAGATGTGTGCATGGAAAAATGAACTTCCCCTCCTATGAAGTGTATGAAAAGAATGCAGTCCCTTGTCCCTTGAGTGAGTGTTAGATGGATGCTTTTTGCCTCTTGAATGCCTTTGGATGCAACCTTAGGTGATATTAGTAGATGCTTAGAGATTGGTCCTTTATTATGGTCACATAGCTTTGTATTTATATGATTCCCTTGTTTGAATTTTGTAATTAACCACTAAAAGGCTGACCCATAAGAAAACAAGATTCCCAACAACTATAAAAGCCCAAAATATGCAAACAAGATACAGATACGTCGGGGTTCCCAGAGGGGATAGGGGGGCTGGTGCTAGCATCGTGGCTCATAAAATATGAAGTATCGAAATTCATACTAGGAAATAGGGTGTGTAAGGCCAAGAAGGAAATCGGAAAGAAAGTAAAGAGGCCAAAGACATTGGTCAATTAGTACTTTTCTCACTTAGGAATCATATGAATAGTGGTATGTGACTAGGACCTAGAAATGTACCCAAAGTGCGTGATTTAGTGTCTACACACACATGCACACAAATATTAATACATACACACATATATGTATGGATACGCGCGCGCACACACACACACACACACACACACACACACACACACACACACACACACACACACACACACACATGTGTGTGTGTGTGTGTGTGTGTGTGAATATAAGTTTATATATACTCATATATATACATATTCTCCCAAACCCTAATGAGGATATCTTGAGATAAAATAAATAATAAGGATAAGAAAAATAAATAAATAAATAATCATTTTCCCCATTTTTTCCCTCCTCAACAACTTGCAACAAAACAAGGAAAAAATGAGAAGAAAAATAGAAAATAAAATGTAATAGAGATTTTAAAGAGAAATTAGGTATTTTTAAGAACCATAGGAATCAAAGGTTGAGATTCATTTTATCTTAGGGTTCTAATTAAGCCTTTACATTTTCCACTTGACCAACTAGACCTAGGGTAAAAATTTTAGGTAGACAAGTGGCCCTTTGTGAAATTGGGTGAATAATATTTGGGTTTTCAATGAAAATTTGATTATTTATTAGTGCAAGGGGCATAGATCCATTTAGATGGGGCCAAATGGGACCCATTCCAAATTTAAACACTTAACCCTAAGTTAGATTGAATTAATTTTTCATCTTGCTAAGATAAACCCTTATAAGAGGATGGAAATTTAAATATCAATCCTTAATTAACATAAATTATAATTAGACTAAACTTAATTAATGTTATTTGTGTAATATATATATATATATATATATATATATATATATATATATAATACCCTTGGTTAAATTAATTACTTGGGATTACTAAATAACTAAATCTTTGACTCAAATCGATAAAACACCAATATTATAAAACTTAAGTCATCTTGTCTTGCATGGATTATTTTTATTAAACCCCTTTCTAGGGAAATTAATATATAAAATTAAGTGATGTTAGTTGCATTAATAAGGTTATAGTTATCCTTATACTCTATAACAAAGTAATTTAGCCTATAAGAATAATGAAATAAGCATTTAATACTTAATTAATGTTTAAAAATTTTACCCCAAATTTTACTTGTTATTTGGATGAGTTTTTAGGTCATGAAATCATGGGCATGACAAGATACATATGCACTTCATTTTAAAACTTATATAGGGTGGATTCATTTCGTTAGATTTATTTCTTACTAATGAACGTGTTGCAAAACATCTCCATCAAACCTTTTATTACACGTTTTATCTTGATTGTGATATTTATTTGGGATGGAGGAATTTGTCCTTATGAGATCATGAGGTGTAGTAATTCCTTCCTTCTTTCTTTCTTTCCTTCTTCTTTTTATTGTACATGGGAACCTAACATGGCCTTGTAGATGATACCTAATTTATATTCCTCCCTAATTATTCACTTACTATAGGGTATGAGAGAGGTAGGATTAGTTAGGATAATATATCGTTAGGAAATTAATAATAAATGATTGTGTGTGCATAAAAATATAAGTACATTTATCACATAATTTTAAATTTTAAAAAGTATTGTTGTTTATCACTTGAATGTTCTAGATATAGAATTCTCTAGAACATATGATCTTTCTTGAGATAGGACCCTCTAAAATTATCTCTTTCTCTTATTTAATTAAAACTTGTGTGATTATGAAAAACAAGAAGAAGATCAAATAGGAGAGTGCATATACTTATAGTTCTCTTAAGAAATACATTTTTGTCTTGTCTTTTTAAGAGTTTTTAAGAGTTTTTTCCTATTTTTTGGTTGTTGTCTAGATCCTACATTAGAGCTATTATTTCCTAGTTTTGGTTGTTGTATTCTAGATCCTACAAATTTAGTTTGAAAAAAATTAGTTTTGGTTATTGTATAGGATCTAAATTTGAGATAGGATCTTTCAAATAATTCTAAATTTGTTCAAACCCTCAAAATTTAAAGAATCCCTTATGTCTAAATCATTTGGTATCAATGGAATTATGAGCTTGTGTGGGTAAAATTTATTGCTTCTCATGGTCACACCTTTTAATGAGAAATCTGAAATTAATTTTGAAATTAGCTTATAATTGTGGGTATTGTATTGTTTATAGTATGGTGATTGATCATTTACTAGAAATTTTCCAAAGATTGGGTTGCAACATTGAAGGTCAAAATTGTGGATCGACTATGAGAATCCACTCTCCATGAGATAAAATCCACTAGTTTCAATATTCTTCCTAGCATCCTAGTGAAACCTAAGAGAATGTCATCTAGTGTGCATTCCTACTTGGGAGAGGAGGATACTAAATTCATACAATCTAGTTTGTATTTATTTTCAAATCATTGTGTAACTCTTTTATTGTCTCATGTATTGAAAATTTAGAATTAGTTAGATAAATAACATTAGTACATGCACAATTTTTACGCTCTTAGAGCTCTTGAAAGCATCGAGGAAAAATAAAAGAGAGGGATGTGTATAGATATGTGAATCACGGGGACAAAAATGTGCATACATTGAATTTCATTATGGGTTGAGTTCTTTTTTATCAATTTTACCCTCAATCAACATCAAAATATGTGAAAATAAATGGTCTTAATTTTTTTAATCTTCTTTCTCTACATTATATTTAATGGGTTTGAAGATCTATATGTTTTTAAAATAATATCAAAATTACATCCAAACTTAGATTGTATTTTAAGATAAATTCTGCCATCAATGAGAATTGTTGTCCAAAAGGCAACATTGAAAAATTCACTCTCATGAGGATAGGGCTCATGCTCATGCTTGTACTCAATCGTAAGTACATTTGATAACCCAAATTGGATTTACATGTACTTTCTAGGCTTAAAATTTACATTTTGTTAGAATTAGGCTTTTTCTAGACATAGGTAGGTAAGTAAGGCTACATACATCCAAAGTAGGGTTTTCTCAACATTGCTCACAATGTTTTCTAAATTTTAGAGATGACAGAAAGAAGCGTTATGGGTGGATCATTTAGACCCATGCTACATGTCGATACATACATGTGGTGTTGTTTTAGACACTGCACAGATGTTATCTTTGTTCTATGGTTACACCCGGTTCTATGTTCGGATTCATGGAATTCTCGAACAAAATTGACATATTCTCCTATAAACCTACATGCCACATGGTGCAATAATTTTCTCCTATTTCCTAGAAGTGGATATAAAAATATTTCCCATTGTATTTTTATCAAATATTCTAATGGAGACAACATGAAACAATGTCTATACAACTTCCTCAAAAATATTTCAACACCCAACTTTCACCTACTTTGTATTAGAGGATCATTAATGATGCTTAGAATGGATTATAAGAGAAATTTTTGGATCAATTTCACGTAGCATGGATTCATCATTTTCCATACGTATTATATAACCTCATACCCTATTTTTTTATTCATTCAACTCCCATGATGTTCATAATTCATGAAATTTCTCTTTCTACTTACCTTTCACCAACTTGTTCTACCATTTTCTTAACTAGTCCTTCACCCAAAGATAAGCTCTTTTGGATTCTAATCCTTCAATATCCTCTCCTATCTATTTACCATGTTAATAAACTTCAAACAATTCTTGACCATTCACAAAATTAATATAAAAATGTCAAAAGTCTACTCTTTCATCTTCTTTATCTAGCTTGCAAATATGTGCCCTTAAGACAATCATCCTTGTTGATTCATGATTGAGTGAAACTATATACACCCAAGATAATCTCTCATATTTTCCTAGGACTATTTAGGCCCAATGACGTGAGCTTAAACTTTTATGATCTAACTCACAAGCCTCTTCTTTAGGTCCACTTCCTTCCTTTTAGGTCCTTTACCTTGCCACTAGCCCTATGCATATTCACCGTCAAGAATAGAATCTTGTGCCTAGGGTTTCAAATCTCAAACCCAACCATTTTGGGCACCCTTTAGTGTATTCTAACTATATGTAAAATTTCAAGCTATAACTCCACCTTTAACTCTTAGTCTCTTTGTAAAATGGCTTCTTGAATTAGGTCCTAGATCGTGAATGAGTGTCCATCTCCCAACTATCATAAATAAATAAAACTTCACCCATGGAAACCTAAAATTTTCATTTGTTTATATACCTCCCCAATGTCATTATTTCAAAATTATAGGATAAAATTCCTTGGTATGAGTGCTCTTTCTCCTTGCCCTAGTTAAACCCCACTGTGCATCTCAAAACAACCCGAGAAATATGTTTTGGTCATAAAATTCATTGTTTTTCATTTCAAGGCCTCAAAATTTTCAAGAGTTCATGTATCAAGAAGAATAAATAAGTTCTTTTTACCAATAGGATGAAGGAAGTACATGAGGTCATTGTTTATTTAATATCTCCATAGTTTTTTCCTATGTAGTGAGATTGTTATGCATTTCTTGTGATTACTGAAACCTTTGTTAATTACAACCTTATCAATAGTATCTAATCCCTCTATATATACTAGTTATACAACTTCAATACTTGAATCTTTATAAATATCCTTTAACTCCAATTACTTCCATTAACTCTTTATCAAGATTGTAGTCTACATGTGGCTTTGATGAACTGTCAAGCTAAACCTGGTCTTGTATTAATATCAAAGCTATAATATTCTACAAACATGTAAAAAATAAAGTCTAAACCATACATTACCATTTTCAAGGCTTGATTCCACATATCTTTCTATTAATCAACGCCCTTCACTTAAACCCTAAGAGGGTTTCTAAACAAACTTGTAGATATGATTCTTAGTCATAACACTTCCTTTTGGACAACTTCAAGATCCTTTTAACCTTCCACCAGGTCTATATATGTGTCTTAAAACGTTTTATCTTAACAAAGTGTGGTTTATCTCTTCATCTAGAGGTGAAATCACCCCATAACTAACCTCCACTATTTTCTCAAAACAGAGTTTATTCAACTTTGTTTCTCAAGCAAAATTTGGGTTTTCTTGGTATTGTGCGGGTTATTATAAGTTCACTATGACATATTTGTTTTATCAAATTCTCCCTAATCTCTTGACATTCCAATCTTACTCCTTAATATAGTCTTCTTCATAATTGGATTCATTGTTATCACTACTCAGATTTCTATACACCATTACTCTAAAGGATTCCCAACCCGAGCTTGTGACAAATTTAGAGTGAATGTAATACTACTTCATCTGTATTATCTCCCCTTCATTCAAATTTTCACTTCTCATGATCATTTTCACCTTCAAACCTCAAAACCTTATTGGTCATACAACTACATAAATCAGTAACAAATATAGGTGAAGCATTCAAGCTTATACACAAGATTATAAAATCTCACAAAAACAATGTAATTTCAATATTGAGCCTCTTACTAGAGATGAATTCATAGAATTCAAATACATGAAGTGAAGATTTAATAAAATATGTACAAGGATCCTTTCCAAACTATCTTGCAAAGATTTATTCAACTAATACAATGTGTATACGTGAAAATTACTCCTCTTCCGAGAGATTTCCTTATCTTTTCCTTGACCATTCGAATGATGAATGGAAATTAGTTACAAAGGAGCTTTTATACCATAAAAAATTGGTTTTTCACCAAATATATCCCTCTTATACCTTAATCATATAATATTTTTCCATTTATTCTAACACTTTAGGCCTAATGTTAGACTAGAACTTAGGAATTTCATGACCTAAGTCATAAGCCCATTTTTAACCCTTCATAAAACTTTCCAACCACTTGACATTGCCTAAGTGATCTCAAGAGAAGACTAAAACTCCTAAACAATCCAAAAATGGTCTCCAAATTTGAATTTTTCCTTTTGGAGGGAAATTACAATTTTAAAATTTTGAAGAGTATAAACACAAACTAGTACACTTAATTGACATCTAAGGACCCCTAGGATTCATTATCATACCTACAAGCCAAAAATATGATGTTTCCATCCTTTTATACATACTAGAGTTGATGTTCTTGCATCAAATTCACTTTCAAATATGAAATTTCAAGCTTGTATAACTTATAAGGTATGTGAAATCATGTTTTTTTGTTTATCTTATTATTTAAATGAAAGTTCTTTGTTTGTAAAATTCAAAATAAAATCACAATTACATATCATCCATTAATATATATGTTGACACTCAAAATTAGTAACTTAAACTTTAGCATTGATAGCAAGGAAAATTTTAAGAAACCCACCTAAAAAAATTTATAGAAATTGTGGTGAATATGGTCGAACCAGATTTTGGGTTGGAAAATTATCTAAAATCAGCATTCGTGCATTAGTGAAATATAATATATTTTTGAAGGAAATTATAGATGGAGTGGTGAATGAAGGATAATTCATTGACATGAAGGATATTTCTTGCACAAAACATATTTTAAGTCCAAATGGAGGTCTGCCACATGTTCCCCTAACTATCACTCTTCTTCGCCTAACCACAGACTTGAAAATTTATTGAATTGGTTCATTCTCAGGACTTGAAGTCCACGGAATGCCTTTCCTTGAGAATTCCCAAAATCCCACCACATGTCTACTTTCGATATCTAATTTTGAGCATTGGGGATACTTTTGTATACCTTTATGCTCATGTTCCTGGAATGGGTGACACTTTGCCACTCATATGTTTAGGATTATCAAAAATTTAGTGACTTCCTAGATAGTTAGTCGAGTCTTTTAAATTGTTCGTATATTATAAGGTTTACCGCTTCCAATCTAGATTTGTGTGTGTGTGTGTGTCTATATATATATATATATATATATATATATATATATATATATATATATATATATATATATATATATATATATATATATATATATATATATATATATATATATATATATGCAAATTTAATCAAAATTTCAAAAAAATCCTAAACATGTTGGTGAATGAGACTAAATGAACAGGAAGGTTCCATAGATTTCTTGGCGATCCAAGAATGTTTTAAAACCTCGACCCATCTATCACGTGGTGATTCAATAAAAAATATATGTTGGGATTGGAGATCCATTGGCTATTCACATGGGACAAATTATTGTTTGTGAATTTTTGGGTGAAACGTGGTCATTGCCATGATCATATAAATAGCCAAATCCATTCCGAATTCCAAATTTTAGCCAAATTAAGAATATTAGCCACTAAAATTTTCCCTAAATGATAAGTTTGGTTATCATTGCTAATAAAAAATAACTTATCGCTTAACAATGATAAGTTTTGTTATCATTGCTAAGACAAAATTAGGAACTTATCCTTTAATATAAATGTTCCCTTGTTAAGAAAAATTCTCACATTCTAAGTCCAATCAGTTCATCTATTTAGAATTTTCTTGAATTACTCATGTCCACACTCTTCTCTTCCACAAAATTGGGAAGTATTAATTAACCAAATTAGTAAATCATCCTTGTGCATCATTCCTAAACTTTTTGTTTCGATTACATCTTTCTTTTCCAAGAATGTATAGTTTGGTCAACATAAGTTGTCTTTCCATGGCCAACTTGTACAGTCCTTCCTTTTCTCATCTTTTGACTATGATTACAATTTATATATCTTTATTACATTGTTTTATCTTCATAGGGTAGGAGTTATCATAATATTTCACCTATAGAAGGCTATATAAATAAGTCAATATCACCTTATTACTCATTGGTCACTCTTACAAGATCCTATTATGAATTTCATCCTAAAAATGCTCAAGGATCTCCTATTACGTGCACATGATCCATATCATCCACTATTATAGAAAGGAAATGCTTGACTACGTAAAAGTGTCTCGCTCCCTCCATTTCAAATCATGCAAAGGTCCTAGATCCATGTCTTAAAAGAGAAAATACACTCTAACATTTTTCAAAGGATTTCAAATGGTTAAGGGGTTTATCCTAACATTTGAAGCACACTACTACCATGTTGTGTACATTCTCTACTCTATAGTTATTCCACTATATTTTTGTTAAGATACATGAGGGAACTCATAAGGGGTTGATAAAGATGACACTCACATTTACACATGCACCTAGGATAACTACATGAGACTTGATCCTATATGAGGGCATTTAGTGAAACACTCGATTGGTTTGGCATGTGTAGTCCAACCTCACCACACATGCTTTTTTTTCATTGATTATATTATTATTTGATGAAGGGTATTATATGCAGCTAAGGTTTCCACTTTGTTATAGGTCATTCCAAGGTTGTGTGAGCAAGAACAACATATGATGAAGCAAATTTCCAAATAGGAAAAACACATAGGATTTTTTTTGAACCTAATCAGAAGGTCCCAAGATCATAATTTTACATTCATGATTGTACATATCTATGGTAACACCATACAATAGTTGTACGGTCATGCACTAGCTCAATTTCTAATTCAAGTATTAACAAGGAAGCATTTATAGTTTTTGATCACTTTCTTCCACTTATCTCGCACTTTCAAATATTCTCTATTCCAACATGGATAGATAATTATTCATCTCCTCTCATTTATTTGAGCTATCAATATATCCATTTATCATTTATTGCAAGTATTAATGATTTGTTCTAATCATGCATGATTAATCATGAATTAGTTAGATCAAAATAATCTATTGTAAGGAACCCTTTACGCCCTATATATTGTTTTTCTCTTTCCATAACATAATTCAACTATCGTGTAAACAATATTATATAAAATCATAAATTTATTTTTGGAGTATTGATTTTGAGATCAATAGTAAAATCTTTCTAAAAGTTTATAGTAGGCCAAAAGGTGTTTATGATCATATTATGAGGAATCATTTGTTTCATGGTATCCAACATACCTACTATACTTTTATGATATATAATAATATAATTTTACTATAATTTGTGAAGAAAAAGAGGAACAAGTCACTGTGTTGTCACTTTTTAGTTAACCATATCTAATTTCCCTCTACGAATCATTTTCTACTTGTACCTTGGGATATATTATAATGTATATGGGTTGATGGAGATGCCGACATGTGGCACACATCCCCTTATCTTATTATATCATTCATTTATGATTTATTATGCTTAGGAGGTCAGCCTTAGTATTTTTCATAGGTTAGAATGGTATATATAGGGGTTAGAATGTTGTAGTTAAGGATCATATTGAGTATTGGAGTGTTATTCTATGGTTTGGAGGTTACCCCTCGAAGTGGTATTGGAGAGGTTGCCCCCTCGAAGTGGCAAGGCTAGTATATGAGCATATTGTCATAATTTATCTATATTTTGGTGTTCTCCTATATTATTCTTCTGTATATGTTCTGATTTATACAAGTAATATCCTTACAAGTGGTATCGGAGCAATTTTTTCAAACAAAAAATTAGGGTAAAACCCTAATTTTTTGTTTCACATATATCTTGAAGAGGGTATCTAATTTTTTTCCAATTTTTTCATCATAATTTGGAAACACTATAATTCAGAATATCTGAAAAATTCAGCTCCATTTGATCTCTTTTGCGGATGTTATTTGTGTTTTAGGTTTTTTCATAAATTCGCTTTTCAGAAGCAAATTGTGGTATTTTTTAGCAAAATTTATATTTTCGGAAAGATCTTGAAATTTCAGTTAGGGTTTGTTCTTTGTGTTTTTATCCATCTGCCGAAATATTTTCAGAATTCCGAAAACCCTAGTTTTGTGGATCATGGGGATGGTAGTTTTTTTTTAGAGATGGCAGGGATTGATGCTTTAGAGAACTATGGAACAAATTCAGGGGATAAATTCTCTAAACCATCGAGATATTTGGTTATTCAAGTTGTGGATTAGTGGTTTCTACACTGCATTTTCTTTTCTAAGTTAGAAAAGGAAAAGTCTAATTGGTCTTTGCAGGACCTGGAACAAGTTTTTATGGACAGATGGGCAACAAAAGAAGAAGAAGAAGAAGAAGAAGAAGAAGAAGAAGAATCAGAAGCAAAGAAGCAACATCAGAAGAAGAAGAAGAAGAAGAAGAAGAAGATGTTGATGATGAAATTGCTACACAGGATAGGATTTCATATGGTGGTTGGATGATCGAGCTTGGTGACAAGTGTGCAATAATTTAAAGCACACTCATTATATGGCTTCTTCTTATGTTTCGGGGACGAAACATGTCAAAGAGGGAGGCAATGCTATGTACCTTGGGATATATTATAATGTATATGGGTTGATGGAGATGCCGACATGTGGCACACATCCCCTTATCTTATTATATCATTCATTTATGATTTATTATGCTTAGGAGGTCGGCCTCAGTATTGGCCATAGGTTAGAATGGTATATATAGGGGTTAGAATGTTGTATTTAAGGATCCTATTGAGTATTGGAGTGTTATTCTATGGTTTGAAGGTTACCTCGAATTGGTATTGGAGGTTGCCCCCTCAAGTGGCAAGGCTAGTATATGAGCATATTGTCATAATTTATCTATATTTTGGTGTTCTCCTATATTATTCTTTTTGTATATGTTCTGATTTATACAAGTAATATCCTTACATTATGTCCCATGATTCATTTCTTTATGATTCAATTGTAATTGTGTTATAACATTATTTTATAAAACTAAAAAAAAAAATCATGTATACAATGGAAATAAAGAAAGCATCTTGAATCTAAAAATATATTTTTCCTAGTTGTATATTTCAATTAGCCATCGAGAAAGAATATGTACATTTGTGATCTAGGTAGAAGTAATAGCTACTTAATCTAATAAAAATACATAAACATATTGTCATATTTTAATAATGTTTATAATCAAGATCACAAAACTCATACAATCTATAAAATTTTAGGTAAAAACTCTTTCCAATCCTATGATGATGAGGGGATTCATCTCTCACATGGTTTTAATGAGACACATAGTATAGATAACCTTAACAAACAAGATGGTTGTATCGATTTAAGGAAATATTGAGGTGGTAGAAAGGGTATTCATAACATAAGTAATGGATCCCCACATGTTAAAAATGGTAATCAATGGAATCAACATAAATGAAATGGAAAATAAAAGATAAAGGAATGAGAAAGGGATATGTCAAGGAAATTTTAAAATGAATTCATTTCAAACTATCCATTTATTGAAATGATAAAAATAAGGACACAAATGAAGGTCCCAGTAGAGTTTAAGATATTCATATGGAATATGGGAGGGAAAAAATATTGCATCTTAAAGTAGACAACATGAAAAAACGTGTTGGTAACGTTTATGAAAAGAAAATTATTAATGAATAGGATAAATCAATTGTAATTTGCAAAAAGAGGGGAATGTTTACATGTAAACAATGCAAATGAATATGACTCCTACATACAAATTCGAGTCAAATATTATTGTGACTTGAGGTACTATTTAGGAATAGTTTTCAAGATGATGAAAAGCTTCCATTTGTCAAAACTATACAAAATTATGTATTTTTTTGCATATTAAATGGAGGACATACTATGAAAAATTATTGAAAATATATGTCTTTTTTATTTTAATGGTTTGCCAAGTTTTCCAAAAAATCACCGCTTTATAAATATTTGTTAGGAATTGAATTCCTTTATTTCCAAGTAGACAAGGAGGATATGCGAGATGAATAAAATCATTATATATGGCATTATCTCTTGATTAATTTACATTTGTGGATGCTTCATGGGTTTCATTCATGTTTATACAGTTGAAAATCATGTTCACCACCCTCATATTCTTAGAGTTCTTAAAATGATGGAAAATTCTACATCACTACACCTTTATGACCTTTTTAACAAGCATTTCAATTATATTAGATGCATGGATAATTCTAAAATTTCTAAAAATCTTGTGTCTTTGGTGTAGAAAGAGTATTAATAATGCAAAGTGCAATATAAATGGTATTTTGTAAAACCAAAAAATTATCATGTTCTCCATATATGGTTAGTACTCACTTCATGGTCTATAGAATGAATATAGTTTTTAGAATTGTGAGAAATTATCTTATAATATTAAAAATTGAAGACCTTGTCCTTGAGGTCCCCACATAATTTTGTTGAAGTTCTAAAATATTTATGGAATTTCAAAAGATTTCATAAGGTATGACAAAGTTAGATAACTATGAAGGATATTGATATAAAATGGATTTCACTATATGGACCAACCCATAGGATTTCCACATAATATCAAATATTGACCAAATTTATATATGAAGTTTTTCACACAATAGATAATGCCAATAATATATTGGTTGAGTGACGTGGCAAGTTTTTTATTTTAGTTGGTACTCTTCCCATGTTTGATGAAATGAACATTATGGTTAAAATGAACAAGAAAGAACTATGTCTATTTTAGAATATTGAAAAACTCAAAAAAATTGATATATTTAACCCTAAATCATTTATATCTATCTATCAAGTCAGTTATTAGTCTAAAATATATTTTTTTGTCTTATGTGGACCATGTTGATAAATACATATAGTTTAGTGAAAGTGAATAGATACATGTTTTAATTCGTAGATACGAGATACCCCTGCATTGTATTATCATTATTGGATGAAAAAAATATAAATTACTATTTAAAAGGGAAGAATATGATGCATTTTTTTCTTCTATTGAAGGATATTCCAAATCTTTTTCTATGAGATAAGATTAAATTTCTGAAGAGATCAACTATTATAATCCATGGTTATTGTTTGTCCTCAATAGTCTAACAACTACTAACATTGATAGATTTTTATAATAAAGTGAAGGATTTTATTAAAAAAACTACCGTAAAAGTATGAATTTCAATGAAAAATATTTGGAAGGTATATTGCATCCATCCAATATAAGGGAGACATCTACATGATTTCCAAAACCATGATGAAAAAAATTTAAAATATGGACCAACCTCATAAAGATGGAGCCATAACAAACATTAGAAAAACCAAATCCTAACAGAAATATTGTGTGACTCAATGCACGAATATTTCAAACTCGAATACTTTTTTATTATGAGGAATCAATACATTTTACACTATTAATCTTAGTCTCCCAACCTCGGTAAAATTTATCCTATGTGAGGAAGGGACCAATAGGTGCACAAGTTTCATAATGCCTTCATATAGTTGGAGCCTAAGTTTCATACAAGCCTTCGTGCGTCTCTTTACACACTCAAGGATGTTGGCCGAATACTCCGATAGTACGTAAGGACTCCAATAAAATTACTCCTCATGCGAGGACATGCCAATGGGATTTGAACCTTGGACCTCCTCTTAGTAAATGCCTAGACTTTATCAATTAACTAAGACACCATTGGAAAATTTGAATGGTAAACGCTTTCATTATATGAGAGATATGAACTAGAGTGGCGGAGGAACAATTTCTCTAAGTGGGACATGAGGGTGGGCTTGGGTCCTTAATGTCTTCTGAGAAATCTACATTCAGAATTCCCCGCTATATTATGTTTGGTCTATATGAAGAAGTTCAACCCCTACCTCAAGGTGTCCCCATGGCCACTTATTGAAAGCATCTAATGGACAAAAAATTGAATGGCAAATGCTTTTATTATAACATAGCTATGAATTGGAGCTGTGGAGGATAATTTTCTCTAAGTGGGACATGAGGGTGGTCTTTGGTCCTTAATGTCCACTGATAAATCCACATTTAGAGTGCTCTGCTATGTTTCACTTGGTCCATATGGAGAAGTTTGACCCCGCCTCAAGGTGTCCCCATGGCCACTTATTGAAATTTTCCAATTACTCAATGGGATTGGAACTTTGGTTGATGATTACAAACTACTTGTAACTCACTAATAGCCCAAGACCTTGAGTCCTCAAATACTTATTTTAAAAATTATTTTGGTTTCAATGGACAATGTGAGGGTACTCATTTCATTGGAATTATTGAATTCAAAGTTGATAAAAAAACTAGACAAGAATATATAGAATTCCTTAAGGTTATATTCATTGAAGTACAATGTTTAGAATTTTTTTTTATAGACTTAGCAATATCTAGTTCATCATGTGAAATAAGGGGATTGGTTAATACTTTCAGGATCAAATCGATCCACACATCTACCTTTTATGAAGCATAAGTTATTAATAATCTTGAAAACATTGAAATGGATGGTGTTAAAGACCATGTTGATATTGTTTGAGAAAAAAATATTTTCCAATAATAAATTTAACAAATTTAAGATTAATATTGATAATAGGGTCCTAATGGATTCCACTTGACTCAAATTAATTTAGAATCTATAAAATATCTAGCATGTACTATACACTGACCAAATTGATAACATGTGATTTGTGAGTGTGTGAGTGTGAGTATGACACATTTAATCATCAAGATAGTAATTAGTAAAAAATTCTAAATAGTATCTATTATCCAAATAACTCTCCTATTTATTTGGAAAACTTACATACATATTCTGGCTCTAGATTTTCATTATAAGTTATGCACACCTCAGTCATCTCCTTGGCACATTCACTTGGTCGTTGTTCCTCGCGCTTCCCCTTATCCCCTTTCCATTTTCCTTTTCCTCTTTGTTCCACTCTTCCCCCAATGCATCTTCTTCTATGCATTTTCCTTCCTCTCGGTGTTATTCATCCTACACGTGTGCCTTATGCTTTCTTAAATAGCTAATTCCCTAGCCCTCTCACGCTCCACGCACATTACCTTGTAATCATTGTGCCTTGACCATGTGTTTTATTCATTGGGAATTTCTCCCATTTCTCCCACACACACCACCTTTGTGCACACCCCTCCTCTATTTTCCTCTCATGTTTCATTCTTCCACGTGCATGCCTTTGTGCCTTCTTCTGCGCCATTTCATGCCACGTCATCATCTGATAAGCTTGAGTGTGTTTCATGTAACCAATCAAAGCATGCCAGCTAGGCACTAAATATTTGCAACAAATTAGGAAGTGACACGTGGTAGAAATGACAAAACACTTTACATAGTTGGTCATCTTTTCAATGAATCAATGTGTGCCACGTGTCTTGTGTGCATAGAAAAATCGACAATATTTTGATAGCCATATTGTTTGCTACATATCTCTTATCATCACACGCCTAGTCTTAATTGATAGCTGCTGACGTAGGATACATTATTTGATATTCAAATTCAAATTCTTGGTACATCTGGTAGGTGAGAAATGGGAAAACATAAATTTGGGCATTGATGAGAAAATCTAATTGCTCCAACCACTCGATTTGATTTGATCCACCTTCCTTCCTTCTCCAACATGCCAAATAGACTTGGGGAGTGCATTTGATATATTTATAGGTAGATTTATAGGAATTGAATGCTTCTTCTTGGTGGTTGTATTTTAAATTTAGATTTCCTCCTTCCTTCTCTTTTCTTCTTCTTCTTCTATTGATTCATGTATAAATATAAGAGTTTGGCACATTGTTAATGTTGGAAAAAAATTTATGCTTACACTTTTTCTAAGGACTTCATATTTCGTATTCTAAGTCATTTACCTCTATATCTTGCTCAAGCATGTGGATATTGGCCTCTTTTTCCATTGTAATAGTTATGTGCATTTCTAGAAGTAATGGAAACATCGTCTTTGTGACTATTCTATGTCTTAAGTGTGTTTGTATTCTTTTTCTTGTCTTCCTTTTACATTA
Organism: Taxus wallichiana var. yunnanensis; assembly: GCA_018340775.1. Classification (NCBI taxonomy): domain Eukaryota; kingdom Viridiplantae; phylum Streptophyta; class Pinopsida; order Cupressales; family Taxaceae; genus Taxus; species Taxus wallichiana. The sequence continues at coordinate 605,086,915 of CM031234.1, forward strand.
TGTGCTTGTTATGTCACTCTATGTCCTCAGAGCTCCATTTTTAGTCGTGTTCCATGAAACTAATTTGGTAAATGTGTTTTAGTTGTGCCTAGCCTTATTTCATGTCTTTTCCTTTCATTTTTGTTCAAAACAAATAGTGTTCATCCCTCTTTTTCTAGGTTTTATTTCCTTCCTTAGATTATTTTCCATTTTTATCCTTCTATCTCTAGTACCTTGGCATTGTTAGCTTAGTATTTCCCTTAGCATTAGGAGTAACATTAGTAGTAGAAATAGATAGAGGAACCATCCTTCTCCAGAGATCCATCTCAAGCATGTAAGGTCCCAAAACTTAGAGACGGATCCATTATTGTCTCAAATAGCTCAGTTCCTAAGAGCCGACACGCAGTGCATATTTGAACGACCAACAATATCTGGCATGCCCGGTGGGAAAAGTAGTGAAATATTAAATTTTATATTACTAAGTTTTGGTGTGTGGACTTAGTGTTTCCATCCTTTGGAGGCTCTTTCAAACACATATGGCAACTCCCAACATTTCTAGATATCCTATTTTACAAGCCTAAGCACCTTTTATGAGAAGAGTACATACTAGACAGTCAGTGAAACTAAATAATCCTTTTGATATATCCATCTTTTGCCAAGAATTACATGTAATAGAGCTCCCACATGTAGATCCCCATCTCTAGCGAACGGAGCACACTCTATTCCTCCTCACAACAGACAAGTGTGCCCTACCATGGTGCTTCAACCTCCTCCTCCTTTGAGGAAATTTTTCATTTTCACTAGTGGAAGCCCGCTCAATCTCAATGCACAACATGACATGTTGTTAGCATCGTACTTAAGAGTATTCCATACTTCACGGGAGAGAATCAAGTTACCCATGTTGAACACATTCAAGATGTGGCCAATGTGTGCTCTATCTATCTAATTACACATGATGATGTAGCTATTAGGCTACTTACAACCTCATTCATGGGAAAATCACTCCAATGGTACCGTGGCTTGAGACCTACATCTATTGCCACTGGGATGAGCTTGGAATAGATCTCTGTAACTACTTTAAAGACAAGTCAGATCATCTATCACTAGTGGAGAAGCTGACTATAATGAAGAGTGTTCCTAATGAGTAGATGACTAACTTCAACATCAGATTCCAAAAGACTTGGGACAAAATCCCATAAGTGGTAAGACCTACATCCCAGTATGCTTTCATGTATTATCTAAGGGCATTGAATAGTGACATTTCAGACATGATTTAATCTATGGGAGGTAGGACTTTACTAGCTTCCTACAACATTGCCATAAGGGTAGAAAATAGTCTCATCCAGTGGGTAAGTTAGCCTAGGCCTCCCGTGCCCTTGCTCCCGAAATGTCTCCGACTGCCCCACCTACTATTGTTCCACTTTCAATGTAGAGAGCAACCATTGTATCTACATCCTACTCTCCCACGTAGAAAAAAAAGAAGATGAAGAGTTAAAGGCCTTGATTAGAAACTTGTCTAATAAGGTCATATCATTGTAGAAGTAGCATGCACAAGCCTACAGAGGAAGTTATAATTAGGTGCAAAGCCAAAATAAACAACCTTGGTGAAATCAATATGGAAATCAAAGATACGGGCAGAACCATCGAATGATAGATGGCATGCTAATGTGCACTTTTTTTTTACAAGTTATTTCTCCCGCATAACCCCTTCCAATGTCAAGCACAAGTAAAACACTCATCCTTGTTCAAAACAACATGGCACAGGATTATGAGTGGTGTTTTCCTTGCAATATGCCTCATATTCAATATCACTATGTCAATGTTGCATGCATGCGCAGACCTATATGATCTAGAATGCTTCTAAATGTGAGCCTTCCATTAGCGTAAGTGAGCCCGAGAACCAAGAAATACCAGAGGCTCCTCCTATATCCAACTCTATTTTCTTTGGCGCCAAGGAATTTTTCACAATCAATCAAGTTGTGGAGGATGTAAGTAGACCACACACCCAGGGTTGTAGATAACACAAGATATAAGAAGATAATACTTGAGTCTAGCACACAGATCATAATCCTGGAAACATAGGTCGATCCTCAAAAGCAAAGAGATGTAGCTAATCCATCCAATAGGAAAAATTCTCGTTTCCTACATGTGAGGCTCCACCCAAATCTCCTCCTAAAGTGGCGCATGCCCCTTCTTTGGTAGGTCAATCCTCTGTGCTAACTAAGGTTCCTACCTATGTACTTGAACAAAAGAAAAAGGATTCCATTGTGCCCTAAATGCACAATTCAATGGGTCTTCCATTCAGCATTGTCAACCGGATGAAGAAAAAAACATAAATGTTATAATGTGGGATGCCTAACCATTCCTTCTCAATGTGACTTGATGCATGAAGCTATGCCTTAACTCCTACACACTAATCCATCCATCTAGAAGTTGTGCTTCTTACAACATATGCCAAGAAGAGGAGAAGCAAGTAAGTAAGGTTTTTAAAACCCAACCCTTCTATATGTCCTTAGTCATAGGAAACATCTTGTCCATAACTCGCATGATTGACTCATGTACCAAGATTTCTGTCATGCTGAAGAAAATTGATGATGTCTTCGGTCTTAAGTATATCCCTTTGACAAAAGGAGTCTTGCAACTTGATGGTTCAACTATCACTACCCTAGAAATCATCAAGGATCTTGAGTTAACCCTCCATGCATGTCTAAGCCTCACAATAACTCAAGATGTGTTAATCATTTATCTGCCCCCTTTGTTTGCCTTATGTTTGTCAAGATATTTTACTACTAAAGTGGGTGGTTACTTGTCTTCTGATTGGACCCATATGCTACTCAAGATAAGGTATGGTACCCAATTTATCATACAAGTTGAGCCAATATTTTCCTATCATGTAGATTCATATGTCCCATCCCCTCTCTAAGCCAAATGTTTAATTCAATAAGAACAAGTTTCAATTTCTAAAGAACAACCTCTTATCCCTATCCCAGACTTAGTGTTGGATGAATGGGCAGAGAGACACCATAGATTTGATCCATATGCTAAGGATTTGGAAGCTTATGAAACTAGGCTTGGTACCTACTATATCCTTAAAGAAGTTATGTTGCCACATGTGCTCAAGAAAAGTGAAGAGAACCCTGGTCTATGGAAGTTATACTTTGATGGATCTAGAAGAAAAAATGACGTGGGAGCAGGAGTTGTTCTCATTTCCCTAAGGATGAGAAATTATTCTTCATGCACATAGGTTGTAGTTTACATGTTCTAACAATGTGGAAAAATATGAAGCGTTGGTGCATGGTCTACTTATTGTTGAAAAGAATAAGATTAAGGTGTTGCAGATATTTGGGGACACAGAATTGGTTATCCATCAAGTCACCAACAAGTACACCAAAAAAAAATAAGCTTCTCAAAGCTTATAGACACAGATTCTAGGATCTCCTTGAGAGATTTGATGCTCTAAATCTATAGGTAGTGTTGTGCAAGATGAATGAGGAATCTGACCATGATGATGGTTGTGCTTGATTCACATTTATGTCCCTACTGATGACTTTTTCAAAGGAAACACTCAGCACATCAATATGGTGATTACACAATCCATTCCAGAGAACAACATCACCAGTGGAAAGTATTTGATAGTGACATGCAAGATCGTCAAGTTCATCCGAATCAAGTTGAGTTCTCATCAAGCATACATGTTGACTTACATGACAACTATGGTGGCCACGTAATTAAACTAAAGAAAAACAAGTTTCCTAAAGGGATGGTCACCTTAGAGAAAATGTTTAGCCCTAATGATGAGTTCAAGGGTGAAGAAAATTATATGCACGTCGCATAAGAAGACTCCTCCCAATCACTATTACACATAGAAAGGAGTTTTTTTCTCAAAATCTTGTGTGCACAATGAAAAGAAGGCCTTAATTTCTCTCTACTAAAAATACAGTGATATCTTCTCATGGGAGTATGAAGACCTCAAAGGTTTTGATCCAATTGTTTCTCAACACTCCATTGACCTTGATCCTAGTATCAAGCCCGTCAAACAAAAGCAACGACCATTCAATCCAAAGATAGAGCCCCTCATGAGAAAGGAGTTATCCAAACTCATTGAGGCCAAGATAATATTTCTAATCAAGTACTCTACCTAGGTCGTGAATCTAGTTCTGGTGCACAAGAAGAATGGTGAAATCAGACTCTGTGTTGATTTCAGAAGATTTGAACAAGGCATCTCTAAAGGATCATTATCATTTGGCTTCTATGGAGCAGATTCTGTAGATTGTAGCCACCGCACAAAGATTCTCAATGCTAGATAAATACTCGCTTCAATCGATCCTGGTTAAGGAAGAGGATCAATTCAAATCGGCGTTTACACCTAGTGGGGAAATATGCATATCAAAATATTTCCTTTGGTCTATAAAATGTAGGCATAATGTTTAAGTGCACCATGGATAATACATTTAAATGATATATCAATGAGTTCATCTTGGTCTACCTTGACATCATAATTTCTCAAAGAAAAGTGTAGATCATATGGCGCACCTAGAGAGAGTCTTTGAGAGATGCAAAAAGTTTGGGGTGTCTCTTAACCCCAATAAGTGTAATTTTATAGTAGCATGCATATGACAAGCTTCTAGGCCATGTAGTTTCAAGGATGGCATAATAATAAATCTTGAGTGTGTATCAGCCATCCTAGCCCTCTCCCTATCGGCGCACAAGAAAGCCTTGCAGTCCTTCCTTGGAAAAATCAACTTTGTTAGGCACTTTATTGTTAGCTTTGTAGGAATGGTACAAAAGGAAAGGAAATCTTCAAAAATATCAAGCAAGAAATTTCTTGCATGCCAACACTCATCAACCTGAATTACTCAAAGGATTTAATCATTTATGCTTATGGTACTGATGCAAGTGTTGTTGATGTCCTAACACAAGAAAATGAGCAAGGGTTGAGTAGCCGTGTGGCATTCTTCAACCAAAAATAAAGGACTATGAATTAAGATATAGTCACATAGAGAAACAGGTCTATGCCATCATGTGCACACTTAAGAAATTCAACAGTATGCTCACTACAAATCATATCAAGGTGTTAGTCTCCCACTCTTCTATTAGAGACTTCATCATGGGACCAAAAATCAATGAGAAGAGAGAGCGATGGGTCACAAATATCATGGAGTATGATTTGACCATCAAGACCACCAAGTTAGTGCAAGGTAGTGCATTAAACAAACAACTTGCTAAGGACACACACAATGAATCTGAGACTTCATTGTTTCTTGATGAAGAACTCTCAAGTGTAAAAATTGAACAGATTATAGATCCTGGCGAGTGTGACTAGATGAAGGACATGATCACATTCCTTTCCAAGGGTGCATACCCTCCTAGTTTAAACAAATAAAAGAGAAGGAATCTAAGATTTCAATCCATCCCTTATGTGTTGATTCATGGTCTTCTCTTCAAAATAATCTTGATGGCATGTTGTTAAGGTGTATCAATGATGCGGACTGATAAAGTGTTAGCAGAATTTCATGATGGATTCTCTAGTGGACACTTCTCTACCAAAACTATAAAGAATGAAGATCATAATGACAGGTATCTTTTGGCCTACTCTATTTGCAGATTTTCATAAGTGGGTCACAAAATGCAAGGAATGCACTTTCTTTGCAGGAAAAAAGATATTGGTAGTGCTTCCCCTCTGACCAATCTAAACATATTATCCTTTTTCACAATAGGGTCTCGACTTCATAGGCATGATCAATCCACCTTCAAGTGCTAGACATAAGTGGGTGGTGACAACTACGGACTACTTCACCATATGTAAAAAATCTTTTACACTCGAGGAATCAATCGAGTCAGTCATTCTTGCCTTTCACGAAGGTATAGTCACAAGGTTTGGCATTCCTCAAACCATTATCTTTTATAATGCAAAATCCTTCCTTGGCATTAAATCATTGATTGGGCTCTAAATCTAGGCATCTATCTAAAGACTTCTTCCAACTATTACCCTCAAGGCAATGGTCTGGTAGAATCAACAAAAATAACCTAATTAGGATCATGAAGTGCACAATGAACATCAGCCAGAGACAGTGGAATACAAAGGTCACGCGCATGCTCTGGGAAGATAGAATCACATTTTAAAAAGCAATATGAACTTCTCCTTACAATCTTGTCTATGGTAAGGAGGCTACTCTTCCTTTGACGCTTGAGTTGAACTCATTAGCATTTACCCAAAATGGAGTTAAGGCACACCTTGAGAGAAATCATAATGGAAGAGTTGGTTAGTCTTGAAGAATTAAGGAACTCTATCATGATCAAGCTAGAACAACATCAACAAGCAACAAAGAAATGGTTTGATAGAAAGGCTAGGCCTCAAGATTTCAAATTTAGGGACTTGGTCTTAAAATGGGATACTAACAAAGCTAAACCAGGCACCATTCAAAGTTTGATGCACTTTAGAGTGACCCATACATCATTAGTTCATGCAAGGAGGCTAACTCTTTCAAGTTAACTCATCTTGATGGAGATGCACTAAATTCTAGTAAATGGGATCTATCTCAAACCCTTCCATTGAGTTTGTTGCATCATTTTATATATATTAGAGTAGTTTAAATTCCTCTTAAGTGCACTGCACACACATTTTTATTTGTACATAGTTATTTCTTCTCACATTCTTCTTGCATGCACTCTTCTTTTTCATCCAGGATGTTGGTTATCTTCCAGCAGAGTTTTGCAGAGATTCAAAATAGAGTGAAGAAATGATCCTTCAAGTGACTTTAGGGGTAGTTCTTCAAAGTTACAAATTAGAATTTCATGATCACATAGCAGACTCCATGCCCAATGGACGCTCTAGGCTACTGATCTCCTTCATCTAGCAAGAAAATGGCTCTGAAAGTCACCAAAACTATTATTCAAATAACTCTCATAGTTATTTGGATAACTTACATACATATTATAGCTCTGATATTTTCATTGCAAGTAGCGCGCACCTCAATCATCTCCTTGGAAAATTCACTTGGTCATTGTTCCCTCCCGCCTCGCGCACTTCCATTATCCCCTTTCCATTTTCATTTTCCTCTTTGTTCCACTCTTCCCCGCGTGCATCTTCTATGCATTCACCTTCCTCCCAATAGTTATTCTCCTAGGTGCACACCTTTCACTTTCTTAAATCGATAATTCCCTAGACCTCTCACGTGCCCCACACATTACCTTGTAATAGTTGTGCCTTGACCATGCATTTTCTTCCTTGGACATTTCTCCCATGCGCGTCACCTTTTTGTGACCTCCTCTATTTTCCTCTTGTGCTTCATTCTTCCACACACATGCCTTTGCACCTTCTTCTTCATCATTCCTTGCCACATCATCATCTGAAAGCTTGAGTGTGCTTCACACAACCAATTAAACCACGCCAGCCTAGGCATTGAATATTTGTAAAAAATTAGTTGGTGACACTGGATGAAACCACAAAAACTTTGCATAGTTTTTCACCCTTTCATTTAATCAACATGTGTGTCTTTCATGTGTAGACGGATCTAAAATATTCTAACAACCATATCTTTTTCTACAAATCTCATATCGGTGCACACCTAGTCTCAATCGATAGTTGTTGACGTAGGCTATAGTATTTGTTATTCAAATTCAAATTCTTAGCGAGATCCAGGTAGGTGAGAAATGGAAAAACGTAAATCTAGGCATTGATGAGCAGATCTATTTGCTCCAACCACTCGATTTGATCCGATCAACCTTCCTTCCTTCTCCAACACACTAAACAAACTTGGGGAAGTGCATTTGATAGATTTGTAGGTAGATTTGTAGGAATTGAATGCTTCTTGTTGGTGGTTTTATTTCAAATTCAGTTTTTCCTCCTCTTCTTCTTATTCCATTGATTCATCTATAAATGTAAGATCTAGGATCATTGTTAATGTTGAAATTTTTGGATCCTTATGCTTTTGCTAAGGACTTCATATTTTTATATTTTGAGTCACACCTCTATATCCGCTTGTGCTTGTGTATATCGGCCTCTTTCACCATTGTAATAGTTATGTGCATTTCTAGAAGTAATGGAAGCATCATCTTTGTGAATTATTTTATGTCCTAAGCGTGTTTGTATTATTTCTTCTTGCCTCTCTTTTACATTGTGTGCTTTTGTGTCACTCTACGTCCCTTGCAGCTCCATTTTTAGTTGTGTTCCATGAAACTAATCTAGTAAATGTGTTTTAGTTTGTGCTACACATGCCTAGCCTTATTTCATGCCTTTTCCTTTCATTTTCGCTTAAAATGGATAGTGTTCATCCCTCTTTTTCTAGTGCTATTGCCTTCCTTAGATTAGTTTTCCATTATGTTATCCTTCTATCCTTAGTCCCTTGGCATTGTTAGCTTAGTATTTCCCTTCCAACATTAGGAGTAGCAGTAGTAGTAGAAATAGATAGAGGAACCAGCCTTCTCCGAGATATGTCTCAAGACGCAAGGTTCCACAATTTGGAGACGGTTCCATTGTTGTCTCAAATATCTCAGTTCCTTGGAGATGAGATGTGGGTACATGTTTGATGACCAATCATATCTATAATTTTAAATCTATTATATTTATTTTATGTCTTTGTATACTCTTCATATTATTTTCTTATGTGTATTATGTAAGTTGTATTGAGACAATGAGTTTGTATCATTAAATACTAATGTAGTATTTTTATTTACCAATGCTTAATGGGGCGTGTTGGCACTTCACCTGAAAAGATATCAACACTCACCCAAAGCGCGTGTAACCACCTAGTACTCTTTAGTTTGTTAACAAGATGTGGTTAACATAGTTAACCATTATAACATGAATGAAGATATATCATAATACAATAATGACAACACATATAATAAGGAAATTAACCATCATAGGATATTAATAACTCTTCACAATTATAATCCATAACATTCATACAAAATAGGTCATCATAAACATAATCCATTACAAAAATCTCTAGTTACAACCATAGGATGAGTGTGTCGGTGCGCGTATACATAACATACTTAACACACTTACATAGCACTCTTACATCCTAATCGTATATAAAATCATCTTACTCACACCTCTCATACCTATATATCTCATTACATGGAGTGTGACACCTATTTATACATGGTGGGGACTTTCCTTCACTACTTACATGCATTATTCTTAATAATAGATGTCCTAATTATAGGTTGCATGTTTTTAACAACTTTTCTTTAACTCTAGATTGAGCTATAAATAGATCAGCCTCATTCATGCTTTAATCTTATAATTAGATCCTTCCATGCATGTGTTTTACCTTTTTCCTTTCCTATTTGTTGATTTTCCTTGCATGATACATTATCTCAGTTTTCCTATCTCTAAAATTAGCTAAGTCTAGAATCTCTAATGTGCATGTGCAAACCCTTGTGTGTTGACTTCCTATTCTATATTGCATGCCCCTTCACAATTTGACCTGTTTTGGATCCCCTGTTTATGTGCATACTTCCGTGTGGTCATGGTATTTTATATCTCTTTGTAACATGCGTTCTCCCTCTTGCGTGTGGTATTTCACTCCCACGAATGGATAATACTTAGCCATTTCTATTGCCCAACATTACCCCACACTAGGAGTATTATTCGTCCTCGGTGTAGTCTTTCATTTTACTAAATAGCCCAAGGCACACCGACACATCACTTAGTTGGAACTAAGCACTCACTAGAAGTGTGTAAGGGTACTAGGTCCCTCTTTTATAACAGCTTTGTCAAGGAGTTAGCATGATAAACACACATATTTTCTAGATCCATAACAAGTAATCAAGTATAAACCATAACACAAACTAGATCTAGTTCACAACCATATGCAAGAATGATTAAACAAGAATTAAGATCAGATTTACCAAGCAAGATCTAGTAATAAATGAATCAACAACCAATATCCAACCACATAGATCCATTGTATTAATTACTATAAAACACAGAAGCTGAATACATACATAAGAGTATCACCATAGGTCATGCGCTCGATTAAAACAATAGCATAACTCTATTATAATATGTGCTCAAGATCTCTCATACCATGCAAATCAATACATATATATAGGAGTGGGGACTTTCCCTTCACCGCCTAAGCATCCTCAAAATAGGTTGCATGCTAAGAATAGCCATGCACCGCTATAAGATAAATATAAAATCATGCAAGCTCTTCTAATAATAGATCTCCTATAGTTAACTCCTAGTTTAGATCCTATATTATCTCAAAACACTTTGTGTGTCACTCATCCTTCCACTTGTCCCAAAATAGCATTGTATAGCCTCCAAGTATTCATACATTTCATGTGCTTTGTATTTAAACCTATACTTATCTTGTCCATGCAAAATGGCTAAGTACCCAAACTCGACCTTCCCAAGCATGCCCTTTTCTATATATTTTTACGTGTACCTACGCGCCTCTATGTCTAAATTCCCTAACCTTATATGCCTTCAGTACTTAGGTTGTAATTCATCATCCCAACATTTCCCCACACTTTTTTCATTTCTACCCCCAGAATGGGTAATCATGTCTTGTCTTCTCCATGAATAAAGAATAAGGAACAAAAGAATAATTGTACATAGGGAATGAATGAATACCAAAAATAATTATGGCACCCTACTCACATGAAAGTGATAGCAACTCAGGATATTTACTCTTTATTTCTACCTCCAGCTCATTCCAATCACCAAGCTTATAGAATTGATATTAATATCATTTGAAATCAACTTCTCAATGTAAGTAAACTTACTTGGGTAGACATGTCTTTCAAGTGTATGATAGTCACAATCCACTTTGTCTACATTAAAGATCAACTTTCGTGTGTTTGAAAACCTATGTACAGATTCCTAAAAATAGTGCTCAGTGAAGGCATATGGTAGCTTGCACCAAGGGCTCCAATTTCCATCCTTCATGCCAAAATGCCCTATGCAAAAATGTTGGTAAACATGAAAACTAAGCTTGTTTCTTCAATACCAAAGGAAGATCCTTGGGTATTCTCCATTCATATTCAAACACAGTGCACAGGTGTGCTCATACCGAGTTATGTCATTTGCTTAAAGGGTCCACTTATGGATCCATCACATGTATAATTTACAAATCTTTCTACTGCAAGGACCTCTTTTCTTTCGAGTATTGCCAAACATTATCTTTTGGTTTGTCGGGTACCCAATTTCTACAAACATAATGGATAAAAGGATAGCGCCAAAACTTATCTTATCCCCTTGTTGCGCCTCTGTAAAATGCTCTCATCAATGAAGGTAGATAAATTATAGATCACTCCTTTTGTCATCTTCTTCGCAACATGAAACCACATTTTTTCACTTATGACTAGTGCTCTTGATTGTTCATCTTGGTGAGGAGGTGTGTTGTTTCCTAAATAATAGGGTATTTCCACAACTTGCAAATATCCATTATGTTTCCCTCTCATTGCATAAGATAACACTTTTCTAGTTGCTTCTACACCCTCCTTATTAGTAAGATCATTGTTGATCTCAGTGCCTGAGCTTTTAACCCCGCCAATATCCTACTCAAGGGCACGATAAGTCTCATTCACCACCCAAAAAAGTAAAATAATTCCTCATGGACTCGACTCATCACCACTAGTAAAGCTTATCTGGCTTGCCAAAGTATGGGAGCTCATAGAGTTGTAAAACTCCCATATTTGACAAAAGCTTCTCCCTGCATCATCATATACTTGCCATGTCATTTTTTTTTCACAGAGTTGTCTTTACCACTAACACCTTATCTAATTCATCCTTATTTTCCTTAGTCCTATTATTTTAGTCACTCATTTTACTCTGCCTAATGTGTGACTCCCAATCATGTCCCATGAACACACATTCGATGGTACGTATCTCTTAAAATAGACTTTCGGGGTATCTTCCACCTCCGCTTCTACTTCCTTTTGCTTCCTACCCCTTGTAGTCACTCCAAGTGCTCACTTCGGTGCCATAGTGACTATAAAAGAGTGTTCTTGCAATCAAACTAAGCTCTACAACTTAAACCTACATGCCCTAGCTTTAGATTTGAACCTTATCTTGTCAATTTGCTTCCCCGCATGCCTTTGCTTCACTCAAAAATTCTCTCTAATGAAGTGTCAACCAATCCTGCACAAATATGTCTCCTTCAATCTCTATCACAATGTTCTTCACACTTTCTCATGTAACCCGTTCGACAACTCACTCTAATGTTTTCACAATGCAAGGTGAGAATGATAACGCAAGCCCACCTTTTATAGATTTTACAAATTCCTCCACATTTATTTCTCTCCACCTACTACCATACTCATCATTAAATGACATTTCTTTCTTTTTTTGCACTGATTTTTCCGCGCCCCAATCATAACCTTCTTACACGTCCATTACTTCTCAACCAAAATTCCCTTAAGTGCCTTCATGCATTAAAGTGCCTATCTAATGTACTTTAAACCAAGTAGTTTCTAATGCTGCAACATACCTCGCATTAAAATGTGTGTCTATTCTTCCATATGTGGTCTTTATTCATGAGAAATTCTTCTTTATCTACACCCTTACTTCAAGCACCTGCACAATATTTTTCAATGCATACCCATCTTCCAGAGAATGTTCAAGATTGACCCATTTATCCTGTATATACTCCACCCAACAAGAAAAGTATGTGCGCTCCTCTGTGCATGAATTCAATATATAGTAATCAGTTTGTGGCGCACAAGCACGCTTATTACAACAAAACACAGAACTAAATTGACAAGCATAACAATGTTAAAAGGAAACACATAAATGAAATGCAGTAAATGAAATCTAATCTAATAGAAATTTTTCCTTATTATAAAAACCAAGAAGAATTATTTATAGTAGGACTTCATCCTACTCCCGTTGAAATAACTGGGAAACCGTGTCCCATCTAGCACCTATAACTGTAAAGTGTCTGAATCAAGTATATAAGTCACAACATATGGTCCCAACCAATGCACTTGGAACTTTCCAGGATGGCACAAAAACTTTGAATCATACAGAAGTACCATCTGTCCAACTTCAATCTACTTATTCTTAATATGTCTATCGTGTCATGCCTTCTTCCTGGACTTTTTCAAGTCTTCTGACTCCATCTGGAAATGGTGTGCATCTCATCCAATGCATCAATTTTTCTATGAACTCTTCAAGTTCATTATCATCATCTATCCTCCTGCGCATACAATACACAAGGAAGGTAACATGAATTCCACTGGTAAAATAGCCTCCGCGCCAAACACCAACTAAAAGGGTGTGGTCTTATTCAACCTCTTGTAGGTTGTCCTGTATGCCCAAAGTACTACAAAGAATTTATCATCCCAATATTTCCTTCCAACATCACAAATCTTAGTCAATGTATGTCCCAATATCTTCTTGAAATCTTCACGATTGTCATTAGCTTGGGGGTGATAGGGCGTTGTCTTATGGTGTGCCACCATAAATTATGCCAATAATATCTTGATGGTCTCATTAAGGAAATGAGTGCCCCTATCACTTGTCAAACTCAATGGACATCCATACCTTCTGATTATATTCTCCCATAAAAACCTTATTGTAGTAGTTGTCATGTAATCCTTTGTATGCACTACGTTTTCCCATCTTATAATATAATATGTACAAGTTTTAATGTAGTGTGATCCCATCCTATGCACAGGTGGGGAAATAGGACCTAAAAAATTCAATTACCCACTTTTCAAAAGGTTTTGCACTAGTAATAGGCCTCAAAGGCATTTCATCTCTATGCCTAGGATTTCCAAGGCACTGACAATGGTCACATGCCTTACAATATTCTATACAATCCTTATTTATCATTTCCCACCAAAGGTGTGTCAATAAAATCTTACATGGCGGTACCATTTTCCACATAATGGCCACCTACAATTCCACCATGACCTTCCTCCATAATGGAAAGTTTCTCATGCTCAAGTATAGAATGACGCAAAAACCTCATCTCTGTATAACTTGTATAAATCCTAGCTAATCAACATGTAAATCATGATGTGTATAGTAAGCTATTTATTTTCCAAATATTTCATCCCTTCAGATCCACACATGTACGTAAAAATATAGGAATATTCTCTAAATCGATGGCGCGATTCAATCAATAGTTGTGCATCCAACATTATATCCTTAATGCTTTACACATCCTCACTAGAGTTAATCCTTGACAAATGATCTGGCCCCAAGTTACTCTTTCCGGCTTCATTACTATTATAAAGTCAAATTCCTGGAACAATAGAATCCAACGACATATACACCCCTACAAAATGGGCTTGTTTACCAAGTACTTAAGTGTGATGTGATTTGCTAAGAAAATAAAAGGAGTTTCCAACAAGTATTTTCAAAACTTATGCTGTGCATAAATCATGGACAAGGCCTCGCACTCTGTAGTTGTATAATTATGTTCAGCTGGGGTCAATTTTTGGATTGCAAAGCAAATAGGATGATCAACAATACCCTCTCTAGGATGGGCTAATACTACACCAATGGTCATGTCAAAGGCATCCACATGCACATGGAATGGTTTGGTCGATGAAGGAAAGCACATAATAGGCACATAAGTAATCCTTTCCTTAAATGTTGCAAACACATGATGTTGCACTTCACCCCAATGGAACTTTCCCATACTCTTCAATAATTCTTCTAAGGGTGCGGAAATCCTAGTATACCCTTTAATAAACTTCCTATAATAATCTATGTGACCCAATAATTTGTACACCTCACTCTAGTTAGTAGGTTCCTCTAAGCCTAGAATAACAACAACCTTAGCAGGTCTACCAACAAGCCTTCTTTATAGATAATATGCCCTAACGAGTCCCAAAGGGTGTAGCATATTACACTTCTTAATGTTTAGAGAGATGCTCAACTGTCATCACCTCTCAAACATAAGTCTTAAATTTTCACAATAATCTTTTACTAGCCCATAAATAGTCCAAACATATAAGTAACCCTGCAAAAACTTATGAATGAATTCCTAGAATGCTTACATAAAAATACGTGAAAATATTGCAGGCACATTCTTCAATCCAAATGGCATAACTGTGTATGCAAAAATTTCCCATTCCGTGGTGAACATTGTCTTCTCTTGATATTCTTTAGCAATCCTCACATGATGATATCTAGAAAATCCATTAGTGAAGAGTATATCTCACACCCTGCAACACTTTCCAATATTTCCTCAATAAATGGTGTGGGAAAGGGATCTATTATACATGCAACATTTAACTCCCTATAATCCACACAAATCATTATCCTTCCATCTTTCTTTATGCTTATCACCATAGGGCTAACCCATATTGACTCCTCAATGGCCTTAATGATTCTTGACTTCAACATTTTATCAATCTCTTCCTTTACCTTGACGTGTAGATTAGGATTCATCCTATAATCCCTCTTATTAACTGGGTATGCACCTTCCTTTAACTTGATCCTCATTTCTCCCATAGAGTTACGTGCCCCTTTGAACTCATGGTAACCTATGGGAAATAAGTCCTGGAAGTCATGCAACAACTCAATTATCTTTGTAACCTCTAATTCGGACTCAATAATCACCAATGATGGCTTCCTTAGGTTATGTATATGTCCCAATATTGACCTTCTTTGTTTTCATAGGCTCATGAGACGTGTGTGATTTCTCATCTACACTTTCTAAGATCTCGCATGTACCCACAAAGATGATTAACATCCAAATTTTTCACTTCCTATCATCAATCATATATACCAACTTTCTTTTTCTTTTTCTAGGTAGGCGTGCCCGAGCTATTCTTTATCTATCTCTTCTTCTTCAAAATGTACCTCTAAATAACTCACCTAGTAATAATTCCGAATAATCTCCTCATCCTTTGCACTATCTCCTATAGTCAAACACTTCATAACCTATAATGCCTCAGTGCTTCATAACCTGTAATGCCTCATTCATTGGAGGTTTAGAAGGAAAATAGTCAAAGGTCTGAATTATACTTGCAGTCAATTCTTACCAATTCCCTATTTCTCTATTCAATTATGCATAAAAATACCATCCATGTGCACAGCCATGCAAAGTGAAGTAGAAATTGTGCACCCATAGTGAAAGTGGTAAGCCCTCCTACCCTCTATTAAGAGTCTCTCACACTTTTGAACGTGATTCAAAGAATAATCTTCCCCTTGAAATTCACATGTCTTGGTATGTGCATTGCTCCTAATAAATCTAGTAGAGAAGGTGATTCTCATCTCTCGCCACTCTAAAAGACTATCTCTATGTGTATTCCACTAGCATACTTTTGTCCCATGCAAGGTATATATTAGTATATTCCTTTGTTCCAATTGATCTATCCACCGGGCTTCCATAACACACAAAAATATGTCGATTTCCTTTGCTAGTATACCTTGGTACCTAGTTACTTCCTAAACACCTAACACAAGATGTGGCTTAGTACGCAATAATTGCACTCTTCATCTCACACCCAACCATTTCATAATTCCCATACATCCAAATGTCACAAGAAATGTTTGTTGTATCACTCATGGAAAGAGCATCATCCCATTGAATAACTCCTTCCTCTGATGGCTTAAACACTTCATGATCTCTTACGGTGTGTACATAAATTCTATTCAAATATTCTTCACTCAAGGGTTCTACATAGGGTGCAGATTTTATGTATGTCAAAGGGATGATCATGTGCTCATCTTTGTTCTCAAAAATGATGTAACCCTTATTGAAGTGTAAATAAACATTGTTTGCATAAGCACCAAAGGCATCCAAGTAAATCTGGAAAAATATCTACTTCCGCAAGTGCCAAGACTTCAAAGTCCCCAGTAAACTTGGCCCTTTGTATAGTAATAATGGCATCCTTCAAGATTCCAATGGGTGTGGCTTTAGTTTTTTTCCATATATAACATGTTTGAAGATGGTTGTAATGGTGGCCTCCCCATCTGATTCCACATATCCAAGGTGAGTACATTCACTTATGCACCTATATCAATCAAAATTTTACTCAAGAGCCATCCATCAACAATTGCATTCAAAGTGATTTCTTTGTCATAATCAAGACTATGAGGAGGTAAGTTCACATGTAATATTTGTCTCTCGCACTCAACTCCAACGCATGGTATCTTCTCCCTTAACCATTCCCCTAACAAAGGAATGATGTTTTCTTAGCACAGTAACTTAAAAACCTCCTTTAAGTCATTAACATCTTTATGAGGAAACTCAACCACTTTTTCCTACTCTAGCTTCCATGACTTCTCCTTCAAGCATTGTATCTCACCCTGCAAGTTTCTAATAACCTCCATAGTCTCTTGATATACTTCCTTCTGATGGGAAGGATCTAGATACTTTGTATGCAATTGATATGTAAATTATCTACTTTGGAATTTGTTCACAAAATCACAATTATACTGATGTTCTACTTTCAAATAGAAAATGATAGTTGAGCTAGTGATTGAATTTTTTAAGCCTTAGAACTGAAATTTGCAAAGAGAAATGAATTAATTCACACACATACACCTAGGAATTTTATCCTATAAACCAGAGGAGGAAAACCAGTTGGGAAGGGAAAACAACTTTTTCTTCCCTTTTTTCTTTATTGGCTAATTCAAAATATGAGAGATACAGACTCTACAATAAGTGAGAAAGGAAATTACAATGTCTCACACTTCCTCCCAACTACTTGGACTACTCATTTATCAAACTCTTTCTTCTAAAAATCAATTCTATCACTTTAGAACTCTTACACTTACTCCCATGAAGTTTTTTGCTTCCAATAATTAAAAAATCTTCTTCATGCATGTATTTATAGCCTTTATCATGTCCTCCCATGTATTGGAGAATGGTAAAGGTCATGGAGGAGAAGAGACATAGAAAACCTTTCCAATTCTGGGATTGTTTGTTTTGAATTTTATTTTATGTCCGAAAGTGACAGACCACTACCAAATATAGGTGATGGTGGTCACAGGACTACCACACTTTGGTTGGGTGGTGATTACAAGACCGAACACCTGGTTGGGCGGTGGTTCTATAATCGCTGCTCCATGCAGAGCTACAATTCTATTGACATATAGATAGATCCTTTGTTTCTTCATTTTCCTTATTTGTTGTTGGTTGATATGATGAAGTAGAGTCATTTTGGATCCCTATGGATCACACATCTCCTACTTAGGAGGATTTTGGTCCCACAAAAGCTTATTGGGAGAGTAGATGAGGAAATAATTCCCTCACTTTCTCCTTCTAGTCCCACCAAGCCTACCTTGGTGTCTTCCCTTTCACCCAACATGTTAAGACTCCTGGACACTCTTCTAGTCTCTCTGACATTTTTCTACAGTACTACACCCTCCTCCAATTCTCCTCGTAATTCCAAGACACAATTCTCAATGGAAGGTAGAAATTTTAATCCTTCATCTTCATCTAGCATGGATGGCTCATATAGGTGCAAGTTCTCATAGTTTACTACTGAGTACATCCTCATAAATGGCAAAAATCAAGTCGAAAGGCATTTTCTCCAACCTACTCCAATATGGTGAAGGTTACATATCATAGTGGCTTGAACTTTCGTGCTTTACCTTATAGTCTCTCCTTACTCAAGTAAAGCTAAACTCTATCTCCAACATGAAGCTTATGCTCTCTCCTATGTTGATCGTGTCTAGCCTTATACTTATCTTGATATTTCTCTAACAATTCTTTGACTTTGAGATGGATTTGTCATATCATCTCAATGAATTTGTTTACTCTAGTCACCTCTGTGTCTCGTGTCTCCTCCTTATCATACTCCCCAACTGTTATGTCTAGTGGATTTGTACGTAGATATCCCAAGAACACTTCAAATGTTGACTTCATAGTGGATGTGTGTCTTTGCCCAAGTTATAGTAATGTTGAATGTATGCTATGGATTCATCCCAAGTCCTTGGGTATTTGTTATTATACCCTCGATCAACTATACCAAATTCATGTTCATCACCTTTGTCTATCCATCTGTCTGTGGATGGAAATATCTACTCCTCTATAACCTAGTATTCATCTTGTCCCACAAAGTATTCCATAACTTCCCCAAGAACCTAGAGTCCCTGTCGAAACAATAGACTTTGTGCAAGCCAAAATGCACACATACATTAGCAAAGAAAATATTTGTTGCCTCATGTAATTTTACTATCTTTTTACATGCCATTAGAATACACATCTTACTAAATTTATTAACAACAATATAGAGATAGCCATGGCCATGTTTAGACATAGGTAATCCTCCTAGAAAGTCCATAGAAATGTCCTCCCATAGATACGAGTAGGTACTGAAAAGGCATTTACAAACCCTCCTTCCTAGTCTTAGGCTTTCTCATACAAAAAGTTTACATCCATGTATAAATTTGTATACTTCTTCTTGCATATTGGCCAATACACGTACTCTTTGCAAGTGGGCTAGGGTCTTACCAACACTTTGAAATTTCTCTGCTAATTTCGGTATGTACTTCCCTCATCAATAGAAGTATTTCTTCTTTAGGAAAACAAAGCTTCCCCATCGATAGAGCAGCCGCATCCTTGAGATAACAATCTTTTATCAATGTCCTTTCAGCCCCTGGACTACAACTACTCGAAATGTCACCCCAAATTCTTTTTCCTAGGAATATGCCTCTCCGTAAGCTTCCTTGTGAAGGGCTCAATCTAAGAGATAGTGGCCAAGCAGGATATTTTCTCCTATGTAGGAGGCCTAGACAACATGTCTGCCACCAAGTTTGTACTACCCTTCTTGTATTTTATCACCAAATGGAAATGTTTAAAGAATCCCATCCATTTGTAGTGCCTTTCCTGCTGCAATTTAGATCAGTGCTTGCAAATCCTTGAGATATTTTTTGTTAGTGTGCACAATAGTTTCTTTACCCAACAAATAATGCTTCCATTTTTTAATTACTCCTAACTAGTGCATACATTTCCTTATCATGTATTGAATATCCTTTAACTACTAAAGTAAAAGTTTTAGAATGATAGCATATGGGTTTATATCCTCTGAAGCAACATTGTGCCCATAGCATAATCATTGGCATTTATCTCTACTTCAAAGGGCTGCTATAAATTAGGAAGAGCAAGTACTAGCGCATGACTAATATTTTATTTCAATAACTTAAAGGATTTATCTTCTTTCTTACCCCGGTCAAAACCCTTACTCTTTACGCCACTTTGTGTGTAAAGGTGTTGCAATCACGAGAAGCTTGAATGAACTTCCACATGTACTATACTACTCCCATAAAACTCCCTATTTATGTGGCTCTATTGGTATTGGCCAGTTGTTGATGGCTTCCACCTTCTTCAAATCCACTCGTAGCTCTCCTCCTCCAACCACATGCTCCAAGATAGACAAGTGATTGTTTGGAAAACTCACATTTCTTCATATTACATAGTAGTTATTTCTCCTTGAGAACTTGCAAGACTTGCTACAAATGAGGTAGATTTTCCTCCCATATGGCACTAAAATTCAAGATATCATCCAGATAAACAATGACACATGAATCTATGAAATCTTGAAATACATAATTCATCAATCTCATAAATGTAGCGGTGCATTGCATAAACCAAATGGAAGTACTAACCACTCATACAAACCATGTTTTGTCTTGAAGGAAGTCTTCCATATATCCTCCTCCTCTTTCATTATGATTTGGTGATAACCTAACTTGAGATATAACTTCATGAAAATTTGGCATGCTGAATTTGGTCCAAGAGATCATCTATGTGGGGAAGTGGATATATGTTCTTTATGGTGATCTTGTTCAAATCGTGGTAGTTGATGCACATTCTCTAATAACCATCCTTCTTCGAAACCATCACAAAAGGTGAACCACATGGTGAGGTGCTCTGGACATATCACATCCTAGTCTAGCAGTTTCTAGAGTTGTTTCTTTACTTTAGTACTCTCCAAAGAAGGATTACCTATATAACCCAATGCTCGTAATTCTCAATACCAAGATTATTTACAACTACTTTAGAAATCAAGTTATACCGAGAACCGGTATCAACTAAAGCATTTACCTTAGTTCTCTTGATCTCAATTTTGATCTAGAATAGTCTACTCATCTCCTCTTCCCGGGTGTCCATGTTGGTGGTCATGCATCCAAGCATCTCATTTACATCGATGCATCTTCAATTTCCACCTTCCCTTTTGTCCTTACAAATTGTCATGGACTTCTTTAAGTCCTTGGTTTGGTTCTTCAAATGTAACTTTAGATGTAACTTCCAACATTTAGCATCGTATGACCATTGATATCATGGTTATTTCAAAAATATTGGGATGTTTACAAGTATTTAAAGTAGTGGCGGATTGTTTATCTTTCCCTTTCCATTTATCTTTGTTACTTGTTTTCCCATATTCTTTCTTTTTCTGATTTTTCAATTGCTTTTCCCTTGGCTCTACTTCTCCTTACTTTTCATCATCTACATTCACACACATGCTTCATTGAGATCTTTGGGCTTTGTGGAGATGGCTATTCTTCAAAGGTGAGTGTAAAGTCCTCCCAATATTTAGTCAAAATATCCTCATCCTCCAAGTTCATGTTCAAACATGGCCTACCTCCAAAACTCCTTAGTATAGTCCTGCACACTTTGACCACTTGCCTTATCTAAAATATTGTCATTTAATCATTTGGTCACCTTGTGGCCGAGATAGGATAGAAGTTAGCTCTAAGTAATTATTTAAATTCTTGCCACAATTTCACAATAGGACTTTCTTCTTTTCACAAGTTGTTAGATGGGTTTCCCACCAAACCAAAGTGTGTCCCTCCATTTTGAGATGTGAAAAGGTGATCCTTTATGAATCAGTGATATTATGGATGCTAAAGTAGACTTTTAATTGTTTTAACCATTTATCAAAAAATTCTCCATCTACTTGTCCTTCAAAGCTTTTAATTTCAACTTTCGTCTCAACTTTAAAGGGAGCATGATCAGATTTTACCTTCTCTCTTGCATTTTAAGTCTCTTCTTCATGCTCTTCCCCATATTATTCCTCATGGTGGCTCCTCCCTATGCCAAAATTTTTGGATAAGCCTCAAACCATTGATTCCATGGAGTCTTTCTTAACAAGTCGTCTTATGTAAATCTGTGAGTTCTTCTTATCTTCTAAACATTCTATCCATCATGGTCTCTAGCATCTCAATTCTACAGACCAATTTTTCTTCCTCCATTTTTCCCCAAATTCTCGCCCACTTCCTTGTAGAAATATCTGGAATCGCAAGGTAAATCATCTTTGCCTTTGGATCTTGTCACTATCATACAAATCCAATAATGAATACCACAGTCCTAGATACTTGTTAGCTCTGATACCAAAATGATCTATAAACTATCTACTTTGGAATTCATTCACAAAATCACAATTATACTATTGTTCTACTTTCAAATAGAAAATGACAGTTGAGCTAGTGATTGAATTGTTTATGCCTTAGAACTGAAATTTGCAAAGAGAAATGAATTAATTCACACACATATGCCAAGGATTTTTATCTTGGAAACCTCCAAAGGAGGAAAACCAATTGGGAAGGGAAAAAAACTCTTTCTTCCCTTTTTGCTTTATTGGCCAATTCAAAATATGAGAGATACAGACTCTATAATAAGTGAGAAAGGAAATTGAAAATGTCTCACACTTCCTCCCAACTACTTGACTACTCTATTCTAAAAAATTCTTCTACAAACTCAATTTCAGCACTTTAGAAATCTTACACTTACTCCCATGAAGTCTTTTGCTTCCGAAAATCAAAAAATCTCCTTCCTACATGTATTTATAGCTTTTCTCATGTCCTCCTGTGCACCGGAGGATGGGAAAGGTCATGGGAAAGCATTGTATCTCACCCTGTAAGTTTCTAATAACTTCCATATTTGTTTGGTATACTTCCTTCTTATGGGTAGGATCTAGATACTTTGCATGCAATACTTCCTATTTTCTAATAACATGTTTCTACTTCAGAGTCTAACATGCGTGTTCCGCCTCATTACGTATAGTAATCAATATCGGGATTATCTTAGGGTTAGGTGCTAACTTCAGCATCCACTAATCTTCCACATCTCATCATACTCTAACCATTCCTACGCCATTATACTACTTGTGTTGCTTGCCCATATGATCATACAAATCCAGGCATTCCTCAAACTTGTGACCCTTTCCACACCAAGAGAAAATAATGTTTTGAGGGAATTCACACTTATAATGATTAGGGGATCTACATGTATAACATGTTCCATGTGGAATTCACCTCTTCCACCACCGTGACCTCGACCTCTAAATCCTCCATGGTAACCTCTACCTCTACCACCTCCATCAGAGTACCCTTTATTGTGATTATGATTATGATGCTCACCTTGTTCCTTAGAATTATTTGCAACACTGGTTTGACATACACCAGTCTCAATGGCATCATGAATTTGATCAATCAATCTACAATTCTCTATATCATGTGTGGTAGACTTACAAATATTACAATAACATGGCATGTTCTTCCTTATCACACGCTGCAACAGGGGAGCACCTACTTGAATCATGATCCAAATGACAAATCTCACAATCTAGCAACATAGTGTGAACCAATTTATGAGGGAAACTATTCTTGGTATGTCCTTCCACCTCACAATCCATACACCAAATACCACTATGCATCTCATGGGCTAAATTAAATGAAAATTTCTATAACGGTTTCTCCATAGATGTAATATGAGCTTCCAAAAATGAGCTAACTCCAGTGTCTATGCTCCCAACTACCTCGACGTAAATCTACCTCTAGTTCCTTACGTGGATCTATAAAATTCTTGTGAGAGAGAACCTCCTAAAAGGTGTGATCAAACCTCCAAAAAACATTGAGCATGTTGATTGGGTTAAATATCATAAGACAAATTTGATAATAAATTTTTAAAGTGTGCATCATACTCCCTTACACTCTCACCATGCCCTCTGATAATGTCCTTCAACGCATAAATGCTCTTACATTAAAAATTAGTTATATGGAACTCTACTAATAAATCATCACGCAGCATGGTATAGTCTACACAAGTCTGGTTTAGATCATATTTCAATAACAACTATGCATATGCCCTGTAAAAGTAAAGAAACTAACTTGCCTTATTATCAAGAGTTATAATCCTCTTAGCATGCCATAATATCTCACACATATGCACATGCTCAACTACATCTTCAATCCCTATATATTTTGGTAGGTGAAGAGAAACATCGTAATATCTAATCTAGAACTTGTATTACCTCTTGTATTTCCTCCACCACTAGAACCACCATATCGACTAGATCCCAAACTACCTAATCCTCCTGACCCCTCTTTTGTAGTGGGCACTGGACCAAGGGACATTTTGCCTTATGTCCCAACAATTTTTCTAAACTAAACTCCCATGGTTTACGAAGGTGTGCTACTCCCAGATGTGTTGCTAATGTTCCTTGCACACTCACATTCTATGCAAATGACACGCTAGAAAATATACCTCCAACCAGACCCCCAAATAATAAAGACAACGTCTGTTCTGCCATAAATGAATATGTTATCTGATTAACTCCTAAAATTAATGGGAAATGAAATCTTCTTATCACTAATAAAGCACATACACTATCCTAATTCTCAATAACTATCTCAAAGACTAGAACACCAAGCACAAGGGCTAGATCGTCATGTGGGATCAGATGCACGCCCACAATTCTTATTATTTCCTCAGATGCATTCTCATCTAAATTGAATATGGTTCTCTACCATGCTTACCCAAATGGGGGAGTTCTAGATGCTCCAGCTCCACATCTTCTACATGAGCTCCAAATCTTTCACAAACCATCTCTCTCTGCAACTCCATTCATTCCATAACATCACGTTAATTTGATAACTCCCTCTTGCATGCTTCATTAAACTTGATTCATATTTATTCTCTCTTCATTTATACTACAAAGTCCACCATCTTTCACCATGCCTACTCCTTCCCTTGCGTGTGGTGGGACTTATCTATCCATAGGTCACGCCTCTAAATCCAAAGTTACGATCAAGATCTTAATCACTAAAGGGATAGTGCGCAAATAAGATCCCCTAGGTTCACGCAAGAATTGGAACTCAATAACCTCTAGACAAGAATAAGTAGAAACAATGTAATCCAAGGTGTAACTCTACAAAACACCACTCCACTAATGATCTACAATGTGTGTCCAAGTTAGATCGACATCATGTAAATTCTAGTAATCTTCCTACATCCAAACAAGTGCTCTATACCTCCAATTCCTCTTTGATGTGTATGCTACCAGCCACTCGTACAACTCTATAGGGAAATAAGAAAAGAATGTCTCATAGAGCTCATGATATATATTTTGTTCAACCCATGCACGTGCATCAAATTCAGGTCTAGTGTTAAATATGTGAGCAAACTCTTCCTCTAAATTCTCTACCCAATCCTCAATGTTGGCCAAAGTCAACTAATACGTCTTCATCATGCAACATCCTTGCAAATATCTTGAAAAGAGGTCTTGAAATGGAACCAAAATGTAGTCTTTTATTTTACCAAAATCTCAAAGCACAATGGCACATCACTTAGCCGTAGGCGAGTGCTCACCAAGCGCGAAAGGTACAGGGTCCCTCTTTTATAGCATCTTTATCAAGGAGTTATCATGATAAACACACATATCTTCTAGGTCCATAACAAGTAATAAATTATAAACCATAAGACAAACCAGATCTAGTTCATAACCATATTCAAGAATGATTAAACAAGAATTAAGATTAAATCTATCTTGCAAGATCCATGAATAAATGAATCAACAACCAATATCCAACTACAAAGATCCATTGTATTAATTATTATAAAACATAGAAGTTGAATACATACATAAGACTATCACCATAGGTCATGCGCTCACTTAAGCTAGTAACATAAGTCTATTACAATGTGTTCTCAATATCTCTCATATCGTGCAAATCAATACATATATATAGGAGTGGATTTCCTTCACTTCCTAAGCATTCTCAAAATATCCTACATGCTAAGAATATCCATGCGCTACTACAAGATAAATACAAAAGCATGTAATATATTCTAATAATAGATACCCTATAGATAACTCCTAATTCAGATCCTATTATTATCTCAAAACATTGCATGTCACTCATCTTTCCACTTGTCCCAAAATAGCCTTTCGTAGCCTCCAAGTCTTCATACCTTTGTGTGCTCCACACTTAAACCTATACTTTTCCCATCCATGAAAAACAACTAAGTACCCGAACTCGACTTTCCCGAGTGCACCATTTTCTTCTATATTTCCATGTGTACCTACGTCCCCTATGTCTGTACACCCCAACCTTATGTCCTTCAATACTTAGGTTGTAATTCATCATCCCAACACTCGAAATAAAATGGATCAAATAATACATCCTTAAAATAATAGATGAAATAATAATGGATCCCCAAAGAAAAATAATATAGGCCAATTACCTCAATGAATAAAAGAATAAATAATCTTCACACGTGCCCAATTTCAAGACTTAGGTGATGGGTGAAGTTTTGGAAACTCTTTACTTATTAGTTTTCCAACCGCTTCCACTGTCGATCTCTTTTGTGGCCTTGTCTCGCATCATCTCTACAATATTTACTACTTTATCAAAAGTTAAGTCATCTACCTTCTCCTTTAGCTTCTTGACCACCACATCTAGGTTTGCGGTCACACCCTCTAAAGTATCCATTTTTCATATCACTTTAGGTGGATATCCTTAAGCCTCTCCTCAAGTGTATCCTTTATGGCCTTTATCAACTCTCTCTTTTCTATGAACTCGAGTCATAAACTTCTCGAGATCAGCCTTATTGGTCTTCATCATGGCCTAAATCTTCTTTAACTTTTCCTCTTTCACTATGGTGCACACATTAAGTATCGGGTCAAAATCTTAGCAGGATTATCAAGTCAAAATCTTGGTAGTTATCAATAACTTTATCTACCTTTCATGTGACATATTTCACTTTCACGATCAACACCTCATACTCTAATATTTTCTCCTCATTTTCTTTATTCTTATTCTTTCCTTGGCTAATTCTTCAGATTTGTCACCTGAGCCCACTTTTCACCTTGATTAATAGCATTCAAACCAAATCTTCCACATATTCCAGTTCTGTGGTATACTCTAGCTGAGCTAGGTCAACTAAGTCTCGGCACGTGCGCGTAATATTGAAAGCTATATTTTTCACTTTTGTATCCATCATTTGTTGTTTTCTTCTCATCCTTAGTATATTTAGTGAGATTTAAAATTTTCTTTTTTTTCTCTGTATCCTCTTACATATTTATTTTTTAGGGTCTCTGCGCAATATTAAATTTTTCCTCATTCCTTCTTCTCCATCACCTCGGTCTTCCCCAATTACCTATTTATCATCACGCTTTTCTTCATCTCTATCACCTTTGGGATCTTCTTCTCACACATCATGCATATCCTCTTCCCACTCAGGGCCTTCTCCTTCTTCCTCTATAATTTCTTCTTCATGTGCTTCCAGTTCCTCTTGTTTCTTCTCCATGCATGGATCCTCTTGTGTTGTCTCTTCTTCTTCCTTGTCTAAATTTTGAATGATGTGATGGTTTTCCTCATCTGTTAGGCTTATATTTCACTCTTCTTGCATTATAGGCTCTGATGTGTGCATGATGTTTTCTTCCTTGTGATATCCTTGCATCTTCTTCCTCTTACTATGGTCCAACTAACCATCTATTACATCTTCATGGTATGCTTCCTTGGTGGCTACGGTATTTCAACATCCTCCATGGGGATATCTTTTTATCTTTTATCTTTGGCCATAGCGCAAACATATACTCTACATGCCTCCTTACCAACCACCAGTGTCAAAATTGGACTAAGGTCCATGTTATCCATCTACGTTGTTTTTAACACATATCCATACTTCTTCTACAAAGATATGGTATTTTGTGTCCACTCTATCAACATTGAACTTAAAGTTTTGTTCATCTTTGATCATGTTCATTATGCACTTTGAGTATTTGGGTGTAAATACAAATGGTAATTTACACCATGGCCCCATATCTCCATTGTTCATCAAGAATCATGTAAGGTTGTGGCATAGGAATGAAGAAGATCTGGAGGGAATTCATGAGCATCAACATGTTGCACTCAACCGTGAATGATGCAGTTTCAAGATCCAAGCAAGAACTCACCCATGGGAGCAATGTGCATGCATTAAGGGAAAAAGGCTCAAATGCCATACTCTATTCCATTCCACCATATAATTCTCAAGATGAAAGGGTGTACATATAGTAGTGGGGTGTGTAACTCCCCCACAAATGTAGCCATCAAGAGGTGGGAGTTACATTCCCGGAATAGCTGGTCAAATGTAACTCCTATGACACTTTATGATGCGTGTAAGGCCATAATGACACCCTAGGACACCTAAGCATGGTGAATCACCTATGTGGAGGAATCCCATGTACATAAAATATGTGCATGGTAAATATCCTACACCAACACCCCCAACATAACTTAGGTGGACACATAGATGAAAACAAGGAGAAGTGGGTCCTGCAACAAGCCTGATGAGGTACCCACGAACAAGAAGCTCTCAAAAAGTGGAGTAAAAGGAGAAAACCCAGTGGGAAAAACTCCCCCAAAAGAGAGACAAGCCCACTCTCTAATCTAAGAAAGATGCCAAAGATGGGTCCCGGCCATAAACAAGCCTATAAAGGTACCCATGTACAAAGAGGTAATCTCTTAGAAAGAAGAAGAAGAGGGAGACGAGAGGAATGCAGAAGATGCCATGGATGGATCTAAACTTTGTAGCTCTAGGAGGTCTCCCAGAAGAATGTCAATGATGAGATCCTCTACCTCTGGACTGAAGAAGAGCCACCCACATCAAACTGTGTGCCTACCCTTAGGAAGGATAGAAATAATGTGTTGGAATATGCCCACTTCACGAAGGAAACCGAAGGTAGCAACACGAAGAACTCTGAGTCTAGTCCACAAAAGTGTGACATAGGTCTAGCAAGTGAGTGTGAAGGAACCAAAGGTAATGCCACATACGTAGAAATGTTAGAGTGTGAAGAGTGAACACCCATATAAAGGATGTCCAAGTGATGTGAAGGTAACAAAACCCCCATAATAGAAAATGGATCCACAAGCAAGGGTGGATCAATGAAGGTCTCTAGAAAAGTGGAAGTGGTAAGAGTCCCAAAAGGGGCACTCCCAAAAATGGAGATAATGAACTCCTCTGAAATACCTGTAGATGGATGACGAACCTGTAGTACATTACAAGTGTAATCTACAAAAAAAATGACCAAGGTCATGTAGATACTCATCCCAATGAGGGGGCTCAACAAACAAGAGCGATGTCAGATAGGTATGAGTCATCCAATGAAGGTAGAGGAGTGAAAGGGGCCTCACACACTGAAGGTGGAAAAGAGGCGGTGTGATGACTGTATGAGACTATATAGGAGACTACTCAATATTTGATGAGATGTGGGATGTGTCAACATTCTCTGGAATAGTGAGAGAAGGAGGAGAAGAGTCCTCTGTAGTTCTCTCAACATTAGAACTGGATGCATAATCCTCATCATCAGATGAGAACCAAGTGAGTCTATGTCGATGGACTGTCATCACATGAAGAAATGGAGGAGACAACTAAATTAGTAGCGCAGAAAATATGGTGGCGGATGTGAAGGGTCTCCATAGAGTGATTAAGAATGCTCCAGACACGGTGGGGTGGATCTGAGTCTGCCACGTGAAACTAGAGATATCTAGAGACATGCATCATCATGTGACCAAAAACATGGTTACAAGTGTCAATAAATTCCTCCAGATGACAATGTTTAGTGGGTGTGCAAGAACTGCCCAAGTAAGAAGTGTGAAAGACCCTCATGGGTGAAGTAGTGTTCCATGAAAGCACGCCAAGCTGAATAGTTCTCTCTCCCAATAAGAAGTGGCGGAGGTTGTAAGGTGATCCTATGATGCTCAAGTCTAGAAAGAGCACCCTCCATGATGCGGAAGCAAAAGTGCAAGGTGCACAAAAGCAAGACGTCGAACTCAACCGATAATACGTTTACATGTAGAAACCCAGAGTACTAGTGACCCCCAGAATGTGGCACTTTATAAATTACTTGTGTTTACAAAAATGACAATTTCATCATGTAATGTGTGAAAAATCATGCAACTTTGACTAAAGAAGCACTCAAAACTGAGTAGCGAGTCAAAAGTTATAGCAAGAAAACGATTCCCGCAACTGATGGAAAATGCCAATAAGCTTTGCAAACTAATTTAAAAAGTTCCCAAAATGGGTGCAAAGGGTGTCGTGTGGGTACTCATTGGAAATGGAATCAAATTTTAGGTAGGGTTTGTTTTTCTTACGAGGGGGATTAGCCTCCTGCCAACCCCGGACCTCGCCCTCTATCTTTGACACACGTAGGAAGGGCATACTTAACAAGCAAAATGAAGCCTTAAATTTATTACAATGCCATAAAATGAATGTTTTTAACCTTAAAACATTAAAAAGAAGATTGTTTTAACCTTCAAACAATTCTAAAAGGGAATAGGTGAGGTGAGCTAGAGTCCAATGCACATAGTCACGGGTCACTGCTACTGAGTAATGAGTCGGTATTGATGCCGAGATAAACACCGAGTTGGTGTTGTTGGTCAGATAGCCCAGTGTTGACGAGTTGTGATCCAAAAAGGATAAAGTCCACGGGAAATGCAGAGCTGTGGGTCTACACCGAGTTGAGCAAGGTTTAGCACCAAGTCTATTTGTAAAAGCCACTGAGTGATTGTCAGTGTGACTATAAATGAAGCCACGTGTTGATCAGAATCGCCATTTTAAGCTTTTGTAATGGTCTAAGCTGCAAAATGAGATAGTTGTTACCATGTTCCAAGTGAATGGTCGGGTAGTGTTAGATGTGTCGACCAATTGCACGTATGGGTTGATTCCCAAATTATAGGAATGATAGAGCAACAAAGTAACGGTAAACTCACGTGTCGACGGTGGTTGGGAGGATCGAGAAATAGAGTGACAACTACGCAAGTCTATTCAACCTGAAGATTCCAATCATATGTCGATGGGTGTTGCGGAGGTTGTAGGGAATACTAGAGCTGCGTCGAGTGGTTGTCGATGTCCCAAGTTGAAATGGCCACATGTATTCCCGAGTTGGATATACAAAATGACATCTAGAATAGCTAGCAACTAGAGCTGAATAGGGAAGGTGTGAGTGTAAAGTCATGAGTGACTGTAAATGAGCTTGGAAGTCAATAACCTTCAATGTCGAGCCAATGTGAGGAGGAGTAAACTGATGCACGAGCCAGAGGTGTCAACGTAGGAAAGGCGTGAGTTTACAGTGATGCAAGAACCCAAAGAGGCAAACACGTTCACACCATAAACAATGCATGAAACATGATCCTGTTCAACGGATGCATGAGAAGCTCTACATTCTCCTATGCCTTGGTTCAATGCAGCATGCATGAGTTGAACTTTCAATGTAGGATCTTCCACTGCAGAGATGAAAAATCACATCTCGAGCTTGGGAAGCTAGTTACAAAATGGCAACAGTGCATAACCATCCACACCGGGAGTAAAAAAGCGAGATGTGTATATGAGACTTGAGATGATGTAATGCATAGTGCGGTAAGTTGGGTAGGGACAGGTTCAACAAGAAACAAATCGAATCTTATGTCAAGCTATCAATGAGCCTCAGGTGCATGATGTAGAGAAAACAAAACATGAGCTAGATGAGTCAAGGGATCAAAGCCAACCAACGAGTTGGGGCAGCTCGAGGCCGAGTTGGACCCTTAAGAGGCTCTTTTCAACCCTTTAAGCAACAAAATCTACACCCTTTTAACCTGTAATTTTCTCCTGACCTGTACACACAAAGTACCAACAAAACACCACACCGAGAACACAAAACCCTTGAAAAATGAAAGTAGAGCACAAAGCAAGGATGAGATCTTGCACATGAAACTACGAGGCGGTGAGTAGTAAGCAACTATTGTGAGCAACATGATTTCGATCCCCGAGCTCTGATACCATGTCGGAGGAATGACAAAGATTTGGAGGGAATTTGTGAGCATCAACACATTGCACTCAACCGCGGAATGATGTAGTTTCAAGATCCAAGCAAGAACTCACCCATGGGAGAAATGTGCATGCATTAAGGGAAAAAAGGCTCAAATTCCATACTCTATTCCATTCCACCATATAATTCTCAAGATGAAAGGGTGTACATATAGTAGTGGGGTGTGTAACTCCCCCAAATGTAGTTGTCAAGAGGTGGGAGTTACATTCTGGAATAGCCGGTCAAATGTAACTCCTATGATGCTCTATGATGTGTGTAAGGCCATAATGACACCCTAGGACACCTAAGCATGGTGAATCACCTATGTGGAGGAATCCCATGTACATAAAATATGTGCATGGTAAATATCCTACACCAACAGGTTGAAGTGTTGCATCACCACAAACTCCGCATGTGTTTTCCAATAGTGTCGATAGCTCTCTAGGAACATGTCATTCATTTTCAAATGCCTCATGCATCCTCTTATACCACTTCTTGAGGCATGCATGTAATGGTTCTTGATCCCTCCATCGCAAGTAAATTTGGAAAACCATTTTTTCCAGAGACTTTTCCTCAATTTGGTGAACCCATATATTATCTTCCAAGCCATCTGGCACCCCAATCTCCTAAAACACTATCAATAAGAGAATTGATCCCCAAGTAATCTTGTCCCCTCTCTCTATTTGCATCTTATCCTATTCAATAATTCCATCGATTATGTCTAAGGAAATGTTATATTTGGTTTTATGTGTCATCTTATGCACAATATGGAGGAATTTCTTGTTGACTTTTGTCCATCGCTTGGAAGCTCCCAACTTGCAACTGATTAGGCACGTGGCCACTCTCGTATCGGGTCAGCAATTTTGTCAATGTTGAATGCATGGGTTTCCTCTAATACTACAATTTATTGGTCATTTCCTCAATTTTGGTCTCGTCACGCATATAAACCTCTATTTCCTCCCCATATTCATGTAGACATGTGACCTGCCGATCAACCTAGTTGTCAATGCATCCTTCTACCCACAAATTAGAAGTAATCCTCATGTACGTGTGACATCAACCATTAAAGCAGGTGTGCATGGGCATCCCAAAATAAGGCAACTCATATAATTGAAGAACCCCTAATTCTTTTAGGGTCTTACACACTAAATCATCTAACACAATTTTCCCTTCTATAGTCCTTGTACTTCATTCATGCAAGAAGTACTTATTGATGTCTACCTCATTCCCTCCATACGATGATTATATTCATTGATCTTACATTTTCTTAGTTTTGATTCCCATGGTTTCTCTACTATGACCTCTAATGGATATTGCATTTTTTAAAACCATTCTTCGGGCTCCTCATTAACAGGATTCTTCTTGGTCTTTGATGCTCTTCTTCATGTCATTGTTCTTTCTAGATTGGTACACTCTTTAAATCATGAAACTTATTTTCCTAGGTTCCTAAAATTCCACATATACTTGTATAAATTTTTCCCTTCCTCTATTAATGCACTTCCTAACCTCCTTCTCAACCCTTACTATTGTTTGGTTCGACTTCATACCCTAATTCAACCTTCAAAATTTTGTTCCCTAACTTTGTGCCCTCCCATGTGAACCCTAACTTGTTTTTATATTCAAACCCTTCACCTAACTTCTAATTTCCACAAGGAGTTATCTATTGACCTTGTTTTGTATTTTTCTTCAATCACTTTGGTTCACACTTCAATCATAGCTTCACTAGTTCACTCTTCATACTTTGCACTTTATCCCAATTAAGCTCTTAAATCACACAAGTTATTTAAATCAAGGTAAAAATGAATTTTCTCATGCCCCATTTATAGATTTTCCAATTTCCAATTGCATTAATTGTTCCTCACCTACCATTTCTTTTATCTTTTAAATTTCTTTTCTATTTTTCCCACACTTTTTCCTCCACTTTCTTCCGTGCACAAGATCGTAACCTTCTAGCACACCACTACTTCGAGGCTACAAACCCTCTTACACACCCTTCCTATACTACACACATTATTCCTTTACACCACTTGCCAAATGGTCTACCTTTTTATTTCCTCCCTCATGTAACATTGCATAGCTCTTCATTCACGTGGTTTCATATGAGTAATTCCATCAACTTCAAACACGGTATTTTTAAACACATGCACACCTTGTCCAAACAACACTACCTAGTTGTGCCTTCAATTCTCTTTACTCGTGCACTTGTAAATATTTCTAATGTGCACTCATATCTTCTTCACCCCACACTAAAAGCATGTGTGGTCCTCTACACATCAATCTAACATAGAGTAATCAGCTCCTGTGCACGAACACACTTATTACAACAAAACAAAGTAAACAAAATGTAGAAGGGAAATCTAATCTAAGTGGAAATATTTCCTTATTAAAATCATATAAGAATCTTATTTATAGTAGGGCTTTAACCTACTCCCATTAAAGTAACCAAGAAACATATTTCCATCCAATGCCTATAATTGACATGTACATGAGTCCAATATCTTGGTTACTAGAAATGGTCCTAACCAATGCACTTTGAGCTTCCCAAGATGGTGTGAAACTTGGATTTATAAAAAAACACCATCTTCCTAATGTAAAGAAATTGTTCTTTATATGCCTATCATGCCAAGATTTTTGTCTAGTTTTCTCTATTTTTGACTCCATCATGCAATGGTGTTTCGTTCATCCAATTGCATCATTTTATCAATACACTCCTCTACTTATTATTCATCATCAATTCCTCTTGCACGTGAAATACGTAGGGAGGGTAACATGAACTCCATGGTTAAAACTACCTCTATGCCAAACACCATTTGGAAAGGTGTGGCCTTATTCAATCTCTTGTATGTGATTTTATATGCCCATACTATAGTTGGGACTTTTTCATCTCAATCTTTTTTGCCTACATCACATATATTTGTTAATGTCTTTCCCAAGATCTTATTGAATGCCTCAGTAGTTCCATTACCTTGTGGGTGATAGGGGATAGTCTTATGATGAGATACCATGAACTCTTCCAAAATATTTGTATTATCTCATTCAAGAAATTAGTTCTTATATAACTAGTAAGGCTCAATGTACAACCATACCTATTAATGATGGTTTCCCATATAAATAGTATTTTTGTGTTCTGCGATGTAATCCTTTACAGATAAGCATAATATCTTACACCCACATTATTAAGTAATATGTGCATTTAATGATGTAACGTGCACCTATTCTTTGCATAACTGGTGCAATTGGGCCAAAAAATTAAATTTCCCACTTCTCACATGGTTTTGTGCTTGTTACTGTTGTGTTACAACAACACCTCATCTCGGTTTCTAGTTTACCTATCTAACGTGACAATGATCGCATGCTTTAAAAAATTCCTTAATATCCTTATAAATCGTCTCCAACCATAAGCATGCCAATAATATCTTAGATGTTATTGTTTTGCATGCATAGTGACATCTAGCTATTCCACCGACGAAGAAAGAGAAAATGCAACAACATGAGGATCTATGGGATAATGCAAACATCAACCCACATTGCACTTTGGTAGTGTGACGAGGTTCCATGGGGGAGCAATCATCAACCATGAAAATGTGCATATAAAGATTGGAAAGAGAAAATCTCATAGTCCTCTCATAGATTTAAAAAGGGAAGGGGTACAAATAGGGGTGTTGTGTAACCCCCAAGTACAAGTAATCATACCTCCTCAAGTGGAGAAGGGGAGTTACATTTCTGAAATGGAAGTAACTCCCATATGACACACTAACATGTAATGACACATAAGGAATCTATCATAACCCCTGTGACACCTAGACCTATGACCTCACCTAAGTGAGATGACTCACCACGTGATGTGGAAAATGACTCACACCAACACCCCCTTCATTGTAACTTAGGATGAGGCAGAAAAGTCATAAATGAGAAATGGGTCCTGTAACTAAGCCCACACATGAGGCACCCATGAACAATAAGGTCCTCAAGTGGAGTGGAGGAAAACCCATTGGGAAATACATCCCCAACAAAGATGGAAAAAAACTCTTTGATAATCTAAGAAAGATGTTATAAATAGGTACCAACAACTGAGAAGCCACTCTTGTTAAGGTACCCATGCATAAAAGGGAAATCTCTTTGGAAGAAGAAAAAGAGAGAGGAGAATAACGAGACGAGGAATGTAGAACAAATAATATACGGATTTGAACACTACAACTCTAGAAAGTCTCCAAGAAGAGTTTTGATGATGTGGTCCTCATCCAATAGATTGAAGAATAACCAAATACATTGAACTGTGTTCCTATCCTTATGAAGGATAGAAATGGTGTACTTGGAAGTCTACCAACTCCGTGAAGGAAACCAAAGGTAGCACTATGAAAAACTATGAATCCGGTCCACAAAATCTGCATAGATCTATAAAATGAGTGCACAACAACTCGAAGGAAATGCCACAAGCATAGAACTATCATAGTGTGAGAGGGGAACATCCACCAAAAGGATGCCCAAGTGAATTGAAGGAAATGCAACAACTTCCACAATAGAAAGAGGATCCACAAGAAAGGGTAGATCAATGATGATCTCCGAAAGAGTGGAAGTGTTAAGAGTCCAAAAAGGGGAACTCCCAAAAAGGAGATGAAATAATCCTCTTAAAAACCTATAGAAGGATGAGAATATCTCTCAGTACTACATCATAAGTAGATATTGTGAATAAATGAAAAAAATTTGGTAGATACTCATCCCAAAAGGGGATTGATAAATGTAAGACCGATGTTGACAGATATAAATCATCAATCGAAGGAGGAGTAGTCGAAATTTCATCTCACATTGGAAGTGGAAACGAGGAAGATGCAATGATTATATAAGGTTGGGAATGAGGCCGCTGCTTGATGTCCGATGAGAAGGGAGGAGTGTCGATATACTTTGGAATAGGGCTGAGAGAGGAGGAGGAGAGGATTCCTCAATAGCACTCTTGTTATTAGAACTATAATCACAATCCTCGTTATCGTGGGATGGAAACAAGTGAGTATGTAAGTGGAACTATCATTGCATGAATCATAAGAGGAAACAACTACATCAACAACAAAAAAGTAGAAATATGTGAAGGGTCTCCAAATAAGGAACTTGAGCATCTCCATCACGATGACCAGCTTCGAGTGAAAGATGTTCCCTCATTTCTTTGATGATGTGGGGAGGATCTCGAGTCTCGCTACATGAAGTCGAGAGAGCTCTAGAGATATGTAACAACATCAAGTGACTAACAACATGGTCACACATGTCAAGATAGTGCTCAAGATGCCAAGAATTAGTGGGAGCAAGAACTAGCCCATGTAGAAAGGGAGTAAGACCCTTGTGAGAAAAGTAACATTCTATAGAATCACGTCATGATGTATAGTTATCTCTCCCAAGAAGAATGGTGGAGTCTATAAATTGATTCTAGAATGCTCAAGTCTTGAAATAACATCGTCCATGATGTGGAAGAAAGAAGTGCAATATGCACAAGAAAAGAGGGTATGTGGATATAAGCAAGGTTGCAGATGTCGACTCATCCAAGAATGCATCTGCGTGCAATACAAAACTAAAGAGAAATGTTAACCCTTCTTGTTTATGACACTTTATAAGTAGTGCGTGATTACAATAAGGTTTTTTCATGTAATTTTGGATAGTTGACCACTCACCTTGGAGTAGGTGATGATTCGTGCAAGAGTGGAGGCCATAATAAGTCCTAGTCAGAAGCAAAGGAATGACATGTAATCAAGCACAAAAGGCATAAGAAAAATAAGGGTACAACACTTCTCAGTGTGAGAGAAATCATCTCACATCGCAAAAGAGGGGCTCTTTTTCCATAAGGTTGTGGTTGATGCACTCACTAGCCACATGAAAAGAGGATCACTAAAAAGTAATGAGCCATAAAAAGGGTCCCGAAAATCCCAATAACCCTATAAATGGAGCCTGAAAAAGATACCCCCTTACAATGATGAATTTCATTAATTTTCCCTTTAAATTAGCTTAATTAATCGAGAAAATTGGGGAAAAAATGAAAAAAATACAAAAAGAGGAGAGGAAAATATAGCTTAGAGGGTGAGCTAAAGGGGAAGCTCAATGAGTTTCGGGGAGCTTGGTGGGTAAAATAGCTAGGTCAACTCAGGTGATTCGGCTAGGCTAGCTCTTCAGCGCCTAAATCGCATTGGGACATTCTAGACAAAGTATGCTACGGCGCGAAATGCTACGAGAAAAAATTGCCAATCGCCGAGTTAGAAATAAATGGGACAAGGAAAATGCCCAACCTCAGGGCAAAATCAGACCCGGGACATCTGGGACAAATGGGAGGCTGACGCAAGGAGCCGAGGATCGCCACGCCACAAGAGAAAAAGTTGCTTCCCGTAAAGGTAGAGGAGAGAGAATTGCTCGTCTAATCAGATCCTCGCCACGTGTCATCCAGTGGCAGAGCGCGGAAATATTTCAAAATCCGTTTTATCTGCTTCTCCGCGCCACTAAATCTTCGGATCGCCATATCTTTGATCCACAGCTCGGATTTCCACGTTCTTTATATTAACGGAAAGCTGTTCAATGAGCTATGCAAGGATCATGGAAAGATGATTTGAGGTGACTCGAATGGGAAACTTGAAGATTTGCATTGGTTCATGGGGAGTATCAATGGTGCCTGTGATGAGCTAATTGCAAATCAAGCTTCCATAGTCATGTCAACATGGATTCAAGCATGGTTAGTCGAGCGGCATGCAAAGTGAGGATTTAGGTCCAAGTTGACACCACTTGGAGGGGTCGCTCACACCGCTGGAAGTTAGAGGTTGGGTGGAGCACCACATGATGAATCTTGTCTGCAAGTGAGGAGGTGTGATGAGTTAGAGCTAGTATGTGCGTGGCGATCTGCGAGCCACATGGAGAAAGTACTACTAAGAGGTGACCGTTGGAGACAACGAGCAGGTGAAGGATGCATGTACTTTTAGTTGTGAAGTGTAACAACCAAGGTGGAGATTCCTATGCGAGAGGTGACAACATGCATCATGGAGCCATTCAAAATAGGTAAACTTAAAACCACTTTGTATACATAAAATCACGCAATTGGGTATATTTCTATGTCCTCAAAGCATACTTACATTCATTTATTCCTAAGCAAGAAAACTAGTAATTGACTACTGTCTTTGGCCTCTTTTTTGTCTTTCTTACTTTCTCTTTGGTCTTACACACTCTATATCCTAATCTAAACTTTATTGCTTTATATTTCATGGATCTCAACACCGGTGCCCAGATAGGATGCTAGCACCCAAGTGTCCTTGTCCTTTTGGGTGCCCTTGACCCTTTCTATCTTACTCTCTTCTTTTGGGCCTCTTTTTATATTTTGGCCATATTATTTTCTTATGGGTTTGCCTTTCAGTTGTCAATTACAAAATTCAAATAAGGGAATCATATAAATACAAATTTATGTGACCAAAATAAAGGATCAAGCTCTAATCATCTATTATCATCACCTAATGTTGCATCCAAATGCATCTAAGAGCATCAAAGGCATTCATCTAAAATTCATACAAGGGACAAGGGACTAGATTTTCTGCATACACACATAGGAAGGGAAGTTCATTTTTCCATCCACACATCTATTTAAATTGATACATCTAGCTATTTCATGTTATCATGTGCACTTTACACAAGGGCTTCCTAGGGTACAATTCTATCACACACGCATAAGAACTATATGGATTATAATTTGTAGTGCATAACTCAATCGTAAGTTCACTCATTCGGGTGCATTTTAGGCTTAGTCTAACTCCCCATATTACATATTTTATTTTTGGGATTTGATGTAGTTTGAAGGTTTTTGCAGTTCATCATCTTTTTTCATGTTACAAGAGAATTTTGTGATCATAGTGTGACATATAGGAAATCAACAACGACCATATTACGACACCAGCAAAATCAAGTTTTGAGCTCCTATGCATCCATAAGCACCTTGCAGGTCTCTAGTGCCTAGGCACCCCATCCCGATCCAGAACTTTGGTTCGAATTGATCCGACAAATCCATATTTTATCGTGCACGATTACAACAATATTCCCTTCATGTTTGTCAATTTTCCAGTCCATATCAGTTCCAGGATAGTGCAAATCAGCCAAGTCACTCTTTCCCTCTCTTGCACTTAGGGTTTCATACTTATCTAGCTTATTGATTGCATCAAATATATACTTTAACATTTATTTATCATATGTGACTACTGTAATATTAGGGTTGATTCAAAAACTATATTTTTGTTAAATCATTTGGTGACTCCATGCTTTATACTTCCTATTTCTAAGAAATATTACACACTTTGATACACATGTATCATCATTACCCTAAGACATTCTCTTGTTCTAATGTTCACACTAGAATGTTGAAGGCATAGTACATCCATGAACCTCACGTACTACACATTTCATGCTCCGTGCTTCATAATACATCTTTCTAGCATTTCATTCTCACACATCATACTACCCTATGACGTACTCTAGTTCCACATTTCATACTCGACTACTGAGGGTCTAAATATGAATTTAACCTCACTTCACTCACACTCTTTGCGCTTTCTATATGGTTCATTGAAAATCATATCTTTCTAGTACAAATTACAAACCATTTCCCGATGACGCACTCTTGTTTTATGGTTCATTCTTGATTATCGAGGGGTCTTATATAAATGAACCTCATCTCATGCTCATCCAAATTCACTCGGGGGCAACACTACTCCTATGAAATTCACATTACATATCATTCCATTTCACTCATTCATA
The DNA here is from genome assembly GCA_018340775.1 of Taxus wallichiana var. yunnanensis. NCBI lineage: Eukaryota > Viridiplantae > Streptophyta > Pinopsida > Cupressales > Taxaceae > Taxus > Taxus wallichiana. The sequence continues at coordinate 605,127,637 of CM031234.1, forward strand.
GCTATATTACATATATTGGTTACTTTGATTCTTTTTACTTATGCTTACATGTACACTTTATTTCCAAGCTAAAGGGACACTAAGTATGGCATTATCTTTATCATATACACATGCGCATTCACTTGGTATTTAGTTGTGAATGTAGACTTCCTATAGATCATTACATGCAGCAATGATGTTTGATGTTTGCATCTTTTTTTGTACTTCTTACCAATCCCATCGAGGCTCCTAGGGACATTTACAATTATACTCTTACACATCACACGTGTTATTGTTTCATTTTATACTACTTCCTATTCTTACTAGCATGCTACTTGTTACATTGGTACATATATGTCTTGACATAGCTCTTATCTTTCTAACATGTTAATGGGTAATTCATGTGCATAATTTACCTTACAGAACTATATGCCACCTCGGTTGTTTGTTACATCTTGTTTGACATTTTTTTCCATTGTATGCCATTATTTGCAAGCTATGCCATATTTTTTGTTTATCATTGCTTGTATGCTTTTGGTCACTTCAGCTTTGATTCTCTTGCAATATCCCATTTTGTGGTCTTTTTTGTCTACTTTATGCACTATTGCTTTTTTTACATTGTCTTATATAGCATGCTTGTCACGTTTTCTACTAACACATATTTCTAGCCACTTTGTTTGCATGTGCCTTGGTAACTACCATGTACATTGCTTCCACCCTACAAGGCATCAATTTCATATCATCATTTAGTCCTATTCTTTTGGTCACATTCTCCTAGCGACATCGTATGTACTTAAAATGAGGGGACATACATTGGGTGAATCAATCACCTCATATAGCCGCTCAAATTTCAAATGTTCATCAGAGACCTACAAAATATAGGAATAAAATACTCTATAGTTACATAAATGGCTCGAGAATCGGCTCGGGTGCTCGGTTCAACACGAGACACCCAACACCCGGAATCATGAACACTAGTGCACAGGTGCTCCTGACCTTTCCTGGCCACCACCTGTGGACAGGGGATAATTCTGATTAATTTCTCATATCAATAGACATTCATAGTAATTCATGCTGTAGTTTCATAGGATCAAAAACGAGGCCGGCCTCAAAATATAAAATGCATGTAATCTCTTACTATCTCCTTTTCAACACTGAACAATATGGAATCCCGAACATAGATCACACCATCTACAGTGGTGTATAATTTGGGAAGCATTCATGGAAGGATAGTAATAATATACCTCTCTCCCCAACACTCTTATGTCATGGCATGAGATTTCCCAAAAACTCACTCTTCTATAGCAATTCCATACATTTTCTATCATTTTCACTCTTCATGGATCATATGCACACTTTCCTTTTACTATTTTTTACACACATTTACATACTTTTACAAGAGTTTTCATAATACATAACTTTTACTAATCTTTCACTCTTATTTTGCAGGTCCGTCATTAATATGCAACAATAAGCAGCCCTACATCAGAAATAATAAGCTACAACAACAATAGATACAACACAACACGCTTCACCCCTAGGGTCACTTTCTCTTTCTTAGCTTCCACGCTTCATTTTATCACTCCACGCTTTCACTTGTCTCCTTGCACGTTATCACCATCACATTCTACATGGTTATCAGGTACGCATATCTTATCTACTTTATGTTATTGAGTATTCACTCAACAACATAAAGTGGGGAAAATGTAGACACAAAATCACACACTTGGGTACATTTCTAGGTCCTAAAAGCATACTTGCATTCATATGATTCCTAAGTAAGAAAACTAGTAATTGACTATTGTCTTTGGCCTCTTTTATGTCTTTCTTACTTTCTCTTTGGTATTACACACCCTACACCTAGTCTAAACTTTATTGCTTTATATTTCATGGCTTTGGACACCAACACCCAGATAGGGTGTCGGTGCTTAAAAAGCCCTCATCCTTTTGGGTGCCCCTAACCCTTTTCTATCTTACTCACTTATTGTGGGCCTCTTTTATCTTTTGGGCATATTATTTTCTAATGGGTTGACCTTTCGGTTGTTAATTATGAAATTCAAACAAGGGAATCATATAAATATAAAGTTATGTGACCAAAATAAAGGACCAATCTCTAAGCATCTATTATCATCACCTAAGGTTGCATCCAAAGGAATCTAAGAGCATTAAAGGCATCCATCTAGCACTCATACAAGGGATAAGGGACTGTATTTTCTACATACACACATAGGAGGGGAAGTTCATTTTTCCATCTACACATCTATTTACATTGGTACATTTAGTGATTGTCTACTATCACGTGAAATTTGTATAAGGGCTTCTAGGCCATGATTTTATATCGCACACGCACAAGAAACACATGGAGTCTAAGATGTAGTGTAGTGCTCGATCGTAAGTTCACTCACTCAAGTGACTTTTAGGGTCAATCTAACTCCTATATTGCATTTTTATTTTTGGGATTTGATGTAGTTTGAGGTTTTTACAGGTCATCATCTCTTTGCGGGTTGCAAAGTGAATTTTTGATCATAGTGTGACATATAGTAAATCAACATCAACTACCAATTACCTTCTTGCGATGCCAAAAAAATTAGGTTTCAAGCTCTTACACACCACAAGCACCTAGCAATGTTCTCTAGTGCCTAGGTACCCCCACCCCAATCCGGTGTTGTGGTCCAGATTCATCCAACAACTCCATTTTTATTGTGCATAGGTGTGACATTCTACCCTTCTTATTCATCAATTTTCCACTCCATATTAGTTCCAGGATAGAAAAATCATCTAAGTTACTCTATCACTTAGGTTTTCATACTCATCTAGCTTATTACGTGCATAAAATCTATACTTTAGCATGTATTTATCATACATGACTCTGTAATATTATGGTTTATACAAAAATTATATTTTTGTTAAATCAAACACAGAGTGGATGCAAAACCACGATAGGGAACATGCACAAGATGCAAGGAGGAATAGGTGTGAGAGCCAAAGACCAAATGTGAGAAGAACAATACAAGGGTGACAAAAATCCAATGCGTTCCAAGCCACAATACACATAGTAGGGAGAGGAATGTAGAGTTCGGGAAGGATGTAACCATGTCGGGTGGTCAAAGATAAAGGTAGTAAAACCCATCAAAGTAGTGAGTAGGTTTAATGTATGAGGTAAGGTTGAGCTGTAAGAAGTAAGGAGTTTCGAGTTGAGCAAGAAATGGGAAGCTCGGTTCCCATATTGGTGAGCTAGGGCCGATTTGAACCTAAAGAACAACTTCTTCACCTCCAAAAAACTCCAACAACCAGCACCAAAACCTTATCTCGACCTACAACCCGAAACAAAAACACCTCTAGAACTACATGCAAGGCCAATAAACTCCAGAAAACCATGAAAACTCAATTCAAGCACCTCAAACAATATTTAAAACTTGAATCAATGCATTTGAAGCACACATGTAATAATCATTACAACTCTTGCACATGAAACCTAAAAAATGTAAAATGAGAGTAATAGGGCAACACTAGACAATGAGTAGTGCATATCCCAACAAAGTGCACTCTAATACCATGATGAAGAAAAAAATGTGACAACACGAGGATCTGAAGATAATGCAAACATCAACTAATTTTCACTCCAGCAACATGATGAGGTTCCATGGGAGAGTGAACATCAACCATGAAAATGTGCATGCAAAGATTGGAAAGGGAAAAATCTCATAGTACTCTCATAGATCTAAAAATGGAATGGGTACAAATAGAGGGTGTTGTGTAACCCCTAGTGTAATAAATCATACCTCCTCATTTGGAGAAGGGGAGTTATATTCTTGAAATGAAAGTTACTCCCATATGACCTTGTGACATGTAATGACATGTAAGGAATATTTCACAAACCTTGTGATACCTAGATCTATGACCTAAGTGAGTTGATTCTCCACATGATGTGGAAAATGAATCACACCAACATCCACCATGTGCTTCCTTCATTATAGCTTCATGCTCATGCTCCAACACACATCTACACAAGACTTTATCTCTTCCTATCATATATAAGTCACCTCCAATGAGTTGATAGGGTGTTGTGTGGATCACTAGTTGCTTATTTTAAAGGGTCTTCATATTTTTAGGTACAACTCCAGTGTGTAAGAATATGGAAATATATTTTAAGTCTGTGTCGCAATGCAATCTAAACAATTGAGCATTTGGCATAGTATCTTCTATGTTCGGTGCATCCTCAATATAGTTAATCCTTGACAAATGATCAAGTCCCAAATTACTTTTGTCAGGATTTACTATCATTGTAAATTCAAATTCTTGGAATAGAAGGATCTAACGGAAAATGTGCCCTTATAAATATAGACTATGGACTAAGTACTTCAATTCCATATAATTAGTGTAGAAAATAAAAGGTGTTTCTAGAAAATATTATCTAAACTTGTGAAGTGTGTACACCATTGACAACGTTTCGCACTCTGTAGTTGTATAATTTTTCTCGACTTGTGTTAGCTTTCTACTTGCGAAACAAATAGGATGATCAAAATTCCCTTACCCTAGTTATGCTAACACTACTCTAATATTTATACCAAAATCATCTACATGCATGTGGAATGACTTGTTCCAAGAAGGAAATGTAATATAGGTGTAGTGGTTAACTTCTCATTTAATGTTTCAAATGCTATTTGTTATGCATCACCCCAATAGAATTTTACCTTTGCCTTTAACAATTCTTCTAGTGGTGTGGAAATCTTTGCATACCCCTTAATAAATTTATGGTAATAACCATTATGTCCAAGGAATCCATGCACTTCACTCTGATTAGTTGGCTCCTCCAACCCTAAGATGACTGCAATTTTTGCTAGGTCTACTAGAAATCCTTCTTTGCATATGATATGTCCAAGAAAAATACCAAATGGTTTCATGAAGATACACTTTTGGATATTAAAGATATGTTCAGCTTCCTACATCTCTCAAGCATCAATCACAATGGTCCTTAACTAGCTCATACACTATCTAATCATCCAAGTAAACTTGAAGAAATTTATGAATAAATTCTTGAAATGTTTGCACAACAATGCGTAAGAACACTACTAGTGTATTCTTCAATCAAAGGGCATAATAATGTAAGAGAAACATCCCCATTCCATTGCAAATTTTATATTTTTGATCTTTGTGCATGATCCTTACCTGATGGTATCCTGAGAATATATTTTTAAAAGAATAGATCTCGTTCCCTGCAACAACTTATAATAGTTCCCTAGTAAATGGCGTGGGAAAAGGATCCATGACACATAAAACATTCAGAACTCTATAATCAACACAAATATTTATCTTTCCATCCTTTTTAATGTTGATAACCATGGGGCTTATCCACTCTGACTCCTCAATGGGCTCAATAATTCTTGAATTCAACATTTTATCAATTTCATCTTTTACCTTGATGCGTAAATTAGGATTCATCTGGTAAGGCCTCTTCCAAACTAGTCACACGCCATCCTTGAGTTTGATTTTCATTTCACCTAATGATGGATGCACACCCTTTAACTCATGATATCCCCTTGGAAAAAAATCTTGAAATTTACGTAGTAGCTCAATGATTTTTTCTACCTCAAGTTTAGACCAATAATCACCTCCTTTGGCACGTCTTTAGTTCCAATATTTACTTTACTTTCTTAATCTTCAATGACACATGGTAGGCTCATGCTTTCTCATCTACTGAGTCCAATACTTCACGTGTGTTTTGTGTGCTTAATATCCAAATCTTCTACTTTATCATCTATGAGATAGACAAGCTTTCCTTTCTCCTTTTCTTTCCAAACATGACCCAACAGGCCCCTATGATTCCACCTTATTGTCTTGTGCTTCAGATGAACCTCACCAAATAACTGAGTCACCATTTCTTCAACATTTGCACTATTCCCTATTGTAATGCACTTCATAATGTAGAGCTTCGAGAACCTATAGTTTAGTATAAAAGTAATCAAAATTATGGGTGTTACCTGAAGTAAGTTCACATCAATTAGTTGTCTTTATATTCATCTCAACATGTACATACTAGGAATATGTATAACCACGTAAAGTATAATAGAACTTATGTACCCATAGTGATGGTGGGAGATTGTCTTTCCTTTTCAACCAATCCTTCTCACAATTGTGAACATGTAGCATGGGAGAAATCTTCCCATCATAATTATGTACCAAAGAAGGGAGATTACTCCTAGAAAACCTTGTCAAGAAATCTACTCTTATCTCACTTCAACCAAGTTAACTTTCTCGTGCATAGGCCACCAATGCATCGTGATCCCATGTAATGTGTATACCATCATATTTCTTCTATCCCCCTCATTTTTCCACTATTCTTCCATCACATGCATGAATGATTTAGGCTTCTCTTCCCTAATATACTTTGGAAAACTAATCTTAACCAACCACCTAACAAGTCGCGGCCTAATGACCCTCGTTACTCTTCCTCAAACTTTTTGACCAACCATTTCGTAAGTACCATGAGCCCAATTATCAAAATCCATACTATTATTATCATTTATGGACTGTGTATCTCCCCACTTAAGAATGTCTTCCTTTGATGACTCCACATTCTTTATGTCACACTATATGTGCATAGATTCTATTAAGAGTTTCTTCATTGATAGGTTCTATATAAGGTGTAATATTCACATCATCCATTTCTATCATAACACACTCATATGTGTTCTCAAAGCTCACATAGCACTTAATTAAAGTGAAACTCCATGTTGTTGGTATAACACCATGGATTTCCTAGAAGTGGATGGAATTTTATACCTCCATAAGCTCCAAGACCTCAAAGTCACCCTTAAACTTGGCTCCCTGAATGGTGATAGAAGCATCCTTCATTACCCTAACGAGCATATATCTTATCTGTTAGCCATATACAACACATTCAAAGATGGCTGCAATGATATCCTTCCCATCTAGTTCCAAGCATCAAGTGTGAGGACATTGACTTCGTGCATGTATCAATGAGGATATTACTTATCAACCATCCTTTTATCACTACATCTAATGTGATTTATTTTTATATTCATGATATTGAGGAGGTAAGTTGACATGGAGACTTTGGTGCTCCTTTCTACACCTGTGTGTGGTATCTTATCCAGTAACCATTCTCCTAAAAGGGTATGATGTTCTCCTACCTAAGCATTTTGCATACCTCCCTGAGGTCATCCACATCCTTCTGGGTAATTCAATATTCCTCGCGTGTTCCCTCTCATGTGCTTTCTCCTTCAAACACTATATTTTTCATTGGAGCTCCTTGATGATGCCCATAGTCTCTTGATATACCTCTTTCTATTGGCTTGTATGGATACTTTGCATGAATAACCTCCTCCTTTACGGTGAGTGGTCTAGCTTTCCCCTACTCACATGTGTGTTACCTTTACATGTGTAGTGACTAATAGTGGTTGAATTTCTACTACAACCAAATTTTGTATGCATTTATTTCCCCTATTAGCGCATTAAACCTTAATCCTGACTTTCCCCTTATCCTTCTTGTTATTATTGAACATGTAGGTATACAGATCCAGACAATCCTCAACCTTATACACCTTTCCACAATACGCCCAAACTTGATTCTTTAAGGACTTACGTTAATAGTGATCAAGTGACCCACAAGTGTAACATGTTCCTTGTGTGAACCTTCCTTGGCCACCACGTCCTATGCTTTGGTATCCACCTCTAAATCCTCCATTACTATTTTTATGCCCTTCATTAATTTGTTCTTCTTGTGCCTACGAGTTACTCTCCACACTATTCTGGTGTAACCCTATATCACAAACCTCATGAATCTATTCAATCAAAATAAAATTGGTTATGTCATGAGTATGCACATCACATATTTTGTAATAAACAAAAACATTCTTTTGTGTAATGCATTGCAAAAGAAGACAATTGTGAACATCATGGTTCTTATGAAAAATCTTACAAAGCCATCAACAATACACGCACACTCCTTCGTAGATAATTATCCTTTGAATGTCCTTCTACTTTAAAATCAATGCACCAAAATCCATTACATATATCATGAGTTGAATTGGTGAATAAATTTTCCAAATAAGTATCCATTTATGTAATCTAAGCCTCAAGAAATGGACTTACCCCTAGTATACATTCTTTTAACCACTTGACATGCGAATGTTGCTTCCAAAGCCTCACATGGGTCGATGAATGTCTTATGTGATAACGTCCTCTAAAAATGTGTCAACAAGCCTCCAAAAACCACTACACATGCTGACTCTAATGAATATCATAGGAAAGCTTGGAAAATAAGGTCTTAAACCATGCATCATATTTTGTAACACTCTCGCATAAAATCCTTGTTTTATATCCTTCAGCACATTAATACTTTATTGCTCAAACTCAAGTATGTGAAATTTAACCAAAAAAGTGGTACAAAGTGCATCATAGTCCATCTTTTTCTAGTGTGGATCATATTTCCTATACTAACTATGCACGTGGCCATGAAGTGTTGTTACAAACTAACTAGCCTTACGATTTGGAGTTATTATTCCCTTGCCCTCGAAAAAAATTTCACACTCGCACACATGCTCAATTCATCTTCCACACCTCTATATTATGGAAAATGAAGGGACATCTTGAAAAATATCTAAGAGGTTTGTTATTGTGGTTATTGAGGTTGTTGTGTTAGTTTTTGTGGTCCTTATCTTGGAGTGGGGCCAAACCCTGATCCTGAAGCTCCACTAGGATTTCCTCTATGTGGTGGAGGTCCTGAACCTCCCGAGCCTCTTACCATGACCTAAGGACCTGTAGAAGTACTACCTTGCACCCCCAGTAGTAGTTTTGAACTACACACCATCTATTTTTCCTACTAATATACCTATAGTATTACCTCCAATGAGTGTGCCACTACTCTATCCTAAATTTACACCTACCAGATTGCTTCCAAACAAATTATTTCCAAATACAGAGCTGTTGCATTACCATATGAGCTACATTTATCTTTTATGCCTCTTGTGTTACTACTAACATACGCCTACCTATATCTCTAACCCAATGTGGTGACTCTTGATTACCTTCTTTCTCATTGTCACCGTGATTATCTTCTACAAAAACTTCTAGATTCCAAGCACCATGTGCAAGTGCTAGGTGTCTAAGTTGGGTTAGATGAATGCCAATGGTTCTCATTCTCCTCGGACTCACTCTCATCAGATGCCAAAGGGGTCCATTTGTTGCACTTCCCAATACTAGAAAGACATGATCCTACAGTCCCTCACCTTCTATAGGGTTCTCATCACTTTCACCTAACATCATTCCTCTCAATCTCAGTGCCTCTTCAACTTCCCTCTCTCGTGCATCATTATTCCCGGGAAATATTTCTTCTCTATCCCATTCTTCCACTTACAATAATTCCATCCTTCCCAAACTTGCTTCATGCCCCTACATGTGGTGGAGTTTTAGCCTTCCATAGGTAAGTTCTCCATCCCACTCAATCATCAAGATATGTATAGATAATGGTAGCACATGTAAATATGTTCCTTTAGGTTTGTGTAGAAACTAGAAATCTACTTCTTATGTGCATGATTATGTCCAAATTGACTATTCTAAGGTATAATTGTGTAGCACACCTTCCCACCAATGATCTACATCTATTATCCATGGCACATCCAAGTCAAAGAGTGTTTGATACTTATCTTGGCTCCACACTTTCTTCTTACCTAACTGGACACCCTTGTTCTATGCATAAGCTAAAATCCATGCGTAAAATTATGCTAGGAAGAAACTAAATAATATTTCATACAAGGAATCATATAGATTGTCTTCCACCCACTTTCACACAACTAAATCTTATGTCGGCATTGTATATTTAATAAAATTCATCCTTGTATTCATCCATCCAACACATAATGTTCTCCGATGATAGTTGGAATGCCATACGTATACCACATCCTGATGAGCAGAATGAAAAGAGGTCCTAAAATAAAACCAAAATGTAGTATTTTTATTTATCAATGTTTAGTTGGGTGCATTGGCACTTCATCCATAGAAAGGTATGAACGCTCACCCGAAGCACATGTAACCACCCTCTCCCTTTTTAGTTTCTTGACAATATGCGATTAACATACTTAACTATTATAACATGAATGAAGATATAACACAATATAGTAATGGAAACACATATAATAAGGAAATTAACCAACATAGGAAATTAATAACACTTCACACTTATAATCCATAATATTCATACACAATAGGTCATCAAAAAGTGTAGGCCAATTCGAGTGGCCTCTATCTTATTCGGATCAATCCTTAACTCTCTATCTCTAACCACATGCCCTAAAAAGACAATTGATTGTTTGGAAAACTCACACTTCTTATCATTCAAACTAGTTGGTTCTTCTTTAAAACTTGCAAAACTTAACACAAATGGTTAATATGCTCCAAAAAAGTTATATTAAAAACCGAATGTCATCTAAGTACATAATCATAAAGGAATCGATAAAAGGCTGCATTACCTTATTCATCAACCTCATGAAGGTAGCCAATACATTACATAGCCTAAAAAATAATAAAAACCATTCATACAACCCTTTCCTAGTATTGAACTCCATTTTCCATATGTCCTCTTCCTTAATTCGCACTTGATGATGCCCAGATTTCAAATCAAGATTAGTAAAATGTTTAGCATGTTGTAATTGATCCGATAAATCATCAATGCGAGGAAGAGGGTAATTATTCTGGATGGTTATTTTTTTAAATCTCTATAATCAAAACACATTCTCCATGAACCATCTTTCTTAGCTATTGAAAAATAGGAGAACCACATGAGAAGTGCTAGGATAGATTATACCTTGCTTAATCAATGATTGCAAATTTTGTTTTACCTTATTAACATCCTCTAAATATTTCTTGTATAATCCCAATTTGGAAGTGGACTATTGGGTAGCAAATGTATCTCATTCTCAATTGGCCGAACTAAGGAAAGCCATGTAGGCTCTTGGAAACTTTCCACTGAACTGTTGAGCCAACTATTTCATCTATTTCTTCTCTTTGTTAGAAAACATGATACAAGTGGTCTTAGATGCAATAACCTCATCTTCTGGCATATCCCTTAAAATAAGTAATGCAAATTTCCCACTAGCACTAATAAGATTCTGAGATTCAATAGCACTTACCAAAGAGATATTTGAGTCTCATGCAAAGGATGAAATGATGTATCTCTTACCATCCTTCACCAAATGGTATTGGTTGGCTCTCTTCATCAAGATGTAATCCTGATATATAAGTATGGGCTTCCAAACACTACACCACACACATCAAGTGAAAAACATCCAAAGTAACTTCATCAATGAACTTCTTATCAATACTAAATGTAATTTTACATTTCTTGGTAACCTTGATGTCTACACCTTTCTTCACCCAACCCAATGAGTATAGACTTAGATGATTGTAATTTTCTAACTTTAGCTTGTCTACTAACTCTTATCTAACTAAATTAGCTTGAGAACAAGTATCAAAAAGAGCATCCACTTTGGTTTTCTTCACTTGAATTTTTATATGAAAAATCTTAGTCAAATCATTTTCTTGAACAGCATTCTTACTACCCAAACATACCTATCTACGAGATGGAGGTACAACACATTATCTCATCTACATCTTTGTTGAAAAATATTTCCTCTCCTTGGAGGGAAGTCATGGCCTTCTTTTTATTTTTCTTATTTTTTAAGGGATGTGATTTTGGGTGGAGCTTCCAAAAAATTTCATCAAAATGAGTGTCAACATTACAAGGCCCAAATGAAATTTAATATCCTTCTTAGAAACGGAAGTAGCATTCTTCTTACCTTTTCATTTTTCCTTTTTCTTAGTACCACCTTGTATGTTTGAAGCATGTTGAGAGGTAGATAAACTCTTCTTCTTTTCCATCTCTACATAATGAGCTTGAGAACAAGTCTCATCTATATTCACTAACTTAACCAAGAGAACTAGTCTCTTTAAGTGGCTATGGAGTCCACCAATGTACTTCATCAATATGTCTTGGACCATTATATCTTTTCTCATTTGGACAATTTTCTTTTGGAACTCACTAGTGTACTCTTGTACGTTCTAGCCTTGTTTATTCCTAAGATATTGTCAATACATGGACCTCTCTTCCTCATAAAAATAGGATAGAATTTATTTTTTTATTAGCTTCTTAAATTCATCCCACTTAGTAATAGGAGGAAGCTTATTAACAACCAAATAATGAACATAGCTTTCAAACCAAGTTAAAGCATGATTGGTTAATTTTAACCTTGCAAAGGAAATTTGTTGACTCTCATTGATTTGATGCAAACTGAAATATACCTCAAGTTGAGCTAGCCACTAGTCTAGCATCTCAGTATTCACATCCATCATAAGTTTGAATCTATATTTTTCCTCCTATTTGAATGGAGGGGGAGTAAGGTTGGCATGGGGCTACTCTTCCTCATACTCATGAGTGTCTTCATTATGAATTCCTAGTGCCTCTTTTGGAACACCAATATTTTCCATGAGAAATCACATGATGGACTCCATTTCCCCATCGATAAGGAAATATTGCCCACACCCACCTCAAACTTTTATAAATGTTCTTCTCTGAGCTCACCTGCATCTTCTCTACGATCCATGTCTCTAATTCCTTACTTCCACTTCTTGGATGAGGTCTCTACGATTCAAAAGGAACAAGGATACCTTCACCTCTTTCACTTCCCTCTCAGGTAAGGGGCATATGAAATTTTCAACACAAGTTAAACCACACAAAACAACTTTATCTTAAGTTATCTTATACCAATCCGATCTATAAACTTCCTTGTTAAACAATAAATAGATCTTGTTCTAGTGATGAATGAATGATAACTGAATAATTTTATTTTAACTAATATAATGTGCATGAAATATTCATAAATATGTTGTAAATTGAGATACATAAGACAAAGGAGACACAAGGTTTATCCTGAGAAACCCACTTATGGGAAAAACTCCATTAGGTAAGAAAATTTCTTCCCTTTCATTATGCATGATCCGTAATCAATAACAATTTGTAAAATATTTTTAAAATTTCTTAAAAACTTGATTTTTCAAATTTAAAATCAACTTTAAAATTTTTCGTAATTTATAAATAATTAAAAATTGCAAGGATAAGACCATGGAAAAACATAATACCAAGAAAAATAAGAGAATTATGAGACAATTAATTGATAATGGAGTTCAACCAAAGCCTATGTCTCGGGTCCTTAAATATGCAACCGATCTATTAAAATGGGCATTAAAAACACTCACAATTTTCTTATAAGGCAATAATTGATCTTCCCCAATTACCACGATAATTTCCTTCAAATAAAGTCTGGTCTCTTTTCAAAAATTTCTCCCAAAATGTCTCTATCTCTCCTAAACCCCTTTAAGGCTTACACACATATAACATCTACCCTTTAAATATTACATATCCCTTTATATACTACTTCACAACCTTAGACACATTGGTGGGGTGCTTATCCTTTTGTTACTCATTTCCATGGTTCAAAACTCTCCAAGTGCCCCATAGCCTATCCACTTTCCAAGCTTAGAAAATTAATCCCACATTGGATGCATGGGAGAGGGCTAAGTAGTTTAAATAGCATGAAGTGGAATACTAACATTGGCTTATGAGCCGCTTTTATTGGAGAGAATGATGCACATGGGCTGGTATGGTTAGCACTAGGATAAATATAATGCACCAAACTTGGTGATTAGGTGTATTATGTAATGCATGAGGTAACATGTGTGTTGGCGAGTTCTCTCGTGGCCTAAGTGAGTTGTATGCCTACATGGCAAGTTGACATAACAATATGGTATGTAGTAAATTAAATATTTTTAAAATAATGGAATATTATCCCACACACACTATACATGCAACACTAAAGAATATACATGCAAAATCTTGATAATGATAATATGAAGAAAAGGAGGCCAAAGAACCCCTCCTCAAAAAGGTATCGATCTGGTGAGGGCCCTTAGCCAACAAATAGTAGGGCCCACTTATCCAATAACAAGTTTTGAAGACCAAGGCAAAAACACTATTTTACTCAAAAATTTATTGCCACATTTCACATTCTGATTGGTCTACATGGATATTGTGTACGTCTCCATGTCATCTTGAACCTGTGTGTAGACCCATTTTTCACCAGATCGACAAAAAATTCAACGTGCGTTAACTTTTACATACTGCCTCCATTTTCAGAGTTTTGCATACCATCAAAACATCTCACCCAACTTTATGCAGTGAAATTTTTTCTAACAAATTTAAGGAAGATTTCATATTGGTGTTTCTCAGTAAGGATACTCTAGATTAAAGTACAACAAAACCCTCAAGTTAAGTCATGTAGACTTTTTCCTATAGATCTTTGTTCATAAAGGCACTTTTCATGTCCATCTGATGGACTTCCATCCAAACTATAAAGCTAGATGAAATATCATCTTGATCATTTTTCTCTTTTAGCTATGGGAGAAAATGTTTGCTCATAGTCTATGTCTTCCTTTTCGTGCATAACCATTTCCTACAAGTATCATTTTGTACTTGTTAATAATATCATTTGTTTTGTACTTTATTTTGAATATCTATCTCTAAGCAATGGATTCTTCCTCAGTGGAAGATCGACAAGATGACAAGTTTTTTTTTCATCACTAACTATAATGAGCATCCATGGCATCTTTCCAAGATTTCTACCATAGGGCTTCCTAGAAAGTAGAGGGCTCAATAGATTTAACAACTCTACTCATCAAAGTAAAATTTACCTCTTCACAAGCTTCACTTTAAGTTATTAGTATAGTGATGGATGTGTTTAGAGGATCATCCAGCTTAGCATCTTGAATCATATATGTATACCAATTAGGCATACATTGTATTGTTCCCGTGGGTTGTGGTGTTTTCTGATCATCACCATCATCCCCATCATCACTGGGAACATCTGCTTTTATTTTCACAACATGTTTGCAATCTACATTAGGTGATTCTATAGAACGATTCTCAGCATCCTTCTTATTAAATAACTCAACATATATGTTGGTGTAGACTTTCCTGGTCTTTGGATCCATCAATTTGTACCCAATATTTTCTTCAGTGTAGCTAATGAGATGAGTTTCTTTGATTTCATGTCTGACTTATTTCTCTTCTATTTGGGTATGTGCATGTAATATTTACACCCAAATACTTTAAGGTGTGCAATGGATGGATTTTGATTCAACCATGCCTCATGTGGAGTTACTCCATCAAGAGCAACTATAGGCACTTTATTCAACAAATATTTTGCAGTTTTCTCTACTTCAACCTAGAATTTCTTTTTTAGTCTTGAATCATTGATCATGCATTGCATCATCTCAATAACAGTACAGTTCCTTCTCTTAATAACACCATTTTGTTCCAAAGTGTGTACGGAAGAGGCATTTTTCGATGAATTATGTGAGCTTCTAGATAGGTTTTGAACTCATTAATGTTGAATTCCTCCTCGATTTGAGTAGATAGATCTAATTTTGCAATCAATCTCATTCTCAACAACCATTTTGAACTTCATGTAGCTCTCAAAAGCTTCACTTTTTTTATGAAGACAAAAATCCATATTTTTCTTGAATAATCATCAACACAAATTTTTAAATACTAAAATATATAATGACTAGGTTGCTCGATATGTACTTTTTTACACTATGTTGTTTTCCTATAAGGCGTTAGGAAACTTTTATGTATCCTTTTTAGAGATGTTAAACCTCTCACCATATTTTATTGGTAAATTGTATCAAGATATACAAAACGATGTGACCAATTCTCGATTCCACAACTATGTAAAATAATTATTCTTCTCCACTAGTGCTTGATCATCCCTATGGAAAAAAAATAAGCCGAAACATCCATACCACATTTGAATCTCTTGTAATAATATTCAATACTCTATATTTGTTTCAAATAAAACACACTTTATTACTAGAATAACTATCAAAATCAATCTTTAGATTATGATCTAGAAGTTGACTAACTGATAGTAAGTTCTTTGTCAAACCAGGGACATATAAGACATTTGATAACCTACAATTTTGTGAACCAAGAGAAAGAGTAATGTTTCCAATACCTTGGACTATGTAGGAAGAGTCATCCCCAATGAAACATGGTTTTGGAGGTTGTGTCTCATATTGTGGTGAACCAATCTCTACATCTAGTCATGTGTCGAGTGGCTCCCAAATCAACGTACCAAATTGCACTAGATGACATGGTTGCTTCACTAGAATGGGTAGTGTACAAGAAGTCCTCATCATTTGAATGGTCTTCTTGCTCAACTACATTTCCTTGCTGATGGGGTTTCTTTCACTAATTCCCCTTCTTTTTCCCTTGTTTGTAGTGTGATTGTCCCTATTGTGATTGTTGATTGTGAGGTCCGGAATTTCTCGATGACCCTTTCTTGTACGTGTTGTACTAACAATATTTCAACTCATGTCATCTTTTGTGGATAGGTCTCTTCTTTTTCTTGTCCCCTTATTGATGTTATTTTTGGGACTTTTGGAAAGATTGTGTTTTGCCCTTCCCTTTCTAATGAGAAGATAGAGTTTTATCTTCTTCTTCATCTTTATTGTATATTGCCTCTTCTTATTGCAATAAGTTCACTAACCTCTTAAAATTGATGGTCTGATCTAACAATTTGATTATCATCATAAAAATGTGGTAAGAGGGAGGAAGCTCTCTTACAACAATGGGCATGAGAGGAGTATCAGAAATATCCTCTCTGGATAGCCTCTCATTCAAATTAAATTTTAGTGTGTGTAACTAGCTATACAAATTCAATATTGTGTTCTTTTTTAGGATTCATACATTGTGCTCAACTTTTCCCACGCTTCTTTGGTTGTTTTAGCATCTTGAATGTGGGGTTGCATATCATTGGACACTATGAACAAGATTATCAACTTGGAATTTTGATTAGCCCTATCAAATGTCACTATTGGATTGTATCATTAGATGATCTATTTGTTGAACCATTTACAATCGGCCAAATTTCTTCAAACTCAAGTTGAGTTCAAATTTTGGTCTTCCACATGGCATAATTATCACCACGGAGTAGTTGTAAGTCGAGGAAGAACAATTTGGGAGCATTATTTTCCATAGTGGGTTATATTTTTCTCAACTATAGATCATATTAGCACAAAACAATACAATAATTTATAGAAAATATTAAATTATAGCCACGTGTGTGCAAAAAAATTTAATGACAGGAAAAAATTGTTTTGTAAGGCCCTGGTGGCCTTTAAAGCTCAAATCGGATCAAATACTAAAAAATCAAAAAAATGCTTAAAAATCCCTTTCAGGCACCCCCCTTTTACAAAAAGTTTCTCAAAATAACTTTATAAGCTATGAGAGAAAAAAATCCCCAAAAATAGTGTTTTCCTAGCCAAATTTGGGGTGGGTTTAGTTATCACTATCTTGTTTAGAGGGGTTTTTTTCCACTAGAGTTGGCAAATAGGTGTTGAATTATCCTATGAGTTTCCAAAATTTTAAAATAGGGTTTGGGAGGTGGTTCGACCCCTCAACCTACCAACTCCTAAAGCCCTCCATCTAGCCAAGATAGTTCCTTTAGCGCATGCCATGTAAAATGAGAGATAATTTATTTAAAAATTATATGAAAAGTCTTAACTTTAAAAATAGGTGTGGCTCTACATGGAGGATCCATGTGGCCCTACGTGGAGGAGTGAAGACATTTGTTTAGGGTTTCCCATAGAAACTGGATTACTTTTTTATCTTCCTCCTTTGTTTTTGTTTTGCATTCCACTTTGCAATGTTTTTGTTATTTTTTTCATCACTCTATCTTATTCTACGACATTGGGTTTTGGTAAGTGATCAGCCAAAGAAAATAGTTCTCACTCGATCCACTTGTCCTAGTAGAGGTTGGCCTCACAATCAATGTGTTTAATAATAATAGGGAGGGTTGAAAAAAATTCCTAGTAGAGATTGGGCTCATCACTATGTTTGAGAAGAATGTTTGGTTTCTCATGGATGTCATCTAGGTTAGGCATAAGGACAATGCCACATATACTTAGCTCGTAGTCGAACTAGGATTTCTCCCACATGAATGGTTGATGAATGATGGGTAGGTAGTAAATAGTGTCATACTTATAAGTTGCTCTTGAGAGGGTCATCTAATGGGGACATGAGCTTACAAGTAGTAGAGAATATTATCCATGATTACAAGATATTAGCAAATATATTAAAATGTATTAAGAATTCCAAGTATAAAAATTTTAACAGGGATCGATGTCAATCTAGAAGATTGTTCTCGATCTATATGATTGATATTGATCATTGTAAAAAAATTGAAAAGAGTGTTTTGTAATTCTTATGATCTTAAATGGGAACCAAAAATAAAAATGTTTAGATAAGTTGAAATAAGATGTGATTGAACCTAATGGAAATGGTTTACAAATCCAAACAAAGTGGCATACTTTTCGAGGCGAATGGAATTTGGATGATTATATGTTGAGGAAGATTGATCTAAAGGGAGTGTAAGACATTGGGAGATTTTGTTTCTTAACTTTTGTAATAGGTTCCTTCTTGTTGGATGCCCAAGTCCAGAATCCAACCTTGTCAGGATAAATTTTTACATCCTTGGGTAGTGGGTTGAGCCACCTTTTATAGGATTGATTCCATTTCGATTGAATCTACACCAATCAACACCAATTATGGGAAACTACACCATTTTTGTCCATTTCGAGGAAAATGGTTGAATTTGGTTTCAACCATTTCCTTTTACAGATTTCTAGGTTTTATGATGGTCTAGGGTTGTTTTGATCTCATGTGGAGTTTTGTAGGATGTTAGGTTGTTTTATTTATTTTAGTTTGTTTGTGGTTACATGTGGTTATGAGTGGTAAAATGGTGAATGTGAGTCAATAAATAGGTAAAATGACCATGTGGGATTATGAAGGGGTGTCCTAGGATGTGTATGCACATGTGGGGATTAGGGTAACCTAATTTTGGTGTCTAAATTTTTCTCTTTTGTCAGGTGGTTTGTAATGGACAAACCGCTAAAAAATGAGTGAGATAGTTGGATTTATGTTAGATAAGTGATCCCCCCTCTAATTAAACAAATATTAGAAAATAAATGATAAATCCTAATTAAGTTACAACGTAATGATATAGAAATGAAGTACATATTTGACACAAGCAAGTAAGCTAATAAATTTGAAACCCTAAGTACAAGAGAAGGGATAAATTACTTAGCTAATTTCATAATAATCTTGAAGTTGTGACGAGCTAGAAAATTGATGGAACAATAAGGAAGAATGTTGCAATCGAGCTTAAAAAAATCATAATTGTTGAAACAAGATGGACTAGGGTGCTGGATAAGGTCATGGGCACCTGGTGTTATAGACCACTATTGGGCACTCGTGACAGACGTAGAACCTCAAAAATGATTTTTACAGTGTCACTTATATGTCGCTACCCTTCGTTGTTGATCGCTTGTATGTCGCACTAAGTCCCCAAGATTCACCTTTAACCTGCAAAGAGAAAGAGAACATGTGAAACCCCAAAACCCATCAAATCCTAAAAATAAAAAACTATAAATGGGGAGTCAAAATAACCTCGATGGTCACCCAATTGAGTAAACTTACAATCCAGGTGTTGCACTACATTTCAAACTCCATGTAGTTCTATGTGTGTGTGTGTAGAATCATGCCCTAGGTGGCTCTTGTGCAAGATACATTGAATAGTGAGTAGTAGCTAGATGTATAAGATGTAAATAGATGTGTGTTTGGAATATAAACTTCCCCTCCTATGAAGTGTATGCAAAGAATGTGGTCCCTTATCCCTTGAATGGATGCTAGATGGATGCTTTGATGCTCTTGAAATTCCTTTGGATGTAACCTTAGGTGATAGTAATAGATGCTTAGTGTCTAGTCAATTATTATAATCACATAGCTTTGTATTTATATGATTCCATTGTTTCAATTTAGTAATTAACCACTAAAATTCTGACCACCAAGAAAATAATATGCCCAATAGCTAGAAAATACCCAAAATATGTGAGAAAGATACAAAGAGGTCGGGGTGCCCATAGGGGATGGGGGATCCTGGCGCTAGCTCCCGATTGGGCATTGGTTTCTAGACTCGAAAAACTAAAGTATCGAAATCTAGATTGGGTAAGAAGGTGTGTAAGACTAAGACAAAAAAGAAAGAAAGAAAAGAGGCCAAAGATGGTGGTCAATTAGTACTTTTCTCGCTTAGGAATCATATGAATAGTGGTATGTGATCATGACCTATAAATATACCCAAAGTGTGTGATTTTGTGTCTACACTTTCCCCACTTTATGTTGTTGAGTGAATGATTGATAACATAAATTAGATAAGAGATGTTTACTGATAACCATGTAGATCGATGGTGAAAAGCATGCTTTGAGGAGACAAGAAAAAGCATGAAGTGAATAATATGAAGTGTGGAAGCTAGAGAAGAGGAAGTGACCCTAGGGGTGAAAATTTTGTGTATATGTTGTGTTGTGCATGTTGTCATTGATGCATTTGATGATTGATGATGTGATTGTTTCTTCCCATAAAGATAGACCTACAAAAGAGAAGAGAAAAAGAGTATTCAAATATGTGTATATGAAAATTTGATCCAAAAAGATTGTGTAAAAGTATGTAAAAATGTAAAAAAGGAACATGTGCACCTGATCTGTGATGAGTGAAAGGAGATAGAAAGGATCTTGAAAATGCTCTATAAGGATGAGTTTTTTGGGTGATCTCATGTCATGAATAAGTTTTCCATGATCTCATGCCAAATTGCACTAAGAGCGAGTTCTTTGGGTGATCTCATGCCACGACAAAAGAAGTGTAGGGAGAAATGTCTAGTGTTATTCTTCAACCTTTGACTACTTCCTAAAATGTATACACCACTACAGATGGTGTGTTTAAATTCAATCCAATGTAAAAATAGAAAAGAGGAGAAATCATTCTTGTTGATTGCTAGAGGATTGTGCATGTGTTAAGAAAAATGTTGTGTAGACTGCTGAAAAGTGTGTTGCTCTAAGAAAAATGTTGTAATTTCCCATGTTCATAGGTTCCTAGGTAGGGTCAGGGGCACCAAGGTGCTCATGTCTATTTCTAGGCATTGGCATATGTGTTGTGTTTAAGACCCATGTCACATTTTGGGTCCTTTTTGTGACCGAATATAGTGTTGTACCAGTATTGAATTGTTTTATATTGTGATTGTGAACTATTGAATGGGTGACTAATTTACCCAATGATGCCCCCTCATTTGGGGTGCATGTGGCATCATTAGGAGGATGTGGCCCAAAGTAGGATTGGATGTTGATCTGAAACTTATTCCCTATAGGGGAAGGAATGTGCTTGGTAAAAACCAAGGCACATGCAAACAAAGTGGTTGAAAACAAGTGTTAGTGCAAACAAGACAAATACACATATAGAAGACAATGTGTAAGCTAGCAAGAAAGAAGACAATGTAGACCGTGAAAATTAGGTTATAAACATGGGACATTTCTCACAATGTTGCAAGACAATCAAGGTTGAATGAGCCAAGTATACATTGTGCACACAAGATAAAGGGAAAAGCCTGTAAACAATGGCAAATAATGAAAAACAATGAAAAGTAGAGTAGTAGACAACCATGGTGACAAGTAGTTCATGTAAGACAAATTTTGCACACGAAGCACTTATTAGCATGTTAGAGAGATAAAAATTATGTCAAAGCATGTATATCATGATATAGTAGTGTGCTAGTATGAATAAGAAATAGTATAAAATGAAACAATAGCTTTGTAATGTGTATGCAGTAGAAGCCCCAGGAGCGGTTGTGGGACTAGTAAGAGCTATAGTGCCAAGAATCCATGTTACATGTAATGATCTATGTAAATTCTACATTCACAACTATAAGCCAAGTGAATGTGCATGTTTGTATAGAAAGGATAATGACATATGAAATATTTTTCTAACCATGTAAGTAAAGTGTTGCATGCAAGTATAAGCGAGCAAAAACATGTGCAACCAAAAAAATTAGTATGATGTGAATATGAATGGAATGGAATTCAAATTGAATGATAATATCAGTGTTCCCACCGATCAAGTGTAAATTAGTATGTATGAGATGAGGTTAATGTATAAATGACCCTCAATGCAGTCAAGAATAAACCATAAAACAAGAGTGTGTCATCGGGAAATGGTTTGATTATGCGCTAGAAATATATGATCAAAAAAGCATAGAGAGTAGAAAGTGATTGAGTGTTGTGAGGTTCATTTCAGATTTAAACCCTCGGTGATCAGTATGAACCGTGGAACTAAAGTGTGTCATAGGGAAGTGTGAGGAAAGTGTGATAAAAATATGTATCGTGAATGCACTAAGTGTGAAATGTGTAGTCTGCATAATGTAGGTTCGTGAATGTAGTGTGCCCTCAACGGTCAAGTGTGAACCATGCCACAAGAGTGAATCATCGGGTAATGATAATACAAATGTATCAAAATGTGTAAGATTCATGTGAAATATTAGATGCAAAGTGAGAAGTGAAATGGTAGAAGTGTGAGACACTTGACAATGCTAGAAGGTGGGAGAATAAGAATGATGCCCTTTCAAGTGTGCAATGGTGAGTGTGTTATCCGATAAAATGAAAGATGAGGTTCCTATACTCAATGCTTGCGAGATAAAGGTGTTTAACATGCCCTAAGATCGGTGATGTATGAGATAGATGATGTTTGGTGAATGAGACCTATGTACTTGAGACTGGATGGTGATGGACATCTATGGGGAGATCTCGGAGGTTGATGAACACTTATGTGAAGGAGACCACGAGGTGATGGAAACCTATGTGAAGCAGAGGATGGAGATGATGAAAACCTATGTGAAGCAAAGCATGGATTTGATGAACACATATGTGATGAAACCAAATATTCCAATTAAATCACATTACCCCACTCAATCAATGTCCCCACCATCCAAATCATGAACCCCACTCAATCAAATCAAATCTATTATCTCACCTACCCAGTCAAATCATGTCCCCCCCACTCACCTGACCAGGGTTAATTTATCAAACCCCAGTTACTCATTAACCCCAATCTAACCTCACCTCCAAGCTATAAATATGGGTCTTCCCCTTTTTTCAAAAAGGAGGAAAAGAAGGAGGAAGAATCAATATGAAATCTCTATGTATTGAAGTTTTTAGGAGAGGAGAAGAAAGTGCTTGATTAAGTTCTGCAAGTTTGAGGTCAAGGAAAACCTTTTCCATTGTTAGAAGTTAGAGGTGAGGAGTGTTGGAGAAATATTTGACATTGCTTGTCATCTTACCATCCTGATGCCCATTTCATCTCCATACCAGAGCACTAGCTAAGTCCCCTCATCATTCCAGTTACTTGGCATTTTGTATTTCATTGTTTTCTGCATGATATCTATTGTTCATCATTTATTTCTATCTTTCTAGACATGGGGGTTGACATCCTCCAAGGGAGTTCATAGCCTCTTGGAACCAGGCATTGTCTGAAACCCCGCATATTGTTATCTAATCACATTTGTTTCAGTTTTACAAATATTATCAGAGATCTATCATCTTTTATCACAGATCTATCTTCTTTGCACCCTATAGATTCATATCCATCTAAGGTCCTAAGCCCTCCATCATTTGAAGTTTTTGGTGGCTTCTAGTATCGACTTTCACCCACATGAGAATGAGTTTCTGTACAACATTTTGGCATGCTCGGTGGGACCAGATCCAAGATTTGGTCATTTTGTTTGTTTTGTTCCTTTTCTCAACTTGTATAGTGTTGTGTTATAACGGGTGTCTATCCTTTCATAGTTCTCGCCACTTTAGATATCGCTTGTGAAGATTTCATTTTTTGACTGACTTGTTTGCAGGTGTTAGTTTAGCCTCCACTAGTCCGGTATGACACTTGCATTTTGTAGTCTTTCTCTATCATGAGGTAAGGGGTTTTGTGTTTCGATTTTAAATTTTTTTTTTTATTATGTATTATTACATTCCTATAATTTTATAAATATTTTTTATCATTTTTTAAAAAAAAATAAAAATAATATATATATATATATATATATATATTATGAAATAAAATTGAAAAGGAAATTAAAAAAGAAATTAAAAAAAAAATAATTTAGAATCCTAACTATCCTAAATTACCCATCCCTACCTACCTATCCTCCCCATCTAACTCCCTACCTAATCAACACTTACAACACCCCTACCCACATTCCACTCTACTCATCCCAACATCGCTTCACTTCTCCCCCATTTCCCACTTGTTTCCATCTCACACCTAACATTTAAACACATATCTAACTCACCCATACTCATCCCACAAGCTACTCCCTTTCTTATCCAATCCACCATCCCCTTTCCTAACTCCTCCTATCTCATTCAACTCTACCTTCCACCTTCCTCCCCCAATTATTTCCCTTGGCTCCTACTCCCAGAGCCGAGCATCTCCTCCTCTCCTCTTCCTTTTGACAAGCTATCACCCCTCCCCTCTCACTCACTCCCACTTCCTCCCATTCTCCATTATTTCCTCCTCATTCCTCAAATCATCTCCCTATTCTCTATCTCACTTCCTCACACCACTCACTCGACCATCACCTCAACAATCACATTTCATCCCTCTCCCACCGACCTCATTTCTCCCAACTCACATCCATATCCATACTCAACCCTCTCAACTCCACTCTCCCAAACTCACACACAACTCAACTCCTCCTTCCACTTTCCTTCTAACCCACCCTCACTCCATCCTAACTCACCTCACCTATCCCATCATCAAGCCACTTCCCCTACCCACATCACACCTCACATCCCCACTTCCATCTTACCTCCCTCTCTTCTCCATCTCTCTCCACTCACTCTCCTCTACTTCCTAGCTTTTCTCTCATAGCTTGGCCACCTCTCTCCCTTCCTCTCAATGCATACATCCCAGCTCAAGCCACTCTCTTCATCCATTTCACCGTGCTTGATTTTATCCATTTCTATCCATCGACCATTGCATCTCCATGTCTTGGTCATGTTTTTGAGACAGAATCATGTGGAGAAATAAAATCCAACTCAAAAAATCCATTTGCTTAATGCTTCTAGTTGTTTCCATCTCAGTTTTGAATTCACATAGCTTTGTGGTAGTCCCTCTAGATTAATATTTGAATAGACTATTAACTGCAATTCTTATATTGTAGTTTTAAACAACACACAATGGCATAGTGAGCCAGTGGCTTCCAATTCTTTAAATGTGATTGACTTACTTTCTTTCTAACCATTTCCATCTCATTTTCAAATTCATTAATTTTTTGGGAACTAGTGAGAAAGGAATATCCACAAAAATCTCATAAACCTCATGCTTGGTGCTTCCAATTTTTCATTTCATTTCAAATTCACATGTGAGCTTTGTGGTAGTAAACTCATAAATTTTCTTCATGAAATCAATTGGATCTCTTTGCTTCAAGCTTTAAAATTCTTTACTATCACATATTAAATGACCAATGCATTTGAAGCACTATTATTAACCATTCAATTATATATTTCCATTGATATTTGTTGTGATTCTCATTACGTCATCAAATATGTGAAAATCCATGTCAAATTTAATTAATTGTAGTTCAATTTCCCCATTCCATCTAATTCTTTGACATAATCATACAACAAACGATCAACATCCATTGTTCGTAGCACCATAGTCAATTATATATTTATGTGATTCTTATTATGCTCTGCATCGTATCATCATGATAAATCCCATCCATATGCATGAAATGTTTATGTCATCGATTTTTATGTCATGGTCGATTTGGTATATCCTCCCATCTCATTTAGACCTTTCCATTCACTTTTCCTTAGTACACCAACCTATCTCTCTATCCTCTTTATTCAACTAAGTCCACAACTTCGGTCCACTATTTTCACCACCCTAACCTATTTCTCCCATCTTCATTACAAATTTCAACTCAAATTGCTTTCATCCTCCCCAAAGTCTTCATTTTCAACATATCAGTCCACATTTCCCCACCCACTTTTCATCTTGTCCTCGTAAAGTCCACATTCCCGTCCTAAAAGTCCACTCTCCCCACCCACTTTTCATCTTTACCTCTTAAAGTCCACATTCAGTCATTTTATAGTTTATTTTGTTTATAGTTATTCTTATTTATAGTTCATGTAAAGAAATGAAACAAAATGAAAAATGCACATTAATGTTTTGTCGTTTATAGGTTATCTTATTTATCATAACGTAATTCATTTAATAGTTTCGTATCACCTCATCATTAATAATTTGTGTCACATATTCTCATAATTTTATTTCATAATCTATTTCATCACTTATTTAATTGTTTATTTCATAGTTTATTTTATATTCAATAAGTTTTCTTTACCCTAATTGAATGTGAACGTTGAATTTCAACTTTTATTAATCCATTAGATTAATTGCTTTTATTTTTATTTTTATGAAAGTACTTTTTGTACACAAAATATTTACTGACTAAATTATATCATTTAACCACATCACTAATTACATTTTTTTTTTTTTAGGGTAACATCTATGACCTTACATGCGACCACTAAATTATGTCATCAAAGATCATTGTTGAAATATAAACAAGCCTAAAATCTCTTTCACCGACCCCATCCGCAATTGTGCATGGTGCAATTTTAGGGTACCTGGATGTTCTGCCACCGATAGGCACTTTCAAAATACGTCACTATCACATGTAATCAAATAATGAGGAAAGTGATATTCTCTAGTTTTCCTCATCTTTTCCTATTTTCTCCTTTTTGCATTGTAATTTCCCTTTTCTAGTGATTGTCTACATCAAACTTCACATTTCAAATTTGGTCTAAAATGAACCTCGTTCTTTTCTACACTACTCTCATCACATAGCCTAAATAGGGGTTTAACTCTCTACATCCACATTATCACACACACCTAAAACTTCATGAACAAAATCAACACATCAAAACATTCCTTTCACTGGTTCACTGATTGGGATTTGAACACCCAACAAGAAACCATTTCAGACATTTCCTAGCCAAAACTACCTAAAACCAGCCTTAAATTCCATTCTTTAGGCACCTTCATTATCCATTTTAATTTTTTTTCACATCTCAAAATTAATCATGATGATAAAAAATATGTTGCTTGATTTGTTTTTCAACAAATTACATAAACAAATGTTTCTCTATTTCACACCTATTGTCACTCTCTCTCAAATCAAAACAAAACAACAATGTCCTCCACCCAATAAAATTACTTCCTCTAAGGATCTCACCCAACAAGATTCTAAACTCAAAACCATACCTTCAGTTACCCAACCCCTCTATCTCTATGGCCTCGCTTCATGAGAACCATGTCATCCAAGATTGTCCCTATCTTAAAACTAATCCTCATATCCCTCACCAAGCCAATCTTCCTAAACCAACCGCACCACCATCTCCCACTCCTCTAGAGACACTCGGGCCTCCTCCTAACCCCATATATGATTTCATATTTTGAAAATCTCCCACAATCTCTCAATCCTCCCAATCTCCTCAATTGGTGGATCACATTCCACCCACATCCCTTTTTGTCAATTATATTTCATCCACTACTAATATGCCTATCTAGCCATCTCAACCTCTTCACACTTACATTCCTACCCATCGTATGCTCCAACTATCTCAACCTCTTAACACACATATCCCCACTTATCATTTACCACAACAACCTACCCAATTTCAATGAACACATCATGTCCCTATTGTTCAAAGTTCATCCTATGCAACAATCTCAACCCATGACACATGTTAATCCTTACCAAATAGTTCCCACACACATGTCACACCCACAAGTTTATCAACCACCTTATCAAATGATTCACCCAACACTTACATATCCACAACCTTATCCACAAATTAGTGCTCATCAAACTACTTTTCAAACCACACAACCAATCCAATTTCAACCTAACATCACATCAAATGATCTATTCATGCTTTAATGAATAGGTTGGCTACTTTAGAAGCCACTACCTTGGCACCTAAGGATACTTTATCCTATGAACAAATCTATAATGAACCGATTCATCCATCGGTTCCAATCAAACCCTACCCTCCTCATTGGAAACTTCCATGTTTACTAAGTTCAACAACAAGGAAGATCCCCAACAACATCTCCACACATCTAAACATGCATGTTGTCTTATTACGCACATGATCACAATCTACTACTTTGTACTTTCCCCATGTCCTTTTCCGGTCCCGCATTGGACTGGTACAATATATCCCACAATATTCCATATTCTCCTTCTCCTCAACTTGTGTAACTGTTCTTAGAACACTTTTCAATTAACATTGCATGCAAAAACTACTATCATCTGACCTATACACCATCCAATAGTTTGATGATGAGTCCATTGCCAAATTTTTCACACGATGGCATGGTGTTATAAACCAATTATCCTTCACTCTTCCGCAAACCAAACTCATCAAACTCTTCTCACATTCATGTGCAAAAACATATATCATCTACTTTACAAATCCAATCATTCCAAACCTTTGATGAAGCTTTCACAATGGCTCACAAACTCAAAACCCATGCCATTGAACAAGGTCATCTTAAACTCAGATCGGCCAAACCTAAAGTTGAATCTACTAAACCATCCACACATAACAACACATTTAAAGGTGTGGCCAACATCGTGGTTATTAATCCCTCATCCACATCTACATCCAACACATGGCCTCAACAACAAGCCCCTCAACCAACAATCAACTATACCCCCTTGGGAGAATCCATATAGCTCATATTTGACAAATTGATGGCCGTAAACTCCATCCAACTTCCTCCCATACGACCCATGGATAATTTACAAGCCAAGCCTATTTGGTATCATGAAGCCCACTATTGTAAATATCATCGAGTCAAAGGTCACGACATTGAGAAATGTTGTTCCTTCAAATATCATGTCCAACAACTCATAAATCAAGGGGATATCCAAATCGATAGCTCCACTACTCAAACTTTACCTAATCAACCACCAACAAATCAAGCCACGCCCTTTACATCTCAACTATCAAATGCTTATATGATTGACACCATCAATCAAGATCTCATCTTATCACCAACTCTACATGTTCCTACCTTAGACATTATGCCCACTCCTTATGCAGAACTTGTCACATCCACAACTATCACACCTATGTCAACTTTTACTACTTGTCCTGAACCTACACCTTCTTCTACCCTTACCACATCTACATCAAATTTGACTATAACATCTACTTTAGCCACTTCAATCATGCCCCAATCCACCACATCAGATTCATCCTTAGCACCTATTTCAGCCCCATTGATATCCACACATATCCCTACATCTCTCACATCTATTCCTTCACCCACATCTAGCATCAAACACACCTATTACTACACCTACATTACTCACAACCATCCCAACTAAACTCATTTCTACCACATGTACCTTTACAACCCCACCTCCGACATCAACCCCATTAGAAACATATCATTCTTACCCCTCAAAGCATTTATGAAACAACCAGTCCCACCTACTTCTACACCCGATAATACTCTGCATTTGTTGCATTACCTATAATGTCTACTCCATCAGTTACCACATCACCCACATCTCCAAATATCCCAAATATGCCTACATCCCTATCTATCCCAACTACCCCTATATCTATCATATCAACAAATCCACCTATCCCTACCTTGACATCTTTACCTATATCCTTTCCCATGGCCACATCACCCATTCTATCCCAATACTCTTTACTTAATCCTTCTATCACAACAACCAAATCTTCTCGATCTACAACCCTATCAAAGATACCCTTTGAAACATCTATTGAACAAACACCTCCACCTAAGTCAAATAAAGATGGTTTACATTCTCCTCTAAAAATTAACTCTTTCCATGTCAAAACCTAAACAATCCACATCTCACATAGATCTCATTAATCGCATCATACAAACACCTATTTCTCCATTAATATCCTCTTCTTGTTTTAGAAATTTTCTCCATCAATATCCACACCACCACCATCAGATCCTCTAGTTGAGATTATTATCATCCTTGCTAAGGGTAAATCTTCTCGATCAAAGTCTAAGGCTCATGGAAAACATCCCCAAAAATATCCCTGCGCATCCTTGTAAACATTCAAATTTTCTCTCTTTTCAACAATCCAATGCCACAACATCTATTTTAGGATCAGTCCTTCCATCTACAACATCTCGCAATGATAAATTTATAGCCAAACAATCCAATCCTCCAATCAAATTTGATTTGTCATCCAAGACATATAATCTACCCATCCAATGTACGTCCTCACCTAAATCCCAATCCAAACAATACAATCCTTCAACCAAATTTGATTTGTCTTCCAAAACACATAATTTACCCATCCGATCTACATCCAAATCCAAGCCAAAACATCATAAAAATCATGAGAGTTATCTTCCTCATGACACTTTGATTGGGTCCTACGTAGATATTTTTCGACATTTAGTTCGAATATCTACCATCACACTTCCTCCCATTAAATATTTTAATCCCTATGGTCCAAAGCCATCATGGTTCAATCCTAATTGCAGTTGCACTTATCATCATACCCGAGCCATGACATTGAACATTGTAAGGCCTTTCAAACAATCATCCATAACCTTATTGAGAAAGATGATTTCCTCATTCAAGGGAAATATCCTTCTCCATCTACATCTAATCCAATTTGTATCCCATCCATCAAGTTTCCCATGATTCCTTCATCCATATCATCCCTTAACATCCCTCTCATGCACATGACATTCCTCCTAAGGAAGGTCCTCCATTGTTCATCAATACCACTTATCTTTCCAAGCACACTTGTGGTCTCCAACCGTTTATCCCATCCAAATCTAAAACAATCTCATCTAAACTCTTTCAACATCCTTTAACTCCTCCACATTTAATTCATTTGGGAACAACCTTCCCCCCTTGAGCATATCATCTATACAACTCCCTTGACACTAGAGGACTTCGCTCCTTGATATTGTTTTATTTACCTCCTCCAAATTCATCCAATATAAACTAATTCTGTCCAAATCTTCATCTCATTCTAAGACCACCATTGTGGCCATGTTTGTCCTTCCGTGAGGGACCATTTTTTTTTATTCACTTATCAAGGACCACTATTGCTGCCATATTTGTGTCTCTCTTGGGGCACCATTTATTTTCATCAAATTTGTGGCCACCATTGTCCTACCATTTGGTCATTTATTTTCCAAATCCACCATCGTGGTCTTCCTTAAGGACATAGTTTTATTTCTCACTTGTCTATCACATCTAATCCTTTGCAAACTATCATCTCATCCTGTCACAACTTAATGTCTTCCCTCCCTTGGTGGTAAACCAGAGACATAACCTCTTAATGCATTTGCACTTGCGACCATTCTACTATTAGCATATCTACCAATGAGCACTTAGTCATATCTTTAGATCATTCCTCCATCATTAGCCCTTCCATCTATCATTGTAATGATATGAATTATGTGGTCTACCATCACTTTTGATATGACCTTAAATATGAGTACCATGAATCTACTCATAGCATATTCATTATGGATAAGTTCTCCCATTTGGTGAGAACTCCATAATCATTACATCCATCACCCTCTCATTCTCCTATTGCAGTCATGCAAAGGGTCCAAGGGTGTCTCTTGTACATTCATCATCCCCTCCTAAGTGGTCTACTTAGTTATTCCCAGCTCTCCCCCATGTAAAGCTAAAATTCATGTATGCAAAAGGCAAAATCAAAGTTATCAAAAATAGATTGATCCTCAAGGAAATTTGTTCATGCAAAAAAAAAAAAAGAAAAAAAAAGAAACAAAAAGGAAAAGCATACAAATCAAAATCAAAGAAAAAATCAAAAAAATAGACTGATCCCTCAAAGGATGGCTATCATATATATTATTCTTTTCATCCATATTATGTATAAAGTAGACCATACCCTCAAGGATGGCTACTCTTTATTATGGCATTTGGAAGGTTTCCCATTTGATCAACCTTCCTTTTATCAACATTTTCAGAAAGCTTCTCACATTGATCAACTTTCTTCTATTGTTCTTTCCTTTCCCAGAGCTAGGGCATAGACTTAAGGAACACCACCTTTGGAGAACCTTCTTCCCGCATACAAGTTACATCTCAAATCCTTTGTCATGTCAACATTAGGTTTATGAGAATCTTTCATCCATATTTCCTCATGGTCTTTTGGTATAACTAACTATCGTTGGTTATGTGTTAACACCTACTATTGGCTGCAAGTGCAATGCCTTGAGTGGTAACCTTTCTTGTTTATCTCCAATCCAGTTTGAAGCATGGTTTCCTATATGCCCTTACTACAACTATGTTTCATTCATCTCATCAAGATCATATTTTATCAAAATCACATCAA
This sequence comes from Taxus wallichiana var. yunnanensis, assembly GCA_018340775.1. Lineage (NCBI taxonomy): Eukaryota > Viridiplantae > Streptophyta > Pinopsida > Cupressales > Taxaceae > Taxus > Taxus wallichiana. Next base: position 605,160,023 of record CM031234.1, read on the forward strand.
ATTTCACACTATGAATTCTATATCTATCCATAATATCCATGAATGCACTCGTAAATACACTTTTCAGTTTGTGAATTCTACTTGATCGTCATTGCAGTTTGTGAATCCTACTTGAGGATCCTTCTCAAGGAAAGTTCATTATCTTACAACTTCTTATCCCCAACATGTTCAACAATGTCTTTGATCCATTTCTCTTTGCTCCCCATTTCCACTCATCACCATTTGTCTCCACATCATCCTTCTCACCTTTCTGTCCCCTTTCACCACGCCGTATATCTTACTTGCCTTTCCTCTTGAGTTTCCCTTTCACTCTTCCACTTTTAGTTTGACAATCTTACTTAATCATCCATACAACCAAAGAATATTAGTTAAGGTATATCTTCTTCCTTGGATCCTCCCATTATAGAAGCTTCTCCACCATTTCCTCTTTCAGCGGATGACAATCACCACCACAAACATCTTTCCGCTCCTCCTTTTTCACTTGACACTCTTACATCATCACTCCCACCACGTGGGCATCCCAATTAAGGATTTCCCTTACACTCTCCATCTACACTACATATGTTCCTCCATCCACTCATGTCACACTCCTTTGTTTTCTTATTATCACCTTGTTATCACCTCCTTTCATCTCTTGTTCCATTTTGATATACACCACTCAATATTTTCATCATTCTTCTTCTTCTTCTTGGCGATCCTACTTAACCATCCCCATCATGGAAATCTTACTTAAGAGTCCCTCTTAAGAATGGTTTTCCATCTGACCCTTCCACATCCCATCATATTTCCTCATCTTCTATCTCTCCATCTCTCTCTCATCATAATCATCTACTCCAACCAACCATTCCACACATGTACCCAATACAATGTTGTCTTTCTCCTTCCATATCATCACTGCCGTTTGGTGATCTTACTTAACTCCTCCTACGGCCTATGATGATCTTACTTAAGAGTCCCTCTTAAGGATGATCTGTCATCCTGCACTCACCCACCACTCCACATTCTCACCATCTACATTTTCTCATCATTCCCCATCATCACATCCTCTCACCTCCTCTTCCATTCTCGCAAACACCACTTCCTACTTGCCCCTTTTCATCTCCATCATCCCTCGCTTGGTAATCTTACTTAACCATTGCTTCCCCATTCATTTCATGTCTTGTTTCTTCATCTTTCTCTCATTCATTCTCATCCATTATGTCCTCTCCTCACCTTCATCTTCACACACATCGTTATCCCTCCTTTATTTACTCTTTCCACTCCATCTTCTAGATTTCTCCCACATATCTACCCCCATACTTACCCATCATTGTCATTGATCATCTCCTAACATTCTTTCATCATCATCTTTTGTTTCTGCGCTAATAATTATCAATGGACTTCTCCTAAAAATCACTCATCCCCATTCTGCATAGCCTTGATCCTTCCTTTGACCTCCTCCATTCTATCTTCATTCCTTCCTTCCTTTATGCCCTTTGATCATTATCGGGGACTTCTCCTAACGTCCCTTCATTGGCATTCCCTCTTCCATTCCTCATTTACTTTCCCCCTCTTCTCACCTTTTGTCCCATCCTTCCCTACCATCATTATTGGTGGATTTCTCCTAACATCCCTCGTTGGCATTGTCTCTCTTATATCCCTTCCTCTCTTTTTCTTCACCACCTCTCCATCTTCCATTCTTCCTTGCCAATTTCTTTACTATCTTCATCATACACCCTCTCTCTATTTTCTCATCATCAACTTATCCTCATCTCATGCATCTCCACATCTTTTCCAATCTGTGTCATTCCTCCCCTCCAACTTCTCTTTACGTTCCTTATGCTACTCACTCTTTATCAAATATATTTGTTCTTTCTTCCTTCCTTCTACATAATTTTCTTTGTTGTCCTCTCCTCCTTTCTGATCCTCGTCTTATTTCACTTCCTCTATATTATCTTCTTCCCCATCTTACCTCACACTTCTTTCTTACTTCCCATCGATAACCTAACTCTTCAACGTTGTCCCATATTTTTATCATCCCACCATCCACATGCATTTCCATGCGGTTAGTTCCATATTCTTTGCCTTGGATTTCCTCACTATGATCTGGTTCCTTCAATTTTATTTTCTCTATCATCTCTTTCATTTTCCATTACCTCTCTACCTTCATCTGCTTCACCCTCCTTCACACCTTTCATTTTAAATAACTCTCTCCCTTTTTCATAATTTCACCCTCTCTCTCTATGTCATTTTCTTGTCTTCTCCTTGTTTTTCCTTCATCATTTCCTCCTTCCCCTATAATCCTTCTTTGTTATCTTCTTCCTCCCCTTTCATTCCTTTTTTTCTCCTCCTCCATCTCTGTCCCTCTATTCCATGCCCTTATCTCCTTCACCTTCGGCCTTTCTTGCTCTTCTCATAATCTATCATACTCCTATCCATTTCTTTCCACTCTCAATCGTCCATTCCTCTCCACCTCTCCTCGTCACCATAATTTCCTTATTTTTCTCAGTTTTGTCATCTCTTTTGTCTGGACTACCTTCTCTCTCCATTTTTTTGGTCATTTCTCTCCATCATCTTCTACATGTTGTCTATTTCTTGGTTTTTGCTTCTTTCATATTGCACATCTCTCTCTCTCATTTTCACCCTTTACTCTCTTCTCTTTCCCTTTTCCTTTTCCTTGCTCCTTCACCATTTTTTCTATCCTTTTCTTGTCCTCTTTCTTCTTTTCCTTCATCATTTCTTCCTTCCACCATCTTCCCTCTTTATTATATCTGTTGCTTCTTTCTTACGACACATCTCTTCCCTCTTCTCTCATCTCCTTACTTTTAATTCTTCCCTCCTCTCATCTTGTCTTCTCCTTCTTGTTCATCCTTCCTCATCAATTTATTCTTTTATTCTCTTTCACTATTTTCTTTTTCTCCAAGCCCATCATGTTCTCTCTTCTTTCATTTCTTGTCATCCTTCTCATTATTATTTTCCTCTTCTTTCATTCACAATCAAGCATGGTTCACACTCCTCATTATCAGCGAACAATGGTTTCTTCATCCTATTACACCTCATCTCATTTACCCTCTTTTATATTTTTTCTCCTCCTCCACCACGTCTTCTCTACTCAATTCAAAGTCCTCTTCCTCCTCTATCAAATTTCTCTCTCCTCCTTTTGGGAGCGATGTTGTCTCTCCCATTCTTGTTAACCCTCTCAAGGAGACATCATCATCTACATCCCTCATCCCATCTTCCCATGGTATTTTTGTCTTCAAGGATACCACAATAACCATCACCTATCACCTTTTTCCCTCGCCATGAATGCTCTACTTTTTGTTTGGAAAATGTCGATTGAATCTTTCCCCTATTTCCATGAATCAAACTTTGTTCTACTTTCTTCTCCCAGTATTTTCTTGTCAATTACATGCATTCCTTATAAAATATGTATTCAAAATCATATTTACCATCCCTCTTGGAGTGTTTTATCTCACCCTTCTATCATATCTACTCATTTTTCCCACATTTATGATTACATTCATTCCCCTTAGGGCATTTTATTTACATATCTACCTTCTATATTGTGCCATGTGTTGGGAATCCTTATTTTCATCCTCATCCCTTTTGCTTAAATGCATTATTTTTCACTCGATTCCTCACATACAAAGGATTTCATATACTCTTCACATTCAGTTGCGCATATTTTGATGTTTACATATGACCCATTGGTCATCGTGGTTTACATCCATACTGCAGTGGTCTCCACTACCACTCATTGGTCTATAGAACGTTGTCACCCTCATCTCCGTTGAGACCATAATTTTCATCTACCAATGTGATATTAGAGTCACCGCCATATTTTTCATTGTTATTGCGATCCTTTTTCGCCTCGGGACATCTTGACTTTAGTCATGTTTTTATCTATCCCCATACTTTTTATAGACACGTGATTTCATCCAACCCTTTTTATTTTTGTCTCATGGCTTGATGTCTCAAACCACTCAACAAAAAGGGGAAAATGTAGACACCAAATTTTGGTATCACCCCACATTTTCTCTCTCTCTCAATAGACTTATACCATTTCCCACCAAACCTACATGTTTGTTTAATCAATTAATCTCTTTTAAATCCTTAAACCTCATTATGTGTAAATAATACCCAAATATTCCAATTAAATCACATTACCCCACTCAATCAAATCATGTCCCCCACCATCTAAATCATGAACCCCACTCAATCAAATCAAATATATTATCTCACCTACCCGGGCTTAAACCATGCCCCCACTCACCTGACTAGGGTTAATTTATCAAACCTCGGTTACTCATTAACCCCAATATAACCTCACCTCCAAGCTATAAATATGGGTCTTCCCCTTTTTTACGGGAAGAGGAAGAATCAGTATGAAATCTTTGCTTATTGAAGTTTTTAGGAGAGGAGAAGAAAGTGCTTAATTAAGTTCTGCAAGTTTGAGGTCAAGGCAAACCTTTGCCATTGTTAGAAGTTAGAGGTGAGGAGTGTTGGAGAAAGATTTGACATTGCTCATCATCTTACCATCCTGATGCCCATTTCATCTCCATACCAAAGCACCAACTAAGTCCCCTCGTCATTCCAGTTACTTGGCATTTTGTATTTCATTGTTTCTACATGATATCTATTGTTCATCATTTATTGTTATCTTTCTAGACACATGGGTTGACATCCTCCAAGGGATTTCATAGCCTCTTGGAACCGGCATTGTTCGGGAAACCCCCGCATATTGTTATCTAATCACATTTGTTTCAATTTTGTAGATATTATCAAAGATCTATTGTCTTTTGTCACAAATCTATCTCCATTGCACTCATAGATTCATATCTGCATCTGAGATCCTAAGCCCTCCATCATTTGAATTTGTCGGTGATTTCCAGATTGGTATTTTGGATATATGGATGTGAAAATGTTTTTTCGTGATTTGATATGATATTTTATGTTTATGGATAGATTTTAGATATGATGATGGTTATGGTACAATTGTATAAATGTGATGATTTAATTTATTTATTTATTGTGATGGATATTAGATGTGATTATATTATGTTGGTTTTATTAATATATTTAATGATGGTTCAAGAATATTTGAGAAGTGTTTGATTCTTTATTTAATCTAGAGTTTGTATGTATGTGATGGTAATTTTGATGTTAATGCACTTGCAACCCTAATTGTTGGTAACATATAACTAACAATGGTTAGTATGTTTAAGGTTGTGTGATTGATCTAGGATAATATGAGATATGTTATCTACTTCCATATAAGATGTTTGGGAGTTACATGTATCTTGTACGGGAGTTTTGTTCTCCTCGAGAGGTTCTTAGGCTTTACCACAACTTTATTTTGTTTAGGATTGTGCAGGTTGATCAATACAGGAAGCATACATCTTCGAGGGAAAGATAATTGATGAGAGAATATTTTCCTAGGATGATAAAATATTTGTACATATTGAGAAAGTAGATCAATGCATGAAGCTTTCAATTTTGTCTCCATTTATGTGGATGTTGTTTAGATTGAGTATTCATCCTTCAAGGGAATGGTCAACAATAATATATTCATATTTGATAAATGCGATAACGAATATATTTTTATTGATAGTTGTCATTTGAGGGAGCAGTCTATATTTTGATATAATGGTTTTACATTCCATTTTTTTATTCATTGAGCTAGGGTTAGGCCTAAAATACCTCTTAAGGAGGGTGTGTTCAATATACAATATAACAAGTGTATCCTAAACATGTCATTTGTCGGTAGATAAGATGAAGTAGGGAAGTAATGATCTTAGGGTCCCTTACTATAACCAAGGGACTTTTCCATGTGGAATATGCTATGAGTAGGGTCATGGTGCCCATATTTAAGGTCATAGTGGATATATTGATGGGAGACCACATAATTCCAAATCATTACTAGGGTAAGGGGATTTTGTGGATGTTGAGAATGGAGGATATTAGTTGGACTAAGGTCATGTAAGTAGATATGTTAACAATAGAAGGGCCATAAGTGTAAGGAATTGAGGGGATATTTTCATGTTTCCCATTGAGAAAGGCCAAGTGATATGCCCTAGACCCATATTTGTGAGTGATGATGTATGGTCCAAGCCAATTTGGAGAAAACTTTCCACGTTTACTCTTTTCCATATTTGTGACATGTTGATTTTCTTTAAGGATGAGATCACTAATGTTAATTCTCATTTTTAAGATGTTTATTATATGCATGTTTGATTCATTCTTGATAGATATTAAGATGTTTGAGGGTGGTTAGTCGACATTCATCTAATAATTCAAGTTGTGAGATGAATTCTAGATGATATTCTTCCTTGGGGATGAAAACTTTTAGAGAAACATGTAGAGATGGAATTTTGACTTCAATCAAAATAATGCCTTTGGTGCTATAAACTAGAGAGAAAGGAGTAGCACCCATAGGGTTTAGAATGCTAGTCTAGTAAGCCCATAATACAAATGGAATTTGAGGTGTCAATCTTTACCACTTAGTCAATATTTTTGGCAAGGATTTTGTTAAGGGTTTTGTTATACGTTTTGGCTTAGTTGTTATCTTATGGGTAGTATGGTGTGGAGAAACTAAGTTTGATATTTTCAATGTCAAATTTTTTTGTAATTTTTTTATTATTATACAATTTACCATTATCTATGATGATTTTATGAGGGATGTCGAAGCGATATATGATGTGATGATGAATGAAATCAATGATCTTATCTGATTTAGTGGAGATAAGAAGGATATATTCCACCCATTTTGTGAAATATTCATTAGTCATGATTATGTTGTTGAGATGATTGAGGGTTAATAAGGTCAATAAGGTCAAGTCCCCATTGTGAAAAGGACCATAAATCTTAATTTGGTTGAAGATCATGGCTGGGGATGTGTGTAAGATTAGCGTTTTGTTGATATTTGATGCATTTTTTTACATATTGAAAATAATCTTGGTTAATCGTATAGAACAATAATAACCCATGTGCAAGATACATTTAGTGATGGCCAAGCCATTAAAGTGTCTTCTCTATATTTCATAGTGAACTTTTTGAATATCTTGGTGAGCCTCGGAGTTTTAAGATATTGAAGGAGAAGGTTGTCAAGCCCTATTTTATAAAGGACACCCCCTAATATAACATAACATGATGCGCATTGTTGAAAGGACCTCTTACCATTTTTGGATAGGTCTGAGGGTATCTTATTCTGGAAAGATAGTCATAGATTGAAGTATACTAAATGTCTTTGGACATTTTCTACATGATAGATGGTAGTGATATCCGTGTTGATATAATATGGTTAATCGAGTTTGTATACAATGACAAAGGGTTTATAATTGTCTCGGAGAAAAAAGGAATGACGGATGTGAGATATGTCATGGTATCTATAAATTTATTAGATGAGTAAGAGTTGTTTGGATTTCATAATGATCGAAGGCCTTCAATAGATTATCAATGATGGTTTTATATTTTTGTAGGGTTTCATTCTTATATTTATATGTTCCCTTGATTTGTTTGATGATGAATTGAGAATCACCATAGATGATAAGGATGCTTACGCCAAGAAGTATGGTGGTTTGAGACCCATAATGAGGGATTTTTATTTGGCCATGTTATTCATGCAATCAAAATTCAATTTGAAAGATAGTAGGATAGGAGTCCCCTAAGGAGGTATTACGACTATTCTAGCACCCCCTGTCAGTATTTAAACCCATCAAAAAATAAGGTCATTTTTAGATGAGTATTATCATGATCAAGGGTGTTGATAGATTCGTCAGGGAATTTTTCACAAGGGATTTGATTATTGAAAAGGGGAGCTTCTACAAGCTAATCAGAAATAACCTATCTCTGAATGGATTTCTTAGAGATTAATTCAAGATCAAACTCACATGATGAGCATAAGACACCTAGTTATAAATTCATTATGATATGGCTTATAATGCATGGATTTTAATGGATCAAATCTTGTGACTATGTAGGTTTTATGATTGAGGATGTAGTGACAAAGTTTGGAAATTGTGAATCATAAGGTATAACACACTTTTTGTAATTATGAATAGTGAGTTGTGAAGCATAATGGATTTCTCCCACCTAGTTTGTCACGATGTGCCAACATAGTCCCAAGGCATGGTTAGTAGAAGAGATATATAGATAGAAAGGATCTCCCTTGCATGGAGGTATGAAAATAGGTGGCGATAGGAGATATTGTTTAAGAGAATCAAAGGCCTTTTGACAATCATCATCCCATCTAAAATGGATTTCTTTTCTAAGGAGGTGATGGAAGGGTTGACATCGATCTGATAATTGAGAGATGAAATTTTGAATGGATTGAATTTTTCCTTGAAGACAACAAAAAAAAGGTAAAATGGAGGAGACATTTCAATTATGGCTTTAACTTTGGCAGGATCAACTTCAATTCCTCTTATAGAGATGATGAATCCTAAAATTTTACCTATTAGGACCTCGAACATGCATTTAACAGGGTTAAGTTGAAGGAAAAATTAAAGAAGATGAGTAAAAATTACATCGAGGATGACAAGATGGTCCTTTTGGTGTCTATATTTACCTAAGAGATCATCTACTTAGTATTCTATGGCTTTATGGATAAGGTTGTGAAATATATAGGTCATGAGCGCATCAGGTAAGTTGCTCCCACATTTTACAAACCAATGGGCATTACTCTATAATAGAAACGTTCCCCACGGGGTGAAAAAAGATGTCTTATGTTGATCTTTTAGTGTAATGAGGATTTAATTATATCCATAGAAATCATCCATAAGAGACAACATTTCATGGCATGACATCGGATCAATGAGCTGGTCAATGTTAGGTAAGGGGAAATCATCTTTTGGAAAAGCAAGGTTAAGGTCTCAAAAATCTATGCAGATACACAATTTCCCAGAGGTTTTGGTCACATGTACAATGTTAGAAACCCATTGTGGATAATCAATGGGTAGGATGAAATTAGCTGAGAGAATATGCTTAGTTTCTTCTTTAACTAATAATTTATGCCGGCCATGTATTTTACTGAAGCTTTTGCTTCACGGGTTTAGCATCGGGGATGGTGATGATATTAGGATCAATATTAGATATGTCACTATAAGAAAATGTGAAGGCTTGACTATGATCATATAAGAAGGTGGTGAACTCACGGAGATCTTGAGATTATAAAGCTTAACCAACTTTAAGTATATGTGGCTCTATGGTGTCCCTATGGTTATATCGATAGTGGATTCATTGAGAAGTGTGGATGTGTTAGGTGGAATATATTTTTAGAGATAGAAATCTTCAAGACCCATATGTGTTAGGATGGCATTATCTTTTTGATATTAAAGGATGTAGATAGTAGGTGTACACACAAAATCATGCACTTTAGACACTATTTAGTCCTGGTCTCATACTACTATTTAGAGGGTTTTGAGTGAAGAAAGTACTAATTAACCCCTATCTCTTGGCCATTTTTATTTGATTTCTATTGTCATTTCTAACCTCCACCACATGCATGCCCAATCTATTTCATTTATCTTCCATTATTTTAGCCTTGACTAGGGTTCCTAGGCTAGTACTAGGGCGCCCTAGTCTCACCATGGACACCTCGATCCTTCTTAAACTTTCTTGCCACTTTTTGGGCTCTTTCTAGCCATTTAAGGCCTTTATATTTTTTTTTGGTTGGCTATTTTAGGGTTAATTACAAAATAATACCAAGATAACCCTATATATATATATAGTTATGAGACCATAATTAAGGGCCAAGCACTAGTCACTATTATCATCCATCTATTACATTCTATTACATTGAGATCACTTACATCCACATAGATCCATCACAAGGCACAAGACTAGGTCATTTGCATCACACACAACATACGGGGAGGATTCTATTCTATTTTATGCCCAAAAGTGTGACTGGAACAAGAGCACCTAGGGCACATTTTTCACACACTCACCAGAACTACATTTGGGTTTGAAATGTAGTACAGTGCTCAATTAGTAAGCCCACTATTATGGAAGTTGAGGTTAGTCTGACCCATTTATTTTCATTCTTTTTTTAGGGTTTTCATACTCCTTGGTATTTTATGGTTCTTTTCATCATTTGGGAATATCAGTGACATCCGGCGTAGTGCAAAGAAAGTTAATGCGATAGACAACGAGTGTTTCAGACCATCTATTGAACTGTGAAGATCAGTTTCAGAGATTTTTCACATATAATGGAACCCATTTTGTAGACCAAATCCCCCATAGGTGCCCCAGTCCCTCTCCAGGCACTCTAGTCCATGCAGATACTCTAGATCCATCATTTTCCTAGCTCATGCACCTTCGTTTCGCTTCCAAATTTTCCAATCATCTCTGTGACATAGTCCTGCGAGCATCTTTTATTCAAATGAGTTCTTTCCTCTTCTCTCTTGCACATTAGGGTTTTTATTTCCATTAGTTTAAGTGTTTGGTCATCTTTACATTTATTTACAACATCTATTTACTTTATTTACTGATTGTTCATATCTTAGATTAACTAGTATCTACATTAAATTTTTAGTTAATCATTTTGGTAAACCCCACATTTCAACACTTCCTTCATTCACACTTTTAGTTTCTTCATTCATTGCTTGTCATCCTAGGGTTTGGTCATCATGAGTATCTCAATCAATGATTACTTGCTTTCAAATCCTGATTTACTACATAGAGTCCAACACTTTCTTGTTATTACTCACACGTGTTGACATGCATCCCAACTTAGTTTATTAGGATTTTGCTGATGTTTTTATTCACATATCGTATTCAAGTCCGACATTCCCATCAAATTTTACACTTTTGATAATGACCCGCCGCTACATATCATCTCTTGTATTCCTAATGTCATTGTTAAGCATACTTTGATTGATAATGGATCTGAACTTAACTTGTTTCCTATGTCATTCCTTAAAGCTTTAGGTCTTTCCGCTCATGATGTTATTCCATCTTCTATATCACTGTGTGATTATGATGGTTTTTTCCACCCATATCTCATCCATGTTGCATTACCTATTACTATTGGTCTAGAAATTGTCCACACTATATTTTTTGTTGTTGATTTCCTAGTCTCCTACAACTTTCTACTTCATAGACCATGGCTTCATGTCATGCAAGTTGTCAATTCTACTATCCATAATTGTGTAAAATTATTACATGAGAGCATTGAATATACTATTTTTCATGACCTATGACCCCTTTCAGTGTTGCGATAGGGATCCTAATGCCATCCTTCCTATTCCATGCACTTATATTACATATGATCCTCAACCTCAAGAAGAACCACCTCACTTACCACCACTTGATGATACCATTTGTGTGATAGATGCAGTTTCTTTTGTGACACTTGTTACTACTTCTGCTATGATTCCTTATTAGGTGCATGTCTAGTCCATGGATGTCGCTCTATCACATACACCTTCACATGTACCATCTCCCTTAGTGTGCCCACCATTTACTTGCACACTCTTCATGAATAATTCATATTGAGAACATATTCCATTTGATCCTATGTGTGATGACACCATATTTACACATGATGGTTTGGCTCACTTAGGCTTTGCTTTTGAGGACCTCTATCCTACACCACATGCTCATCATCTTTATTATGGGTATGTCACCATCACTGTCACTTATGGTCTTCGTATCTTTCACCTCACGATATTTCTTACATGCACTCCTCGATCTTCACCACTTACATTAGGAAATCATGGCTTGATTATATTGGAGGCACTCTAGATCCTAATCATATAGACATATCTTTTCCTATGCCCTTTGGATGTGTTTTCATTTGCAATAACTCTTTCTTAGGATACACTCAAAATCTCACTCATTGGTATGCACATGGTTGTCCACTTCCTCCATTCACCGATGAGGAGTATGCTATGGGCATGTACAACTTACGCCTTAATGGCTCATTACATGATCAACTTGACACTATTGTTTATCAAGTCACTAATGCTTATCCATTTAACTATGATCCACGAGAGTGATGATCTCCTAGATGACATTACATGATAGCCTTTTTCCTCATGCACACATTGGGGGCATAGTATTCACATCCCCTCTCTCATTATCATATCATCATAGGCACATTTCTTATCTTTGCATTATCATTCATTCACATCCTTACATAGTTGTACATCACACTTCTAGCATTTGCACATACCGCATTTTCACATTGTTATACATACATCCCATAATCATACACTTTCATCATTGCATACATCAAATGATAGACCTTTGTTCTTCATTATCATTGGTTAGTTTACTCACTCATATATACTTGGGGGCATTACATCTATTACACCCCTCCACTCACCCTAACATCTCATCACACATTCTAGCATCGACCACTACCCGATGACACATTCTTGTGCTTTGGTTCACACTTGACTATTGAGGGCTTACTACACATGAACCCCACACACTGCACTATAGGTATTACACATTGTGTTTCATCACAGATCTCACATCCTACATCAAACATTCTATAACACTTCAATCATTGCATAATTATACATCATACTAGTCTTTATTATACACTTCTATTATCTACAACATGTGTATTACATCTTATTCATCTTACATATTACATAGCACGCATTTGGTCTCTCTACACATATTGCATTACATACTATACATTGCATATCACACATCCTACACATCATATGGTCATCTATTATTATCACATATCATACATCGTATTTTACGCGCTACACTCACTACCATATGAAAAAATTATTTCCTCGTTCCATACTCAACTCTTTGAGGGTTTACAAATCAAATGGACCTTACACTCATCACACATTTACTATTCAACCTTTCATCATGCAACATTTCTAGCCTAGTGACATACACTTTAGGCTAAATTGTCACCTATTCTATCATTTTGTAGTGGTATACACCTTAGGTTACATCACCACTCCATCTTTTCATCTTGTAGTGATATACGCTTAGGGCTAAATCATCACTCATCCATTCATCTCATAGTGATATACGCTTAGGCTAAATCATCACTTATATGTTCACTTGTCCATGATATACACTTTAGCTATAGGGTTCACGCATACATCATCACTAGGTCATATCTCATCACTACACCTACACATTCACCACAGCGCGTTAAACACAAAACACACTTCAACCATTTCCCAATGATGCACTCTCATTTACAGTTCATTCTTGGTGATGAGGAGGAAACAAAATGAATCTTGTTGCATATTATTGGTTGTCAAACTTGCACCCGTATCTTAGATCTAAGGGGCGAGTCATTTGAGTCAACAATGGGATTGACTCTAAGTTGTGGGACCTTGTGCACTTGCACACTTGAGACAAACCTCAGGAAGTTCGGTTCCTCTACCTATTTCTACTGCTACTAATCCTAATATTGAAAGTGAAACCTAAGCTAACAATGCCAAGGGACTATGGATAGAAGGATAATAGAAATGGAAAACTAAAACTAAGGAGGCAATAACACCCAAAAATTGGATGAACACTATCTGTTTCAGTGGAAACAAGGTAGAAAGCATAAAGGAGGCTAGGAATGTGCAAGACAAACTAGAATGCATTCACATGATCGATTCCATGAGACACAACAAGAAAAAAGAATTGCAAGGGATTTAGAATGGCACAATAAGCATACAATAAAAATTAAAGGAAAGAAAGAAGGATGCAAACAAGAAAATTCTATTCTCCAGAGAAGGCCTTTTTCTCCAAGGTGGGACTCTCTATTCCTCTATTCGATGCACACAAAAATGCAGAGGGTTTGCTAAAACCTAATCTAACTCACAAGGAGACAGGGTAAGGAAATGCATAGAATAAAACCTAAACTACAAAGGTGATGCACCGAGGAATGTTAGACACTTGTTTTGCAAATTTAACACAGACTCACATAGATGCAATACAAACACCATGCACAGTAACCAAACTGCAATAAGAGATCAAAATGACAAAAATGAATACATGAGAGGGTCGAGAGTCAATCACAACACATATATTATTGCTCAAGAGTCGATACAAGATATCAGCAAAGGGCCAAGAGGCAAAAAGACTGGCATTACAACCCATATGGGAGGCTCAAAAGCTCCACAAATTCTCTCAGCAAGCGAGGGAATAAGGGAGGATGCAAAACAAAATGTCTAACCCCTTAAAGGAGCTCTCTTTACAATATATATCAAGAAATGAGAGAGGGAAGAGAGAGGAAATCCAGAATCTACCCCAACCACTTCTTGGTAGCATTTAAAATCATCTCATTATGACAGTGAAAGGCGGATCCTGCAAAACGCGCGGCTGTCTAACAGAGCGCGAGTCCGTCATCTGCATTAAAGTTGGTTGTTGAAGCATTACTTCGTCTATCACCACGCGTCGAGATGTTTTCTTAATTTTCTCCTCCAAACTACACCAAAATGTGAGATTGATCCTTAATCATGTAGAGAATTTCAACAGCTTTCCGCTGATATAAAGAACGTGCAAATCCGAGCTCTGATCGAAAGATACGAAGGTCTCAAGATTTAGGGCACAAAACAGCAAGAACAGTTTTTAAAATCTTTTCCGCGCTCCGCCATCCGGACGACACGTGGCAGTGCCCGATTCACCGAGTAATTCCTCTCTCCCACCTTTTCGCGGCTTTTCTTGGGGCCCCTTAAACTTGGACACGTGGCACTATTTCATCGTTCGATCGCTGCTCGAAAACTCGCCCCTTTGACTTTTTGACCTTTTTCCTCGCGACACGTGTCATGCCGTGATTTGTCTACGGCCTCGCCGATTTTCACGCCCACCGCGCCCTTTTTGTCCCGATGTCCTAAGCTTCATGGGATAGATCCTCCGATCCACCCGAAATGGGCTTCCATGTCCCTTTTCTCACGGGTGACACGTGGCGTGATCTAATTGATTTCGGCTGCCTTCTGCCATTCGCGCCCCCGCGCGTCCCTTTGTCCCACTTGTCCTCGTGCTGAAGTTTCTTTTCAAACTCCGATCCAGTGTCACGTCCTTCGCATCCATTTGTCCCAAATGTCCTGGGGCTCCTCTGGGACAAATTCTTCCGGGCTGAACCCGATTCGCCGCCGCTTCCTCCATTCCGCGCACTCTTGTCCCGCTTGCTCCCAGTAAAGGACTTGACAAATTTTCTTTTTTTCGCCGATTCTGCATTTCGCGCCCATTTGTCCTGCATGTCCTTTTTCTTTTGGGCCGCCTGAGGCTTTTCGGCCGATCCGCGCCTTCCACGTATAATTGTTCCAACTGTCCCAAAGGCGGTCTTGAGCAGACTTAGCCAATTTTACGATTTTCTCCCCGAATCAATCTACTTGCTTGAACTAAAAACTCGATGCATGTTATCAAATTAACTCGGGGTGAAATTTGATAACAATTTGGTGACTTTTCGGGTCACCTACTCTGCTAGGTAGAAGATCGCTGGCCTTTTAGCGATCCATCGGGCATGGAGTCATAAGCAATAACCTCGAAATGAGCCTCGATGCTGCAACCTCTCTACGAGAGCACGCTGAACTCAGTAAAAACTCAATCTAGAGCGACAAAACTCGCACCAAAGCACTTAGGGAAATCAAAACCTAACTACAACAAGACAATGTGCATACGCACTTAGAGGAATTGAAATCTAGGCTAATATTTACAAGGGTGAACCTCTTTTTTTAAAGAATGTTTGAGATAGATTCCATTTACCGGAATCTGAGCTTCTTCACCGTCCAATGAGGCCAATTGAAAGCATTGCTGCTTCTTACTTCGTGACCATGTATGGGCCACTCCAAATGGCATCAAATTTTGAATGTCTTCCCGGTTTTGCCCGTCCACATCCCATTTCAACACTAGATCTCCAACTTGAAAAGATCTATCTTTGCCTTCCTATCAAAGGTCTTCTTCATCAAGGCTTGATCCTTTTCCATTGTTGGGATGCCTGATTTCTGATCTCTTCCAATCCATCAACTCGCATACCTCACCTCCATGGGCTCAAATTCAAGTAACTCCAATCCGCTTCTTCATGAGTTCCAATGTTGGCAACTCAATGACATGGGCAAGATTGCCTCTCTTCCATGTAGACAAGCCCGAATGGAGAGTTACCTCGTGGATCTTTTGGGAGTGATCCTATCACCCATAAGGCTGATTTCAGCTTTGGTATGCCAAGACCTCTCGATTCTCATCAAGAGTTCTCCTAATGATTCTTAACAAATTTTTGTTCGTGGACTCGCTCATCCATTACCCCGTGGGTAATAATTGGAAGAGGTGCTCAAGTAGATTCCATTCTTGACAGCCCATTCTCAGTAATCTTAGAACCTACGAATGCCAATGCATTGTCTCGATATGATAGTGGCCGCACACCAAACCCGGTCACTATTCCTTCATAAAATTCTAGTATATTAGACTCGTTTTTCCTCTTCGAGCGCTACGCTTCACCACTTGGTGAAGTAGTCCGCTGCCGTGAGAATCCACTTTGGCCTTGGCTTGAGTTTGGGTTGATGACCCCGATGAAGTCCAATCCCCATTGCAGAAATGGTTGGTCAACCAAGATTGGGTGCAATGGAAGCAGCCTTAGTCTTTCTTTTCCCGTGAAGAGTGCACATTTCTTACACTTTCTTATCCATGTATAGCAATCATCAACACCGTGGGCCAATAATACCCGCCTTTATTATCTTGAGAGTCATACTCACTGGGGGCAAAATGTCCTCCGTAATCTCCATCGTGAAAATCTCAGAACACCCTCTCAATTTGACTACCCCCCAATGCACCTCAATAACCCCATTGATGTCTTTCTTAAACAAAACACCATCAACAAGCACATATGGAATGGCTTGTAATCAAGTATCTCCTCTTTGCTTTGCTCATTTCCTGAGGGCATAGTCCTCGTCTCGTAGGAAGTGTATCATATTCTCGAGTCCAACAAGGGTAGGCACATCATCATTTTCATGTTCTCGCCATCCTCAGTAGTACATCAAGACAGCTCTTTTTCATCACCTCGCTCAACCTCGTTGACTCAAGGCTAGTTGCTCACATAGTCCCTTTCCACGTACTAGTTTGGTGACCTTGATCTCGATGTCATATTCCATGACACGAGTTATCCACCCCGCACGCTTCTCATTCGATCCTTGTTTAGAAGGAAGTCCTCGACTCCCATGAGAGACCAATAATTGATCTTGTTGTTTGAGACTAGGTGCTTGAATTTCTTTAAACTCCCGATCACCGCAAGTACATGCTTTTCAATGAAAGAGTATCTAGTTTCGTATTCCTCCAAGCCTCGATCAAGAAAGCAATCGGTTGTTCTCTAATCCTTCTTTGTTTTGTTGTGCCAGATTGCAGTAATTGTGTCTCCACCACCGAAGGCATATAAAGACGAAGTCCTTGGAGAAGTCTGGATTGACGAGAGTCAGGGCTTGAAATATAGCCTCTTTTATTGCCTCAAAACTTGCCTTGCCTTTCGATGTCCACTTAAATGCCATGCTCTTCTTTAACATCAACGTATTGGCTTTACGAGAGCCGCAAAGTTTGAACAAACTCTACGGACAAAATTGATCCTTCCCAAGAAGCTTCAAGAGCCTTCGTGACTTGCAATGGCAATGCTTGAATTGCTTCAACCCGCTCGGGTCAATCGTCAACCCTTCCTTTCAAAACAATATGGCCTAGAAGTTTTCCTCGTGAGCCAAGAATATGCACTTTTGGGATTCAATGATACCCCAAATCTTCTACATCTCTCAAATACTTGCCTCAAATGACAGAGGTGATCCGCTGCATTTTTGAGAATACAAAGTGATGTCGCAAGATATATCAAACTATTTTGTTGATCAACCCCTTAAATGCCATATCCATTGCCCTTCGAAGGTGGCTCCAAAGATTTGATAGTCCAAATGGCATCTTCAGAGGCATAGGTCCCCCATTCGTGGTGAAAGCCATCTTGAATTGGTCATCTTCTTTCACCATCACCGATTATACCCCGAGTAGCCATCTAGAGAGAGAATCTCTCTCGAACCTGATACTACTTGCAATATTTGTTCCATCAAGGAAGTGGGTAATGGTCTTTGAGAGATGCCCTATCGAGGTCCCTAAATCTACACACAACCTGATTTCTCCGCTCTTCTTCCCGACTCGAACCAAGTTTGCAACCCAACTTGAGTGCTTGATCGGGAATATAATGCTTGCCTCTATTAGCTTGTTAAGCTCTTTCTTCATTAGAGGCTCAATGTGAGGGTTGACAGTGTCTCGCTTCGCCCGATGGGTTTAGCATCCGGATCCAATTCTATGGTATGTTGTGCCAACTTCGATCAATCCTCTCAAGTCTTCATAGCTCCAAGCGAAGACATCCGGAAATTCTTGGCAAAGTCAGTATGAAATCTGATTTCTCTTGCTCAAAGGCCACTTTACCAATTTGAAGTATTTTGCCTTCCCAACCTGCAATGGCTCAATCTTCTCTCTTGACTCGTATGTTAGCCTTTTCTTTACGGAATCGGTCGTTAGGGTCAAGATAGACTCCAATGTTACTAAACCCTTAGGAAGCTTGTTTGTCCGCACTGCCTGCACTACTTGATCCCCATACCGCTGCTCTAATCTGTCTCCGATTTCTAGCCGAGAATTCAGCCTCTTCCTCAGAGAAAATCGACGATCTGCTGATCGTTCTCAAACACCGCCACTTGTGTTATTATCTCTGAATCGCTGCCTCACAATCACATGGATATGTGGTTGTGTTTTTTCCTTTTGATGTTGTCAACCACATCAAACGTTGCTCCAACTCAATGCGAGCCTATCCGCGGCTTCATTTTTCTTCCCGGTATGGACACAATGTCAAAGCTTCAAATCTTCAATGAGGTCCCATACCCTATTCTCAGTAGCTCCTCAAAGCAAGTCGCTCTTCGTAGATGTTGTCCTCTAACTTGGTTGACGATTAGCTCACTATCCCCAACACCGCAAGTTATTTATCCCCTTTTTCCTAGCCCAATGAAGTCCATGAATCAAGGCCTCATATTCACTGTGTTGTTTGAACAAGAAAATCTGGAACGAAAAGTCAATAATATTTGATGCCTTGAGGTGAAACAAGCATGGCTCCACCTCCTCGCACCTTGCCTACTCCTTGATCCGTCAAAAACAGCCGCCATACCTCATTGTCATCATTATGGCTTGGCTTGGTGATGCTAGAACAAAGTTGATTTTCTTCGTGTATACAATAGACTCCCACCTCGTTCTTCTACTTCGATAGGGATCAAAAGCATGTATCTTGTTTGCCCATTCATCGAGAGTTAGGTCCGGATACTTCCAACCTTGTGTCACCTCATCAAGATTAGGGTGATCTTCTTGATCAAATGCCGAGCAATTGGCATTAATCCGACTAGGAGTGTAAGGCTCAATATGGAAGTTTGCAATAGGTTCGACTCTAATTATAGCCTTAGTTCCATACCTTGTTCTAAATAAAGATGTGAGACCAATCAAGCAGACAAATACCCCCAATCTTGGTCAGAAGTCCCTCGACAAGCAAAGGGCAAAGAGTGGTGGAAGGTCTATGATTGATATATCTTGTAAGACAACAACATTTGACATGCATGCAAGGTAAGACTCAAGTTTTTAATCACTCCAACTGCAAGCTATTGCTGTCCCATCCAATCGCACTACCCCCTTTAGATATTACTTCATATTGAGACCCAAATGATCAGCTATTTGCTTGGGCATCACCGAGCTACTTGCCCCGAATCAATCATGCAATTGTGTACTAGTTTATCCCCAATGATTAATGAAACATGAAAGGAGGGGGCTTCAACATTTTACCTTGTTGCTCCTCCATGGCTTCCTTCAGTCGGGCAAAGATTTTGTAAGCACTTTGTCTCGATCCGAACCTCGCCGATTCAAGTTGTCCAATCCTTCATGGCAGCTTGCAGCAGATCTCTTTGTCCTGGGATGGATAGGGATTCCCACATTGATATATTGACGTTAGTCTTCTTCATCTGTTCAATGATACTGAACGGGATGAAGTATCCTTTTGTTGTCCCTTGGTTTGTACACTTACTCTTGTACGTGGGCAGCAACAAATGGCATTTGAGTTGGCCTAGGGGCTGTTCTCGCTGCCCTTGTATTTGAAACTCGACTCGCTTGCCAATCATTTGTGGAGCCGTGGAAGGTGGTGGATCGGGTCGGGCTAATGGTTGTTCTTCACCCAAATTTCTCCTCTTTGACCTTGTGTTGGCTGCGACACCTCGAGAAACCGCTTGATTCATGCCACGTAAATCTTCTACTTGCAGCCACCAACGTGGTGTCATTTGGGGCTGATTGCTGTTGGAATGTTTCTTGTTGTTGATCGCTTCTCGACCGCCTCCCTCCACACCAAGAGTCGTCACCATCGCTGCTTGATTGAGAGCACCATCAAACACATGGATTGGTTATGAGGCTCGCTGCATGGAAAGCACCAATCCATATTCCCGAGCAATGTTGTTCTCGTGTTGGCACTAATGCCTTAGAGGCAGATATAGCATTTGGATTATAGGGCTGGAATGGTCTATTATTAGAGGGAGGCCTTGTTTGATTCACATTTCAGCAACCGGATTAGGTGGTCTTTGTGGTTGGTATGGCTGCCTATTAGGTGAGCTTGAGGTTGATAGGAAGGTCTCAAACCTTGGGCTTGTTGCCTCTTAATAGTAAACTCAGCTCATTTCCCAAATTTTGCAATCAAGCTTCATGACCTCTTGGAGTTCATTCAAGCACTTGAGATGAAGTGGAAGCTTCACTTGAACTCGATTTCTAGGAGGGGAACAGAGCCAAAGTGGGTGCTTTGACTAGTGCTTGGATTTTCTAAGTTTGGATACAAGGGCATGGGAGGCCTAGGAGCCAGCTTTACCACTTGAATAAGACAGCTTTTCAGCTCTAATGGCAATGCTATAAGCCATAGGGATTGTTGTGCCTCCCCATGGACTCGAATTAACATAGAAATATCAAATTCAAAGCTTTAAGGTAATATAGAAAAGCACCTTCTCATTGGCCCGACCGCCACTGAATCCTATCCCAAGACCTTTGAAATCTGAAGTTGAAGTCACCACCTTCTGCTGGGGCTCTCTCGATAGTTGTCACTGCTCCAAAAGAGACAAGTTGTCTCCTTCTCTCCAAATTGCTCGTGAAGTGCAATACACACTGATTCCAGCCAGATATAAACCAGCTCCAAGGCTCCTAAACCATCAGAATGCTTTACCCTCAAGGAAGATGCCAAAGAATGATGACAAACCACTTGCATTTCATTGATTTCATGGATTGCACAAAGGTTAGCAATATCTTTAACATGATCACCCTGAGTAGTCCGATTTTCTCCTGAAGTAGGGAATGTTCTTCAAGGCTGCAATAGAACTGGATGTCAGTGCATTGAGAGCAAGTGGGCTGCTTCCCCGTGAAGTTGACGTAGGGATTGTTCTCGAGCCATTCTAATCGGTCTTAAAACCCTTCAGATACCGAATGAAAGGCCTATCGTGGAGGAGTTGAGAGAGTTCTGCTTGGTGGAGATGGAGACCTTTGAATCCTTCTTCCTCTTTGCCTTCTTCTTGAGATAACTCGCAGTATTCAAACAACACTTCTTCTTCTCCAACTCTTGACCTTGTGGTGATTCTTCTCATGAGTTTTCAGGCCTGCACTGCTGAAACCAGTTGATTCTTCCCCGAGTCGCCAGATATGCAAATAATAGCTCTTATAAGCAAGAAAACTGCAGCAGATGCATATCAACTTTGCTGCAATAAAAATGAGACCTCTAAGTCCCACCGGGCGTGCCAAAACTATTGTTGCAGACTCACAACACCCCGGATGCAAATCAAGCTTCTAGGTTGATGTTCGTGCATCCAAAGGTGATTGCACAACATGGAATCCTTTTCTCAAGCGTGGGACTTGTAAAGATGAGAAAAGATTCTCCAGAGAAGGCCGGTTCCTATTCCTCTATTCAGATGCACACAAAAAATGCAGAGGGTTTGCTAAAACCTAATCTAACTTGCCAAGGAGACAGGGTAAGGAAATGCATAGAATAAAACCTAAACTACAAAGGTGATGCACCGAGGAATGTTAGACACTCTTTTGCAAATTTAACACGTACTACATAGATGCAATACAAACACCACCATGCACAGTAACCAAACCGCAATAAGAGATCAAAATGACAAAGAATGAATACATGAGAGGGTCGAGAGTCAATCACAACACATATATTATTGCTCAAGAGTCGATATACAAGATATCATGCAAAGGCTAAGAGGCAAAAAGACTGGCATTACAACCCATATGGGAGGCTTTGAAAGCTCCACAAATTCTCTCTCAAAGCGAGGGAATAAGGGAGGATGCAAAACAAAATGTCCACCCTTAAAGGAGCTCTCTTTACAATATATATCAAGAAATGAGAGAGGGAGAGAGAGGAAATCCAGAATCTACCCCAACCACTTCTTGGTAGCATTTAAAATCATCTCATTATGACAGAAGCGGATCCTAAAGAAAACGGCGGGTCGCCTAACAGAGCGGCGAGAGTCAATCTCCGCATTAAAGTTGGTTGTTGAAGCATTACTCGTCTATCACCACGCGTCGAGACATTTTCTTAATTTTCTCCTCCAAACTACACCAAAATGTGAGATTGATCCTAATCATGTAGAGAATTTCAACATATTTCCGTTGATATAAAGAACGTGCAAATCCGAGCTCTGATCGAAAGATACGAAGGTCTCAAGATTTAGGGCACAAAACAGTAAAGAACAGTTTTTAAAATCTTTTCCCGCGCTCGCCATCCGGATTTACACGTGGCAGCCCCGATTCACCGAGTAATTCCCTCTCTCCACCTTTTCACGGGCTTTTCTTGTGGGCCCCTTAAACTTGGACACGTGGCACTATTTCATCGTTCGATCGCTTTCTCAAAACTCACCCCTTTGACTTTTCGACCTTTTTCCTCGCGACACGTGTCATGCCGTGATTTGTCTACGGGCTCGCCGATTTTCACGCCCACCGCGTCCTTTTGTCCCGATGTCCTGAAGCTTCACGGGACAGAATCCTCCGATCCGCCCGAAATGGGCTTCCATGTCCCTTTTCTCGCCTTGGTGACACGTGGCGTGATCTCGATTGCTTTCGCTCTTCGCTATCCATCCCCGCGCCCTTTGTCCCACTTGTCCTTGTGCTGAAGTTTCCTTTTCGGCCGAACCGCCGGTTCAAGGCCCTTCATGTCCATTTTCCCAAATGTCCTGCTCGGGACAAATTCTTCCTTTTCGGGTGAACCGGCTTGGTTCACGTCCTCCGCGCACTCTTGTCCCGCTTTGCTCCCGATAAAGGACTTGGACAAATTTTCTTTCTTTCGGCCGATTCGGGCATTTCACGTCCATTTGTCCTAGATGTCCCTTTTCTATTTGGGGCCGCCTGGAGGCTTTTCGGCCGATCCGCGCCTTCCGCGTATAATTGTTCCAACTGTCCCAAAGGCGGTCTTGAGCGAGCAGACTTAGCCAATTTTACGATTTTCTCCTAAATCAATCTATTTGCTTGAACTAAAAATCTCGATGCATGTTATCAAATTAACTCTGAAATTTGGATAACAAGAAGAAGAGGAGAAAGAGGGAAAACTTGGATTTGAATCACAACCACATACACCAAGAATTCAATGTCTATAAATCATGTCCAAATATGCTTCTCCAAGTCTTGCTTTGGTGTGTAGGAGAAGTAAGGAGGGAAAATTGGATCAAATATGGGTGGTTGGAACAATCGGATATGTTCATTAATGGCTAGAAATATGTTTCCCTATTTCTCACCTACCAAATCCCAAAACATTTGAATTTGAATGGTCTAGAGTATAGCCCACGTGAGCAGACCTACAAATGAGACTAGGCATGTGTGTGTCAAATCCTATATAAAAATTTATGTCTCTCAAAAATTATCGGTGAAACTAAACACGTAAGACACGTGGTGCACGTTGATTGATCGGAAGATTAGCCATTTGTGCATTCATTTTTTTCATTTCGCCATGTATCACACTTTGGTTTATTGCAAGGATTTGACACCCAATTAGCGCGCTTTGATTGGTTGTATATAGCACACTCAATATGTGACATATACCACGTGGCATGAAGAAGGTGTGAAGATGCTAATGTGGAAGAGGAAGGTGCATAAGGAAAATAGAGGGAAGGGCAAGTGCAAAGGTAACGCACACAGATAAATGGGAGGAATACCTAAGGGAGAAACGTATGGCAGAGGTGGAATCATTACAAAATAATGTGTGGAAAAAAGGAAAGGGGCATATGAGGATGTCAGGGACTTAGCTAATTTTTGGAAGTAAGTCATAGGTGCGCACGGAGGATGCATGAGCTACTGGGAAGAAAGAAAATGCGTAGAGGGTGCGCATGAGGGAAAATAGAACAAAGAGGAAAAGGAAAAGAAGAGGTGAAGGAAAGGAGGAGTGCACAAGGGCACGTGAAGAATCTGCAACCAAGGGAATGTGCCAAAGGAGAAAATGAAGTGCACGCAAGCTACAATGTAGATCCTTAGAGCCATAATGGAATATAAGTTGTCCAAATAACTAGGGGAGTTATTTTGGATAACAGTTTGGTGACTTTTACGGCCATCTACCTACTAGATGAAGGAGATTAGTAGCCTGGAGCATCCATTGGGCATGGAGTATGCTTGAATATGAAATTCTAATTTGTGACCTTAAAGAACTACCCTTGAAGCCACTTTAAAACATGTTCTGGACTATGTTCTAAATCTTGCAAGACTGTTGAAAATTGTTGGAAAATGACTAGCATCCTAGAAGCAACTAATGAACACCTGCAAGAAGCATGCGGGAAGAAATAACTATGTACAAACAAGACAATATGCATGCACTGCACTTAGAGGAATTGAAACTACTCTAAAAATATAAAATGATGCAAAGAAGCTTAATGGAATGGTTTGAGATAGATCTCATTAACTAGGATTGATAGCGTGTCTCCATCAAGATGAGTCAACTTGAAAGAGTTAGCCACCTTGCAAGAACTGATAGTATATGGGCCACTCTAAAGTGCCTCAAACTTTGAATGACACCCTAGTTTGGCTCTATCAGCATCCCATTTTAAGACTAACTCCCCAATTGTGAAAGCTTGAGACCTAGCCTTTCTATCAAACCATCTCTTTGTTGATTTTTGATGTTATTCTAGCTTGATCATGGCAGAGTTCCTTGATTCTTTAAGTTGAACCAGATCTATCATTTTTATTTCACTATAGTCTACGCCTTCGAATTCTAATTGTTGGGAAAGTGAGAATGAATTCAACTCAAGTTTCAAAGTAAGGGTAGCCTCCTTGCCATAGACAAGTTTATAAGGCAAAGCTCTTATTGCCTTCTTTATGGTCATTTTTTCACTTCAGTGCACGAAGACCTTTGTATGCCACTATCTTTGGTTGATGCTCATTGTGCACTTCATGATTCTGATTAGGTTTTTATTTATAGACTCTACCAAGCCATTACCTTGAGGGTAATAATTAGAGGAAGTCTTCAAGTATATACCAAGACTAAGAGCCCAATCAGTGATTTTAGTACCAAGGAAGGCTTTTGCATTATCTGAAATGATTGTTTGAGGGATGCCAAACCTTGTTACAATACCTTTGAGAAAGTCGAGGATGACTGACTCGGTTGATTTTTTTAGCACGACGGCCTCTATCCATCTAGTAATTTAATCCATAGCTATCAACACCCACTTTTGTCCAGTACTCGAGGGAGGATTCATCATGCCTATGAAGTCAAGACCCCATTACACAAAAGGTTGGTTTGCTTGGATTGGTCGAAGGGGAAGTGTTGTTAATTTCTTCTTTCCTACAAAGAAAGTGCATTCTTTGCATTTGATGACCCACTTGTGTGATTCCGTGAACAGGGTAGACCAAAAGCAGTCCTACCATTATAATCTTCATTATTGTAGTATTGGCAGAGAAGTGTCCACCAGAGAATCCATTGTGAAATTTTGCTAACACTTTTTAATTTTTGCACCATCAATACACCTTAACAACATGCCATCGAGATTATTTTTGAAGATAAGGCCGTCAATCAGAACATATGGAATAGATTGTAGCCTAAGATGTCTTCTCTTTGCTTTGTTCAGACCAGAAGGGTGTGCTCCCTCGAAAAGAAATGTGATCATGTCCTTCATCCAGTTGTGTGTGCTAGGGGATTCATTTTGTTTAGGCTCTGCACGTGGGAGATCTTCATCTAGAAATAATGAAGTATCAAGTTTATCTTGCACGCCCTCATCAAGTTGTTTACATAACACACTACCTCTTATTAGCTTTGTGGTTTTTATAGTCACATCATACTCCATGAGTTTGGTCACCCATCGCGGTCTTCTCTCATTGATTTCTTCTCCCATGATGAAGTCACTCACACCAGAGTGCTAAACTAATACCTTAACATGATTTTTGTGAAAATGCTCTTAAATTTCTTGAGTGCATGCATGATGGCATAGACCTATTTCTCCATGTGATTGTATTTCAACTCATAATCCTTTAGTGTTTGACTGAAGAAATCCATTAGCTTCTCCAGTCCTTGTTCATTTTCTTATGTTAGAACAAAAACAACACTCACATCAGCTCCATAAGCGTAAAGGATGAAATATTTTGAATAGTTGGGGTTGATGAGTGTTGGCGTGCAAGAAATTTCTTGTTTGATCTTGTTGAAACTTTCCTTTCCTTCATCTCTCTACCTGAAGGTTGTGTCCTTCTTGAGCATGAGGGTGATGGAACTTACCAGTCCTACAAAGTTAGGAATGAAGTGCTTAACAAAGTTTATTTTTCCGGGAAATGACTACAATGATTTCTTATGCACCAACACGAAAGAGCCGGGATGGCTAAAACGTATTCAAAATTGATTGTGATGCCATCCTTTGAAACCACATGGCCCAAAGAGCTCACCCCCGTACCACACCAAAATTGCACTTCCTAGGGTTAAGAGATACCCCAAACTTTATGCATCTCTCAAATATTTTTTCCAGATGTGCCATGTGATTCGCACTCTGCTTTGAGAAGATCTGTTATGTCATCCAGGTAAACCAAGATGAACTCATTGATGTATCCCTTAAAGGCAATATCCATGCCATGCTAAAACAAATTTCTTGCGTTTGATAGACCAAAGGGCATATTTTGATATGTGTATGTTCCCCATTTGGTTGTAAACATTGTTTTGAATTAATCCTCTTTCTTGATCAAGATCTAATTGAAGCTAGAGTACCCGTCTAGCATAGAAAATATTTGTGCACCCACCACATTCTCGTAAAATCTACTTCATAAAAGGCAAAGGATAGTGATCCTTCAAATACACCTTATTCGGATCTCCAAATCAACACAGAGCCTTATTTCACCATTCTTCTTGCGCACTGGAACAAGATTCATGACCCATTTAGAGAGTATTTTATTGGAAATATTATCTTTGCCTCGATGAGTTTGGACAACTATTTCCTCATGAGTGGCTCTATTTTTGGGTTGACTAGCCTCTATTTTTTTCTAGTGGGCTTGACACTAGGATCAAGGTCAATGAAGTGTTGAGCAACACTCTGATCAAATCCTTTAAGGTATACATATTCCTAGGAGAAAATATCTATGTATTTCGACAGAGAGAGATAAAGGCCTACTTTTATTCATGCGTGCAAGCCTTACTCAACATTAAATCCTTACCACGTGCAATAGTGACTGGACTGCAATCTTCTTGTGTCACACACATATTATTTTATTTACCCTTGAACTCATCAACAAGGCTAAATATTTTCTCTAATGTGACCATCCCTTTAGGCAACTTATTTGTCTTTTGCTAGATTACTTGATCACCATAGCTTTCATGCAAATCAACGTGCATGCTTGAAGAGAACTCAAGTTCATTTTGAATGAATTAGAAAATCTATGTGTCACTGTCAAACACTTGCCGTCTGGTGTTGTTGTCTAGAATGGATTTTTTTTACCATCTTAACATGTTACGCGTTTCCCTTGACACAATCCTTAGCATGAGAGGATTGTGAGCCAAGTGTGGCCATTTGATCTACCTCCTTATTCATCTTTCTTGGCACTACCTATGGATTCAGAGCATCAAAAATCTCTCAAGGAAGTCCCAAACTTTGTGTGTATTGGCTTTGAGAAGCTTATTCTTTGTCATGTGTTTGTTAGTGACCTGGTGGATAACCAATTTTATATCCCCAAAGATTTGCAGCACCTTAATCTATTTCTTCTTTGCAATGAGAAGACCATGCACCAATACCTCATATTATGCTACATTATTGGAGCATGTGAATTACAATCGGTGCAAGAAGAAGAATTTCTCATCCTTGGGAGAAATGATAACAACTCCTATCCCTACACCATTTCTTCTTTTGGAACCATCAAAGTACAATTTCCACATACCAAGGTTTTCTTTACTTTCTTTAAGCATGTGTGGGAGCGAGCTTCTTCTTCAAGGATGTAGTAAGTGCCAAGCCCAATTTCAAAAGCTTCAAGATATTCAGCATATGGATCAAATTTGTGGTGTCTTTCCACCCACTCATCTAGCACTAAGTCAGGTAGAGGAGGAGGGACATGTTTCTCTTTAGAAACTTGTTCTTGGCCTTCTTGGATTAGGTAGTTATCTTGGAGAGGGGATGGGTCATATGACTCAACATGGTAGGAAAATATTGGCTCAGCTTGTATGGTAAACCGGGTACCATACATTTTCTTGAGTAACATATGAGACCAGTCAAAAGACAAGTAACCACCCACTTTAGCAGTAAAATATCTTGATAGACAAAGTGAAAACAAAGGAGATAAGTCAATGATTGACACATCTTGAGTTATTGTAATGCTTAGACATGCATGGAGGGTTAACTCAATATCCTTGATAACTCCCAAAGTGGTAAAAGTTGATCCATCAAGCTACAGAACTCCTTTCGACAAAGGAGTGTTTTTAAGGCCTAGGACATCAGCAATCTTCTTAAGCATGACAGAAGTAATAGCACCTGAGTCGACCATACAATTATGCATGAGGTGTTTGCTTATAATCAAAGACATATAAAAGGGTGGGTTTTGACAACCTTACTTACTTGCTTCTCCTCTTCTTGACATATATTGATGGCAGTGCGTGGTTTTTGGATATTTGGGACGGTGCACGGAAGTTGCACCAAAGCTTCATGCAGCAGGTCATGTTGAGACGGAATGGCAAGAGCGTCCCACATTGTGACATTTACATTTTTTTTCTTCATATGGTCCACAATGTTGAATGAAAGGCTCACGACTTGTATATTTGGGGCACAGAACATCTCTTCTTGATTGTTCGAGTGCAGAGGTAGGAGCCTTAGCTGGCACAGAGTTTTGACCTACCAAAGGAGGGGCATGTGTTGCTTCAAGGGGAGCATTACATGGAACCTCACACATAGGAACTTACATGCCTTTACTATTGGATGACTTAGTTGTGTCTTTTTTCTTTTGAGGATCATCTTATGCTACGGGAATTACAACCTTCATGCCAGACTCGAGCATTCTCTTCTTGTATCTTGTGTTGTTAACAACTTGGGCACGCGGTCTATTTGTGTCATCTACAAGCTTGATTGATTGCACAAAATTCCTCGGTGCCAAATGAATATCAAGTTGGCTTTAGAAGGTGCTTCTAACTTTTCTTGATTCTCGGGCTCGTTTATGCTTATAGAAGGTTCATAGTTAGAAGTGGCATGAATCGTGTAGGCTTGTGTGTGCACAACATCAGCTTAGTGTTGGGGTTAGCAAAAGGTTGTACATATAATATATCAAATCTAAACATACATGCAATGAAAGTGGATATTCTACCAGAAGAATTATACAAAACAAGAGATATAAATCAACACCAAATTTAACATGGTTCACCCAGTGTGGGCTACGTCCACCAAGAAACAAGCCAATCTATTATCCAAAGCTTTAACAAGATATACAATTGAAGATTTACAATCTTCCACACCTCTCAGATGTACAGTATTGTCTTACTCTCAAGCTTTTGATTCTTCACCAAGAATTCTCTCTCACAATAATCATCAACTTTTACAAGTTCTTAATTGTTACTTCTAAACCCTAGCTTTCATGCTTATATAGGTGTCTACAAACTTAGGGCACTTAGCCATGTAATTACAATCAATAGATTCCCTTTAATACTAAAAATAGATCTAATTCTCGTGAGTTAATTAAAACACCCACACATAGGTAATCGACACCGGTTAGCCCTAACCGATGTTGGTTCCTCCTTGTCTAACCGATTTCGGTCCCTCCATAATCGATGTCGATTCATTGTCTTTTCCAACAAGTCTAATATTGCATGTTAATCTGAAGTAATTGAGCTCCACAACTCAATAATATCCCACTTGGAGATTAATTACCGCACCATACATGTACAACATCATTCTTGGATCCTTCCTTAGCTTTATTTCTTCCTATTCAAGTCTCAAACTTGAAGACCAACAAAAGTGGATTGTAACTCCAACTTCTCCTTTTCTAATGGCTTCATTATCATATCCGTGGGTTCTCACTTGTATGAATCTTTTCCAGATTCAACCATCCTCCAATACTTTCCATGTGAAGTGATGCCTCAACTGAATGTGTTTCATTTTTGAATGAAATGTTGAGTTCTTTGTCAAATGAATTACACTATAACTATCATCAATAATTTTCAATCATCTTTATCCTTTCCCAACTCTTTCATGAACCTACTCATCCATATCATTTCCTTCCTAGCCTCTATAGCTACAACATACTTTTCCTCTATAGTAGTTAAAGCCACAAACTTCTACAATCTTGAAATCTACCTAACTGTTGTCCCACCTACATGAAAATACATCTAGTAGTGTTCCTTCTACCATCTAGATCTCCTTCCATATCCGAATAAACATAGCCACATAATTAAATATTCGAGCCTCCATAGCGTAATTTCATATTAGATGTCCCTTTCAAATACACGAGTATCCATTGGACTACTTTCCAATGTTCTTTACTTGGATTAGTCATATATCTACTCGCAACTCTCATTTCCTATGTAATGTCCAGTCTCAGTACAAACCATAACATACATGAGACTCCCAACCGTTGAAGCATATGGCATTCATGTCATGTATTTGACCTCCTCATGTGATGAAGAAAATTGATCTTTGCTCAATTTGAAGTTTCCAGCCATAGGTGTACTAGCAGGTTTTACATTTACATCTTGAACCTTTCTAACACTCTATAGATATAATCCTCCTGAAACAAATACAATTTCTTGTTCTCCCTATCTCTATGTATTGCATGTCAAGGATTCTTTTTGCAACTCCTAAATCCTTCATAGAAAAGGTGTGAGCTAAATTTCCCTTAAGCTCACCAATGTCTTACATACTAGATCCCGTAATAAACATATCATCCACATACAAAGAATAAAATAATATAGATCCCACTTTCAAGCTTCTTGAAATAAACACAATGGTCAAATTCACATCTCAAGTAACCATGCTCATGCATAAAACTATCAAACCTCATGTATAATTAGCTTTCTTTCTTGATCCCATATAGGCTCTTTTTCAACCTACACACTAATTTCTCCTTACCCTTGACTTCATACCCAAGAGGCTGCTACATATAAATCTCTTCATCCAAATCAACATGAAGAAAATTCATCTTCACATATAATTTATCTAAATGAAAATCATGTACTGTAACTAAACTCAATACAATACAAATAGAAGTCATCTTTACAACAGAGAAAATATTTCACCAAAGTCAATACCTACTTTCTGTGTAAATCCCTTTACTACAAGCCTTGCCTTGTACCTTTTCTATCCACCCTCTTCTTCCTTGATCCTGTAAACCCACTTGTTCTGCAATGTTCTCTTACTTGCTGACAACTTAACCAAATCCCAAGTTTGGTTTTGTTCCAAGGATTCCATCTCCTCATCCATGCCATGCTCCCACTTGGACATGGGTCTTATCCTACATTGCTTCTTCAAAACTTTCCGGTTCACCATTATCACGTCAATAATAAATAAAATAGAGAAGGTGTAAATATTTATGGAGGTTTACTTACCCTTTGTGACCTTCTCATAGGAGTTTGGGGTACTGGAGGCTCAGTCTGGACCTCTTGGACATTTGTATCCAAATTTTTCAGTGGTCGACGTCAGGTCACTTATAATCGGCATCGGTTCTACTAACCGATGTTGATTTAGATCTTCTACTAACCGATGTTGGTCAGGGTCAACCAACACCGATTCTTGTATGTAACCCTGTTGGTATTAATTTTAAATACGAGAGTTCATTTTTATTTACAAACTTCTCAACCGTTTGCCCTTCGGTACCAAAATTTCATCCATGTACATTCTCTTTTCATTCCATTCAATATCACATGACTCCTAATAATTTTAGAATTCTCTAAATCCCAAAAACGGAATCCAAAATCACCAGATCCATAACCAATGAAAGTGCATCTCTTCAATTTTGCATCCAACTTTTTCCTATTTTCCTTATCAATATGCACAAAAGCATCTAAACCAAAAACTTTAAGAAAAGATAGATCTACCTCTTTTCTATTCCAAGCTTCCTATGGTATTTCTCCATCTAGTGAACTTAAAGGCCCATGGTTAATCAAATAAATAGTTATATCAACTACTTCGCCTTAAAGCGCAAAGGCAATCTAGAATGTATTCTCATACTTCTAACACGTTCCATGATTGTCATGTTCATTCTTTCTTCAACACCATTCTCTGGGGTGTTCTTGGAACCATTATTTCTCTACATATCCAATTCATTGAACAATAATCATTGAAATCCTTGTTACAATATTCACCACCATTATCAGATCTAAGACACTTTAACTTTGAATTTGATTCATTCTCAAAGGGATTTCCATCTTTTAAAAGTCTCAAAAACATCATATTTATGTTTAATACAATAAACTCATACCTTTCTTGTAGCATCATCAATTAAAGTAACATAATATTGGGATCCTCCATGAGAAGCTACCTGAGTTGGTCCCCACACATCTGAGTGTACAAGCTCCAATTTTGCTCCTTCTTAGTTGCCCCAACTTTGAGAAATTTCACTCTCTTTTACTTTCCAAAGACACAATGCTCACATAAATCAAGATCTAAATCTTTCAAATCTGATAACTTACCCTTAGCCTTTAAGATCTGCATTCCTTTTTGACTCATATGGCCCAACCGATTATCTCACATGCATGCATCTAAATCTGAAGTAGATAATGCAAAAAAATAATCGGTAACACAAGTAGATAAATATAATGTTCCTACCTTCTTACCTTTTTCCACAAAAAAAGCACCCTTGGTGACTTTCAAGAGTCTCTTGTAAATGTAAACATGCAACTAGATTCACCTAGTTACCTTTCAG
The DNA here is from genome assembly GCA_018340775.1 of Taxus wallichiana var. yunnanensis. Lineage (NCBI taxonomy): Eukaryota > Viridiplantae > Streptophyta > Pinopsida > Cupressales > Taxaceae > Taxus > Taxus wallichiana. The sequence goes on from CM031234.1 coordinate 605,193,299, forward strand.
AAATAAGATTCCTCCTGAGGCTTGGAACATGCCTCACATCTTTCAATACCCATGTATTTCCATTCTACAATTTTAGATGAACTTCCCCTTTACCAATAATACTTCAAGGTTCATCATCACCCAAATAAACATGCCCAAAATTACCCTGGACATAATTTTTGAAATAACCCTTATTAGAGGTTGCATGGAAAGAAGCTCCTAAATCGAAAACCCATGATTCGGCTTCTATTATCTAAAGAAATAATAAGAGCATCTTACATTACCTCTCTCTGCTGACAAGATTTTCTTCTTTACCTTTGTCTAGTTGTTGGTTCTCTTTATCCTTTGACCAACAATCTTTCTTTGCATGTCCTTTCTTTCCACATTTCCAACAAGTAATTCCCTTACCTCTGGATTTAGATCTATTATCCCTTGAATTTGATTTCCCATTACTCTTACTCTTGGATCTCTCCTTCGCTCGCCTCGCTTTCTACATTCAAAGCATTCCTAGATGATGATTCCTCTATACTCTTCCTGTGAATTTCTTCATTCAAGATTATACTAACCACATTATCAAAATTCAAAATATTATTAGCAAATGTTGTATTACTAACAACCATTACCAAGTTATCCCAACTATCATGCAAAGAACATAAGAATAAAAGTGCTTTCACTTCATCATCAAATGGTATATCAACCGATTTTAACTTATTTACAATAGATCATAAATCATTCAAATTACAAGATGTAAATCCACCTTTATGCATCTTAGAACTAAATAGTTTCTTCATCAAATAAAATTTATTTGAAGCACTAGGATATAAATTAGCAAGAGACTTCATTAACCCTACCGTAGAAGTCACTTCTGTAATATTGGAAGCCACGAATGCTGTCAGGCTCAATCTTATAGATCACAAAGCCTTTCTATCAAGAATCTTCCATTCTTCATCAGTCATCTTCATAGGTCTAGACTTCTCATCCAATGGTAAATACAAATCTCTTTGATACGTATAATCCACAATCTGCATCTTAAATAATTGATAATTTTGGCCTTCAAAATTATCTACCTTGTATTTGTTTTCTTCTACCATTTTATATCTCCCACTCAATTAGAAAAGCCTCTGTGAGTAAATTTGTCAATGCATAAAACCCTCAAATAAAGTTCTAATACCGTTGTTTGGGTTAGCACAAGGCTATACAGATAATATATTAGATCTAAACATATATGTAATGAAAGTGAATATTCTACTAGAAGAATTATACAAAAAAAGAGATATAAATCAACACCAGATTTAGTGTGGTTCACCCAGTGTGGGCTACGTCCACCAAGAAACAAGCCAATCTATTATCAAAAGCTTCAACAAGATATATAATTGAAGATTTACAATCTTCCACACCTCTCATATGTACAGTATTGTCTTACTCTCAAGCTTTTTCTTCTTCACCAAGAATTATCTCTCTCATAATAATCATCAACTTTTACAAGTTCTTCTTAATTCTTACTTCTAAACCATATCTTTCATGCTTATATAGGTGTATACAAACTTAGGCACTTAGCCATGTAATTACAATCAATAGATCTTATTTAATACTAAAAATAGATCTAATTCTCGTGAGTTAATTAAAACACCCACACACAAGTAACCGACGTTGGTTAGCCCTAACCAATGTCAGTTCCTCCTTGCCTGACCGATGTCGGTCATAGGTGACCGATGTTGATCCCTCCATAACCGATGTCGGTTACTGTGTTTTCCAAGTTTCATATTACATGCTAATCCAAAGTAATTGAGCTCCACAACTCAACACTTAGTGATACTAACTATGAGGCATGTTGTAAGGGAAGCACCATTCTGACTCTTACACCATGTTTTTAAGAACTGGAACAAGTGCTTGACTTGTGTTGGGTGATGGAAGAGGTTACGCTAGAGGAACAACTTGCAAGGGTAGATGCGCATTAACATGTCATCTATCACTTTGTTAGTTTTGCCCATATCTTTGGTTTCCATATTGATTCCACGGAGTGATTGTTGTTTTACGTATCTAGTTTGAATTATTTCTGAAGGCTTTTACATGCTACTTTTCCAAGGATATAACTTTGTTTGACAAGTTTCTAATCAAGGCTTTCATTTCTTCATCTTCCTTCTATTGCACAAGAGAATAGGATGTGGATGCAACTAGTTGTGCACTCTGCACAGGAACATGAGCAATAGAAGGTTGGGGCATTGGAGACATCTCTGGGAATAAGGTATGGGAGGCCTAGGAGCTAACTTTCCCACCTAGATGAGACTACTTTCTTCCTTATTGCAATGTTGTAAGCGAAAGTAAAGTTCTACCTCCCATGGATTGAATCATGACTAAAATTTCACTATTCAAAGCCCTTAGATAATATAAGAAAGCATGTTGGGCTATAGGCCTTACCACTTGAGGGATTATGTCCCAAGTTTTCTAGAATCTAATATTGAAATCAATCATTTGTTCATTGGGTGCCCTCTTTGTTGTAGTCATTTGCTCCACCAAAGATAGGTGATCTGATTTATCTTCAAAATAGTTACATATATTTGTTCCAAGCTCATCCCAGTGGCAATAGAAGAAGGTCTCGAGGCCTCATTACCATTGGAGAACTTTGCCTTTGAATGAGGTTGTGAGTAGCATAATCTATTACATAATCATGAGTGATCAAATAAATAGAGCATGATTTGTTACATCATGGATGTGCTCAATAGGGGTGACTTGATTCTCACCAATAAAGTATGGGATACTCTTGAGTGCAGCTTCTGACATATCATGTTGTTCATTAAGGTTGAGGGGCTTCCGCTTAGTGAAGCTAGAAAATTTTCTCAAAGGAGGTAGCTAGAGTGCCATGGTAGGGTGCTTAGGTCTATTGTGAGGAGGAGCGAATGTGCGCGGTGCACTGGAGATAGGGATGCGTGTATTGGTCTTCTACTACGTATTCTCCTCAGAGATAATTGGAGGTACTTGAAAAACACTTCAGCTATTGCGCTTTGTCTCATATGCACTCTTCTCATGAAAGGCACTCAGGACTATTGAAAATAGTAGATCTGGATGTTGGGAGTCACCATATGTGTTGAAACGAGCCTCCAAAGGCTAGAAATTGCTAAATCACACACCAAACTTAGTAATGCTGAAATTTAAGCTTTCAATGTTGGTCCCACCGGCATTCCAAAACTATTGGTTATTAAACTAGCACCTATATCTCATATCCGAAGGAACTAAGTCGTTTGAGTCAATAATGGGACTTTCTCCAAGTTGTGGGACCTTACGCACTTGAGACATACCTCTAAGAATGTAACTTCCTCTACCTATTTCTACTACTATTGTTACTCCTAATATTGAAAGTGAAACCTAAGCTAACAATGCCAAGGGACCATGGATAAAGGATAAAAAATGGAAAACTAAAGCGAGGGAGGCAATAGCACCAAAAAGTGGGATGAACACTATCTGTTTCAAGCATAAGCGAGGAGAAAAACATAAAGGGAGGCTAGGCATGCACAACATAGACCAAAATGCATTCACATGATTGATTCCATGAGACACAACAAGAAAAAGGAACTGCAGGGATTTAGAATGGCACAACAAGCACACAATACAAATGAAAGGCAAGAAAGAAGGATATAAACATGTTAAGGTAGAGAATAACCACAAAATAATGCTTTTATTACTTCCGAAATGCACAATCGATTACAATGGTGTCTAAAGGTCAATATCCACATGCAAGAACAAGATCTAGAGGTTCGAACTCAAAATACAAATATGTTGAATCCTTAGCAAATGTTAGAGGATCCAAAATTTCCAACCCTTTACAATGAGCCATGCTCTTACATTTATAGATGAATCGATGAGAGAAGAAGAGGAGAAAGAGGGAAAACTCGGATTTGAATCACAACCACCAATAACAAGCATTCAATGTCTGCAAATCTATCAAATACACTTCTCCAAGTCTGTTTGGCATGTAGGAGAAGCAAGGAGGGAAAATCGGATCAAATCTGGGTGGTTGGAACAATCAAATATGTTCATTAATGGTCGAAATATGTTTCCATGTTTCCACCTACCAAATCCCATAAAATTTGAATTTGAATGGTCTAGAGTGTAGCCCATGTTAGTAGCTTTCAAATGAGACTAAGCGTGTGCATGTCAAATCCTTGTAGCAAAAGTTATTTGTCGAAATTTATCAATGAAAATATGAACACACAAGACACGTGGTGTGCGTTGATTGACTAGAAGATCGACCAATTGTGCATCCATTTTATCATTTCTGCCACATGCCACACTTTGGTTTATTGCATAGGGATTCGGTGCCCAAATGGTGTGCTTTGATTGGTTATGTGTAGCACACTTAATATCTAACATATACCATGTGGCACAAAAGGGTGCAAAGAAGGTGCAAAGATGTGCACGTGGAAGAGGAAGGTGGAAGGAAAATAGAGAGAAGGGCATGTGAAAATGTAATGTAAGTGGGAGAAATGGGAGGAATATATGAGGGAGAAATGTATGGCAGAGGTGCAATCATTACAAAATAATGTGTGGCGTAAGGAAGGGGGCATGCGAGGATGTCAGGGACTTAGCTAATTTTGGGAAGCATGTCCTAGATGCATGTGGAGGATGTATGAACTGTTGAGAAGAAAGTGAATGTGTAGAGGGTGCACACGAGAGGAAAATGGAACAAAGAGGAAAAGGAAAAGAAGATGGAAGGAAAGGAGGAGCGCACAAGGGTGCACAAAGAATCTGGAACTAAGGGAATGTGCTAAATGAGCAAATGAAGTGTGCGCAAGCCGTAATATAGATCCTTAGAGCTAGAATGGACTATAAGTTTTCCTAATAACTAAGGAATTTATTTTGGATAACACATACATTTCCATTCATTTGAAGGGCACATGGATCCTATCATCCATCTTGCATTCCATTACATCCATCCAAAGCATCTTTTGCATATTATGGTTTATTTGAATCTTGTTTACTTGTGCTTGTTCATAGTCACTTTATTACATGATAGTTAGATTTCTTGTATGTCATTTATCTATATCATCCACACATGTGTGTTCACATATTTTTCTAGTGGTGATCGTAGATACATGTCTCTTACATGCAACATGGATGCTCACCTTCTACCCTTCCTACATTGGTCACTGGGGGCATCCACATTCATCTCTCACATGTGTTATTGTTTCATTTTGTACTTAGCACTCTACATTACTTGCTTTTACATGATTTTGACATATTATTTATCTTTCTAACATGCTAATGGGTGTTTCATGTGTAACATTTTTTATGCAAGAATATTTTCTTCCATACTTGTTTATTACATTGTTTGTCTTTGTTTGCTTCTTGTATGTAGGATTTTCCCTATGTTTTGTGTGCACACTTGTTTTTCGTTTGTGGCCATGATGGTCTTATGTGTCTTATGAAATCATAAGTGATGTCCCATGTTTGTGACCTACTTTGTGTGGCTTCCTTGTCTTCTTGCATGTTTTCACTACTTTTCTTGGTAGCTTATACACTATTTATGTAGATTACACATTGTCTTTTTTTTTACATGCATGTCTTATTCATATTAATGCTTTCCTTTGGATAACCATCCTTGTTTGTGTGCACCTTGGTTTCTACCAAGCACATTCCCTTTCCCTTGTAGGGCAGAGTTTCAGAGTACATGCGATTGGTCCTCTTTTGGGATGCATTCTCTATTAGTGACGTCGCATATGCCCCTAAAGAGGGGGCATCATTTGGGGTTTTATAGTCTACACGTATTTACACTGGTTCAGTTCAATGTACTTTATACCCTTGGCATTATGGGTTTACATACAATGAGTGAGTTTAGACCAGTCTATGAACTCCATACACAACGTGGATTTTATAGGACATGGAGTCCTTAGCACTGGGAAGTAGTTAGAGGCTTGGAGGTTACAGTGGGTGTACCTCCCTACACTACTTCAGCCAGTGGCATCGGATCACCCAAAAAATCAAGACGGTATAGATATCTCTTCACACATTTAGGGAATCAATTAAAGGTTGGAGGACACAGAGCATTTCCTTCCTATACTTCTTCCACCTATGGCATCGGATCTCCCAAAAACCCCGACAATACAAACATATCCTTATACACTCTTTCTCTCAACATGGATCAGGTGCACATGTTTCATTTGTGTATTTTAAATTTACATATTTTACATGCATATTTTACATTGTGTTTTTACACACATATACATACATATTTGACTACTTAATCGTTTTCTCCTTGCAGGTCTAGTTGTATGAGAAACAAGCAATCAAATGGGGGAAACAACAATGACATCAACAACAACACTTTGTAGCTTACACTTTTGTATTACTAACCATGTAGGTACACTACACACATCAACATCAACACATGTGTTTCGCCCTAGGTTCACTCTCATCACTTTTTTGCACATTTTCATCTTTAGTTTCCATGCTCCATCATCTTTTTGTCATTCCACACTTTGTCTAGTCCTTCGGCATGCCTTCTTTGTTACTCTACATCGGCATCAGGTACGCATCTCTATCTACTTTATGTTACCAAGCTTTCCACTCACCAACATAAAGTGGGGGAAAATGTAGACACAAAATCATGCACTTTAGACATTATTTAGTCTCGATCTCATACTACTATTTAGAGGGTTTTTGAGTGAAGAAAGTACTAATTAACCCCCATCTTTTGGCCATTTTTATTTTATTTCTATCATCATTCTCACCTCCACCACACACATGCCTAGTCTGTTTCAGTCATCTTCTGTTATTTTAGCCTCAATTGGGGTGCTTAAGCTAGTATTGGGGTGCCCATGGGCACCCTAGTCCCACCATGGGTGCCCCGATCCTTCTTGAACTTCCCACCACTTTTTGGGCTCTTTCTATCCGTTTGAGGTCTTTATATTTTTGGTGGTCGGCCATTTTGGGGTTAATTACAAAATTATATCAAGAGAAACCTATAAATATAAAGTTATGAGACCATAATGAGGGACCAAGCACTAGTCACTACTATCATCCATCTAGAGTTGCATCCATCTATTACATTAGAGATCACTTTCATCCATATAGCTCCATCACAAGGCATAAGGCTAGGTCATATACATCACACACAACATAGGGGAGGATTCTATTCTATTCCATGCATAAATTCTATTACATTTTCTACATCTAGTTATTGCTCGCTACTTCACAAAGTGCGACTGGACACAAGAGTACCTAGGGCACATTATGCACACACTCACCAGAACTACATTTGGGTCTCGAAATGTAGTGCAACGCTTAGTTAGTAAGCCCATTGTTGTGGCAGTTGAGGTCAGTCTAACCCATTCATTTGCATTCTTCTTTTTTAGGGTTTTGATACTCCTTCTTGGTATTTTACATGTCTTTTCATCATCTAGGAATATCAATGACATCCGAAGCAGTGTAATGAAGTTAATGTGATAGATAGCGAGGGTTTTGGACCATTTTCCAAACTTGTGAAGATCATTTTCAGAGCTTTTACACAAACCAGGATGCCTATTTTATAGACTAGAGCACCTGTAGGTGCCCTAGTCCCTCTCTGTGCGCTCTAGTCCATCCAGATACTCTAAATCCATCCTTTTCGGAGCTCCTACAAAGTCATTTCTTCTTCCATATTTTCCAGTCACCTTTGGAACACAGTCCCGTGAGCATATTCTATTCATTGAGTTCTTTCCTCTTCTCTCTTACACATTAGGGTTTTTATTTCCATTAGTTTAAGTGTTTGGGTCATCTTTACATTTATTTACAGACATCTATTTACTTTATTCACAATTTTTCATAGCTTAGATTAACTAGTATCTACAATACATTTTTAGTTAATCGGGAGGGGAGTCCTCATTTATCATATCGGGTAACATGAGCGGAATGGTCACAATTTTTTCACTAGCTTTATAATTCAATGGTCCAAGTATGATCGTATTGATTAAAGGAAAAAAATCGGGGGATGGATATGGTGTCATCTACATCAAGGAGCATTCGATGATAATGAGGATGAGGGTTCATGTTTAGAAATTTGTGGTGGTGGATTAAATGTTGCTTGAAGTGAGTCCTTGTTTTTGTGAGGTTTCCTTAAATATTCAAATAGTAACTCACGTGGACCTTACTTGTATCTTCCAAGGACAAAACCCTTCTATGCACAATGATGAAGGTCGATTTCAGAAAATTGAGGCTTGTCTAAGAATGATAAGTTTGAATTAAATGGTTTATCTTAAGGTTGAATTTTTGCATATGAAGTGGGATGATCAATACCCCCATACACAATTTTTGTTTGAAGAAAGGGATGGCTTAAGGAGATGATATTTCTAATGTTAGGCTCATAAGAGATTGAATATCATGTCTCCCATATGTTTTTTTGTGTAGGAGTGTATTGAGAGCTAATAATCGGTACTCTCCATGCAAAAATGTTGCATCAAATCATCAAATGATTGATCATTAGGTAATTTGGATGTAGGGATGGAGGAACTTGTGGAATATTGATTTGAAGAGGTAGTGCTTTATAATGGAAGTAACACATTATTTTTCCTATAGGTCATGTGAAATGCTTTAAACAAGTTAGGATCAATAGGGAACATAGAGGTTTTACCTTCACGTTCATATTTTAAACATCAATGTAAGGTGGAAGGGACACAATGCATAATGTTAATCCAAAGACATCCTAATAATATATTGTATTAGAACTCACCTTCTACAAGATAAAATATTTCATGTAGGACTTTCACGCCTACTTTTATAGGTAAGATCATTATGCCCGAGGAGGAGGTAGAAGAAATAATATCGTTAAACGTACGTATGATGACAGTGTGACTAAGCCACGATGATTTTAGGTAATTGAAGTCATTGGTATATTATTTTCATTGATGTCAAATTGATGAGTTTCCTTGATTATGACAAATTATGGTGTGAATATTTTTTAAATGTTTCTCATTGATGTCATGATATGCCTTATTGATGTCGAGGATGATGAGTCATTGATGTCAAAACATAAGTGCATCATGTGTGAAGGTTGATTAGAAATGTGTGAGAGATAATTTGAAGACAGAGAGAGAGAATTTGAAGAAAAGGTTCTTGTGAATGTATGATGACAAGTAGGTCTTCAAGAGTAGTGTTGTTTTGAGATCAAGTAGTCAAAGATCTTCAAGAGTAGTGTTATTTGAGTATAGGTCATTGGGTCAAGTGTCAAGTTCTTGAGAAACCTAGTCATGGCATGAAGAGACCATGTGAGAAGGTATGAGCATGGTATCTTGGTGAGTAGAGTGCACATAGGTATGATATGTTATGCATCGTTATTTTATCTTTTGAATAGGTTTTAGAATGCATAAGCATAGGTATACAAGTCAGCTTTAAGGCCTAGTGAGGCATGAAGACCAAGGTATAGAGAAGGTGTAGAAAGCATGGACTAATGAGGTATGAGGATCAATTTTCAAGGAAATTATGGGCATGTAAGAATTGATATAGGTGTGACAAGTTGTTTTAGATGTGTTCATGAATTTTGAGGTCGAGGCTTGAAGGAGAAAGCATGAAAAGTGGTTTTGAGGTCTGCACCTAAACCTAGTTCTTAAACCCTACGTGTCCTAATTAAGTATGATGATAATTTTTCAAAGAAAGTATGCACATGTGAGAATTAAAATATTTTAGGCATGTATTTTTAGGTATGTTGATGAAGTTTCAGGTCAAGGCTTGAAGGATTTTGGAAGAAAATGAGTTTTTGGTCTTACCGAGCTCACGAATGGAGAATGCAAACCCAAGAACACTTTTAGGTGTTCATTGGAATGTGTAACATCTGGATGGGATCCAAATATTTTAGGAGATATGGTTAATAGTTCCATCTAATATTTCCTAGGCATTATTTTTTAGTTTAAGGTCCAGACATTTAGGAACAAATGTTAACACCGAAACCAACTCAAAAATCCTTTATAAAACCCTAATAAGGACTAGATATGGAAGATCTTGCTCAAACAAACTCAAAATGGATTTGATGACCTTTTTTTTATTTTATCTTGTAGTGTAATCTCCCAGGTACCTCCAGGTGGTAGTGGTTAGTCTAATGAGAGAGATAATGTTTAGGTACATGACTATTTTGTGAATAAATTGATGTGGTAATCAAATTTTGCATAGGTTGGAGTATCTAAATTTATGGCGGATGAAGTTTGGGGCTCATTTTTCATGTCCATGAATGTTTCTAAACTGGTTCTAGTGCTTAAGTTCTCTAAATTGTTGATCCAAGTTAGGTAGTCGCTAAAATTCCTAATGGAGAAAACCAGGTGACTTGAAGAAGAAGGTTTTGAGGTCTTTGCAAGATAGGATGATGAAACAAGTGCATGGAGTTGTTTTTCATGACCTATAAGTTATGTTCATGTTTGGTAGAGACTTTGAAAGTGGTCATACAGGTGTTGAATATCAAGTTCTTCATGACTAGTTTTTAGGTGTATTGACAGTTTTGAGTAATGATGGAGCAAAGTTGTTCTTGTGCCTTTATGCCCTAAGTGGAGGTGTTACAAGAATGTGGTGTGTTGTTGATGTCATGGATCATCTATCTACAGGTTTCATTTATCATGGTTGATCAGCTTGAGGTTGTTCAAGCTTCATCTTGCAAGGAAGACTTTGTGAGGCTACATGTCTAATAGGGAAGTGTGTCCTAAAGGTGGTTTCATAGTGTAAATGAACAAGTTCAGAGAAAATCAAGCATGGAGGAGCTTAGAAGAGTTATTTTTCAAAGTTTTTGAAATGGTTTTGAGTTATGAAGATGATCATGGTTTCTCAAGAAAATATCATGTTCCTTCGTTATGATGGCGTAGACTTAGTGCAAGTAGGTCTTCATGAAGGCTAAAGGATTAAAGGATAATTGATGACATTGCGAAAACAAAATAATCTCATGTTGTGATTATTTCATGTTCTTATATTTTATTTAACACTTGTAATGGCTGACCTAAATGATTTTATGTATGTATGACTTACTAAGTAATGTATTTTCTTGAGTCGTGTATATAAAGATAAGATTGTTTTAGGCCTAGAGTAAAAAGTGGTTGCATGAGTGAGCTATAGATCTTGAGAAATCTGAAGGAGGTCTTGAATACCATGGGAAGAGATATTATATAGAATATCATGAAGGTTTCAACTTCACCTATGAAATTCAATTAGTTCATGAAAATTTCAAAGTGAAGAAGAGTGATGAACGAATGAGTATATCATGTTGTTTTGAGAGGGATAAGAGAGAAAATAGTTGAAGAAGTGTCATCATTTGTTGTTGAAGCAATAGGGATAAGAAGGTGAAAAAAATTACAGAGGTGGCTGAGTTGGTATTGAGTCACTTAGGGAGTTGGTGCTTCCTTGCAAGTTGGTGCTTGTTAAAACCTTAGGGAGTTGGTGCTTCCTTGCAAGTTGGTGTTTGCTAAAACCTTGTCAAGTGGGTGCCTTGTAATTTTGGGTTAGTGATCCATGTGGATTTTTTCTTTAATAAATCTTGATTATTGTTTAACATAAAGATCAATGGGTTTTATTCCCTTTAAGGGTTTCCCACATATACATGTGTGTTCTCTCTTGTGTTTCATGTTCATGTGAATGGTTGTTATGTTACTTTGATGTTGTATTAAAATAATTGACATTTCTTATATATGATAATGGCCTAATGAATGATTGAAGTAAAAGTAAAATTTTATAAGGACATTGATTCACCCCTATTAGTGATTATGCTTCCAACAATTGGGTATCAAAGAAAGTCCTTCGAACATGTTTAACATCTTGAAGGAGATCCTTGAAGCACAAAAATTAAGACCTATCTAATATCATTAGTCTATGACATGTTTCAATTAGTGGTTGATGGCTACAGTATACCCACCTCAACCCCAACTCATGAAGTAAGTAATAAGGCTAGTAAAAGAAACTCCAACTAAGACAACAACTCCTTTGATGTTAGTGACAACAAATCATCTAAAAGTGTTGATGAAAATGTTAAGCATGACAAAATGAAACTCTATTCATGGCCATAGAAGTAGGTAGTGAAGGTCTTACGGAATATAAAGACTCGGATGAAGAAGAGGCGGAAGTGAACCTTGAAGCAGAGTTAGTGAGTGCTCTAGATGAGTTGAAGATCAAAAGAAGGAAGAATTAGAAACTGAGGTCATTGATCAAGGACGATGAGGAATAAATCAGTAACAACACCAAGGAACATGATGAGATCATCAAGCAGCTGAAAACACAGTTGATTTTGTGACAAAGAAGTCTTAAGACCAAGGAGGAAGAATGCACCAAGTTCAAAATAGAGATGGAGTCCTTGAAAGCATAGTTGGATCAAGCAACTAGCAAGATGAAGACCTATGAGAAGTTTGAAAATAGCATAGAGGCTCTAAAGGACATTTTGAGTAATCAAAATTCTGTCAATGATAAGGAAATTATAGGTTTCAAATAATATTAAAAAGAATAAGAGATGACTAATCAAATGTTTGAAATGACAAGTAAAGAAGTAGGTCAAGCAAAGAAGAATACTAACAAGAAGGTCAACTTCAAGAGTAACATAAGGACTAATCTTATTATACAACCTAATGCCATGAGGTATGCAAGTTCATTCAATGGTTACTATTTTGCATGTAATCAATATGGTCATAAAGAAAAATATTGTAAAATTCCCTCCAAGAATGTACATACTCATAGAACTATGGAAGGAATCTCGACTCACATCATTCAAGAGGTAAGAATGGTGTTATTTACTATAATTGTATAAAATATTGGTCATATTGTAAGGTTTTGTCATCAAATACCCTCAAGACAAAATAAAAGGATGTATACCATGAAGTCAAACACTGTGAATAAGGAGGAACCAAAGACATTCAAGCTTAGTCCTAATGATTTTACAAGCCAAGGTGGATTATTTGCTATGGAAGATCATAGGCCAGATGTTGAAGAGTTTCAAGAGTGTATGATATCATCTCATATAGAAGAAAATAAGGATGACATTGACATCAAGCCAAAAGTTCCAATCAATACCAAGAGGATCCTAAAGAAATAATATCAACCTCATAAGTTCAAGTTGATTGAGAAAAGAGTGGAGATATGGGAATCTCCTGAATTCATATTGTTCTAGAGCCTGTGAAATGGGGTGTCTCTATTAGGCTTCATAGATGCATTCATCATTAAAAGAAGCATCATGAAGATGTGTTACAGGATAAATACTTGAATTATATTTGAGAAGGACAATAAATATGATTACGAGATGTGTTATAAAGTATTTGTATGATGACCTAATAAGACTAATCACATTTATGGTATTGTGTTGCTAGGTGTTGAGCATCAAGAATGTTTGTGAAGGATTGGTAGGTAGATAGATAAACTGAAAATCTTGCTATCCTTTGGAGTACATAGACTAAGGGGGAGATAATCAGATATTTCTCTAGCTCCATGAGCAGGTATGTAGTGCCAAGATGATATGCAGAGTCATGAAGATATGTTGAATAATGTTGACAGAGTTGGAAGTGTTGTTGGTGTATGAAAAGTAAGAAAAAGTTGTTCGTTATTTCTAAAATTGGTAGAAGTTAGTGGCTAAGCTTGGTCTATTAGTATAAAGCATATGTTGAGTTGATCTTGATTTGTATTGAGAAGTGGTATTGGTATCATTCATGAGTTGAGAAGTGCTTAATATGTGTTTGATTCATATCAGTCATGATAAGGACAACGTGAATGATATTATGTATCTAATTTCATTTGAAGAAGGTATGCATGAAGAAAGGGGGAGCATGTTATGTTTGGTTGATGTTTCCAAAAATTATAGTATGGTAAGACCTAGGTGTGTATCAAAAGAGGGAGAATAAATATGTTACAGGAATGATCATGTTTATTTGAGAAAAATGTTAGTTCTAGGAGAATGTTCAAAATGATAGAAGTAGTGTGGTTTTCATCTAATGTCCAGTAAGGAGAATAATTTTCTCGGGGAAGATTTATAGCTCTATTCAGTGAAGTGTCAAATCAATGATAAGAAGCATGGTATAGTTCAAGTGTCCCATAAGTTGTCTACACAACTGATATGATCCTAAGGTGAGTACTTGAAAAGAAATTTATGAGGTATTTTCATGATAGGATGATGAAAAATTTCATGGAATTATTTTTCATTGCCTATAAGTTATGTTCATGCTTGGTAGAGACTTTGAAATTGATCGTATAGGTGTTGAAGATCAAGTTCTTTATGACTGGTTTTTAGGTGTATTGGCAATCTTGAGTAATGATGGAGAATAATTTTTTTGTATGCATTTATGCCCTGAATGAAGGTGTTACAAACATGTGGTGATGTTGTTGAGGTCATGGAGAATTTGTATACAGTTTCATTTGTCATGGTTGATCCGCTTGAGGGTGTTCAAGATTCATCTTGCAAGGAAAACTTTGTAAGGTTACATGCCTAATAGGGAAGTGTGTCCTAAAGATGGTTTCATGGTGTAAATAAACAAGTGAAGAGAAAATCAAGCATGGAGGAGCTTAGAAGAGTTATTTGTCAAAAAAATCAAAGGGTTTTGAGTTGTGAAGACGATCATGGTTTCTCAAGAAAGATCATGTTGCTTTGTTATGATGGCGTACTTAGTGCAAGTAGGTCTTCATGAAGGCTAAATAAGTAAAAGGCTAATTGATGACATTGTAAACCAAAATAAGCTCATGTTGTGATTATTTCATGTTTTTATATGTTCTTTGATACTTGGAATGTCCTACCTAACTGATTTTATGTATGTATGGCTGACTAAGTAATGTATGTTCTTGATTTATGTATATAAAGGCAAGACTATTTTAGGCCTAGACTAGAAGAGTGGGTGCATGAGTGAGTTATAGAGCTTGAGAAATCGGAAGGAGGTCTTGAAGACCATTGGTAGAGAGCTTATATATAATATCATGAAGGTGGTCAATATATGAAAAGTAATTAGTTCATGACAATGTCAAAGTGAAGAAGAGTGATGAGTGAATAAGCATATCATTTTTCTTTGAGAGGGATAAGAGAGAATAGAGATGAAGAAGTTTCATCATTTTTGTTGAAGTAAAGGGATAAGATGGTGAAAAAATTATAGAGGTATTTGAGTTGGTTTTGAGTCACTTAGGGAGTTGGTGCTTCCTTGCAAGTTGGTGCTTGTTCAAACCTTGTCAAGTGGGTGCTTGAAATTTTGGGTTGGTGCTCCATGTGGAGTTGGTGCTTCAATCAATCTTGGTTTTTTTTAATATAGAGATCAATGGGTTTTCTTCCCTTTAAATTTTTCCCACATATACATGTGTGTTCTCACTTGTGTTTCTTGTTCATGTGAATGGTTACTATGTTGTTTTGATGGTTTGCTAAACTAATTGACATTGCTCATATATGATAATGGATCAATGAATTATTGAAGTAAAAGTAAAAATTTATAACGACATTTATTCATCCCCCCTCTCAATGATTGTGCTTCCAACATAAGTTTTTTGAAAGAGTGGGATGAGATGATGTTGATGTTGGCCCCATTTTCAATCATGACTCTTTTAACAAGGATATCATTGATTTGGGTAGTGATAAATAGGGTGAGATAGTGGTCTTTAGATTGTAATGATGGGATCTCAAAATCATCAAACGCGATGGCGGTAAAATTTTCAAGGGACCAAAAAGTTGGCAAATGGTTGAGGTTTGTCTGATTTTATCAGATGGCTTGGGGATATTTTATCATATATTGTCGATGTTGAGGGGAGTTTTGGATTATTTCATAGAGGGACATCTTAATGGGTGCTTGATGTAACTTTTTAAGAACATTGTTATGTATTGAATTCATGATTAAGTCTAAGAGGATGCAAGGATGGAGACCTTGGATTTGGAATATGGTGATTCAATGGGAGCTGTGGGGATGGAGACTTTAGGCATGTCTTGAGTCCGGGATTTTAAGTCTTGAGTATGAGCTCTCATGGCTATGCAGATAGTGTTAATTTGAAATAAGGGAGACTCGTTGGAGGGGACAACACCTTTTCTTTATGGGTTATCAAGTGATGGTTTAAGAGTTTTAAGGGCAAGTTTAACCAATTATTTTGATTTCATCATTTTCTAATTGATAGGTAGAGCAGGATGATCTCTATTTTCTAGGAGGTCATATTTCTTTAAAAGATATTTTATTATGGCATGAAGGGATTTAAAATATTCAATATGATGTCCTGACACCCTATGATAAGTGTAAACTATGTCATACTTGTACTAGGTAGGATTCCATCCATGAGTATTGGAAGGTTTGATCGGGGTAGTGATATGGCTAATGATTGAAGAAGTTTTTGAGGATTACAATATGGTATCGTGATGAAGCTTTTTGAGACGATGTTGATGTTGTAGGGTTTTGGGTTTCTTTAGATGGTTTAGAATTGTAAGACACAAGGAGTGTGTCTTGAATAACAGGATTAAGTGTAGTCTTAGGAATGGGTTTGGAGTCTAAGATGGTGATTGTGAGTTTTGACAAAGGATGAGGTCCTAGAATAGAGAAGCGAAATGTGGCATTCTTACGTGTGTTTACTTTGTGTTTGTCCTGTGAGAGTTATAAATTCTTACTTTTAGGACTAAGTAATCCTTGTATACTAATATCAATATTTTGACCTAGTGTTGGGGACCTTATATTTGGGAGGGATACTTACGATTTCCACAATGAGACTTTCTTTTTGTGAACTCCATGAGATAAGATAAGGGATACTTGTGGGAGTAGTTACCATAGATATTGTTGATCGGGAGTTCATTCGATGTGGGCATCACCAATAAGGAGATCAAAGAATTATGTTTGTTTAATTGGTGTCTCGGATGCATATGTTGGTTTTTTAGATGGTGGAAGTTAGTTGATGGTGTTGATAACATGAGCGGTATGATTCTAGGGATCTATAATATTAGGTTGGGTGTGGATGGTTTGGAAAAGGTTACATGAATACATTTGTGGCTTGATTAGGAGGCACATTAGGTTTGTCTAGTTATAGGTCACCTCGGTCAATAAGTTCTTAGAGGACATTTCTAAAGGATCAACATCTATCAAAACCATGTCTGCAAACCCGGTGATATTTACAATAGTCTTCTTCTCTATACTAGGATAGCTTAGGATTAGATTCATCGATAGGTCGGATAGGAGGAAGGTTTATCAAACAAAAAGTCATGAGCTTGTCAAAAATATAATTGTAACACTCCCCTAAAGGTGTGTATTTTTAAAGAGGTCGGGATTTCTTGGATTCAAAGTGCCCTTTAGATGAGGGATTTTAGGAAAACCACATTTATCGAGCCTTTATATTTGTCATTGTTGGACAAATTCTTAGAAGGATCGGGTTTAGGCTATTTAGATTGTAGTTTAACTTTACCGTATTCGAGGGATCAAGTTCCAACTTTTCGAACATGGTAAAGGCTTCGTTGAATTTCTAAAATGATTGGATTTCAAGAGTGTAAGATGTGTGTTTCATGAAATATCGAGAAAACAACTAGACTAATGCAGTTTGTGGGAGAGAGAAAGATAATTGATTAATGATTCTATTCCACCTAGCGAAGAAATCAATGATAGATTCATGTTTGAATTATTTTATGGAATATTGATCGGTTATGGATATTTTACATGTGATGTTGATCCAGAGATCAAATCAATGGGCATAGTTTCCCCAAATCTCCCAAGATCATTACATTATGGTAGAAAACTCGAGAAATTTTCATTGCCTATTTGAATGCAAAAGATGGAGTCCATTGGAGCAAGTTACCATCCACGAGAAGATTCTAGCTAAAAGAGCAAAAATAGGGGCATTTGACCAATCACACTATGACACATGGCAAATTGAAATTGAGCAAAAGAGTAAAAACTAGTTTTATGACTCTAGTCTTCGACACTCATTTTCGAACAAGTGGGCCTTGTTATTTGTTGGCTAGGGTCCCTTAGCCAGCTAGAGTCGACACACATTTTTTTATTGGAGAGGTGTCTTTTTCATCATTACTTCATTTCACTATTGCCAAATATTGTATATATTTGCTTGTAAGTGTAATTGCATTGAAAATGTGGGATTAAACCATGTTGTGCATGTTGTGCATTGGGACGAGTGCATATGGATAGATTTCCAGCTACTATTTCTATCTCATGAACCTCCCACATCACCATACTCACCATGCCATATATAAACTCACCCACATCAAACTCCTCACCGAACCTCTCTACTAGTCGATTCATATATATCCACCACTAAACGTCCACTCAACGTGGCATACCAACCTGACCCACTCGTTGACCTACATGTCATCCCCAAACATATTCTTCACCGCCAACTCGCTAACAACCGAGCACTTAACATTGCTATCCAAGGTGGTGAATCCAACAAAATGCATCCCTAAGCCACTTGGCTTACCCTCTTACCTAAAAATAAACTACCGACCACCCTTATCCCCTATGAATGTGGGATTTTTACCCACTTTGGATAAAACAAACAAAGGAGGAGGTTAGAGGGGCTCGACCCCCTAACCTCCGGGTTAGTAAAATTTAACCCCGTCGCTATACCATGGGCAACATTTAAGATATAAAGGTGGTAAAATATATTTTAATAAAAGGTGGTAAAATATATTTTAATAAGCTAACTTTGCAAACTTTGTATTAAGAATAATAGAGCAATTTTAGAAATCAGCATTTTTAGCACTTAAAGGAAAAATCAAGTCTCGGCGTAAAGTGGAAAATGCTCAAAATTCAAAGATGATTCTAGTGATATATCTATTCTTCCAATTTTGAGTTCGTATTCTATTTTTGTAAATTAATTTGTGAATTTTTTGACGGATAACTAGAAGAAGATCAACTTGTGAAGTCGAAACAAACACATAGAGCAAACACTAATGTTTTTTAGAACTCACGGGTTATCAGTCTTCTAGAAGGTTATAAAAAGGTTCATTATTTGATTTGTAAGTTCTAATATGTATTTACAAATTTAAACATTAATGGATTGGTTTGAAATGAACCCGGGACGTAGGAATTTTCCGAACCCCATAAACAATTCTGATGTTGATTTTTTCATTATTTTTGCTTTCAGTTTCATATTATTTTTAGTTTTCTAATTCAAATTTTAGTTTTGAAAAAAACTTAATTTGTTTGAAAATTTATGGGAAATCTATTAAATTGGGTAAAATTAAATCTAATGATTCAAATAAATAACTTATATGGATAGGTTTTATCAATTTAAAATCAATTTTTACACGTATTTGGATCGGTTTTTAAATCAAATTTTTAATCAAATTCAGTTGATTAAAAGGTTATAATTTGACAAGTATTTAAAGATCCTTGTAAATTGTTAAAAAATAGAGGATTTTTATTTAGTTTACGGATCAAATGTTCATGGAGGAGTGTTCTAGGAATAGTTTGGCTAATTGTGTGAATGAATAAAGAGAATGTTGAGAGATGTTGTTATACCATTCAAGAGCAAGCCCGGCTAGTGACATTAGGGAATGTGCTTAGAATAAGGTCCTGGTCGTGAGTTATGAGGTAGAAGAGTGTCATCCAAGGCCATGTGATGTTGTTACGAGTCTTCTTTACTATAGAACTTGGTAAATTTCGGAAGTTCCCAAAGTGGAGGGTATGGCTTGAAAGGTATTGTTGGATTGATAGGTTCATTGCAATTTTTTTCGTAGGAAAATACATTTCTTAGCACCTATAGTGGTGGTTTATAGACTTGTTAATATATTCATCAAGGTTTATATGGGATCATTTTGAGGAGGTTGGATATTTTTTGAAGAAGGGTTAGCATGTTTATAGACCAGGGGTTTCGATTAGTATTGTTGATATGATAAAAGAGGGTTTTGAAAAGGGGGAGGATCCCTAATCTATTGTAATTTGATTAGAAACTAATGGTTGTGTGGAAGAGTGGATATACTAATAAGGTTGAGGGATAAAAGTATTGAAAAAGGGTTACGAGGGTTGTGGATTTTGTTGAGAGGGAACATATCCATACTTCGAGACACCAACCGTGGGTATTGGTTAGGAAAGGTGATGATTTCTAGTGATAACACTCATGTTAATAAGTGGAAAGGATGTAGGGATAAATACAACAACATTTTGATTATGGATGAAGATTATTGAGAGATAATTGTATAAGCGGTGGGGTATTTAAATAAGGTTGTGCACTATGAAAGTTAGTTGAAGAGGCGGATAGTAGGGGCCCTTGTTGATAATTGTGTTTTTTGATGAAATAATATTAAGTTCAAAGTTGACCAAAGGGATTGATTTAGATAGGTTTAGATGTTTCTATATGACTGGGGTAGGATAAGGAGTGACTTGTTCGATGACTAGTTGATAGTGGGATCGATGAGTCTAGAGTGAACATTAGTAATAGGTTGTGAGGTCTTTGGTCTCGTAATGGGAATGCAGATGGCCCGTGGAAGCGAGGTAACTATTAAGGGTGACATGATTGGTGTCTAGAATTTCTTTAAAGGTAGGATCTCCACTAGTGAAGAACTGTGGGAGGGATGGATCAAGAATTTCCGAGGTCTCTAGTCTAATGCTAAGAGAGTGCGATGATTCTTGGATTATGTCTATGGATTATTGTAGTGGGTATGACATATTTATGATTCATGGATACGAGACTCGATGTCTAGTCAAAATCATGAGATATAAATCACATAAAATAACAGATACTTGTTTAATATAAATCACACAATCAACATGTAGATTTCGATTATCTTGATTAGTTTTTAGAAATGTGTGAAAAAAAAGACAGCTTGCAGGGAGGTACTAATAATTGGGCCTTCTAAGGATGGTTTTAGTTATGTTTAAGTTGAGTCCTCAATATACCCGAACATATGAAAGGCTAGAATATGTGTTAGTGTTGGTACAAAGCGTAGTATTGGGAATATCCCCTCACTTCACACATTCCTGCAATGATAAGGGTGTTAGGTGCTTAGCTAATATATTTCCCACCAATTATTTATACTCGGCCAAAAAACCAAGTCGACTTCCCCCTTAGTGAAGAAATCCAAGTAGGTAGACCTGGGAGAGGATGTTTAGAGTGCAAGTTTAATTATAAGTGATTTTGGTAGTGTGTGATGGGAAGTGATAAACGTATATTTTAACCCCTATTTAAACTAGATGATCAAACATATATGAAAATGTGAGTTCATTTTAAGTCCTAAAAAGAATATTTTTCTTTCAATGAGAACAACACCCACAATGCAATGCTGAAAATGGATTAAAAATAGAGTGTAAATGAGAGAAGAGGTAAATAACTCCATTCGTTAAATATTCCTTTTTATTTTTGTCTCACACCCTTCAAGAAGTCACTAGAGAACTTGAGCTTAAAATTTAGCTAACGTGAAAGAAGTAAATAAAAGTGGGTTCTACCATAGAAATGTAGAATTTAATCAAAAGGGACAAGTTCCCCACCACTGTGTGCTAGATGTTTTAGTAGATTTTAGGACTCGGTCTTACTGTGGTGAAACAAATCACTAAAACTCATAAATAACAGGGTTTAATGATACCTACGTAGATGATGATGAAAGGTAATGGATCTAAATAGGCGTAAAAACTCCTCTCCTGAGAACCATAAACCTACACACACATAGACATCTTGACAAGAAAGATATTAGATAATAATGAGGTGAGTTGTTTGAAAATACCAATCCCATGAACCAAAGGGCTTCCTTTGATAGGTGTCAACTCACTTTTAGACAATTAAGCTAATAATAATGATAAGATTACAAGTAATATCGATGATACAAATAACAAAATTTTGATGTGTAATGTCTAGAAGTTGAGACTCAATCAACATCCTCGATGATAGGATGGGGAGGGTTGAAAATGTTGTCCTAGTAGAGGCCCTTCATTCCTTCCTTCCTTGTGTCTTAGTCAAATTTTTATCTTTTAGGCACTCAAAACCTTTCTAGAAATGGTTTCATTAGATAGAGCATCTTCTCAACTTTCCATAGAATGGTAAATTTTTCCTTCTAACTCCTTGTATTTTTCAAGTTATGGCTCGATGGAGTTTTGGAGGGAAATTTTCCCATGGGAGGTCCGCCAACCAATCGAGAAAGCGCCACGCGCATCAAGGAATGGTGAATGGCGGGGGTAAAAACTTAGAAAAAAATTTCATCAAGTTGGCGGGGCACAAAAGAAATTTTTTTGCCCGAAGGCCCGCCAGCCAATGGGAGGAGGCCACGTGTCCCCTGAGGCCCGCTCGAGTTCTGGCGGGCGGGAGGAAGTTGGAAAATTTCCAAGGTCAAGCGCGTAAAGGAATATCTTGGCCCGAAGGCCCACCAATGAATCATAGCCTACCACATGTCCTTGAGCTGGTGGAGGTGGAGGCGTGGAGGGAAATTTTCCTTTTCACCAAAATAGGGAAAATATGGAATGAAACCCACCCGCGATGGCCCGCGCCAATCAAAGCCTGCCACGTGTCCATGTGGTCGGCAAAATCTTAAGGCGGGTCCACAAAGGAAATTGAGCTTTAGCCCACCCATGCCAATGACAAGGTGCCATGTGTCCTATTCAGGGAAATGGTCAGAGTCAAAGGAAAATTTGGAAGCGATGGCCCCGCCAGGGCCAATCGAGAACACGCCACATGTCATCGAGTCATCGGGCCGACGGAGAATTTTTTTGGAAAATTTTCCAAAGACCAAAAAGGCGTAAAAAGGTAAGGGGAAGGCCCATGACCAATCAAAAGATGCCACATGGCATCGAGAACTTCAGGGGGTGAGATTTTGGGGAAATTTTCCCAAAGTCAAAAAGAGGGAAAATTTTAAATTTCGGGCCCGCCAAGATTCAATTTTGCCCTAGTTTTGCCCTAAATCTTCAGAAGGGCATAACTTTTGATCCAAAGCTCATATTTTCACATTTCTTGTGTCATTGAAAGATGGTGAAATTATCTACATGATGGAGGGCTCAATTTTGTGTTTTGGTGGGGTTTGGAGAGAGAAAATCAAAAACACCTCTGTCAGCATGGGAAGGAGAATAGAACTGACATTTCAACCACCATTTTTAATGAAGTATGGCTCGCATTCTCTCCCAACATGGTCAAAAACATCAGGGAATGAACTTTTGAGGGTGCCCATGCTGTTTTAATGCAATTTGGTTGGTGGTTGAAGCATCCTTTCATGTTTTCCCACATTTTCTCCTTCCTGGGCTCGAATTTTCATTGTTAAAAGCCAGATTTGGCTCATTTTGTAAAGGTTGGACATTTTTATGTTTTACAGCTCCTCTTCACCCTAAAAGTGATTTTGTGGAATATCATACCTCTTCCAAGACTGCAACATGTTTTCTACCTCTCTATTGTTGTAATGCATGTATTTTTGATATTGAAAATGACAATGCAAGCTCTGTGAATGAGTTTCAATCCTCTTGTGTGTTGTTTGCTTCATTTCTAATCTTTCATTACATTTTATCAGTTTGTGCATGATGTTTTGTTGCATTTTATGATCTGATGTCAATTTTCAGAAGTAAATGTTCACCACTCCTTTGGTGTATCACCTCATTAGTCTTAGTTTTATTTCTTTTTCATTCTCTATCTCTGTCCCCTTGGAATTTAGAGTAGGATTTGAGTTTAAACCTCTACAATTTTCAAGTTATACATCTAATCAGAGGAGTTGAGGAACCAACCTCTAATCTAGAGATTCTTTTCCCATTTTTACAAGTCCCACACTTGGGGAAAAGATTCAATGTTGTGCAATCACACTGGATGTCCAAATATCAAACTAGAAATCTGATAAACATCCAGGGTGCTGCTGAATTTGCACTAACAGTTTTGGCACACCCAGTGGGACCTTAGAGGTCTTCATCTTCATTGCAAAAAAGTTGATGTGCATTTGTTGCAAGTTTCATGCTTGAAAAGAGCCCTTGATCTGCACATCTGGCGACTCCAAAGAGAAAAAATCAACTAGTTTTAGCAGTCAAGTCTGAAGATTCATGAGAAGAATCAACACAAGGTCAAGAGCCAGAGAAGAAGGGTTGTCTAAGTATCTACAGCTATCTCCTAGAAGAAGGCATAGAGGAAGGAGGATTCAAAGGTCTCCATCTCCACCAAACAGAACTCTATCAACTCCTCCACCTTCTAGACCTTTCACTCAATCAACAAGGGTTCTCAGGCCAATCAGAATGGCACAACCCAACCCTTATGTCAACTTCACTAGCAGCAGCCCACTTGCTCTCAATGCACAAAATCTAGTTCTAGTTACAACGATTGAGAACATTCCATATTTCACTGGAGAAAATCAGACCACTCCTGGTGATCATGTTAAAGACATTGCTAATGTTTGTGCAATCCATGAGATTGTTGAGATGCAAATTACTATCAAATTGTTGGCATCTTCATTCAAAGGGAAAGCATTGCAATGGTTTAGAAGCCTTGGGGCTGGTTCTATCCAAAATTGGAATCAATTGTGCATAGCTCTCCATGAGCAGTTTGGAGAAAAGGGAGATAACTTGTCTCTATTGGAACAACTGACAACCATCAAGAGAGCTCCCAATGAGCAGCTGATGACTTCAACTTCAGATTTCAAAGGACTTGGGATAGAATTCCAGTGGCAAGTAAGCCAACAACTGAAGGTGCTTTTCTATACTATCTCAAAGCTTTAAATTCTGATATTTCTATGTTAATTCAATCCATGGGAGGTACAACTATACCTACAGCTTATAGCATTGCCATTAGAGCTGAAAATTGTTTAATTCAAGCTGGTAAACTAGCTCCTAGGCCTCCCATGCCCTTATATCCAAATTTAGAAAATCCAAGCACTAGTCAAGCACCTACTATAGCTCCTATTCCCACTCCTAGAAATCAAAGTTCAAATGAAACTTCTACTTCATCCTCTAGTGCTTCAAATGAACTTCAAGAAGTCATGAAACAATTGCAAAATTTAGGCAATGAGCTGGTTACACTCAAGAGGCAACAAGCCCAAAGTTTTAGACCTTCTTATCAGCCTCAAGCTCAACCTAATAGGCAACCATATCAGCCTAATAGGCCACCCAATCCAGCTGCAAATCAAAATCAAACAAGGCCTCCTGCCAATAGACCATTTCAGCCCTATAATCCCAATGTTGCATCTAGCCTCTAAAGCCTTAGTGCCAGTGCAAAATAATATAGCTCAAGAGTATGATTGGTGTTTCCCATGCAATGAACCTCACAACCAATCTATGTGCTTCAATGGTGCCTTGAACCAAGCCTTGATGGTGACAACAACTGGCATGTAGAGGGTGAGGTGAGCCAAGAAACAAACCAACAACAAGGAACATCCCAAAGAAAATGCAGCTCCAAATGAGACTACACTAGTGAATTGGCAAGCTGAGGATTTTTGTGGTATGAATCAAGTAATGTCTCAGAGTGTAGCAGCCAATACAAGGTCAAAAAGAGGAATATTGGTGAAGGGCAGTCATTGGCTCCAGGTGATCCACAACCTTCCATCACTCCACAAAGTGTTGGCAAGCAAAATGCAGTTCCAAACATGCAAGGACAGCCCAAGCCACCTTCTAGACCAACTCAAATGCCAGCTGTTGCTGCCCATGTGCAAGAAAAGAATGTGCAGACCAAGGGGCAGCAAAGAGATGTTTCATCCCCATTTAGCATCATTGATCAGATGAAGAAGACAAATGTGAATATATCTATGTGGGAATCATTATCCATCCCAGGCCAAAGAGATCTCCTACAAGCTGCCATGAAGAATTGGTCAACTTCAAATCAGCAAGTTCATATGCAAGAGAAGGTACTCACAAATGCTTGCTCAACCTGAAGGGAATCATGGAGGACAACAAGGTAAAGTTTTGAAGCCCCCTCCATTCTATGTTTCATTGATCATTGGGATAAACTAGTACACAATTGCATGATTGATTCTGGGGCAAGTAGTTCTGTAATGCCCAAGCAAATAGCTGATCAGCTGGGCCTCCAATATGAAGTCATATCCAAAGGGGTAGTGCAATTAGATGGGACAACAAGTAACAATAGTGGGAGTGATTAAATATTTGAATCTTACTTTGCATGCATGCCCCAATGTTACTGTTTTGCAAGATGTGTCAGTGATAGATTTGCCACCACTTTTTGCCTTATGCTTGTCAAGGGATTTCACAACTAAAATTGAGGCTACTTATCTCTATTGATTGGTCACACATGTTGTTTAGAACAAGATATGGAACTAAGGCCACAATCAGATCTGAACCTATTGCAAAACTTTCACATTGAGCCTCATACTCCAAGCCCAATCAATGCCAACTATTCAACATTTGATCAAGAGGATTATCCAAGCACAGATGAAGCTGACACCAAAGTTGGAAGCATCCCAGATTTGACTCTTGATGAATGGGCAAGCAAGGTACATGCTTTTGATCCCTACCAAGAAATAGAAGAATCTGAGCTAGGAGTCTATTGCATACATGAAGAAAATCAGCCTATTCCTAGCATCACCAAATCAGACCATAAAGATGACAATGAGGTATGGCAACTATTCTTTGATGGATCAAGAAGTAGACAAGGTGCAGGAGGGGGAGCTATGCTTGTTTCACCTCAAGGCATTAAATATTATTCAGCTTTTAGATTTCAGTTTGCATGTTCTAACAACACTGCTGAATATGAAGCTTTACAAGGATTGCATTGGTCAATCAAGAGAGGTATCAAAAACTTACAAGTCTTTGGTGACAGTGAGCTGATTGTTAATCAAGTTAGAGGAAAACATGCTACCAAAATGATCTGCTCAAGTGTTACAAAAATAGGGTGTGGGACCTCATTGAAGATTTTGAGGGCTTTAACATCAATTCCATCCCTAGGAAAGAAAACCAAGCTGCTGACAGGCTTGCAGCAGTTGGGGCAGCCTTTGATGTTGTTGAAAGTATCAAGAAAGATAAAGTACAACCAAGCATTCATGTGATTGTAAGGCCATCAGTGCCAGATAATAATGTAAGTTGGCAAGTGTTTGAAAATGATCAACAAATCATCAATTTCTTGTAAGAAGAAGCTGAGTTCTCAGCCAAAAATCAAGAAAAATTAGAACAACAGTATGGTGATCAGGTGGTACAACTGAGAACCAAACAAACTACCAAAGGGACTTGTCACTTTGAGTCCATTTTTAATCCTAATGATCAATTTAGGAAAGAGAAAGCAAACATCCAAGTCAAGGGAGAAGATTCAATGCCCATCTTGGTTGGAGAAGGCAAGTCACTTCAAATTGGTAAAGTGACAACCGAGCAAGAAAGGTATGAGTTTATGCAACTTTGTCAAGAGTTCCCTGATGTATTTTCTTGGAGCTATGAAGATTTGAAAGGTTTCAATCCCAAGCTAGCTCAACATACAATTGAATTGGATCCAAGTGCTAAGCCCATCAGAAAAACAAAGGCCAGTCAATCCACACATGGAGCCTCTCATGAAGAAGGAATTGAATAAGTTAATAGAGGCAAGTATCATATTTCCTATCAAGCATTCTAGTTGGGTAGCAAAACTTGGTTCCAGTTAGAAAGAAGAGTGGAGAAATCAGATTGTGTGTAGACTTCAGAGATTTGAATAGAGCATCTCTCAAGGATCATTACCCACTTCCTTCTATGGAGCAGATTTTGCAAGTTGTTGCTGGCTCTGAGAGGTTTTCATTGCTAGATGGTTATTCAGGGTACAATCAAATCATGGTCAAAGGAGGATGATCAGTTCAAGACAGCCTTCACCACCAAATGGGGACTTATGCATATAGAAAAATGCCATTTGGGTTGTCCAACGCTGGAGCTACCTTCCAAAGGGCAATGGATATGGCGTTCAAGGGATTAATCAACAAAATAGTGCTGGTATATTTAGATGATATCACTATTTTTTCTAAAAATACAAGATCATCATCTCTTTCATTTGAGACAAGTGTTCCAAAGATGTAGAAGATTTGGGGTATCCTTGAATCCCAAAAATGTATTTTTCTAGCTCATGAAGGAAAGCTCCTTGGCCACATTGTTTCCAAAAGAGGATTAGCAATTGATCTAGAGAGGGTTGAAGCCATAAAAGCACTACCATTACCAAGTCATAAGAAAGCCCTCCAAAGTTTCTTGGGAAGGATCAATTTTGTTCGGAGGTTTGTGCCAGATTTTGCAGCCCTTGTCAAGCCAATAACTATGATGTTGAAGAAAAGCATGGCTTTCAAATGGACAACTAAAGGTAAGGCAAGTTTTGAGGCAATTAAAGAGGCTATCTCACAAGCTCCAACTCTCATTAACCCAGATTTCTCCAAGGATTTTATCCTTTATGCATTTGGAGGTGATGATACAATCTCTACAATTTTAGTACAACAGAACAAAGAAAATGCAGAGCAGCCAATTGCTTTCTTTAGCCAAAGCCTGGAGGACTATGAGGTGAGATATTCTTTCATTGAGAAGCAAGTTCTTGCAATGATTAGAGCTTGAAGAAATTTAAGCATCTAGTTTCAAACAACAAGGTTCAACTGCTTGGTTTCTCATGTGGGAGTTAAAGACTTCCTCCTCAACAAAGATTTAAATGAAAAACGTGCAGGGTGGATTACTCATGTCATGGAGTATGACATTGAGATCAAAGTCACCAAGCTGGTCCGAGGAAAAGGATTATGTGAACAACTGGTCTTAAGCAAATCAATGGAAGCATGCAATGAAAAGGATGTTGTTTTGGTGCTGCAAAACAACCAAGAACAAGGAAATGTTCAAGAAGAGAATGATGGTGTCCTCACTCCTTGTTGGACCCAAGACATAATGCACTTCCTACACATAGGCCTATGCCCTCCAGAGATGAACAAAACCAAGAGAAGACACTTCAGATTGTAGGTGTCCCATATGCACTTGTTGATGGTGTTTTGTTCAAGAAAGGATGCAAATGGAGTGTTACTGAGATGCATTGAACAAATCAAATTGATAGAACATTGAAGAGTTCCATGGTGGGATCAGTTGGGGGTCATTTTTCTCCAAGAGTGACAGCCCTCAAGATCATGAAGGCTGGCTATTATTGGCCCAAGGTATTCAGTGATTGTTATGCATGGATCAAGAGGTGCAAGAGTTGTGCTTTCTTCACAGGCAAGGAGAGATTAGCTGCCCTTCCATTGCACCCAATCTCAGTTGACCAGCCATTCATGCAATGGGGTTTGGACTTCATTGGAGTCATTAACCCAAACTCAAGCCAAGGGCACAAGTGGATTCTAATAGCCACAGATTACTTCACCAAATGGACTGAGGCAGTGGCACTTAAGGAAGCAAATGAATCTAGCATTCTAGACTTCTATGAAGGGATAGTAACCAGATTTGGTATACCTACCACTATAATATCAGATAATGCTTTGCATTCATAGGATCAAAGGTGACTCGAATGGGCTATCAAAAATGGGATTTATCTGAGCACTTCATCAAATTATTACCCTCAAGGTAATGGCCAAGCTGAGTCTACAAACAAGAACTTGTTAAGGATCATCAAGAGGACTCTTGATGAAAATCAGAGGACTTGGCATACTAAATTGAAATCAGCCTTATGGGCTGATAGGATAACTCCCAAGAGATCCACAGGTAATTCTCCATTCAAGCTTGTTTATGGAAGAGAGGCAATTTTTCCCATGTCACTTGAGTTGCCAACGTTGGAACTCATGAAGCAATTGGAATTGTTGGAGTTTGAACCCATGGAGGTTAGATATGTAGAATTAATGGAGCTCCAAGAAATCAGAGAACATGCAGCCCAAGCAATGGAGAAGGATCAAGCCTTGATCAAGAAGACTTTGATAGGAAAGCTAAGGCTAGAACCTTCCAAGTTAGAGATCTAGTGTTGAAATGGGATGCAGACCGAGAAAGCCAGAAGGCATTCAAAGTTTGATGCCATTTGGAGTGGCCCCTACATGGTCACAAAGTGTAAGAACAACAATGCCTTCCAATTGTCTACATTGGATGGTGAAGAACTCAGATTCCAGTTAATGGAATCCATCTAAAGCATTGCTACTAGAGGGAAACTCTCCACCTTGTACATATTAGCTTAGATTTTCATTCCTCCAAGTGCTTGTGCACATTGTTTTTGTAGAGCTTAGTTTTTACTTTCCCTAAGTGCTTTGGCACAAGCTTGTTGTCCCAAACATGCAGTTTTGTAGGCCATGTTCCAGATCAGGTGATGATTCTACTCTCACAATCTTCCTCCTTGTAATTTTCTAATCAGTTGGGGTACCAAGTAGAGAATTTTATGACTCCATGCCCAATGGATTGCTTCAAGCAACTGGTAACTTCATCCAAGCAGATGACCCTCTGAGTCACCAAAATTGTTATCCAAAATAAGCCCTTGCTTATTTTTTTGGCTAACTCCCTTCATTCCTTCCTTCCTTGTGTCTCAGTCAAAATTTTTTATCTTTTAGGCACTCAAAATTTTAGAAATGGTTTCATTGGATAGAGCATCTTCTCAACTTTCCAGAATGGTAAATTTTTCCTTCTAACTCCTTGTATTTTTCAAGTTATGGCTCGACGGAGTTTTGGAGGGAAATTTTCCCATGGGAGGTCCGCAACCAATCAGAATGTGCCACGTCATCGGTCGGAATGGCGGGGCGGAGGCAACTTAGAAAATTTTCATCAAATATTGGCAGGGGCACACAAAAAATTTTTGGCCCGAAGGCCCGCCAACCAATAGGAGGAGGCCACGTGTCCTCGAGGCCCGCCGAGATCGGAGCGGGCGGGAGAAATTGGAAAAATTTCCAAGGTCAAGCGTAAAGGAATATCTCGGCCTGAAGGCCCGCCAACAAATCACAATGTGCCACATGTCCTCGAGCATCAGGAGGTGGAGGCATGAAGGAAATTTTCCTTTTCACCAAAATAGGGAAAATATTGAATGAAAGCCCGCCCGCGATGGCCCGCGCCAATCAAAAGCTGCCACGTGTCCATGTGGCCGGCAAAATCTTAAGGCGCGGGTCCGAGAGAAGGAAAGAGCTTGGAGTTCAGCCCATGCCAATGACAAGGCACCACATGTCCCATTCGGGAAATGGTCAGAGTCAAAGGAAAATTTGGAAGCAGCATGGGGCCAAAGAATCAAAGGAACATGTGGCATCGAGTCATCGGCCATGCGAGAATTTTTTTGGAAAATTTTCCAAAGACCAAAAAGGTGTAAAAAGGTAAGGGGAAGGCCCATGACCAATCAAAACATGCCACGTGGCATCGAACTTTAGGGGGTGGAGATTTTTGGGGAAATTTTCCCAAAGTCAAAAAGAGGGAAAATTTTAAATTTTGGGCCCGCCAAGATTCAATTTGCCCTAGTTTTGCCTAAATCTTCAAAAGGGCATAACTTTTGATCCAGAGCTCGATTTTCACGTTCTTGGTGGCATTGAAAGCTGGTGAAATTATCTACATGATGAGGGCTCAATTTTGTGTTTTGGTGGGGTTTGAGAGAGAAAATCAAAAATGCCTCTGGCATGGGAAGGAGAACAAAATTGACATTTCAACCACCATTTTTAATGAAGTATGGCTCGCATTCTCTCCCAACATGGTCAAAAACATCGGGAATGAACTTTTGAGGGTGCCCATGCTATTTTAATGCAATTTGGTCAGTGGTTTAAGCATCCTTTCATGCTTTCCCATGTTTTCTCCTTCCTGGGCTCAAATTTTCATTGTTAAAAGCCAGATTTGGCTCATTTTGTAAGGGTTGGACATTTTTATGTTTTACAGGCTCCCTCTTTCACCCTTAAAAGTGATTTTGTGGAATATCAAACCTCTTCCAAGACTGCAACATGTTTTCTACCTCTCTTTATTGTTGTAATGCATGTATTTTTGATATTGAAATGACAATGCAAGCTCTGTGAATGAGTTTCAATCCTCTTCTGTTTTTTTGCTTCATTTCTGATCTTTCATTACATTTTATCAGTTTGTGCATGATGTTTTGTTGCATTTCTATGATCTGTGTCAATTTGCAGAAGTAAATGTTCACCACTCCTTTGGTGTATCACCTCATTAGTCTTAGTTTTATTTCTTTTGCATTCTCTATCTCTGTCCCCTTGGAATTTAGAGTAGGATTTGAGTTTAAACCTCTACAATTTTCAAGTTATACATCTAATCAAAGGAGTTGAGGAACCAACCTCTAATCTGAGAGATTCTTTTCCCATTTTTACAAGTCATGTTGTGCATTCACACTGGATGTCCAAATATCAACTAGAAATCTAATAAACATCCAGGGGTGTTGTGAATTTTCACCAACATGAGTGTAAGATATTAGAAGATTTTGTTTCTTTACGTCTATAAGAGGTTCCTTCTCATTGATTTCCAATTAAATAATCCAACCTTGTCACCTATAAAATTTTTAGATCCTTAGGTAGTGGGTTGAGCCACCTTTTATAGGATCGATGTTGTTTCAACTGAATCCACACCATTGAGTCAATTATGGGAAACTACGCTAATTTTTTTCCATTTCAAGGAAAATGGTTGAATTTGGTTTTAACCATTTCCTTTTATGGGATTTTCAAGTTTTATGATGGTATAGGGTTGTTTTGAGCTTATGGGGAATTTTTTGGGAGGTTAGGTTGTTTTGTTTATTTTTGTTTTTATTTTTTTATGGTTATAGGTGGTTCTGAGTGGTAAAATGGTGAATGTGAGTTAGTAAATAGGTAAAATGATCATGTGGAATTATGAAGGGGTGTCCTAGGGTGTGTACGCATGTGCAAGGATTAGTGTAGCCTAATTTTGGTGTATACAAATCCAAATGGAAATATGCAGAGTGTGTATAGCACTTGTTTTACAAAAACAATCCTAAACTACTCCTACTCTAACTAGGAGAAAAGAAAGCTAAACAAAGCCATTTAATGGCGGGGAAAACTAACTTCCTATCTTATAAAATATAGCCATGAGATCAATTATGTAACTAGATCAAGTGATGGAAGTGACAACATGGCCCATGTAACAACTCTTTTATTTTCCCATAATTGAAGTAATTTTTTATTTGATTTCCACAAGTCAATCAACGGAGTATGCAATAGAGTTAACCTAGTATAAACTAATTAACAATTTTAAACAACTAGTTATTTAGTTAAGTTTGATCCATCCGATAACTCTTTCATGTATAAACCTTGTGCAGCTGAGAAGGGTGCATCTATATCTCCCTTCAATCCACTCTATGCAAGCAATCATACAATATTTAGTATGTTCAGGTTTACCTTTTTCTAGGTTGAGAAAACTATGTTTCCATCCTTAAATGTCTACCGAAAGTCAATTGCTTAACTTCATACTCTAGTATCTAACATATATAAAGTAAGGATACAATGAACAAATAATGCAATCAACTACTTGCATTACTTTGGCCAAAGTTTCCGTTGTGCATAAACAACTTATCCCGAGACCGCACATAAGCCTTAGGGACATAGTCTTCCACCACCAAACAAATATCTCAACACAATTATCTAGATATTTTTGTTTAATAAGGTGAACATGTTAAGAAGGAGGAGGTGTGTTCTTTACAGACCATCTCCGTAAATGAAAAGAACCACAACCCACTCAAGGTCTTTATGGAATAGGAGAGACCATGTAATGGGTTATCGCCATTACGTCCTCTTTCCCTTTTCCATAACTACCCCTAGTTAGCACTATGTCTAGATGTTTGCATGATGACGTGAGATTATATCCAATCTATGTCATAATTAAATTTGTCTATCCACAATCAAATTTCATCATGCAGAAAGTTCTACGAGACTAAGTTATTCCATTATTTATCTAAGTTATAGTCGAGAGGTATTTTTGTAAGACTCTTCTAAGTCATTTGTTATGTTCCAAGCGGGCCTTAATAACTTATTCGAGTTATGGATTAACTATTAGTTTCCCTTTAGTGAAGTCATCTCATTTTTGTTATAGGTTTCTTGTGTCAAAGGTTGGTTTTGTTCATTAACCGCGGTCTATTTAATAAAGGAGATAATACCATTTTCTTGCGATGGTTGAATTATTATTTATGAAGAATAATGATTAAAACTAATCAATTTAAGTTAACCATGCCCTTTTTATTCTCAACTAGGTGTTCATTAATCACATTTACTATCATCATACCTTCATATTTTGAAGTATAGATTATATTATCATTCACGGCCATATACATTTTACTCCATAATTGATTAATGATCATTACCATTATTCCCATGATAAACATCGTATCCAACAACATACTTTTCGTTGTTCTTAATTAATCATAAGACTAGTTTAAGTGAAGGATTAAGTTAAGTAATGTTATAATAATACATCTAAAAGTCTTTGGTGCACTTAATTTATTAGATCAGCAACAGTTTATACAAAGACACAGCTTGTCAAAATAGGGACGTAAATAATATCTACTCTTATATACCATGCCCGATTAAATAGACCATTTATATTTAATCAAAATAGAGAGGTTCATAATCAACACAAAATATCTCAAGGTTGTAAAACCAACTTTCTTCATTATACAAGAAACAAAATCCGTATTATGATTATACATTAGGGTCATATGCCCATCCTAACAACTAAGTTTACTTCACGAAATCATTTAATACAAAATAAGGAACTTCTTGAGGTTATCCTTTTTACATATGACCGTGAGGTCATAATCAATAAAACAATATTAAATCAGTCCAAAGTATTCACTTCATAGCTTCTCCTATTTACCTGTACATCTGCTAGAGAGAGAGAAATACATGGGTCAATTCGAGAGAACTGACATGAGTCAACTCACTCATATTCTATATCATAACCATTATATAATGAGAATAACAATCAAGATTTGACCCTATACTAGATCAAGTCTACTGTTAATTCAAACTAACCAAATTTAATCAATAATCAGAACATTATCAACTTACCTCAAACCATAATAATTCTACAAATATTTAACTTTACTTGATATTCATAGTAAATCATATTTAATCAACAAATACTTAACTTCAGTTTGTAACTTTCAAAAAATCATAAAAAATCATCAAGAAATAAACTTATGTAGACTATTCATACTTTTTCTATAATCCCATCAGTTAAGGATTCATTTTATAAAAACATCAATATCTAACAAGCCAGTATTACCTTCTTGTAACGGAAATATTCCAACCATTTTCAATAGTTTCATCCTTCAACAAAGATCAAATTTTATATTCAAGCACAACACCAAGTACAACATTCATCTAACTACAAGAGCGTATGACTAAAGCATTTGTATTATCATGTAAAGTGTTCAGATCCAAAAAGGAGGACAGATAACAAAACACCTTTGTACTCTCTCATTTACGCATACCCAAATATTGGGAGACAAATGCTCATAAGGAGGTAGTCAAAACATCAATTTTCTTGTATCAAAAATGCACACACACTTCTATAACAAAACTACAACATGTAGACCCATTATGGGTATTTCAAACTATTATTAAAAACACATAGTCCTAGCTATTAACACACAAATCCCCCAACATGAGAAATCATACTGCTTCCCTTCAAAACAAAATGCAAGCCCAAAAAGTATAGTACAATCAAAACTCATAAAATCATTTCACTCATTAAAATACGTGAACCCATAAAGTAATATACTATTAAAACTCATACATCTAGTCACAAATTTAACATGTAACCCAGTAGACATGTATGAACCTAAAACAATCATTTTTCCAAAAATCAAACATAAACATAACACCCAAATCACTATCATCAAAATATAACATTATGATTTAGAGTATCGGGAGAAGCTCATGCTTACAATGTCCGCATTTTTGCTCAAATTATTTTCCTTTCTCCTGCAATCTTCTCCAGAAATTGAAAACAAAAATGCATTCATCAAAACATTCCTTTTTGAAACAAATTTCCTCTATATCCATTTCCAATTGCTTTCATGGTCAGAAAATGCATGCACAATGGAGAGAAACTCCGTTACATTCGAAACCCCTAAAAATATCTCAAACTAAACAACCAAATGATCAAAGAGAGAGAATAAGCTCAAGTTTAGGGTTGGCTTTTTGGGAAGATAATTGTTCTTGAGGATTCGACCATGCATTTAATACAACATTAAAACCCAAAACCTCTCACTACTTTTTCCTCATGTCATGCAACCATGCCCACTACACTTCACATTAAACAAGTATGGTTCACATTTCATTTTGCCAAGTCATTTTCCCAAGTCACCAATGCCACACAATTAATCATGCCACATAAGCCCAAACCAAACACTAATACATGTCACCCACTCTTTGTCAAGTGGATTAATATTCTAAATTAATAAAATCCATTTAACCTCCATATAATTAATTTAAAACTTAATGTATTTACCCAAGCTCATATGCCAATAAATCATCACTTTGTATAAACAAGTTACAAACTCATAACATGCCACAACTAATGCCAAGTGGCCTAACAAATGACCCAATGCGAGGAGTCCAAACAAGAGAATAAACACACAATATAATTATTTCCTTCCATATACTTTCCAAAATCAAATTTTACATCGAGGTTAAAAATATCAAACATTGATATTCCAACATAATAATGATCATGTGGTGATCTTATAAGTGGTCAACAACCCAAACAATCATTATGCGACATGTGATAAAACATATATACTACAGAAAATGTTGGTGTGAGCTAAGACTTTGACTATTAACTTAATTTCATTTAAACAAGAAGAGCTTTTCAAAGTTTGAGTTATTTTCAGCAATGCGTAATTATCCCTTAAAAATTCATTTTAACCATTGATGGTCTATCGGTCATCTATATGGTCGTCGGTTTCGAGACTCAAAAGGGTGGGATGTTATATCCCACACCTCCCTTTGCTCAAAGTATCATTCTAAAATAATAATAAAACCTCCTCCAATAGCTCTGCATTTGGTTTGGATATGTGTGTGGGCTTACCTTTAGCATTTTGTAAATCTTCCTCATGTTCTGAAGTGAACATGACTAGTGGAAACTCTAATTTTGGATCTAATCTAACTAGATGTCTAATCAGGCACCAAAATTTAAGATTTGATGGACTACTTTTTCTTATTTTCCCATCTCCTTTGCATTCATTTTCATGCAGAGTCATCTTGCAATTTTCTTCCTTGATGATCCGACTCGTATTCAACATTCGGCCCCCATTCTTCTCTCCAGCTTCAAATAAGAAGTTTGATAGCTCAAATATATCCTCCTCTTCAACATGAAGATAAATTTAATCATCATATCTAATTTCCACTCGTTTACTTCTCCTTGAGGATTTCCTCAATGATTCTCTCGAATGAAGGTGAAGATAGATCAACATATTCATCATCAAAAGAGAGTAAGAAGCTCTCAATGATTTCTTTTGCATCCAAAGCCTCATAATTGGTATTTCCTCCTCTTTTTGTGCTCTTCAACCTCAACCTCCTCCTTCTTGAGCTCAAGAAATTCATCCTCCATTACAAATTGCTCAAGGAAAACAACATGAAGCTCTTGAAGAGGTTGGGCCATTCCTTCATCGATACTTTCAGAGTCACCCACTTTTCAATAGATACCTTATGATTTACAATAATAGTGGAGCTCACCTCAACTAATTTTGATGCATTTAAAGGAGATTGACTGATAGGTTCTTGGTGAAGAACTTTCTTGACCTCATAATTTTGGCCCCAATCCTCGGACTTTATAGTTGGATACTCTTTATTCGGATCTTCAATTGGCTAGCTTCCCAAGTGTGTTTGATCATGAAGCTCATCCCAAAATGGGTTTGGATATATGAAAGGAGGGAAGGATTGAAATTTTGATTGATTTTGCAGGGGTGTGAATGATGGAGGAGGTATAATATCCTCTTGTAAAAGAGAGTGACTAACAAAATGAGCTTTAAGAAATCTAGGGATTTAAGGATTTGGATGAGATGGTGGGGATTGAAAAGAATGAATAGGAGAGTTGTATTATGATAGTGAAGGATTACCCCTTTGACATGGTTTCCTATAACTAAATTTATTAGCTTTCATTATTTCAATCAACTCTAATATTTTACTTAAGGATTCAACCATTACCTCTAGCTTTTGTTGAGGGTTATACCAACTTCGTAGAGGACCACCCCATATACAAGGATCCCTCAAACTAGGTAACTTAGCTACCATGATTTCAAATATTTCCTTTCCCTTTTGCATGGTTGTCTCCATATTTGGGAAATGCAACTGAAAATCATCATCAAATATGAAAATTCCTCCATTTTTTACATATTCTTGTTCTTGAAAAACATCATGGTTAATAGGATAACCATATGGATCAGTGGAGGTAGGATCATAGGAATATTCATCATGATAAGGCTCATAAAATTGATTTGGAGGGGAGTTTTGGAAAAATATTGCTCTTGAAAATGAGGATTCCAATGAGGAAATGAAGTCATGATTGTACAACATCATGAGAAGGGGATACAACAATGCAAATGGTCTACGGATGATAAAGTGGGTTTGTTGGATTAGTGGATTCACCATATGTGTTTGAGATGAATCCTACAAAGGTTGGATATCACCAAGACACACACTAATCTTAGTGAAGATGATGTAAATCTCATCAAATTGGTCCCACATGGCATGCTAAACATTGTTATCACCTCGAAGATGCACCCTTACTTGAATCTATAAGATTAAACACCTTAGAGAAACATGGGATGATCTCTCAACG
Source organism: Taxus wallichiana var. yunnanensis (assembly GCA_018340775.1). Taxonomy (NCBI): domain Eukaryota; kingdom Viridiplantae; phylum Streptophyta; class Pinopsida; order Cupressales; family Taxaceae; genus Taxus; species Taxus wallichiana. The sequence continues at coordinate 605,231,761 of CM031234.1, forward strand.
TGGGACTTGATTGTATGAGATCAACCTTTGAAAAATGCCAACTTCATCTACCTTTCTATTCTAACACTAACACCGCTCCTAAGCTAAGTTACTACCTACAAAGGAAAAGGGGAAGGAGGAATGTATGTAAGGGAAACCTAAGCTAAGGGAATGGTGATTACACCATAACGTAAAGGGTGTCTCTCTCCACACGAGGGGAATAACATAAAGGGAAATGCAAGATGAGAGGGAAAATACATGCCACATATCAAGACTATGTAAACCCTTCTATTCCACACATTATAGACACAATGAAAATGAAATCCATGCAAATATAGTCCATACACAACATAAACTAGAAAGAGAAAAGAAGTAAGAAGACAATAATTGATTTTAAAAATATAAAAATTTGTGAAATCCTAATTACAGAGTCACATATGATAAATAAAGCACTAAAGTATAGATCTAACCTAAGCGATGAAGCTAGATAAAAATGAAGCCATGTGTGCAAGAGGGAGGATAGAGGACTTAGTGAATTCGCAATAAATCCTGAGTATGATGGGCTGGAAAATTGTTGAACATGAGGAGGAATCTGTCACAACTGCTCTCAAAAATTTATAGAACTATTGGAATAAGATAGATTAGGGCATTTGGACCGGGGTTCTGGACTGATTCAAGGGTTTCTAAGCACCGGACCGAGTTTAGCATATGTGTCTACGCAGAACCTTAGAAATTGATTTTTCTTGTTTTGCACCAATGTCACTAACCTTCGTTGTTTGTTGTATGTATGTCATTGGATGATAGTAGAGTTCACATATAACCTACAAAACAATTGATCTCCCGCAAAATCCAAAACACATCAAATCTTAAAAAGAAAAATATGCAAATAGGGAGTCGAATCGACCCCAGGGTCACCTGACAGAGTGAACTTACAACCGAGTGCTACACTACATCTCAAACTTCATATAGTTGTGTGTGTGTGAGAATCGTGCCTTAGGAATATCTTATGCAAGATGCACTTAATAGTGAGCAATAGCTAAATGTAGCAATGTGGATAGATGTGTGGATGTCAAAATGAACTTCCTCCTATGCATGTATGCAGAAAATGTGGACCCTTTTCCCTTAAGTGAATGCTAGATGGATGCCTTGATGCTCTTAGAATGCCTTTAGATGCAACCTTAGGTGGTGATAATAGATGTTTAGAGCTTGGTCCCTTATTATGGTCACATAGCTTTGTATTTATATGATTCCCTTGTTTGAATTTCATAATTGACAACTAAAAGGACGACCCATAAGAAAACAAGATGCCCAAAAGATAAAAGAATCCCAAAAGAGGTGAATAAGATACAAAGAGGTCGGGGGCACCCAAATGGAACGAGAGCACTTGGGCGTTGATGCCTGTGCCGAGTGTTGTTATCCAAGTCAATAAAGATAAAGTAACAAAGATCAGATTGGGTTTTAGGGTGAGCAAGACCAAAGAGGAAAGCATAAAGATAAAAAAGAGAGGCCAAAGATAGATGTCAATTATGAGTTTTCTCACTTAGGAATCATATGAATAGTGGTATGTGATTAGGACCTAGAAATGTACCCAAGTATGTGATTTAGTGTCTACTTTTCCCCCACTTTATGTTGTTGAGTGAATACTCGATAACATAAAGTAGATAAGAGATGCGTACCTGATAACCATGTAGATTGATGGAGAAAGCGTGCTAGGAGACAAGAAAAAGTGTGGAGTGATAAAAATGAAGCGTGGAAGCTAAGGAAGAGGAAGTGACCCTAGGGGTGAAGTGTATGTGGTGTATCGTGTTGTACTTGTTGTTGTTGTCACTTGTGCTTACTAATGTGGGGTTGTTTCTTGTTGTGTATTAAGGATGGACTACAAAAGAAGAGCAGAAGAGAATTCAAATTCATTTATATGTGAAAAATATGATCCAAGCATGTAAAAGTATGTGAAAATGCACAAAAGTAGCAAAAGGAACATGTGCATCTGATCCATGATGAGTAAAAAGGATAAAAAGATCCTGAAAATGTTGTAGAAGAATGATTTTTTAGGCGATCTCATGCCATGCGAGTTTTTTGGGTGATCTCACACCACGGCGGAAGAAGCATTGGTGAGAAAGGTCTAGTGTTATTCTCCATCCTTGACTACTTTCTAAATTTATACACCACTATAGATGGTGTGATCCTACTTTGTTCCAGTTCAATCAATTTTGATCCAGTTCAATCCAAGTAGAAAGAGAAGAAAATGGAGATAGAATGCATTATGATTGTTGGAGGATTGTGCTGTATGTGTAAACTGCTATGTAAATGTTGAAAATTACGTTGATCGAGAAAAATTTATAATCGCCTAGTCATAGGCACCCAAGAAAGGTCAAGAGTGCCCAGAGCTAGTGTTTGTATCTGGGTGATAGTGTTTGTCATGTTGAATTGAGGACCCAAGTCGAAATTTGGGTCATTTCTCACATGCTTACATCGTGTTATTTCTATGTTATGCATTCCTAAATCAGAATTATGTATTGTTGTATGCGGTGGTGGTTTTGCCAATGTATGCCCCCTCATTTGGGGTGCATGTAATGTCACTAAGAGGATGTGGCCTAAAGAAGAGGAGCGGATGTTGATATGAAACCGATACCTACAGGGGAGGGAATGTGCTTGGTAGAAACCAAGGCACATACAAACAAAGTAGATGGAAACATGTGTTAGTGAAAACAAGACAAATACGCATATAGAAGACAATGTGTAAGCTAGCAAGAAATAAGACAATGTAGACCACAAAAATTAGGTTTCAAACATGGGACATCACTCATAATGTCACAAGACAATTAGGGCCGAAGCAGCCAAAAACATACAAACAATGAACAAGCAAGACATAGGGCATAACCCATAAATAATGGAAGATAATAGAAGACAATGGAAAACATGCAAAGTATCATAAAACCATGGTAGAAAATAGTTCCCGCCATGCAAATTTTGCACATGAAGCACCCATTAGCATGTTAGAAAGATAAAAAGTATGTCAAAGTGTGTATGGTCCAAAGGAGTAGTGTGCTAGTATGAATAGGAAATAGTATAAAATGAAACAATAACACTTATAGTGTGTACAAAATTAGATGCCCCCAGGAGCCTCGATGGGACTAGTAAGAGGTACAAGTGTCAAGCATCCATGTTTCTGTAAGGATCTATAGAAAGTTATGTATTCACAACTAGAGAAAAAGTGAACACGCATGTGTATATAGAAAATATAATGACATACAAAGTATCTATCTAGTATGTGGAACAAAGTGTACATGTAATGAGTATAAGCAACCAAGAGTATGCGCAACCAAGATATGCAATATGTCATGAAAGTGCATGGAATGGAATGCAAAGTGAATGTGATATGAGAAGTGTTCCCCTTGAGTGTATATGGCTGAATATGTATGAGATGGGGTTCATTTATAAAAATCCCCTCAACAGTCAAGAATGAACCATAGAGCAAAAGTGTGTCATCGGGAAATGATTTGATAGTGTATGCTAGATAGATATGATCAATGAAGCATAGATTATAGAGAGTGAGTGAGTGTGGTGAGGTTCATTTCAGATTTAGACCCTCAGCATTCAAGTATGAACCATGGAACTAGAGTGCATCATAGGGTAGTGTGATGTGTGAGAATGTGATATCAGAGAGATGTGTCGTGAATGTGCAAAGTGTGAAATGTGTTGTGTGTATGATGTGAGGTTCATGAATGTAGTATGCCCTCAACAGTCAAGTGTGAACCGTAACACAAGAGTGTGTCATAGGGTAATGATGATACAAGTGTATCAAGATGTGTAAGATGTGTGTGAAAGACTAGATGCAAAGTGTAGAGTGGAAAAGTAGAAATGTGAGACACCTGATAATGCTAGAAAGGGGGGAGAGTAAACATGATGCCCCCAAGTGTATTATGTGAAGAAGAATCAAGTAACATCGTCTAAAAGATCATCGTTGTCATGGTCGAAGTCAAATGGAGATGCGTTAGAGACCTGGTAAGCTATAGTATGAGGTTGATCACATAAAGAGACATTCCAACAAAGATTGTACATGTCCATTGCATATTCTTCATCAGTGAAAGGTGGTAATGGACATTCATGTGCATACCAACAGTAAGATTTTGTGAATAGCCGAGAAATGAATCATTACAAATAAAAACACGGTCAAAGGGCATGGGGAATGAAACATCGATATGATCAGGATCCAAAGTGCAGCTAATGTAGTCAAGCCAAGATTGAGCAAGAGTAAGTGGAGAAATGTGAGGAGTGCGAGCAAAAATATTGGTAAATGGAATACGTGAAGGCCATAAGAAAAATTGATGTGGACATATCCATGATAGAGATAAGGAGAATGAGGTGGAGGTAGGAGATCATCAAGTTTTAATCCCAAGTGAGAGCCAAACCATCATGCGTATAAACAATATCGAACTAGTAGGATCGAATGGAATATGTGGCCAATAAGAATTATTCATGAAAAGAGTGCATGTGAAATGAGGAAGCGTAGATGCAAGTTGCTCATGAGAAGATGAGGACAAAGTGGTATGATGTCTAATGTAAGGACAAACCTACTATTATTATACCACCAAGTATGTTGTTTTATATATGGATCTTGTGTAAGAAAAGTATTCACTAATGACCCATTCCATAGTCCATCTATTTGTCTTGTTTGTCTGTATAGTTTTTTGTCTTGTACACTTGTCACCCATACACACATTTATGGTTAGGTCTCAAGGATCCCTATCTCTGTCAGTTCTCACTCATCTGACATCACTAGTCTCTGGACACTAGCGCCTGTGGTTGATGGTATCGCTGGCACCCCTGTCCATCTTAGGTGCCCTTGTCCTCTTTGTATTTGGTTTTATTTTTGACATTTAAGGTCGGTCTTTTTGGTTTTCCCTCTCATCTCCCAAGGTACTAGTCAACATGTCGGGTCATTAGTGTTGAAATTCAAACAAGAGATCCCTATATAAACATAACATACATACCATTATATGGGAGGACTATTCTTATCAAGGGATAGCTATCTACATAGAGAAGGGACTGCATTTGGGTCATTACTCTGCATACACACTACATAGGAAGGGGAGTTCATTTTATTCCATCCACACATTTGCATTTTTATCTAGTTATTGCCCACGTTATCTTGGCATCATTGGCATGAGGGAGACCTAGAGCACTATTACACACACAAACACATAAACTACATTGGGTCTGAGATGTAGTGCAATGCTCAGTTGTAAGTCCACCATTGTGGCGGTTGAGGACAGTCTGACCCTCATTTTACATCTTTATTTTTAGGATTTGATGTCTATTTGAGGGTTTTATAGGTGTTTTCTTCATTGCAGTTTACAAGTACCTCGGCGATCCAAGTGTGACATACACGTGACAAAAGGTGAACAAGTGTGAAGCCCTAGTGGCATATCGAGAACCAAGTTCGACCTTTTCTATAAACTAGGTGCCTAGAAACAAGACTATGGCCCCACAAGCACCCCATCCCTCTCCAGTGCCCCAGTCCAACTAATTCCACCTGTTGCATTTTTTTGGTTCGTTGTGATTGTCTTTCATTTTGTTTTCATCACATAGCTCAGTCCCAGATCACCTGCGAGGTAAGCAAAATCAAGGTAAGTACCTTATCCCTCTTATTTCCTTTCATTAATAAATTAAATAAATTATTTAGCATTCATATTTTATTGTATATCATTTATATCATAGTTGTGCATTTAGATTCATATAAAATAATCATATTTTATTGAATCATTTTGGTGAACCCGTAGCTTAGAACTATTTTCCCTAGGATCCACTAAAACCCTAATGGCTAAGGATAGCTCTTCTCCTTCTCGGCTAGTCATGCCTCATGTGAGTATCAATCCCATTTATGATGAAGCAACCATAGCTGAACTCACTGCCCTATATCGTGATGTTACTCTTCCGGATGATACTCAACAAAAATTTTAGCTAACAAATGCAATGTGCCTACTAGCTTTGATAATTCTACTATTGGCATTGTTTCGATCCGATGAGCTTTACTCATTACACACCTTGTTATATAGTTAGTTACACCCCTCCTAAAATTTCTAATGAAAACTTGATGATGATATTATTAATTTCATGTTTGGTCTTGATGATAATAAACATGTGCATGATGATTCTCATACTAGTCACGATGATACTCTAGCTACATCTCATACTTCTCCTATTTCTAAAAATGCTAGTGCTCCTACTACTTCATTTCATTCTATGTCGATGATACGCTTAATGATATCCTTCTATCTGAATCTTTGTTTGATTTTGATGAAACACTTGATAGTCATGATTCCACTTCTTTGCATATTGTTAAGTGTGAATCCCCCTCTCCATCTATCATCTTCTTATTGTATCTAATAACATGCATGATTCATCTCCTTCTATTAGTTCATCTCCTCCTATCACTTCATCTCCATCTATTATCTCCTCACCTCCACTTCATCTTCTCCTATATTCATCTATCTCCTCTACCACCTCATCTCCATCTCCTACAGGATGTTTCTATGTTAGTCCTACTATTTATATGGATGTTCCATGTCCTTCACCATCTATTACTTCTTCGGCACCAATATCTAGTGTGCCCTTAGCATCGAAATCTCCTATGTCTCCTCTTGATATTCCTATGATTACTCATAATGGAAAATTACAACCACTTAACACATTATTGCCATCCTCTCACTATTCCTTCACAAGATATCTTGTCCCTCATGCATGTTGTTGGTCACTTACAGTCTCAGTCCAATCTCTCACATTAGAAAGCAAGGCCTATTACGCTTCCATTGATAATAATTCATTGCACGAAATCCTATTCCCAAAAAGATTCACAACTCAACATTTCCTAAGGATTTTGTTATGCCTACATTTTCATGTTTTGATGGTACTGGAAATCCATACTTGCATCTCAAGCATTATCATATGGCTATGGCTTCATATTCCAATGATCGATTATTACTTAAATCCTTTCTCCATAGTCTCATAGATGATGCTCTCCAATGGTACACACATCTACCCTTTGGATCTATTAGTACCTATTGTGAGATGGAAGAAGTTTTTCTTCATCGATTCATAGTCAACAACAGCCCTAGAGTCACATATGATCATCTACCTAGCTTACATCAGGGAAAAATTGAACCTATCATTGATTACATTTTACGATTCAATGTTTGCATGCACCAACTAGTCTTTCATCCTATTGACTTAGAGAAGTAGTTTATCTTTTGTCGTGGTTTGATTCCTCCCTTAAAACAATGATTACAATATGACACATGTGAATCATTCATGCTTTTATGTTATAGGGTCATTGATTTAGAACAAGATCTCATTACTACACATGTTATAGATCCTCCTCCTATTACTACTACTACTACATCATCTAGTTCTTCTCCACTCCCATCTATTGAGCATCCTACATGGTCTCCATCTCCTCCACCTCACAAACAAGTTCAACTACTCCATTACCTACATCCTCCATCTCCTACTCCATGTTAGGCTACACCTCGAGACTCTACACCTATTTCATGAGGACCATTACATTTTTTGCATCACGCTAGACCTCATGATGTGTTGTTCACCTTTCTTGACAAGCATTTAATCTTTACCTTCTAATCAACACCATCCACCACATCACTTGCAACACCAACATGATAGACCTTACTATAACTATCACCATATCAATGGCCATAGGGACAATGAATTGTTATGCCCTTCATGATCTTGCAAATAATTAGAAGATAAGGGCATCATTTCCTTTTTCTCTCACTCACGTGAGCGGTCTATATCTCCACTCCTCATAGGTGCATGTTGTTACTCCGGTTGAGTTATCTCCTTCAACTAGTTCTAAGGTCATTGTTCATCCACCACCACAGGTTATTACTCATGCACACTCTCCATCTCATCCATCCATCACTTGCACCATCTCATCCACTACGTCATGCTACTACTACACATTGGCTTCCACAACCCTCACATTTCACTTCCCACCACCGCTTCACCCATCATTGGCACCATCCACATGACATTCAGTTCGGCTCATACACTCATGTTGCTTTCATTCCACATGCTTCCACCGCTTCACATGTTGACTTGGTCTTTGGTAGGTGATTTCTATCACCTTACCCCCAATGATGCACTCATGTTCTTATGGTTCTTACATGACTGTTGAGGGATCTATTACAATAAGAACCTCTCTTCACTCTTTCTCGATTCATCTAGCTCACACACACTATCATATCATTTCCCGATGATGCACTCTTTCTTTATGGTTCATTCTTGACTATTGGGGTCTTATATAAATGAACCTCATCATCATACATACTGATTAGGGCATCACTAATCTCCCCCCCTTATCCCCATCATACTAACACATGCTTCACTACACTATTACGATCATCTTATTCACATACTCTTTCACATTATTCATTTTTACTTTACCATTCATCACAATGTTATTCATACATACAATGCACTCTTTTATCTATCACACATCCCAATTATACTACATACATTATCTATCATCTTATATGCTACATCATCATTATACTATCATTACTCATCATCATAACTATACATTATAAAATCAAATCACCACAATAATATTCACAACATCAAAACATCCAATATAATGACAATCATCAACACATCATATATCAACATACGAGTCTCAATCATCATCAATAAACATCAAATATAACAACATATGCCAATGGTCCATATATATATATATATATATATATATCAAAATCATAGTTACAAAAAAACCTATCATTGGGGAAAACTCCCCTACATCAATACATCAAAATATATCAAATATTGTCATCACTATCACTATCTTCCAATGTAAGAGCTCTAGAACTAGAAGCCTCACCACTAACTTATACCACTTGATCTAACCTCTATCTCTCTCTACCTACCTAATGTAATAGTGTGTTCTCAATACATTGCTTTGGAAATGACTCTAGAACTCGACAAAATGAAGTAAATACATCTTGTGCTTAAGAGAATTTCCTCTGATGGTTTACTATAAAGCTCATCATGTCTCTCTCTTGCGCCTTTCATCCCTCTCAAATAAATAAATATATATACATAATTTATATGACTTATCACAATTAAATCAAACAAATGGTCATGTTTCCCAATATCATCTACACGCTCTAACATGCCTCCACTGTGAGTATGTTAATGGGACATTCAACGTCAATGTGAACATAGATAGATGTGTCCATGCCCAATGACCAATACATGTATCACCTACAACCATAAAACAATGCATTAGACAAAAATGACCATTACACAACCAAATAACAAATCATACAACATAACTATACAAATACTCATGCTCTAGGAAAATCCTTATCGAACTAATATATTATGCCAGAGGTTTTTGCCCTCTACTCCTCCTCCTGGTGGTAACCCTACCGCATTCACCAAAACTAGAAAAAAATACCCACCGATGTGAGGCCCACCATGCACAGTATGCCTTTGTACACCCCACATCATCTTCTATCATCTCTATCGCCGCATCTACCTCGTCCTAGCCTGGAAGTACTAGTTTCGCTATTGTAGGCCTCGGTCTCGCTCTAACCCTCCTCAGTGCCCTAATAGCTCTAACCCATATATATGGCTCTGGGGGCATGTCCTGGGCCATGCCAAACTGTCATGAAACCCACTCAACTTTGTTAACTTGGCCACCCTTAAATTTAATCCTGTATCCACATAGTATGATGTACACATCGTAGCTCTATTGCATCCTTTGGCCATCATTCATAGTCTCAAATGGATCCATCTTCATATGGCCTGGGTCCCGTGTGATCTAACATAGCTCAGTACGTGTTTATGTCCATCTTCTTGCCTTGTATACCAACCCACCTACCTGTAAATATATCTGGTCTAGCCTACTCTCCTTGCAGCCCACCAATTGGCCTTGATACTACAATATGGTCATAGATCGATACATGCAAAATGTCATAATTCCAATGTCACCCCCATGCTCCTCCTATGTAAATTTGTATAGATCCATATACTTGTTTGGCCAATACACATCGTTCCATGCATAACTCATTGCTCTCCTCCTCTATTCATGGGTAAAATATCATGCATTTTATATAAGATGCCTACATCACCATCCTCCACTACAATCGATGACATTATCACTCACAAAATAAACTAAATACATCAATGCTTTAGAGGACCCCATCTCATAATAGCATCTAGGCTAATATGGTCCTCGGTAGCTTCTCATTCCCCACAAAATACCACCTAGTACATGTCATCTGATGTCTACATATCATCCATTACCATAACCTGGTACATCTCACTCACCAACAATAGGCATCTACACGCTGTGATACACGTCCTCTACAGTGATGTTATCTCCATTTTTAGGTAACAAAAGGTGTAGTAAGTATTACACACACACCACCTCTCATAACACATAAAGATAGACATATTATGGGGCACATCGCCCAACTCCTCACTATGTGCCGGAAGGCATGATCCAAAAATGTTAGGATTGTCTTACTCCAATTGCTTTCCATATAACATGATTTACAACCTTGGTAGTTTACACAATCTCGATCCACCAAAATGGTCAAAAACACCCATCGATGTGATACCCACCATGCATGGTAGTCCTCCATACATACGTCATTTGCATCACTAGATACTTGTCACCACATGAAAGTTTATCATTTAACTCACGGGAATTAGATCTAACTTTGTTATAAATTTGAACTTGGTCTCACTCTGCCCTAGCTAAGGTGCCCTAATAGTCTAAGCTTATATACATATGGATTTGGGGAACATAAGGCTATGATAGAAAGAATGTTAAACTCCTTGGTTGAAAGGATGAAAACAACTCAAAAAAGAAGAAAAAGTAGATTGCATGAAGACAAGAGCTTTCATAGAGAGAAGTTGACCTACTAAAGTGCAGGTACATTATTGGTGAGAAGATGGTATTATCTTCTATTGTATTTCCTTCTATATTGTTTAGTCTCATGGTAATGGCTTCTATATAATGATCCTAAAACATTTAGAGTTCCTTTTGTTAGATCCATAGGTTTTGTGTTTATCTTTTATTACTCATACTTGTAGATCCACATACTTTAAGATATATCTAGTCTAGATCCACTCTCCTCATGATGTATTGTTGATCCATATGATATCCCAGTATATGTAGCTTGTAGAGCCCATACATACAAATAGTATCCAGCTCGATTGCCACTCCCCATGCTCCTCTTGTAAATATTTATACATCCCTATACATGTAGTGATGAAGAGACATCATGCTTAAGCATTCTTGGTGCTAGTCCTCATCTATCATGCATAGACCCATCAGGTCTTATATAAGATGCCTATACCACTTGGTTCCACTTCCATCGAAACCTTCCATTCACGATCATGTGAGATCTACCATGATTTGGAGGCATGGTCGCTGTAGTGCACTCATATCATAATAACATCTAAGCGGAGGAGAGGCGATGAACTCGAGTCCCCACAAAATACTCACCTATTAAAGAGTCATTTGTACTCTTGCATATCATCATATGAGATCTTATCTTTGTAACCTCTAGCCACAATAAATAATCATGTTGTGTTATGTGATGTGTACACATCCTCTAGTGTGGATTCATCTCCCCGTAGGTAACCAAAATGTGTAAGATTTTGGGAACCACCTCTTAGACATAATGTTATAAGTATAGGCATTATTAATCATAGCACATTCCCAATCCTCAAATTGCCGTAGGATGGACGGTCCAAAACATCCCACTCATCGTCTGACAACCCTAATCCATGAGCAATGTACTCAAATGATGGCCACCACGAAACTCTCTCAAATGAATGTCCCTTTGCACACCACAAAACAAACAACAAAACACAACGTTAGCACATCATACATATACAAACATACTCATCTACAACATCAACACACATCAATTTCACATTTACATCACTCTAGACTCAACTCACTCACGCTCTCTCTCAGACACATGAGCACCTGAAAGCAGGACTGGGGTGCACCCAAGAGCAGGACACTATCGATGCCCATGTTTGGGCACTCTTATCCCGAAGGTCATTAGCACCTTCACCACTCTTGTCCAGGTCAAAACACACGAGAAATTCAAAAATAAAATTTTGCAAAAATTCATAAAAATGACTAATATCAACATTTTTTTGAAAAAAATACACTTATTTGGGAACTCATCATTATACGCGATGTCATATTGTCATCACCATCTCAAATCGACTCGGTCACGTTGCTCTAACTTTGACATCCTCACACACCCAGAGCTCACTATCACACTCACACAAAAGACAAATGAGTTGCCTAATCACTTTTCACATTACTATTTATAGTAACTTTCCATTATTCACTTTACTATCGTCATTCTTCACACTCATTTTCTCAACTAATACACATCGCACGATTTCCCTCATATCTTGAGCATCCTTACTCCGATTTTTCCTCGTTTGCATTCTCTTTAGAATTCCTTTGTTGTCATATCATACACATTACACACACAATATTTCTCCTTGACATCATTTTATACTCATTATACACACACTTTTTCTATATCTCTCATACATTGTCCATTACATCATTATGTGATTACTTTCAGCTCAATGTTCATTCTCATTATCACTCCCCTTTCATCGAAAGGGGGCATATAATTGGGGTCATCCTATAATTCCCCTCACACCACTATATGATCGATCTACATTCATAATCCATCATTATCAAACATTTACTCATACACCATACGACATGTCACATCATTTTCTAGTGATTCCCCTAATGACCTAACCTAGGGGAAACAACCGTAAAATCTCTCCATGAGTAACCAATCAATCAATCACATACACTTCAATATCTATAACAATAAAAATCACATCAATCAATCAACATGAACATAACACATTTATCCTCCCAGATGACCTAACTTGGGAGTTATATCACCACTTTCCCAGATGACCTAACATGGGAAGTTATTTTACATTTCACGATTGCTTCCAGATGACCTAACATGGAGGTGCCACCCTCATGGATTACACATTACGGTGACACCCGTGGAGTGGGGAAATGAGATTTCATTTCCTTTCCTATACTAATCTATATATGGGTTATCATGTTTGATCAAAAATTTAGATCCAAAATCAACAAAATTTGATCTTTGTCCATCTGTATACATGGCTAGATATTTTGAGGATGTAGTTAAAGTTGGAGAGTAAAACTAGACCTCTCTCCCTACACTCTTCCTCTGGTGGCAGGACACCCAAATCCTTAATTTTCATACACATACAATCGGGTTGGGAACTTATCACTCCTTTCCCCATCACATCTCCATCAATAAAAATCAAATCTCAATCATTCAACATCACAATCATCAATCTCACTTAGTGCTCCTCATAATGGTCCCACGTCTCTTTTACGTCCGTGGATCAACACGCTTGATCCATGGTTCATGGTTCACATGCTATATGTTCTCACTCGGCGCATGTACTTTTACACACTCTTTGCATACTTCAATACATGGGATTCTCCGGACTTCTCAGGTATGCATCTCTATCTACTTTATGTTACCGAGCTTTTGCTCACCAACATAAAGTGGGGAAAATGTAGACACAAAATCAACACTTACTACTATTATTATACCGCCAAGTATGTTGTTTTATATATGGATCTTGCGTAAGAAAAGTATTCACTAATGACCCATTCCATAGTCCATCCATTTGTCTTGTTGGTCTTTATTGTTTTTATCTTGTACACTTGTCACTCATACACACATTTTGGTCAGGCTTAGGGATCATGTCTCTCGATTCTCACTCATCTTTTCCACTTGTCTCTGGACACTAGCGCTGGGGTTGGATGGTAGTGTCACACCCCTTGTCCATCTTGGCACCCTTGTCCTCTTTGTATTTGGTTTTTTTTTTGACATTTGAGGTTGGTCTTTTCGGTTTTCCTCTCATCTCTGTACTAGTCGACATGTTGGGTCATTAGTGTTGAAATTCGAACAAGAGATCCCTATATAAACATAACATACATACCATTATATGGGTGGACTATTCTTATCAAGGGCTAGCTATCTACATAGAGCAAGGGATTGGATTTGGGCCATTATTACTCTCCATACACATTACATAGGAAGGGGAGTTCATTCTATTCCATCTACACATTTACATTTTATCTAGCTATTACCCAGCTATATCTTGGCATCATTGGTGCGAGGGCAACCTAGGAGAACTATTGCACACATAGCACACAAAACTACATTAGGTCTTAGATGTAGTGCAATCACTCAATTGTAAGTCTACCATTGTGGTGGCTGAGGATAGTCTGACCCCTCATTTTGCATCTTTCTTTTTAGGATTTGATGTCTATTTGAGGGTTTTATAGGTTCTTCATTGTAGGTTTACAACTACTCGGAGATCTAAGTGTGACACATATGCGACAAAAAAGGTGAACAAGTGCTCAGCCCTAGTGGACACATCGGAACCATTCAACCTTTTCTCGAGACCGGGGCACCCACAGGCGCCCCCATCCCTCTCTAGGTGCCCCAGTCTAACTAATTCCACCTATGTTGCATTTTTCTATGATTAGTTGTGACGGTATATCATTTTGTTTTATAACACAATTCAATCCCAGTCACTTTGCAAAATCAACATAAGTACCTTTATCCTTCTTATTTCCTTTCATTAATAGATCAAATAAATTGTTTAGCATTCATATTTTATTTTATATCATTTATATCATAGTTATGCATTCAGATTCATATAAAATTTAGATTTTATTGAATCAACGGGCTGTGATCATCATCAATGGGATGTGCGATAATAGCAAAAGTTGGAGTAGGTAACATAGTGGTTAGATCTAGGTGACAATATTTGAATGGGTCACGATCAACGACTATGGTATATTCAAAGCCCTCATGTAAGAATTTAACGCACCAATGAACTGTAGAAGGCATATGAAGTCATGGCCTATTAAGTAAGCAATTGTATTGAACTGGGAAATCAATACAAAAAATACCACAGGAATAGTTTTTGGGCCAACTATGAACGATAGGATGATAGTGTCTATGCATGCTTCGCGTGTAGAAGAATCATACGCATTGAGAGAAATGGATGTTGGTTTAACCAAAGTAGAGGGAAGACCAAGATTGTGGAGGAGTGATAGAGTACGAGATTGAGCTCAGATCCATTATCAATGATAGTTTGTTTGGTACCCCAGATTATGAATGCAATTCAGTATATATAGGGGAGGATCATTGTCATAAACAAAAAGATCGGTAGCTATATCAGGTGGAAAAGTAAGTTGTTGAGAAAATGCATCTACGAATAACTGATATACTTTTTCTAGATGAGTATCAGAAGGAATGCAAGTATTAGCCAAGAGAGATATAATTTTAGCTCGATAACCGATTGGCTAACAAGAAATTGTGAATGGAGATATCCATGATGAGATGAGAAGATGAGATAATTAAGATAAGATAAATATATTAATGTCCAACGAATGACCACAAAGTAAGTCAATAGGATCTTTGCAACCCAAACAATATACAAAGTGCAAGCGGGGCAACTCAAAAAGAGTTCGCAAAAACATAAGAAAGGAATGGAGATGAAGTAGAAAGGGAACTAAAACCGATACCCCACAAAGTAGGGTAATGGAGCAAGTGGGGGAGAAATATGAGAGAAGCAAAGAAGGGAATGGAAGAAGGGGCAAACGAGGACCAGTGGTCTACTTGGGAATGATAGCCACACGCTTCCTAACATTTGAGACCGACGAAAAGAAGCTCTGGTGGAGTGGAAACCCAAAGAGAGGGCGAGACCTCCCCTTGCCGAGATATGAGGCCCGAAACGATGGCCGGGGGAATGGAACGGAGCTAGGCTGCCCTTCTTCTCTCTCTTCCTCTTAGTATTTCTTCCTTGGAGTGTGCATCTCGATTCTGCATCATCTTCGGTGGTGATCGGGAGAAATGTGAAGGCCCAATTGGGGATGAACTGATCTATGCAACTTTTAGAGATTTTGTAAATATCTGTATCACGGGTCGAAAGGCTCGGCGTTTAGTTCCTCCACTGCAGGTAGAGAAAGCGAGAAAGGAGGACAGGTTCACCAAATGATTTAACAAATATTAAAATTTGTGAAATCTTAATTTTAAGTCACATGTGATAAATAAAACATTGAAGTATAGATTCGACCTAAACAGTAAGCTAGATAAAAATGAAACCCTAGGTGCGAGAAGGAGGATAGAGGACTTAGCTGATTTCGTAATAAATTCTGAAGTATGTTGGCTGGAAAATTGTTGAACATGAGGAGGAATATGTCGCGAGGACTTACACTATGAAATTTACAAAATTCTCGGAATAAGCTAGACTAGGGTGCCTAGACTAGTGGGCAAGGGGCACTAGGCGCTAGAGACTACTTCTATTCGCATGTGTCTATGTAGAACCTCATAAATTAATTTTTCTTGTGTCATACCAATGTCATTAACCTTCATTGTTTGTCACCTATATGTCACCGGATGATCGCAAAGTTCATCCGTAACTCCGTAAAAAAATGATCTCCTACAAAACCCCAAAACACATCAAATCCTAAAAAGAAAAATATGCAAATGGGGAGTCAAACCGACCCAATGTACATGGTCACCCGATAGAGTTAACTTACGACCAGTGTTACACTACATCTCATAATCCATGTATTTTTGTGTACATGTGTGTAGAATCGTGCCTTAGGAAGCTCTTGTGCAATATGTACTTGATATCGAGCAATGACTAGATGTAGCAATGTAGATAGATGTGTGGATGTCAAAATGAACTTCCCCTCCTATGCGTGTATGCAGAAAATGCAATCCCTTGTCCCTTGTGTGAATGCTAGATGGATACCTTGATGCTCTTAGAATGCCTTTGGATGCAACCTTAGGTGGTGATAGTAGATGCTTAGAGCTTGGTCCCTTATTATGGTCACATAGCTTTGTATTTATATGATTCCCTTGTTTGAATTTCGTAATTAACAACTAAAAGGCTAACCCATAATAAAATAAGAGACCCAAAAGAGGCAAGTGAGATACAAAGAGGTCGGGGTGCCCGGAGGGAACTAGAGCTCTTAGGGCGTTAACGTCTGGCTAGGTCTTTGGTGTCAGAGTCAATAAAGATAAAACAACAAAGATCAGATTGGGTTGTAGGGTGTGCAAAACCAAAGAGGAAAACAGAAAGATAGAAAAGAGGCCAAAGATAGATGTCAATTACTAGTTTTCTTGCTTAGGAATCATATGAATAGTGGTATGTGATTAAGACCTAGAAATGTACCCAAGTGCGTGATTTAGTGTGTCTACCACAATCTAAGCAAAAGGGTATATATAAGCCACATTCAACATATATTATTTCTTATAAGGATGCATAGTATATTATAGTCACTCAAAAGTCATTGGATGCATTACATAAGATCAAAATAGAGGTCTACAACTCGTGAAAGCTCAACCACCATTTTAACATGGTGACTTTATAGTCGGAAGAGGATTTTTACTTATGATTTTGAGTTGCTTTTTTATAGATAGAGAAGAGAGAAGGAGAAGATCATATCACTCCAAAAATGAAGAGGGCCAACCACCAAGGACCAATCGCCATTGATTTCGTAAGCCATGTATGGGCGCTTGACATTGCTCTGCCGCGTGCCATCGAAATCATCGGTGCGGAAGAACGACATCATTCGACATTAAAATCTAGTTGTTGGAGTGGTTGAACATTTGGCTTGAGTTAGGCGCGACTTGTCGTGATGAAGGGTATTTTGATGTTGTGTCGTCTTTGTCATGTATTTTGCGGCTTTAGATGTTTCCATTGTGATTTTCGTCCTTACTTTGATTTTCGTGGTCTTCCGTGGCTTTCTGACTTTCACATGATCTACAAACTTGTACACTTTCTTTATAATTTCTTTTACCACATTCACCTTCTTTCTTGTCTTTCACGACTTATGCTTCATTTTGTGTTGTCTTCTGTGTTTCATGATATTTTTCCTTTCTACGCGGATGACCATTTATTTCGTTGTCTTTCTTTATTTTCCTCCTTACTCAAATTTGGCTTGTGTCCACTTTGTCCCATAACCTTTAACCTTTGTACCACAATCCTCCTTTGTATCATGAGTTTTCTAGCTTGTCTCGCGGCATATAACTCCGTAATCTTTTTCCTTTGTTGCGTAAACTTTATAAAATCCATGATGCACTATCATTTCCTTCATTTTGTAGAACATTGAGTTCTTGACTTCCGCATAATGTTATCTTTTCAACTTCCGCGAACACCGGTTTTTGGCTTCTACGTAAGACTACATTTTTCAATCTTGCGGGCGCTATATTTTCCTCACAATGTCAGTGAAGTACTTAGCCTTTGTTATGCGGGTTAGGCAAACCCGCGGAACACTAAGTTTCATATTTCTACTGCGAGAACATTGAGTCTTTCACTTCGTGATTTTCTAAACAAAAAGCACTTAAGTCCTCAACTTGAATGAAGTCATCTAAATAACATGGGTGTTATTTTGGACAACAATACCCTATTTGAATTTGCCTCTTCAGTGCATCTTGGAATTGTTTCTACGAATCTAAAAACCCGCATTCAATCAAGAAAATAATCTTGCATTGGTTGGTGGGTTTGGTCCACAACAACATATAAATCCCAATATAACACGATCCTTATGCCAATAAGGGTGATGTCGCAATGGAAGTGCCCTCTCACTAATATAATGGTTTAGTAACGAGTCAAGTATGCTTGTTGTCTTGCTCCCAAATCAAAAATGCCTCTTCATTACATCTTGGAAATGCTTCTACAACTCTAAAAACGACCATTCAATCAACATGTTAATGTCACATTGGTTGGTTGGCCTAGCATGTGGTAACATATAAACCACAATATATCATGGTCCTTATGTTAATAGGGGCAACACCCCAATGGAAGTGATCCTCTTACCAACATAATAGTTAATTGATTGTGGGATCAATATTCTTGCTTCATCGACCTTCCCCTCTCTTCCCCAATGACTTCAAAAATGAAAAGCATCATCTACATTCCCTCTTGATACATGCCTTGCTTGCTTCTTTGACCTTCCCCTCTCCTCCCAAATGACTTTAAAAAATCAAAAGCATCCTCTACAATTTCCTCTTGATACATGCCTTACTATCCAGTCAAATATGCCTCTATCTCGGAATTGCTTCTACTCTTAAACTCCTTATACACCACTATTGAGATAACCATTGCACCTCCTTTTGGTACAAGTGCTAATTTAATCGAATGCGAACCTACCAAGAATTCCCACATATAAGAGACCCATTCCACCGACCTTAGCAATTACTTGTGGAGCTACCAAACTTTCCCACTAAGGCCATGGTCTCATGAGGGGACTCCATAAATATCTCATTGGTTGTTGATGAGAAAAGTTAGGAACATTTTAGTAGTTTTAATGTCCTATGTTTTTTTATTATTTTCCTTAGCAATGTCATTTGAGATATTATAGGATCTCATTGTAGTTTTATGGTAATTCACAAGTAAATATAAATCATATTTCTCTATAAAATCGCTAGAAATTATTGATGGAAATGCATGTTATGTTCCATAGATAAAAATCAACCTAATATTTAAGGGAAATTCCTAGCCCCCTCTCCTATGACCTCTTAAATTTACGAGGCGAAAAAAAAGTGGAGCTCTTATTTTTTTAGGCCTAGATTCTATTATTTCCCCTACTAGTACAAGAAAATAGGCATTGAATCCCCTCCATGGAACCATGGTCTAAAACTCATCACCCCTAACGAGTGATTTTCCTTCGTTAAAAAAACAAAAAATAAATGTTGTTTCCCATGCGCCAAACAAACAAATTAAAGAAAATTAATCATAAAACAAAATCGGAGAAGAATCCAACATCCCAGGAGGAAGCCGATTTTAATCTCCATAACGAACGCCTCAAATAAGAGATACGATGAATAGACAGAAATTAAAATTTAACATTTGGGTCTGTGCACTTCGAGTTCAGGTTTCTCTGAAGTTTTAGGCAGACCCAAATTTATTGCACGTAGATCCAGGCATACGCACTTAAATTTCAATTTCAGAGAGGCCAGCCATTTTGCTGTGAAATTTGTAATAATGGTTTCAGAGAAAAAAACACCACCAGTGTCAGACGTAGGAGCATGGGCCATGAATGTACTAAGCTCTGTGGGCATTATCATGGCTAACAAAGAAGTCATGTCCAGAGCTGGGTATGACTTCAGATTTGGTAAGAAACACATTAAACCCACAATGTTTTTGTCATTGTTTTCTAGCCCAGATCTGCATTTAATTTCACGCCTTCTGCATCTATTGATGTTGTTCGTTGTTTTTATGGGCTAAAAATGATGTCCAAATGCCTTTTTATAGTTTTTTTGGGCCACCCAAATGGATATGAGGCTTGTGTATAATGTGTGTATTCTGGTTGGTGCAGCTACCACATTGACTGCATTTCACTTTACAGTGACTGCAGTCGTGGGTTTTGTATCAAATGCAACTGGGTTTTCTACTGCCAAGGATGTGCCTCTGTGGGAGCTTCTTTGGTTTTCGATTGTGGCCAATATGTCCATTGTGGGGATGAATCTTAGTCTTATGTTGAATTCTGTTGGGTTTTACCAGGTGAGAGGTTCAGTCTTTTTCATTGATTTGTTTTCTGTGTTGTTGTCATCAGATCTGTGAGATGGTTTTGGATTCGTGGTTGTGGCTGTTTTTGGCAGATTTCAAAACTGAGCATGATTCCTGTGGTTTGTGTTATGGAGTGGATCCTTCATAACAAGAATTATACCAAAGAGGTCAAGGCTGCTGTGTTTGTGGTGGTTATTGGGGTTGGTGTTTGCACTGTCACAGATGTCAAGGTTAATCTCAAGGGATTTCTGTGTGCTTTGGTGGCCGTGTTCTGTACATCATTGCAGCAAATAGTAAGATTTCTGAGCATTTTTCCATTTAAACTTGAATCGATCCTACTTTTCTTTGGTTTTTTCTCATTTGTGGTCGGAATTTCATGTTTTTTGATGCTAGATCTTGAAAACGAAAAAACAAAAAAACAGTTTGCTTATAGTGACTGCATCTTTCCTCCTATGAGGAACTAGTAATGATGTGTGTGACAACAACGGCTATAATCTTTCATGTCAATTTCTACTCAATATATCGTCTGCAAATCCCTGCAGTGTGTAGGTGATTTAGGTTACACAATATTAAACCGTGTTATTTTGCATCCATCTGTTGCCTACACTGCAAAATGTTTCTGCAAATTGTTATGCACCGAGGTACACAAATGCAGCAGAAATTGCGAATAATCAAATATGAAACAGAGATGATTATAAAATGAAACAATAAAGACGAGGGAGCACTACTCCAAGGAAGAGAGAAGCACAACTGTGAAGAATTCTCATATGATTGAAATAAATGACAATG
This sequence comes from Taxus wallichiana var. yunnanensis, assembly GCA_018340775.1. Taxonomy (NCBI): domain Eukaryota; kingdom Viridiplantae; phylum Streptophyta; class Pinopsida; order Cupressales; family Taxaceae; genus Taxus; species Taxus wallichiana. The sequence goes on from CM031234.1 coordinate 605,253,199, forward strand.
GATCTAGAAGCACCGCAGTAATCCTCATATAAATAATATCTCATAGGCGTAATAAGATAAAATAGTGATTGAAAGAGGGTTTTCCATGCTTTGATGCTTCTGACTGATGTGTGGCCTTGTATTTTCATAAGGATTATACTTGGCAATGACAGCAGGACCTATAATGTCTTTCCTTTGGCTTTATGGCAAGCAAAATTACAATGCCATTGGTTTGATTATTTAGTTTTGGAGCTCAGTAGGAGATTTATTTAATTCTTCTCTCATCCCATCTCTTATACATTCCTACCAGATCCACTCCATTAAAAACCAGTGTTCCCACAAAGGGTCGTAAAAACTATTTGAGCACGCATGTTTTGGAGTATGTGCAGAAGATATACGAGGGACCTTATAATTTTCCCATTGCAATATGTTAGGATATCTCATCTTCCTAACTATAGATTTGCTAAACATGGTTGTTCTTAATATTATCATTTATTTCACTTCCAATGGGTTCATTTAACCTATTTATGTGCTTTATTCTGTTCACATGTAACTAATTCTGTAGAATTGTTCAAATCATATATAGACTATGGTAAGCTACTTATTCTGTGTATTTTCCCTTATGCACTTATTAATTACAAAAAATTACAGGGAGTCCTTGTGATGCAAACCTTTACTAAATACTGGGTACGTAACTGAGTTATAAGAGTAGGAGTCCCCTTTTCTATCATTACAATGGAAACTTCCTACTGCTATACACTGACTGTGAGATTCCAAAGTTGCTTCATAAGGTATGCCGTGGTTGCATAAATAATTGGATTCATAATGCATGTGGCACCAGCATTCTGGTTGTCCTTCCTTTATGTTGGGAGATTATCTATCTTCTGTAACTTCAGTCTAACAGGCCTCTTACCTTAACCAACCTACACACTGTCTTGGAATTTTTCTATGTTTGTGTTTAATTCAAATTTAGAGCATCATTGACCACTATTTTGTATAGTGACTTGTAGTAAATGTGACATTATTTATTTAGCATGTATCGGAATGTGGTTCATATGCAGCCTCACTAGGAGTATATGAATTGTATGGAAAGCATGAATTGGCATGCTGCTAATGTGTCATGGTCGGATGGATAATTGTCATGGTAGGTGTTGTGTCAAGGTTGGGTATTATGTCAAGGTTGGCTGATGTGTTATGGTTGGTTATATTGTCATTTTGTTTCATATTGCTTATTTGCGGGTGTCAGTGAATTGGAAAATTGTTTTTCTATTTCTGTACAATGAACATTTAAGACATGACTATAATTCTTTCTTGGTTGAGATCAGGGTAATGTTGTTAAACAATATGGTTTACAAGTTCTTAATTGAAGTCTTCATTTGCAAATTACAATTTTACTTAATTTGATTGTCAAGTTTCCTTGTTATAGACTTCACTCTGATGCTAGTATCTTCCACAGTACAGAATGTGAAACAACTAATGACTATTTCTTTTCTCCCATTAATTTGATTCAGTTCTGACTATTTGTAATTCCATACTTTATTGTTTGACTATCAAGTCCATTTTCCATATAACTGTGTTCTCCTTTGGATGTTCATTCTTGACATTTTTTGTTTCTTCTTGCAGTCAATTGGCTCCTTACAAAAGAAGTACAATATTGGCTCTTTCGATCTCCTAAGCAAGACTGCTCCTATACAGGCTGCTTCTCTTTTAGTGTTTGGTCCATTTATAGATTATTATTTAAATGGGCGCAACTTGTTAAACTATCAATTTTCATACGGTGCAGTTGTGAGTTTCTTACAGTACTAAGTATTTAGTGTATTTTCAGATCCTAAGTGCAAACATTTTCAACTATTTGCTTTCTTGAAACCGTAAAACTTAATCTTAATGCGAAACATGAAATCTAATCTTTTTTTATTGTTCAACTTTGTGCAGTTCTTTATATTACTTTCATGCACATTAGCAGTATTCTGCAACCTGAGCCAGTATCTTTGCATTGGGCGTTTCTCAGCAGTTTCATTTCAGGTTTTGGGACACATGAAAACTGTTTGTGTTCTTATACTGGGTTGGGTGCTTTTGATTCAGCATTGACTGCTAAAAATATAATGGGGATGTTGGTTGCTGTAGTTGGCATGATAATCTACAGTTGGGCAGTGGAGTCTGCAAAACAAGCCAGTGCAAAATCAATATCCCTTACACCTCTGAAAGAAAGCAATGTCACAGAAGAGGATGTTAGTTTACTGAAGAGTGGATTTGAGACTAATGCCACAAAAGACATTGAGGTTGGGGTAACAAAAACATAGTTTAGTTAATATATTAATGGGATAGGTGTGACTGCAGCCACAGGCACTACTGATCGCTTGCAAATTACTTCTTCAATCCACAATTGTAATAGTAGCAAATCTTGGTAGACAAATGATCATAAAGGTTGTTTATGAACCGCTTGATAGTGTTATTTGATTATTATGTGGATATAAAAAAGCAGGTTGAAGAATATTACTAAGCTCCATTCATTGCAAGTTTGGACCTCGGTTCATACAAAGGCCCTTCCTCTTCATATAATTGAGAAGTCCAATCTTATTTCCAAAGAGCACCATCAATATTCCAGACAGCTTACAGTTTGTAATGTCAAAGAGAAACTAGAGCTGCACTCTATACGCATTAATAGTTTTGTCCAGGCACATAACCCTGAGATATGTTAGCAGGCATTTTTAGTGTCTATATGGCAACTTTGTCTGGGTTGACCCATTTACACCATTGTTGTTCTTTCTAATTGAATTGATATCCGGAATGCATCATATTCTTTCTCAATGCATCATTCTCTTTGCAAAATGTATTCTGCAAGAAGCTCTGTATTATTTTCCTTGAGGAAATAGCTCAGTGAATCATATTTTCTGGTCATTCAATGCTTCAGATGTAAATGTTCAGTTTCAAATTTATTGCTTTTATGGTCTTTATTTGTGCAGAACTCATTTCCACCCCAGAGTATTATTTTTAAGGAGTTCATTAAGTTTTTACCATGGTGCCTGGCACATTTTCTGACATAGATCTACAACTTTCTGCTAATGCTGCAATTTAACAATCAAAGAAAGATAAGATAATATATAATTAAGAAGGTTCAAATATGTATTTGTACAAATAAATGGAACTGCGAGAAAATAGGAATGGATTTTATAAAAGATGTTACAGGCTTTGCAGGCAAACCATTCTCTATACGTTATAAAGTGTTCCTTGAGAAGTAAAGATAAGACAAGTGGCAGTAATTGAGGTTGGAAAATAATGACCATTCTATATTCTATGGTACAACCGATTAAACTCCAATTATTAAGAGCAACTAATCAGTGAAACAATTGTCGTGTGAATGTTGTGATCTATAGTTTACAGAACAAATATATTGAAACATTTTCTGCCATGTTTAAGTAAAGTCGCATGATACGGCTAGTTTTTGGAAAAGGAGAAAGCACCATTGAATTTTTGAATGGTCACTTATCATCTGGGTAAATAAATTAAAATCTTGGTCAATGTTGAATTTGACTTTCTAAATGTGGTTGCTGACTTTTTCGTTTACCATATTTCAACTTTTCAACATAACGTTTAATTCTTTATTCAAAATTATCTTCAATATGCGGTCCCCTGTCAACCTCTCTACAAGCAAGGAGAATGAGGCATCTCAGAAGCATGGCAGATAGTCCGTTGAATGAATAAACAGAGATAACAGAGTGGATCAATCACGAAAGCTAGGTAAATGGTAAGGTTCATTTAGAATTTATATTTCTTATTTTTTGTCAGGTTTGTTTTTATTAAATCGTTGTGTTAGTTGTTCATCATGTTGGTTCTTGACAGAGATTGCTTCTATTAAATATCTAAGATATTGTAGCAAGAATGCTATATCCTCGAGTTTGTGTTGAACCTTGGAAACAATGCGGTGGCTCGTGATGGGAAGAAATGGACAGGGGCATGCAAGTCACTTTCAATGTTATGCAGGTTATATGTGACATGCCTTCTTGAAATGGGTATTCTTCATTTTGAACATGTTATGAATAATGTGATATCTGAAAATGTGTATTAAACTAAATGATGTATAGACTATGTACTGGGATAAAGCAACACGACCATTGAAATGGATTTTTGATTTAAGAAATGTAATATATTAGAATAATGTCTATTTCCCATCCAAATCTGGCTGTGATTGATAGAACAAGCTTTTAATGTAATTGTAATCTTCAGAGGAATCTTGTCATGTCATCACAAAGCTTGGGAACTTTAAAAGTGGATGGTTATATGTGATACTTTGGTTAATCCAATGTCAAGTTAAGGGGGTTCATGAAACATTTTATACTCCAATGTATTTAGAGCAAATGAACTATAAGGTGAAATGGTTGGTTCTTTAGGCTAAAAGAAACTTTTTTGGTATTTGAATAGCAAATGAACCATAGAGGTGAGATGGTTGGTTCTTTTGGCTAAAATAAACATTTCATGAAATATGTTGGTATTTTTGATGTAGTGTGGCAGATATTAGATGTTATTTTTACTATGTGATAACAAAAATATCACATCAATTGAAGTTATGTGAATATGTGATTGACAACTAGAATTTCCAACAATTTTTATTTGCAGCTGGTGATTTTTTTTTGTTGGTGTCATGTTCAGTTTCAGTTTTCACTAATCCCTGTTTGCATGATTACACCAGTGAGTTATAGTCATGACATATATGTATGACCTTACTACATAGTTGTATTAAGTGTAATGAGTGCCATTCATTGTTTCATTTTTCAATCAAGTTCGCAACTAGAGGGACCACCTCCTTTTTGTTTTGGTTCATTTTGCGAGATAGATGCTTGTAGCTGGAGTTGAGAAGTTTGTTGTGGCTGCCCCCACATTGAGGGAAGATACGATCTTTCATTGATTGCCCCCTTATATGTGGTTTCAACATATGGCCTTTAGTTTCCTTGGTAAAACTATGCTTTCATGGACTTCTTTTTGTTAAACATAATTTTTCCTGTGGTAAGCAAGACACATTTTTCTTGGACCACCTCCTTTTTGCTTTGGTTCATTTTCCGAGATAGATGCTTGTAGCTGGAGTTGAGAAGTTTGTTGGGGCTGCCCCCACATTAGGGAAGATACGATCTTTCATTGATTGGGTTAATGTGCCCCCTTATATGTGGTTTCAACATATGGCCTTTAGTTTCCTTGCTATAACTATGCTCTCATGGATTTCTTTTGTTAAACATAATTTTTCCCATGGTAAGCAAGACAAACATTTTTTCTTGGACCACCTCCTTTTTGTTTTGGTTCATTTTTGCGAGATAGATGCTTGTAACTGGAGTTGAGAAGTTTGTTGGGGCTGCCCCCACATTAGGGAAGATACGCTCTTTCATTGATTGGGTTAATGTTCCCCCTTATATGTGGTTTCAACATATGGCCTTTAGTTTCCTTGCTATAACTATGCTTTCATGGATTTCTTTTTGTTAAACACAATTTTTCCTGTGGTAAGCAAGACAAACATTTTTTCTTAATATATCAATTGAAGAAATGGGGGAATAGGGGAGGAAAGTTTTGCATTTATTTCTGCTAGATTTTTTGAGGATAGAGATTGCTTGTATTTTTACCCTGTTCCAGTGATGTTACACCCCTAATTATCTGCTTCTCGTTATGGGTATTTGTGTTATGGAGTGACTGATTGGACACATGCATGTATAAATTTTGGTTTGTTGTTTAGTTGGCCTAGTTAAGGCTTATGGGGTTTCCACAACTAATTGTCTATAGAGTATGGTTTTTGTGAATATTTACTCGCACATTTTCCATTTTTATGTCCTTCGTATCTGGAAGTTGCCCCTTTGAAGTTGCTTTATTATTTTGGTCACAGTGTGGAATTGTTACTGCTATCTTTGTTAATTCCATTGTGCAACATAGAAATGTCCTAATGAGTTGTATTAGAGTGATGATTACTTAAGGGGGAGAAGGATTTTGCAGATTGAAATCTTTTATTGAATTTTTTAGCTGAGAAAAAAACCTGATCTTCCAGTGCAATTTTCCTCTATCAGAAGTGTCCAATTACAAGGATTCTTGTACCATCAGAAAGCACTTTCAAGAACTTGCTAAAGTGATCATATTAAAAATCCGAGCAATGTTGACAGTTCTATGAGCATGAAAAATCAGTCTTCCTGAACTATTTTCATATTTTGTAGTCGTGACATTGACAGTTATGGGGAAAATTCACATATTTCACAATCTAGGTAAAACTAATCAAACACTGTTTTTTTGCAGATTATGGTTGCAAAGGGCGTGTGGTCCAGGTACAGAGTCCAAGTCTGACATGGGAAAAAATGTGAAGGCTCAATTGTTGTATAATGATTGGCAAGCAGATCGTAGATATGCAGTCTTAATTGTTGACCCCATAGCGTACGTATCTTGTTATGTAGATGTAGACTTTCAACTTGGAGAAACATATGAAACACTTAATAGCATATTCAGCCAATTGAGGACTAAGATTTGTGAGAGAGATCCCATGATACAATTCTATGATAGGACGATTGACCAATCAACATGGGCATGATTGAACGAACACATCCTTGAACGTGCAAACCATGCTTTGAACCCAAAGTGTCATCTTTTGATAAATGATGAGGTAAATCAAAGTTTGCGTTGTTGACAAGACGCACAGAGGAGAACATGAATCTATGGTAGCAATTTCTTCAAATTGGAAAGCTCATTGGCCCTTTAAAAGACATAGAAGCAATAGAGCAAAGAGCGGTAGCACACATCAACCATGTTTTTGGTTTTTGTGGGGCATCTGCTTTTCATATATGTACTATTTAGTTTGTAGAACTCAATATATATCTGGTATTTAAACTATCTTTTAAGATTTATGATTTTATTTGGATATGTATTGTCACTTCAATTTGAATTTATTGTTTTAATAACTTACATTCTTGTCTTATTGTTTTTAATTCTGATATAACGAACTATTTTATTATAATATTGGTTAGTTTTGAATCAATTAACATCAGATATTGAGGAATTTGAAGTAGAATTCATTGTATTCAAAATGTTACCATTATTAATTTTATAATAATGTATAATGATTTTTAATTTTTGAATTTATTCATATTGTTTATCTAGTCACTGTTTAGTCATGAATACAAATAAAACGCTTGTAATTTTAATTTTTTATTTAATACTCCCACTCCCCCAGAATTCTCTAAAATTTTCCAGGCATTCTGATAACACATTTCTGTGGCCTGGTTCTGGGAACTTCATTTAATACTTTTAAATGCTTTATCCATCTTGGCAGATTCATTTATCCAATTCTTTTAAGTGCATTTCAGGTGATTTTTTCACTGGGATATAAACCTTTATTTATCGATCTTTGTGTGTTTGTGTATCCAATTAATTTATTGACCTTTATACGCATTTAACATTAAACTTGGATACTACAGAATGGAAGAATTCCATATTCTATCACTTTCTCCTAAAGTTTGCTTATCAAGGAATATCATGCTCGCATATGGTCTGTCTTTTTAGAGTTTCAAACATATATAATGTGCCAATCAAGGGTGAAATTTAGTTGCATGTTTGCAGATGAGTGAGATGATGACTTTATACTACCTTTATGCCAAATTGGTCTACAGGATCTATATCAAATTATATTTAATTATTTGCTAATTTGTTTGGAGTTTAGTGTATCACTTGTCACCATTTTGCTTGTGTGACATTTAGCACTGTGTATCACAATGTCTGGCCAGAGAGTACAGTAGAGTCTGTTCATTTGCAGTCTTTAGGGTGCTGATTAAGGTATGTATTAACTGAATCGAAAACTTGAGCAGGTGGGCGGGCATCCTTCTGTGATGTATTTGATAATTATTATAATATAATTGACTACAAATTTACCATGTTTTGCATTGATAATTTAATTGGATCACAGAGAATTCCTTTTTACTGAGATGATATGGTAATGACCTTAGTCAATTCAAAGTTATTTATTGAAATTTGAAATCCTTATGATCGGACTTCATTTCCTAATTTTGATGTTTAGGATTTTGGATGTTATTTACTTGGAAGATAGTAACCTTCCACAAAATTTCAAATTACACCAACTAATGTACACCACCTAGACTAAGCACAACCAGATGTGCAGGGGTCTGATATGCACAATGTACCAGTTAACTAACCACCATTTTAACATGTAACTAGCATATATTAAACAGTTTGGCCATTTTATGACTTATTTGGTATGTTTGTTATGAACAATTTAGCCATAAGATTCATTTTTTATTTGAACCTACTGATGAATTCCATTACCATGTAATAGCTTCCACAATTGTGTTATGAATGTTGTTCATAATAAAATGTGTCTTGAACCTCCAAAAATTTCCAAAAGCTGTGTACCTGAGCAGGAATAATTGCAACTGTTAAACTGTTAAAATCATAATCAATACTCCATGTTCTCCACTTAACAATGAATATCCACAACCTTTATGATCATCAACATCCTCTCATGTTCTCCACTCAATAATAACATACATTCAATAACCTTTATAAGAGTGAATATATTAACAACATACATTCAATAATAGATATCCACAACTTTTACAAGGGTTGACCGACTCTTCAATAAAACTTGTTTGTGTGATTATGCAAGATTTGTGTTGTAAGAGTCAATATCACAATCAAAAAGAACTGAAATATGCTTGTGAAAAGTACCTTGTGCACTTGGAGGAGGATTACACACATGGTATATCTGGGTGTGATAAATTACTTATGGTTAAAAGTGTACAATTCAATAAAACATTCAAGAAAATACAAAAGGAGGAATACTGTACAATTGATTCCATATACTTTTTTTAAATATATATCAAATAGCTAAAACAATGACAATACTTTTGGCCATCGATAGTGTAAATTTTCGATATCTCAGTGTGGCATGTATAATCAGGTAGCTATTCTCCGAATTCTTTGGAATAAAAAGTATCTTATTTTGTCTTAGAATCCCCTATTAAGCTCGATAGACCCAGAAGCCTCTTTGTAACTTCAGCTCTACAAAAACAGAAGTTCAAAAGAAACTACAACATATTAGCATTAGTAGTAAGGTTAAGAAATAAAATTGAGAAAAGCACAATTGATGCACATAATCTTGAGACAACTATAGAAACAATTTGAGAGGGATCTTAGGAAATACGTATATCGGAGGGGTATTTTATAGTTTCTTGCCTTGTACATTGCACAAAGAGGGTATATGAGAAATAATAACCTGATTTACATCAGCATTTGCACTAAATCCAATAAAATTTAATCCCTGTGCTAAACAAACTCATATGAAAATGGGTAAAGATTGAACCGAGCCAGCATCTTTGGCTAAAAAAGAAAATCATAAACTCTTGGCAGAATGCATATTCTTCAAAAAATAAACACAATTCAAAATAACAATGTGTTAAGTTGGTATATCACTCTCCTTATTCTGGGTTAAGCCTATATGAAAATTATCAATTCATGTCACAATACATGCTACCACTTTGCAGAGCAAGAAAGCTGCTTTCCAAGATGATTTTTTTCTAGCTATAAGCACCTACATTATGTACTATCATCACAAAAATACAATTAAAAAAGTTGGCAAGAAAACCAACCTGCAAGCTAGATTGATGCACTCTCTATCTAAAAGTCCTACCAAAGGTCCCATTTTGTCCAGTTCAGGAGCAGCTTCTGCCACAACAGGTAGTTGACGTAAACCTCGAATGGACATAAGCTGCCGAGCTGCTTTAAGACTTGTGTGAGGGAATACAGTCAGCAATTCCATGCCTTTGCCTCCACCATCTCCCGTACACACTTCAGAAACTTGGATTGTTCCCATCTGACAAGATACATTCTTAGATTGCAATTCTAGAAAATAATGCAACTCTTGATTGTTTTCTAAATTGCACATGTATAAGGCATGCAATGCAAAATAACCAATGTGTGATTTAAATAGCTTTTTCCCACTGATTGTTTCCATGCTCTACTATGAAAGAATGACAAAATTTAGGGTAGGCTAGGAGAAATTAATCTCAGGAGGTTAATAAACACTCTATTCGCAGATTGCAGAATCTAAGTTAATCCACGATGATACATCCATGGTGGATTCAACCAGGATCTAAATAAAAATAGACGTGAAGAGATATACCTCAAAATTTGCCAAATAATAGGTGGTGGAAATCTATGTTGCATGAAACATTTGGGGGCAGTTTCACATTTTAAAAATGTGCCGGAAACAAAAACACCAGCAATGCCCCTGGAAACTTCTGGAACTAGTTTCTGCACCTTTTCCTAAATTGAAATCATTTGTCTGTGTTTTCTGTCAATTTTTGTTACTGTATATTTTCAGGAAAATTTGATGCATGTGAAAAAAGTTAAAACCTTTTTAATTTTACAAAAAGATGGATTAAAAAGGCCCCTGGGAATTGTGCAAAAGAAAAGCAAAATAAACCTTTGAATTTCTATCCGAAATTCAATCCGTTAAATTTTTTAATTAGCTGTTTTCTTTTACGTTCTTCACATTTACAAATTGTTTGAGGACTCGGGTTTCCTACGACGTTTCCTTTTCCAAAACCGTACCCAAATCCAAGTTTCATACAACTTAGTTTAGAATTCAGATCATAGGTGAACACCCTTAAAATAACATTATTTGATTTACGGGCACTGTCATTGTAAGTAATTATACTATAACTTTTTTTAAAGCCGAGGAGAAACTAGAATGCATTGAACCAAATGTGTTGTCTTAACACTATTTGCAATAATCAAATGATTACAAATATGAATTAATCGCCAATACAATGGGTGTGAGAATAGGTTCCATCAAGATATTCATTATGGCATCACAAAACATTGATGAAGAACTAAATGTCATGCATGACAGATTAAAAGTACCAAAAATCCCATTTATTCGATATGTCTGTACACAAAGCCTTGACATATGTGAGCCATTCACAGTTGACAAAAATAACACCTTGGTCTATACTAATATTAATAAGCCATAGCAGAAAATAGGCATCACAAAAGGATACCGCCCAGACAGAATTATATTAATAGATTAACAATTAGTGACATTGAAAAGCTGACTCCAAGTACCCAGACAAGAAAGTCTTATTACCTCAACAGGCTTGTTGCTTGCCCTTGCCATTTCACCGTATTCTTGGATATCTCCAAGTGTCAAAATTCCTTTCAAATGCCCGTTACCATCTATAACCAATGCACACCATTCTTTTTCTGCAAGCATAAAAGACATGGCATCTTGTAAAGAAGTCTGCTGAAAGACACTGACATAGCGAGTTCGCATTGCTGCCACAACAGGAATCAGTTCTTCCAACTGCTCCACTTTGAAATCTGGATTTGCTACACATAGGGAACTTTCAAGTTTGCACAAGTTGCTTGTAGATAGGAATTTATTTTTGGAAGTTGAATGAGCCTGAACCATATCAAGTAAATTAGATTGATTGCTAATAGATTGTTGAGAGACAAACAATCGCTTTTCCATCAGAGATTTGTCCTTTTCTTTCTTATACAATTTTGAAGATACTGGCTTCACAACACTCAATTTCTTGTTCTTTTCTCTTGTAAAAACTGACGAAATCCATGAAGAAAAACCTACAGCTGCCATTAATGGAATTATTATAAGATAGTCACGTGTCAGCTCAAAAAGCAGCAAAACTGAAGTTAAAGGGACCTGGCAAACGCCAGCAAGCATAGCAGCCATTCCTACCTGAAAAATGAAAGAATAGATGATGTCAGGAATGCAATGTTGCATGTCAATTATGCATGCTACACTTTAAGATGAAATACATGGACACATAATGCCTTGAAATTATTGTTTGAACTTTGAACTATCTAGAAGCATGGTTTATTCCACAAGAAAAATTTACGGAACATCCTTTCAAATAGGTACCAAATTAAGATAGCAAACACTTACGCTAAAAATATAAGCTCCAGAAATTGACGATGAAACAATATCATGAATAGAAATTACAAGAATAAAACATTATTGAAGGCAAATGTACTGTCGACAGATTTAAAATATCTATTGTGAAAAATGTGCCAGGGAAAACGTGTGTACATTCTTAGCTCTTATAAGATTTAAATACTTAATACCTGTGACTGTTTTAAGTCAATTGAACTAGTTGTGCATTGCAGTATAGGGATCATTCAGTAAGTAACATTAATTTGTTGCAATTGGCCTTTTTCAGCGTTTTCACATTTGACTTTGAATCATAAGAAAGAAAGACGTAAAATATTATTTTCCCTCAGTGTCCACCTGTATAATTTATATGATTTTTAATTCGCTAACCATTACAACATTACACACTTTAACAGTACTGTCATAAACTAACAAACAATTCAAAACACAGTAGTTATCATGACATGTCACGCATGATAAAAATACCGTGTTTGTCTTGTTTATATAGAAAATACTAAAACAGTAAATAATTATCTAGCATCAAGTAATTTCACTACATCATCATCAATTACCTAAGATTTCCATCTTTATTGAACTAAACTCGTCAGAAAATATATAAATGTTAAAAATCTAACATGAAAAGTAAAACCAATAACCCTACAAAAATCCAGCCTTGGTTCAAGCTTTTTAAAGTCAGTATATGTTAGTTTTACAAAACATTTAACCTACATTTCCATTTCTCATCCTCAAAATATCGTTGGATACAAGTCTGATTTTAACAATTATGACCATATACTGGCAATCCTTTATAGCAGCTATTTACAGTGCTCCAACACCATTTAAAATATCACGTGCCAATCTTTCTTTATTTGCCAAATGAATGTTGGAAGTTTCAACATTCATAGTTATACCTTAATGAAACCACATGTTGTCCGTCTACTTGTCAGTACAATGAAACTGACATTAAGCAGGCATTGACAAGTTCAAGAAAAATACCTGGGAATTCCTTTGTTCAACTTTGTATAGTTAAGCCTAGGTGAAAATAAAAGATTTGCAAAGCCAGGTGATTAGGAAACAGAAAACTAGTGAACAAAGCATCAGCATTGGGATTCATTATTTGATTATATCACAACTCTTATACTTTTACCTCCAAACCTGATCTGGAATCATATATTTGAGCAGATAACAGCTGGTGTTGGATTCACAAGCTAAATGCGACAAATCGAATTCAAGCCTCCGTTTGGCCAATTCTGAACTAAACATTTAATAATTCGTTGATCCTAGAGTCCTTTTACACTAGCACTTTATATTGTAATTGGATGTATTCTCAAGTCCCGTTGACCTACTTTTGGTCATTCGTGGACATTAATATAATTTCTTTCTTTCTTCTCTCGAAAATCATCTTCATTTTCTTGAGATCCTTAAAGGAAACTACATTGATACTATGGAATCTTGGACGACTTAATGAAATTCAAATCAGATACATGTCAATGGACCCACATAACCTTTTATTTTCAAAACATTGTGTGTTTGGATTTCTTCTGAACTGCTAACTAAAAAAAAAGATGAAATTTTGGGCCGTTGTCACAGGATCCAAAACCTTGACAATTCTTTTTCCCATGGTTGCCACGCTAAAAAAACATAACATACATCCGATCCAAATAATTGGGGAAAAAATGACATAGAGAATTTTTTTCAAACAATATCCCAATGCATGTAGTGTATATACTATAGACACCTTAATATAGAATTTTTGAATTAGGGCATTATCAGTCAAAAATTGTAGTTGATTAAGATTAGGAAGAGAAGGTCAACATTGAACCACTCCAAAAAAAAATAAGCAGCGTTTTATTGATTCAGCTAAAAAAAGGAGAAAACATGGTTTTTAAATTTTACTTAATTTTTCAATATGGAAATTTTTTGCTAGTATGGAGCAAACTGAGGTCTAGTAAATTGATATAATGGACAGCTTTTTTGGTGGTTTTCCTAGAGTAAAAACCTTCCATGCTTGTGTTCAGAAGTAACAGTCTGCTGATAAGGAAAATAGTCCTTATTAATCTTAATCTACAATTCCTTAACTCGCAATTAATAAGCCTGAAAAGTAATCCAGAAAAGGTCTTTCATTATTTGCTTAAAATTCCTGGAAAACTAGTTTACAGACAGACTAAAACATCTGAGAGATGTGGAAACCTATTCCACCATATGAGAAGTGGGATGGCTTGATTTTATTCAAAGATATTATCTAATTCTAATGAAATTAATAAGATAACTAAGACCCCAAAAATAAACTCTTGATGAAAACATTTTCCATCACTACATGAAAGATAAACATATGCTTTGCCCAAACTCTCTTCAGTTTCATGTTTCTTTTCACCATCTCTACAAGGCGCCAGAAAATATATAGGAAAACAAGATGCAGCACTCAGTGACATACCAATGCATATGCTTGAGGTGATGCTACTTCTAATGCATCCAGGTGAAGCAGTGGGTTTGCATGACTCAGAGCATAGCTTGCAAGTTTCCCATATGCAGAGCCTAATGCTGCACCAATGAAAAGAGAGGGAGCATAGTACCCTCCCACGAGTCCTGATGCACGACTTAGAGATGTTGCTACTATCTTTACCCCAACCAACTGAAGCAATAGATCCGCAGGAGGACACTTCACATATGGTTGTGATTCCAACAGGGTATCAACATTTTCAAATCCCCAATAAAGAACCTCGGGATATGCTAGTGCTATCAAACCCACAGATATGCCTCCTAAAGGAGGCAAGAATGCAGCTGGAACTCCTGTCATTTTCAACAGTTTATCTGAAGCCACCATGGAATACGTTGTACTCTTAGTTAATACTACTGAAACCAATCCCGACAGAATCCCCAGTAGTACATACAATGGAAGCTCTGCAAACATATTGTTTTTATTAGATAAGAAGGCAAAGGATACAACTGTTTCTTTCCCATGACCTTAGTATTTGATCCTCATTTTCTTATCAAGGCCATGTTTCAAATATTGACATGGCAAAGCAACTAACATGAGCATTACCTGCTGGAGAACGGAACTCAAATGCAGGAATTGTAAAAGCTGGGTCTGAACCAAGGCCAGCTTGTGAGATTACGGATGCTATTACAGCACTAAGTATTACCATTGAGGTTGTATTTGTGAGTGACGTTGACAAATTTGCTGATGATGGCCATAAAACTGACTCCACAGCAAAAAAGCAGCCAGCCACAGGTGCATTAAAACCTACAAACAAACAGCAAACACGTCATTCCAGAGAGCACCATAGTTTTGTTTCTACTCAGACTAACCACTACATTATATGCAGTTTCCTCAGGGTATTGATTCTAGTGTTGAATTGGAACATTGGAAAAACAAGTGAGATTAAAAATTTTCAAGAGACAGATGTGTGCTTCACAAAAATATTTTCTGGCGGCAATCATTTGCAAGTTGTGTTAGCACATATCTGCTACATCTCTCAACCATACTAAGGCTGCATCCACATATAAATGCATATCTGAGCAGTATCCAAGATGTCACTAATCCATATCTGTGCTGGATATGGGAAAAATGTGCATCTGGGAGGCCCAGCAACATATATAATTTTATGTGGTCAATCTGGAAGCAAGCAGAAATCCCTTCCAGCAACTCCAAAAAGGAAGACAGGACCCCTTCAAGAAGCAAAGAAAACACCAAAAAAGAACTACCAATCAAGGTTGTAGCAAAGAAAACAACTGAACTGTGAAAACATCAAATCAAACTCAATCTAAAAACAACAGTGAGAACCATGAACAATTAGCATAACCAAACAAAAAAACTGCCCAAGACTTAAAAAGCGGGACAAATGGGATGGTGTCATGGATTGGAAAACATAAGGCAGAACATCTTTGAAACAACCTTTGATCCACCTGTAAACACTAAAATCAATCACCATTCAATCCAGTTGCCATGAAGAGAATCCGGCTGAAGAAAGGAAAGGTGTTTTCATCTGCATGGGAAAAGCGAGTGAGGTCCATGGCAAACAAGTCAAATTGTGGCCGGAAAAAATGATCAAGGACAGTTTTAACTAAATATCACAAGCATGCCAAACTCCTGGGTTTGACAAGCTATTGAACTCATCTAATAAGAAAGTAGTGCATTTCTTGCCACCCGTTGGTTTTCTTAAAGAATGGCATTAACCAAAATAAGCCACCAATTGCTGCAGACAGTAGCATAAAACACATATAGTTCATCATTATTTACACTAACACACAAAATAATACACTGCCTCTCCTACTCCTGTATTTGTATGAGATGCCCTTGCTTCACATTTTCAGCTATGTCCCCATGAGCAATCTCTAGTTTTTCCAATGGAAATTGATTTTCGAGCTGGCAAATGATCAGCTTGAGGATTAGTAGCACATTTATGTTCCTTATAGTAACCTCAAAAGGGTTCCATGATTGAGGAACATAACAACAGTCTTGAAAACTCCCGTTCCTTTGTGCAATCCCTTCCTTCACAATAGCGAATGACTAAATGTCAAGAAAGGTAAAAAGAAACTGCCATACATACCTGAGGAAATTCCAGCAGCCGATCCTGTAGCCACCAGAGATAATTTGGTTCCTTGACTACTTTGCAATACCTTTCCCATCCCATTTGCTATTGATGCACCTATTTCAACGCTTGGTCCTTCTGGACCTAGTGAGTTTCCTGTACCAAGGGTGACGGTAGCAGCTGCAGTCTTTAGAAATGACCTGAAAGATGCCTTAATATCAGACATGTGAATCTCTGCCGAAGAACTTTCAAGGCTATTTTTTAGTGCATTCAAAATAGCGACTACTACACCTCCACAAGCTGGTGTAAACAGAATCCTTTGCCACTTTTGTTCAAGGGGCTGTTCCCGCAACCACGAGGTGCCCGAAGATGGAATTCCATCCCAAAATAAGTCACGTATGTCATGGACCTGAAAATAGATGGAACACAAAATGGCTTTAGACTTTGACCCCGGGCCCACAGTCCATATGAACAGATAATAGCTTGAGAAAAACATGCTACATAATTTACAATTAATCATCAAACCTCTTCAGTCCACAGTTTTGGAGCTCTGGGGAGTTCCTAAATTTGAATTAAGTTCCTTCTCAGTCCCTAATGATAGCCGAGTTCACGAAATAAGAATTCATTTGTTTTAAACAGAACGGCAGGAAGGCCAGTTCTAATAAATGTATGTGATTTCTATGCACAGAACCAATTTAATACGATTGCTTACTTTTAAAAGCTAAAATTTCAATATACAATAGCTTTTTAATATGAAATCTGTTATTTCTCCGGATGGACATGATGTTCAAATACTAAATTGCAGAATTGTGGTAATTATTTACTATTGAGCTGTCTAATCGTAAGGGAGCACTATCTTTGGTTCATACTAAAGATAGAATCCAGCTATATATTACTCAAAGCAATCCTGCAAAATTTGTAAGAAAACATTTTGTAGAGTCTTTTGTGATATGAATACAGATGAGCAATCAATATAGATTTGTTTTGGTATTTGAATACATGAATAGACATAGTTGATTAACATGTTTCTTGGTAACTGAAATCTCAATCTGTAAAAATCTGTAAACAACAGTAGGGGTCAGTTTAGAGATTCTTTAAATAAAAGATGCTGACAAGATTTAGTTTGGAATTCTTTTAGTTATTAAAGCTTGGATGCCATGTAGGCAGCAGAATGCATCAGAAATGTGATTTTATTTGATATTTTCCTTTGTCAGTGCAGGTAAACTCTTGAGAAAGGTTAACATCAGAGCCTAACAGCAAGAATTTATATCGATGTCCAGAATTGACAAGTAAATTCACAATGAAAATAATAAAATATAGTAATATACAAAAGAGGTTGGAACAACAATGTTCAAAATTGATAAAAACATGTAAATGGGACAGGTACGTGTATGCATCATAAACAACAAGAGAAGAATGACCATGATAGCTCTGTCTTACATCTACCTTGAAAAGAATCGAAAAAAAAGAAATTATATAATGTCCATAAATAAATAAAATAGGTCAATTTACTTTTTAAAATGTGTCAGCAATGATGGTAAAATAAGGGGGTACCTAAGGCATCTTCTACCAAAATTAATAAAATAAGAAGGGGAAGCTTACCAAGAAGAATATATAATCACATTAAAAATTACATGAATACAAAGCAATAGCTATAAGCCCATAAGAGTGCAATCTCTATGAGATAAAGCAAAAGTGAGATAAAATGGTATCTTAGAAAAGGAGAGTAACCAGACACAAGCTAAAGCAAAAATACTTAAGTCTTCATCAGCACTAACGATAGTCTGCGGAGCTATGGACCACCGTATATCGTCAGTATTGAGAATGATGATGTCCTTCGGACATTAGTCTGGCTGAGAGGGGCCAGAGAGTTATCCTTGGTGAAATCAGACTGCTTGGGATCTCCTAACATTCAAGGCCAATGGTGCTAGAAGAGAGGGAAAAAACTGGCAAGACGAGCATGGTCGTGAGATCTAAATTGTGCGCAGGAAGTGGCAGTTATCACCCTACGCCAAATATGGGGTCTAAGAACATAAACCAGTCTTTGAACGGTGTGGGGAAGGTGCCGAGAAAGTCAGAGAGTGGTAAAATTGGTCGTTAAGTTGTATGCCCAGGGTCAATTGTCCAAATATAATAGGGCCATTGCATGTTGTTATATGCTCTGTTTAACATACCTGACAACAAATTACCACACCAGACACAATTCTATCTTACCTGGTATCTTCTGCATGCAGGTTTGTGATGACACTAAACTATGAACCCTTATGGAGGATACCTAACACCTGATCTAGAAGATCTTTCCTCCAAGCAAGCATGAAGTCCTCCACGTTGCAAACAATTTGTTAAATGAGGCAGCATTCGTGATTACTAAGATAGAATGGCTGATAAATAATTGTTGCCATTTCTAGTTCTAATATATGATAAAGGGCTTCAAGAAAGGAAACCACTGTTATTGATGTAAGGCCGAGATTAGTTCCTTTCAGCACATTAACAGAGAATTAATGTCCATTAGTTTATAGCTTACTGCATATGCTTAAAAGACAATGATTTTCTCATCTTTGATAGCTATTAGGCTAAAGTCGCAAGACAATGTTATTATTTTACCGGCAGTGTCTCTATTGCACTTTGAAAGCTCACGGTGGATACAGTCTCTCACCATTGTTACAGCACAACTTGGTGCCACTTGCTTGAAAAAAAGGGTCATCAATCTCTACCTAGGAAATAAGTGATCTGTTTAAAGAATTATTATTTAGGTAGATTGAGGTATGAAATGACATTTTCTGCTCAGGTTTGCACATTCCCCACACGTGGCAATGATGTGGCCCCCTTCAGCTCCAATTTTTCTTGGGCTGGTGACCCCATGAGACAGTTGAGACTAGAAAATGGTAAAGTTATAATCTTTACCTATAAATCTGGAGTGGCCATATTTTTGGGGTAAAATTCAAGCAGACACTAGAGAGGGTGACTGGAAGTTTCCAGCAGCCACTCAAAATTGTTTGCCATTTTTTCCAAATGACAGGCTCTGCCTATTGGGATTTTCAGAGAAACTTATAACCAATACATTTGAATACAAAATCTTGAAAAACTAAAGCTGCAGGCAGGATATTTCATGTTTTATGGGACCGTATTACTGCAAATGGATCCAAAATCTTCTCAGCAGCACCCACTAAGAAAAATTCTGCAGCGCCCGCCCCCTCACGGAACAATCACCTTTGAGTCACTTGAGTTGGATTGAGTGGGCTATGTGTGAACAATAAATGAGAAATTTACCACTTGCCAGGCATGTATTGTGGTTCAATTCCCACTGGTGGGTGTGATGAGATCTGTCCTGTTTATTTTTCTCCCAACTACCAAGTGTGATTAGTATGATGGTGTGCTTGTGAGCATTTTGATCATTGTTATTACGGGTTGTTGTAAGAGAGTTTTGTGGATCCTGTTCTGAATGACCAACAAACCATAATGGAACTTCAAATTTCCTGTCGTAGAACCCAAAATCTGGTCCGAGCACTTGGTAATACGGCATGTGGCACTTATTTTTACATTAATTCTATTTATACACAAATGACCAATTTTAGGTACCCTCCTGCTCTATCCCACATCCAAATCCTATTAGACAACAGCTATTCTTCAAATTAGCTCCTCAAGAATCATTGCACATACTACAAAACATATCTACAAATCTCTACCTGTCTCAGAACAAATTCCTTTCACACCATGGACAGGTTCGTAGGTCCAGGACAGCATTAGATGACAGCTATTCTCCAGCTCAGCTCCTCAAGAATCATTGCACCCACTACACAACATATCTATATATATCTACTTGTCTCAGAACAAATTCCTTTCACACAATATACATGTATGTAGGTCCAGAACAGGTTCAGCCACGAACCTGTCCCACATTCCATGAACTTATCCCTTGCACTTCTAACAATCATTTTTTCAAAAGGGTAACTTAGCTTAGTCGACTTGGGTGGTACTTTTGGGTTGGTTGGGAAGGAAAGCATACGAATGGTCACATATACACACACCCTAAGCTATTAGGGGCATCTAGGAATCCTCTACTCACTAACTCTACGATGGTCATGAGCAAGCATTGCACTATTCTATTCTTTAGAGCACCCATCACAACAAGAAACTACTGAAATTTTGAAGGTATCTATACTACTGCCCTAGATCAACCGTGAGCCAAAACTGAAGTATCAAGTGTGAGGGTCGGCTCAAGTGATCCATTTTATTGTTTCGTATGTCACGTGTCTCATCATAGGCTAGGGAACTACATGGGATTGATCCTCTTCGAAGCAGTGGTATATAGTGCAATGCTCATCACATCAACTAAGGTATGGTGAGGCAGTCCAGTCCAAAGTCTACTAACCCTTATTAGGTCTCAAGATCAAGTGCTAGGGTTTCAAGCAAGGACAAGCCATATCTCAACACAACACAGTCCTCACACCGAAACCAACCCAAAAATCAGATCTCCAGAGACAAGCAAAGCAAATCCCGACATTCGAATTGAGTGTGAAAGTGCAGAGAACAAGTTCGTACTCATAGGGACAAGTTCATCCACGAAGGTGTCTAGGAACCCATGAGCCCGTCCTACATTGAGTACCAGGTCCTGAAATTTTATAAGCAACTTGACGACACTCTGATCTGCTTCTGTATGTATTCTGAGCAGCCTGTCACATAGCCTAATTGCATACGCTTAGTTCCTCTCTCTAACCTTAAATCCTAATTGTACTTTATTGATTTGTCATTGAAAAATTTGTTGGCAATGTAGTCACTATATCACGCACTTATTGTGTACATCTAGCCTCTAAATATTTCATTTATATACATGATTCCTAAGCAAGAGAATTGATCATTAACACTTGTTTTTCTTTGATATTGCTTTTATCCTTCTTATCTTTGTTACTTGTCTTTTTTGGATTTACACCTTACGCTTTTTGTACACTTGCCGACATCCTATTTAACTCCGATTCCACTATTTAATAGAACCGCCATTAGGGACAGGAACGCCTGTGCTACTGTCCCCTCTGGGTATTTCTGTCCTTTTTCTAAATTTTCGGATGTTACATCTTTCAGTGGCTTTGTTTACTACCCCGGTCGGCCTTTTACTTGTTAACGATGAAACTTAAGCTAGGAATAATATATATACATGTCTTATTTAATCTCATTGGGGGAGGGCAAGCATTCAAAAGGCATATACTATTACAAGGAGCTAATATTTTCTATCTACTACACCAAGGACTGCATTTTAGGATTGCATACTTCACTGCATAGGAGGGTAGCTAGGGTTTCTTTTGAAAGTACAAGTGCGACAAAGAAGAAGTGCAGCGAACTCCGACGTGGTGTACAAAGTGAACAAGAAGCGACATAGAAAGAACCAAAACTGAAGCTACTCCACAGACACTAGAGCCCAGAACAGACGCTAGTGCCCAGGCGGCCCTGTCCCATTCCAAGCACTCTTGTCCCTAAGATTGTCACATTCCAATTTCTAACACAAAGCTCACACAGCCTAGAATCTGCTTTTCCAGTCTGGCCATCAATCCAGGACCTCTGCGATTCTGAAGTTGAGTCATCTTTATCTCCTATCTTTCACTCTTGCTTTGTACTTCTTTAGCTAGATCTTGCTTGAATATTGTTATATTTATTTGATCAGCAATGTCCTTACATAGATTTAAATTTCATTAAATTATTTGGTGAACTCAATCTCTTGCATGCCCATTGTGGATCTCTTCTTTTATGCCCATTACCTATAGTGGCCACTTTGGATCCCTAACCTATATAGATCTTGCCCCACCCACTCGACATCATTCTTCTACCATGGTTGACTCCATCAATGACAACATTCTTAGCAATTCCAAGCGAGATTCCAAGAAGCATTCCAAGCAGATCCCTCTCCGACATGAAGTATCCTCCTACAATGAACATTCCTATGATGAAGACACCAATGTTGATCAAGCCCAATTGGATGCCCTTACCAATTTCCGCTCTGCAATGCGTGATAATCCGACCCATGTTTCGCATATCCTAGATGCTCTATTGGCTGCCCAACATGCCCGTGCTAATGCTACCCATAATAGTATGATTCGTACCTTGGAACTCTCTACTACTACTACTATCCCACTTTCTTCCTCTCCTTCCAATATTAGAGTCTCCACCGTTCACATGTCTATTCCTAGCCCTTCTACTCATTATTCTTCTCCTCTTATCTCCCACATTCAACCTAGTTCTTCTTCAGGAACCCATGCTTTAGAGTCTCTTTATCATGATTTATGAAGCACAAATTCATCGATCACTACTTCTTCTTCCTTTCCATCCCTTGATTCTTCCCTTCTTCACAGGTCCTCTTGCACCCGAAGTGTCTTCTTATCCACTCCTTGCCAATTTTGTTTCACCAAAGTTTCCTCTATTCGATGGCCATGGAGATCCTCAAGAGCACCTTAGATCCTTTCATGTTGCTTGTTTGGACTATGCATGTGATGACACCCTCTTGACCAAGTTGTTTCCTAGGAGCTTATAGGATTATGCTTTGCGATGGTTCTATGACTTGCCCTTACATTCTATTAAATCATTTACTACTCTTGCTGATTTGTTTTTAGCTCATTTTTCTATGAATATTGGAATGAAAATATCTTATGCACAAATGGCTAAAATTAAACAAGGATCTAATGAACATCTTAGTGATTACGTATTATGTTACAAGAACAATCTTTCTAAAATGAACAATGTATTAGCTGAATTTGAATTGCAAGATCTATTTATTCAAAGTCTTTTGCCTCCTTTGCAAGAATGTGTGCTTTTGATTCCTATCATTCTTTTGACCATCTATGCAATACCTTGAAGACTTGTGAGACTAGAGCTACTTTCTTTGGGCAAACTCAAATATGGTTCTAATACTTTGATCATTCCTCTTCTAAATTTCCAAGCAAGGTTCCCTTTAAACCCAAGTCTAATGATGTTAAGCCTAATTATCAATGTTGTTTCTCAACCTCCTAAGCTTTAACTCTAAGCCCCTCGGCATACATTTACTCAATTGCCTTATCCTCCCCATATGTTATTGCCCCAACTCATTGAAAGCAATCTGATTTCTCTTCCACCTCCTCTCGAGTATGATCCTAATAGGCCCCATGGCAAGAGTTTTGATGAGCATGCACATTGTGATTACCATAGATGCAATGGCCATTCTACCAACAAGTGTTTCAAGCTTCACCATTTGATTCAAGATCTCATTGACAATAACGATATCCAATTACCTCGAATCCACTACTTCCAATTCCAAATCTACCAATGACAATGGAAAGTTAAAAATATTCAATGACCCATTACCTAAGCATGACAAATCAGCCCTTGAGTCATCTTCCAATCATACCTACCACGCAGTGCCTCCTACTTCTTCGGATCATCCCCTTGGATTCCTTGTTGGTGCTACTGATCTCCCATCATCTACTATCACTTTTACTGATGCTGATTTTCATGCCTCATTCTCCTCCCACATATTACATATCGATGCTTCGTTAGGCCCCATGTCGTCAACAATGTTATGATACATCCTACATTCAAGCACAATGCATGCTCATTATCTTTCCTTGATCAATTGGCTTCCCTTTATCTCAAATGACACACAGTCTCCCACTTCTCATGGCCATGTTATTCTACCTATTACTATTGGGCCTCTTACTATTTCTATGTCATTTACTATTGGATCTACTATTACGCATCAGTGACATGCACTTAGGACTCGATGCGCAGAGCATCATGTCAAGACAAAATAAGGTCCCATGAAACCATTAAGCATGTTAGAAATGTGTAGCTGAATTCAAATGTGTTGTAAAAGCACACATGTGCTTGTAAAAAGTCAATATATGTTGTAAAAGGTGAATGAGTGCTTGTAAGAAAGTTGTAGGAGTAAATTTGACATAGTAAAAGAGTAATATTGGAAAAATAAAGCCATGTCATCATGTAATAGTTGTCTTATATGGATTACATGAGAGTATTAAGGAGATCTCCACGTGATTTCTATGTAGAGGAAGTTGTTGAGTCTTCTTAGGAGTGTGAATTGGCTTAGGAGTCAGTTTAGGTGTTTGTTAGAGTCTTTACTTAGCAAATTGACACCTATTTCATAGGTGATTCAAAGAGAAGGAGGTAGAACAGAGGTTCTCAGGGTTGTAGAGATGAAGGAGAAGGAATGTATGAGGTTTTAGAAGAAGAATATACCTCTGTTGGCATGAAAATTACATGTTTCACATGACTGTGCATGAGGACTGTAACAGGACAGCAAGATAGAAACCCTCCATAACATTCAAATGGTATAAATCTCATGATTATTAGCATGGAAAGGTTCTACAGGTGATGTAGATCACATTTGTAATTTTTGTATGTTTTGAAAATGCATAGTTTGGATTTTATAGCAAATTGTTACCTCTCGGGCCTGAAATAGGGCATCGCATATCTTTTGACTGGATGGATGAAATTGGCTGAAAATTTCAGGATATCTCTGTATTTACACTATCTAACTACTGTCAAAATTTCAAGGATAATGGGTTTGTACAGCTCAAGATATACGTGACTGTTTTTTTTTTTGAATTATGGCAAGAATATACAACGTACAGTGAGAGAGGAATTGAAGTGCATGAAGGGTCATCACGTGGAATCAAGCCACCAAACTTTGTAGCAGTCATCTTGATGACATTTCTGAAGTAGATCCATCAAGATCCAAGTGAGATCAAGCCCCAAGTGCCTACTGTCATAGCTAGGGTCAGAATAGGCCTGATTTTTGTATGCTACAGCCATAAAGGAGGTGATAAAGGAAAAACCTAGATCTAGGACAGTATATGGAACTCATGAATACCTCAACCATTGTGAAGGGAGGTTTGTTAGCTGTTGGTATGCCCTAGAAACCAACTAATTGAGTATTAAGAGTTTGAGTTGGATGCTTTTAGACTAAGTTCAGTCTTGAGGGCAGAGTATTGGGACTGCACACTAATAGAGAGATGCTTGAGCATCCATAAAGGAACTTGAAACATTGGTTTGTTGTTTTGGTCATGTTCAATCAATTAAGAAAGAGCTTGTGACTGTAGGAAAGAAGAACTCCATTGGGAGTAAAGTGTATGGTAAGAAATATCAAAAGGTAACATATGCTAGATACCTTATCAATAGATTTTGTATCTTGGGACAGTCATGTATATGAATGTAGGAGCATTACATATCTATTATACATTGTGTCTATGGTCACAAAATGATCACCTTAGCTCATCTCTGATCAAGGAAGTCCTTTAAGGGTTTTTCTTTCATACAAAACATGCATTAGGCCTCCATAGACACCAAGGGGCTATAAACATGTAAATGGTGATCCTCAAGCAGGGGTTGGTTGGAGTATTAGAGTAGGTTCAAGCTCTTGATTATATAGTAAAGAAAATTTTGGTATTGACCCTCGCATCGACTCCCTTGACTCGGGATGCCAAAGTCGTGCCTTCCATTGTTCACTTATGCCTTAAGTTCATCCATGAGAGTGATAAGAACCTTGCATATAATAAATCAATAAATTGCAGAAGATAACACAACACAAGAGATATGGGTGGGCCAAGATGCCCTAATATCAATATATGCATAATAATACCCTTAAGGTAGGGCAACACCATACAATGCTCCTTAAGGAAGGAGTAACTCCATAATCTCCCAAGATGGGAATCCACTTCGAGGGGGACACCTCCAATATACCTCTACCAAGTAGAAGAATAAACTCATACATACATGACCTGCTCATAATGATACTCACATCCTTTAAATAGGATGGGTAACACCTAATCCCAATGTAGGCCGACCCATTACCCAATATAATTAATCCCTATGTGAGCCCATATAACTAACTAAGGGGATGTGTGCCACATGTCGACATCTCCATCAACCCATATACATTATAATATTATATCCCATGTGAACCCATACATATAACTAAGGGGATGTGTGCCACATGTCGGCATCTCCATCAACCCATATACATTATAATATTATATCCCAAGGTACATAAAGCAAAGAGCCATCTTATTGTTAGTCGAAGCATTCCACAACGGCACCTTTGTCCTTGGCTCCTCCGCCCATCCAATACTCGGTTGCTCCTACCCTCGTGCATCTTCTCCTATTCATGTTGGCTCCTTAGCCGTGACATCTCCTATGGTATTGTTGTCACCTAGAAGTTGCACCTTGATAGAGAATGGTGTGTGTACTCTCTCTCATGTTGACAAAATTGGAACACCTCAAGGTTGTGGGTAACCTATGTTTGAGGTGAACCTCCAGAGAGGGTTGGTTCCCTTGTGAATCACCTAAAAAATGAAAACTTTGACAAGGAAAAGGGAAAAGGAATGCGGGAAATGGGAAATAAGGGTGATACACCAATAATTTAACACATGCATGTAACTCTACACAGAGAAATCAAAGATCCACACACCTGCACAACTCTAAGCTATTTTGCATAATAAATTCAAGGGTTTAGGAGAAAATGACAATGGTAGAGGGAGTAAATTCCACACTAAGGCAATACAATATCCTATCAAACACAATGAAAAATCAGAAAACAACGATATGAGAGGGCAAAAATGGAGCTTTTTATTCAGAGGTGCAAGTACAAGGCTAGAATTGCCAGAGCAAATCAGCCCAAGTGTGTCTAATTTATTTATTAAAAACCAGCCTATATGAAGATGAATCAGCTCTGCCTTCCCAAAATAGACAATTGTTCCTTTATTTAATTTATTTCCTCTATCCTTCTCCTCTTAATGGCATCAACCAAGTAGACTGGGACAGCAGTTAGTAAACCTTTTATTTTATTTATTGTATCTCTTTCCTTGGCACCAACCAAGCTATAATAATGGCATGCTTTTTATTTTAATCCATCTTTATCCCTGGCGCCAGAAAAGGACTGCAGTTTGCTTTTTTAAATTATTTATTCCTTCTATCCTTGGCGCATGGGCAGATTGCAGGACTGGGACAGCAGTTCGTAATTTTATATATTTATTTCTCCTTATCCTTTCATGGCGCCACCTCTATTTTGGACTGCAGTTTGCTTTTAAAATTAATTAAATTCATCTTCCATTTTGGGCGCCACCTGTATTTTGGAACAGCATGCTTTGTTTTATCCTTATTTATCTTCCTCTTCTCCCTTTGGCACATGGGTTGCTAAAATTAGAACAAGAGTTTGCTTTTTTAAACCATCCACTCGTGCACTCCTAAAAATAGAACTGGAACTTCTTTCTTATCTCC